>JBBGZY010000160.1:8287500-9487500 GCA_037952925.1 Lithobates clamitans | reverse complement strand
CTTATGGTTGGAGCCCTATGTCCGGTATGTACATGGATACCACTTACAGTAAAGATAGGACTTACCATCGGAAATAGACCTGAAAGTATGGACTTACCATATGAAATGGACCTGAAAGTGTGCCTTGGTCTAATGGCCGGTATGCCAAAATAAGGGGGCAAAAACATTCAGGTAGGGTTATGATTTTATTGATTTCAATTACTTATTGAGCCAATTTGGAGAATGCCTGTGCCATCTCTGTTTGTGGATTGGGGATATACCGGGCGAAGCAGGCTGACTTCCACCTGCCCAGTCTTTTAATGATGTGGTCTGGAACTCCGTGGCGGGATGCCGCGGAGGCTGCTCCGATGCGGAAAGAGTGTCCGGAATACTGACTAGGGTTAAGATGAAGATTGCGGAGAAGTATTCTTATGTGTTCCACAAACTGAGAGGCGTTTAAGGGTTTAACTGGGAACGGTAGAAGGGGACTGCTGTCTGGTTGTTCAGGCAGGAGTGACAGGAGCCGGTTGAGTACGGCGACTGGACACCAGCTGTTGTCGGTTTTGTATAGATGAATGTTCGCTCCTGAGCCCGTTTGCTGGGTTTTAGAGACCTCGAGGTGCAGGATGAAGTGGTCTTGGTATCTAAGTAGGTGTCGTCTGCATAGTACTGGGTCTGTGGATTTGTTAGAGGTGAATTCTCCAGGGCGCAAGAACCCATAGTACGCTAGATATATCGCTGCTTGTAAGACGATGCTGCGGAGCAGACCGAATGGCGAGGTAGCCAGCATAGTTGACATGTCCCTAAAGATGGGTCCCGTAATGGGCAAGCGCTTAGTGCTGATGACTGGTTGGTGTTTCTGAATTCCCCTAAGAACGGCTCGTATAGCGTGAGATGAGAATAGTGAGGGTTTCGTGGGGTCTTCAAGCGCCATAAAATGTTGAATGCCGGCTAGGTATAGCCGGATGGTGTTGTAGGATAAGGCCAGCTGCGTGTGGCAGTGTGCAGTGAAGGCCAGTACCTGCTTGATACCTGTTGGCCCTTTACGGCAGGACGTGAGGAATTTGTTAAAGGCCTTCCACGCTGTCTGGTAGGCTTTAAGTGTGTTGTAGGAGAGGGAATGATTTATAAGTTGTGTAGCTCCGTGTAAATGTTGAACTAGTCCAGGGTCAGTTGTGACCAGACAGGGATAGGGGCCGACATCGGATCGGCATCGGGAACCTGCTTGAAAAAGGAGGAATAATTGAAACGTGACAGTGCGTCAGCGGCTGAGTTGTATCTGCCGGGAATAAATGTACAGTGTATATTGAACTGATGTTGTAAAGACAGTTGTACCAACCTGCGCAGGAAGGACATGACTGCTAGGGACTTGGACCTGCCTTTGTTGATGATGTCTGCCGTGGCCTGGTTGTCGGTGCTAAAGACTACAGTTTGTCCTGTCCAGTGGTGGCCCCAGAGTTGTGCGGCTGCCACTATGGGGTAAAGCTCAAAGAGGGCAGATGTTTGGGAAAAGCCGGGTATGATTAGTATCTGTTGAGGCCATGGTCCTGAAAACCAATGATGGCCAAAAATTGCCGCGAAACCTGTGGAGGCTGCGGCGTCCGTAACCACCTGGGGTGAATGGACCGAAACTATAGGTATGAATAGCGATATGCCATTCCAGGCGGACAAGAATTCCTCCCACATGGATAGGTCCGCTATGGCTGCGGAGTCTAAATTCAAAATCTGATCAGGGTCTTGAGTTTTCGACAGAAATCTGAGTAGGCGTGATACAAACGTGCGGCCTTGTGGAATAATTCGCATAGCGAAGTTGAGCATACCCAGGAGGGACTGCAACTGTTTTTTGGTACAGTCCTTGGTGTGTGTAAACTCGTGAAGGACTGCCCTAATGCGTGTTAGTTTGTCGAGGGGGAGACTGGCTTGCATTGCGCAGGTATCCAAGCTGACCCCGAGAAAAGTGATGCTATTTGCTGGGCCATCGACTTTGTGCTCAGCAATAGGAACATTGAGGTTACCAAAAATTACCCTAAGTTTGTCGAGATCTCCTGGGGGCTTGCTGGGTGGTTCTATCAGTAGGAAGTCATCTAAATAATGGATGACTTCATGGCATTGACCCTTGTGTAATAGTATCCAACTGAGGGACTGGGCGAACGTGTCGAAGAGCCACGGGCTACTCTTCGAACCGAAGGTGAGCTTTGTAGCAAAATAATATGTTTCCTTCCACTTGATGCCATGCCAGCACCAAAGGGATGGGTGGATGGGCAGGAGTTTGAAGGCATCCGAGATGTCGGCTTTGGAGAGCCAGGCGCCTGTGCCTGCTTTGATGATCGCCTGTATTGCCATGTCCACAGAAGAATATTTTAGGGAAAACTCCTCGGAGGGGATCAGGGAATTGAGACTGGGTATGTGGGAAGAATGAGGCGCAGACAAGTCGTACACCAAACGCAATTTATTTGAAAACTTGCCCTTGACAAGCCCAATAGGGCTGACTCTCCATGTGTTGAAAGGGGGGCAACTGAAAGGGCCTATCACGTAACCTCGATCCACCTCTGCCTGTAAGAGCTGATCTATGGCTTGTTCGTCAATGGCTGCCGAACGAAGATTGGCACATTCGTGGGTAGTGTGGGGAAGTGAAATGAGGCCGGTGTGAAAGCCTGCTGTGAAGCCTTGGATAAGGAAGGTGGCCAGGGAAGGGGTGGGATGTGAAGTGAGATACCATCCTAACCACAAGAGGTTGATCCGGCTTAGTCACGCCTTCTTGTGTTGCTTGACTTCACACAAAATCCTGGGGTGTGCTCTATGACATAAGGTGCAGAGATGAAGTAGACGGCACTGGCTGAAGTTGCAGGACCCCTGATTAAAGTTATTACAGATGGCTGCCCCTCCCACGGTTCGGACTGGGCGTCCGAGTTTGTCCACCTGAGGCGTTGGTTCAGGGATCGGCTGAGCCTGTACTGATCCTGAGGTAGAGGGAAACTCGAAAGGCCGTCTGTTTGCCGTATTGGCGCACCAGGTGGCAGTGTGGGTGGAAGACTGGCAAATCGCACACAAAGGTGAGCGTAAGCCGGCAAAGTGGCGGCAGAAGAGCTCTGTGTCCATGAGACTCCAATCTGTCGTGATCTGGAACTGTATGAGTCTGGCCGCGGCCTTGGCTGAAAAGGAACGGTGGTAGTCGTAAAAGGCAAAACCACCGTACTTGTGGCCTAAGTCTACCACAGTATGGAGATACAAGTCCAGCTCTTCCCGCCTGCTAGGGGTGACTGAGCACAGGACATCTCTGAGCATGCCAAAGGCCAGTGTAAACTCTGAGACTGTTAGCTTGCGGTTCAATCTGGGGTCTTTAGATTTAAGGACCACTGATATGTCGCCCCAGGAGTAGGCTTTATTTTCTGCCAAATCATGCACGGAAATGAGGAGAGAGGCCAGGTTGACGTCCTTGCCGTCCAAGATGTCCTTCCTGATACTGGTTGGGACCAGGTGGGAGGGGTAGACAATGTGGCTTGAGCCTGAGGTACCTGCAGGAAGAGGTGTCAAGCTTTGAGTTGCCGTTGGGTCGGGGACAGCCGTGGCCGGTCGGGCCTCCAGAAGTGCAACCCTGGTTTGGACGTCTGCAACTGAGGTGGATAAAGATGACACCATCGTGTGTAATTGTGAAATGGCCGATGATATCGACTGAAGGGATGCCTGTTGGGTACTGGGTCCTGCTGCTGGTGGGGGAAAGAGGAGTTTGAAAAGCTCGCCTTTCCTTGCTGTGGCAGGGAAGGGGACACCTCTGCGTCTGAGCTCTGCCGTCAGTTTGGGGATAGTCCATCCCCTAAGAGATTGCACGCTGCCGCTTTCTGAAACCGGAGAAGGTGACAGAGGGGCCGCGAGGTCTTCGCTGCCGGTCTGAGACATGGTTGCTCTGGTGAGGATTATCTTGAGCTTTTATCTCCTGGTTGACTGTAACCTATTAAGGGTGAGATGAATTTCAAGTTTTTTCTTTGATCCGCTGAGTCATACTTACCCGACTTATTCTCCCATTCCCCTTTTTTTTTTTTTTTTTTTTTTTTTTTACCTGGGGGGATATCGTCCAACCTGGTGCAGGGTGGACCTACTGAACTTTGACTGACCTGAGAAAAACGAAAAGGTGACAACTCGTGAAGGGATTGCTGACTGGTTTTTTGAAGCAACGATTTGTATGACAATGAAATGATTCGAAATGTTTGCCTTGATTACGAATGGACTCCATGACAGAGGTCCGGCCTGGTCGTCATCATTGATTCGACCGAGAACCGGGCTCTGGAGCATGTATTGAAATGAGGCAAGTGAAAACATTGGTGCACCCGGGACGATCTGGTGCTTATTTGATGCTTCTGGATTTGAATCGGAGCACCGTATGAAATGAAATGAGAGAAATGATTATTAGACCGAGGCTTGAATTGGTTGTGCCGTGTTTGCGACTGGCAACCATCCGAGCTCTGGTATAGGTATGAAATGCTGTTTGGTACCAGTAAGGCATTCCGTAAAGAATCGGTGCATGTCAGATGCGACTGGTTCCAGAACGGTGATGCGTTGTGGGAGTGAAATGGTAGTAAGCTGCATGGCAGAGACATGGATCCATCCCCCGATGTCTGCGATTAGCTATGATCCGGACTTTGAAGCATGTATCAGAAATGAGGCCGAGCCCTGGGGTACGCCACCATGAATCGGTGCATTTCCATGCGACTGGGTTCATGTGTGAACGTGATACGTGGAAATGAAATGATAACCATGACAGAAGGTACGAATTACTGATAAACGTAACTCTGGAGCATGTATAGAAATGAGGCCAGTCCTGGGGCACGTCGAGACGAATCGGTGCATTGTCATGCGACTGGATTCATGTCGGAACGTGATAGGTGGAAATGAAATGATAACCATGACAGAGGTATGAATGACTGAAAACGTAACTCTGGAGCATGTATAGAAATGAGGCCAATCCTGGGGCACGCCGAGACGAATCGGTGCATTGCCATGCGACTGGATTCATGTCGGAACGTGATAGGTGAAAATGAAATGATAACCATGACAGAGGTATGAATGACTGAAAACGTAACTCTGGAGCATGTATAGAAATGAGGCCAATCCTGGGGCACGCCGACACGAATCGGTGCACTGCCATGCGACTGGATTCATGTCGGAACGTGATAGGTGGAAATGAAATGATAACCATGACAGAGGTATGAATGACTGAAAACGTAACTCTGGAGCATGTATAGAAATGAGGCCAATCCTGGGGCACGCCGAGACGAATCGGTGCATTGCCATGCGACTGGATTCATGTCGGAACGTGATAGGTGAAAAATGAAATGATAACCATGACAGAGGTATGAATGACTGAAAACGTAACTCTGGAGCATGTATAGAAATGAGGCCAATCCTGGGGCACGCCGAGACGAATCGGTGCATTACCATGCGACTGGATTCATGCCGGAACGTGATACGTGAGAATGAAATGATAACCATGACAGAGGTAGTAATGACAGACAATGACGTAACTCTGGAGCATGTATAGAAATGAGGCCAAATAACTGGGGCACACCGGAACGAATCGGTGCATCTTTTTGATGCGACTGGATTCGAATCGGAGCGCGGTAGGTGACTGAAATGAGAAATGTTTGAAATGATTTGAAATGTCAGAAATGAGTTCTAGAATGTTTCAGAAATGAGAAATGATTGGTATCGAACTGACTTGATCCGATAACTTGCAAATTGCGACTTGCTATGGCTGTTTACTGATGCATACTTTTAACACCGACATGCTAGAAATGGAGCGACGTCTGTGTCGCGGTGCTGTCGAAATGGTAACATATCGAAAGTACGAGCGATACATATTACAATAGTGAAATGCGAGTAACGAAATTTGAAAGTACGGTTTAGTGACATGACATGAAACGAAAAATTCGATATACATTGCAGTTTATGAAAAGCGAGTGAAACGAAAAATTTTTGAAATTACGGTTTAGTGACTTGATATAAAACGAAAAGTCCGACGGGACCTTACCTGCGACAGCCAAGCCAGCCGCGTGGTACAAACTACGAACGAAAAAACGCCGACTTCGAAAGTTTTTGAGAACGGTATCGAATACGGAATTGCGAGGCAAGAACTTGCGGACGCTGGTATATCGAATAGTCGGCCTAGTGACGTATATCGCGCACAGGAAACCGACAAGCACCACAGGTGAGCGGGCTGCTTAAGTACCCCCCGGGCTCCTCCCATAAATTCAGGCCACCATACTGGCCTTCCTACATATATATATATATATATATATATATATACTAAACTGCCGACACTGCACGCCACTAACTGACCTGCCTAATCTAGCTCAAGTTCTCCTCTCCACGTTATCACACTATACACAGTCGCCGTGTAAGCAGCCTTATATAGTGTGGGGGCGTGGACTTAGCCCCCTGAGCCATAATTGGCCGAAGGATCATGCAGTGCATTATGGGGTGCTCCACAGCGCTCGAATTTCCCGCTAACGGCCCATATTTTCGTTTTTCTCGTTCGCAAACGAACACAATATAGGATATATCTATTTTTTTTCCAATATTTCTATTGTTTTTGGGCCATGTCATTTTGCCAGGTTACAACTTCATTTCCATTGAATATATATAACATTCCTTCAACACCTTGTGTTGTGGCCTTGTTAGATGGCCAAGTTCAGTTGATTTTTATTTTTCTTATTTTATGGAACAATTATGTTTTTTTAAAGATTCCACCTTCGGAAATTTTGTCATTTGTGCCGATGGCCACCGTGATATACTCAGATTTTGCATTTATCAGAATGAAGAGATCAAGAATCATCATTTAAATTACTAATTAAATACCATTTTTTCTTTGTAAATGTCACTTTTGCTTTAGTACGTTGTACAGGTGCGCCACGTCACAGGCAGGTGTAAGGCATCCCCAAGCATGTTAATTTGATAAATTGTGCATTTTTAATTTTGGCCTTTAAGCCCTTTTACGTCTTTTAATGCCAACATCAGGATTGTGTGTAAATTCTACAAACTGACTGTCAGCTTTCTAATGAATGATGCTTTTAGTAGCCCCCCCGCGGTATTCCCGAGTGTGGCTTGGGGTCAAATTTCAGCACCATTATCGGTAACCCCGAGCCACACTTGGGATTACAACTCAGTATCCTGGTGCAGGTTACTTACCTTGTCCCCAGGATCCTGTGATGTCCCCCTGCGCTGTCTGCGGGCTCCGTCCTCTGCCCGAAGCCTCTCCATGCCAGGCGCCATTCCCTGCGAGCATCGCAACGCAAGAAGAAGAAGCCTGGCGGCAAATTCAAAAAAATTTAAGAATCATAGCACATACAGTACTGTAATCTTGCAGATTACAGTACTGTATGAAATCATTTCACATCCCTTTTGTCCCCAATGCTTTGTCCAATGCCCTGCATGCAGTTTTATATCATATATACTGTTCTTTCTGCCTGGAAACTTGAGATTGTCCATAGCAACCAAAAAGTGTCCCTTTACGTCAAAAGTGGCTTTAGACCAGCTAGAAAACAGCGATAGTAAATTAGAACACTTGCAGAATTGAGCGATAGTGAATCGTGGGGAAATGTATTTTATTATTATTATATTATTTTTTTTTTAATTATTTATATTTATTTATTATATTATAATTTATGATTTTGTGTTTCAAACTTCATCATACCCGGGATATCTACTAGACTCTTGGTGGACAGATCTAAGTGTGTTATTGCTAAGAATTACAGACCTACAATATAAAACGACAAATTTCTATGCAAAAAAATTGTACCGCTTTGAGACACAAAAGTCTGAAATAATCATACCGCCAGGGAGGTTAAAAAAATATATATATATTTGTACATTTTTCCCATAGCAGTGTCCAGCTCATCGTGCCATTTGTTTGACAACCTCTTGCTTATTAACATTGAAAATGGCCAAAACTGATTTGCAGGATTCGCCTCTTCTGTAGTCTTCAATGGGTATTGGATTCATAAACACATTTGGTGATGAGTTTTCAAGTAAAATATTGGGGTTGATTTACTTAAAATGGGGAGTGCAAAATCTGGTGCAGCTCTGCATAGAAACCAATCAGCTTTTAGGTTTTTGTCAAAGCTTAATTGAACAAGCTGAAGTTAGAAGCTGATTGGCTACTATGCATGGCGGCACCAGATTTTGCACGCTCCAGTTTTAGTAAATCTACCCCATTGTGTTTTCCATTGCATGCGGCTGCCTTTATATGAAAAAAGTGTTTGAAAGGAAAAGGCCATGTTTGACCTGCTTTGCCTGCAGTTCAAGCTCACCATAATATGACATGCTGCATCTAGAAAAATGCAGCAAAATGCAAAACTGGTCAACTAAAGCCTTTACTGCTATGTGTACTGCCTAATTAAAGTCAATAGGAATTTGATGACCCATCTGAACAGCGTGTAAGCAGTGGTTAGTACCCCTTTTAGGGAGACCCCTCCCCTGGGTGGTTATGATAAATTTAGCCCAGTGATAATCTAGATCCGGAAGGGCTCAGCACAGGGTGATGGGAAAGGCTACATCTAGTATACTGCCATGTAAGCTTATAGTCTTAGGAACGGAACCCTTTGGAGTAGGCCCAGGACAGGCTCTGTGGGGGAACCTACCTATGGAGACCTACTGTGAGGACAATGGAAAAGTTGGGTGGCTATTCTATGTTATTTGTGGACTACGCTATGCAGAGTTATTGCAGTTGGCACAAAAGTGTGATTAAGGCATGTTAACTAAGAACTGTTCATTATGCTTTTGCTACAGTAAAGAAATATTAAAACTCTTCACGTGTAGATATTCCTAATTTCTGAAGATGGCTTTAGGCCAGGAGAGGGTGAGTGACCAAAGGTGGTTGAGTTTCTCCATGTTACAGGTGTGTGTGCCCCCATTTCTGTTCCTATGCCTCATGGTCGTTGTTGGTGGTGAATCAGGTCTCTGCTAACAAGTGTGCATCAACATGAACCCTAATGCCCCGTACACACGGTCGGATTTTCCGACGGAAAATGTGTGATAGGACCTTGTTGTCGGAAATTCCGACCGTGTGTGGGCTCCATCACACATTTTCCATCGGATTTTCCGACACACAAAGTTTGATAGCAGGATATAAAATTTTCCGACAACAAAATCCATTGTCGGAATTTTGGATCGTGTGTACACAAATCCGACGGACAAAGTGCCACGCATGCTCAGAATAAATAAAGAGATGAAAGCTATTGACCACTGCCCCGTTTATAGTCCCGACGTACGTGTTTTATGTCACCGCGTTCAGAATAATCGGATTTTTCGACAACATTTGTGTGACCGTGTGTATGCAAGACAAGTTTGAGCCAACATCCGTCGGAAAAAATCCTAGGATTTTGTTGTCGGAATGTCCGAACAAAGTCCGACTGTGTGTACGGGGCATAACTGTGCCAAACACTTTAACGAAGCTAGCTGTCCTTCTCAGGTTTAAACTTGCTTATAAGAAAAAAAATTGACATCTATTTTAGTAAATTCATGCTAATTATACATTATGACTTTATTTTGAATGCCATAATATTATTTGTGTTCCCTTACAGCTTATCACATCCCAGATACAAAAATTTAAAGTGGAACTTTAGTCAGAAAATTACATCCTGCGAGATCACTTCAAGCTGGCCCCTTTTGCAGGTAAAACATTAAAAATAGGTTTCCATACTGGTTAAAATCCAGTAATACACTGTCTCACCCTGTTCTGCACATGCTCGCTTGCTCTCTATTTTTAGTCACTGTGCAAAAATTGTAGAGGCCAATCTGCTGACAGCCTTAAGATTTACTGCTGTTTAGGGGCTCTGGGTTTCAGCAAAATGGCAGCCTCCAGCAAGAGGAAATAGAAACAATGCTAGAGGCAATTTACAGCACACAGTAATTTTGGTAGAATAATTATTAATGTGGAATTCATGTTTCTTGCTAAAGAACATTATTTTATTCAAGTTGTTATGAGTAATATTCCACTTTAATATACCGCAGCTTACAATTTCTTAGATTAGGTTCCTTAATTAGTATTAGTTGGTATTTCTGTGAATAACACATTTACTGTCTCCTGGCTACACTTATTTCTCTGCTGTATCTATAGAGGCAGGCTAGACTTCAATCATGTCTGCCTTTACTCATCTCTATACATTGTGGATGAAAAAATTAGCAGTTTATAGAAGGAAAATAACATTGTTTGTGCTGTCAGTTGTGCTTACATGAAGTGGTAAGGGCATAACATTTCTGCAAAGATTAACAGGTATTTTCTGTGCTTGTTGAAAATGTTTTTAACCTGAAAAAATATGCAACCACCATATCTATGTACTAGTGAGCTCCAATATTTTACAGTTTTGGTCTTTGGTTTAGTTTTTCTTTACAAACCCCGTAAAAATTACAGAAGTTAAACTTAAATGTCTTTAGTTTTGAGAACTTTCATCCCTTTTTAAACATAGGAACCATTTGCTTTATACCAACGCATTGGAAACATGCCAATCAAAAGAGAGTCTCTAAAATTAGAAACAGCAGCTAAGAAACAACTCCTCAGCTCTTTGGGCACTACTGGGAGTAAGCCATCTGGTCCTGGAGCTTTATTTACATTAATTTTCGGTAATTGTTTCTGAGCCATAGCAATGTTAAACAAATGCCTAACTCTTTATTAAAAGGTTTAGGCTTTTCCACATATCTTTCAGTATGTTAGAGCTGATTAGCTTTGTAAAAGTGAGCAGCTTACAACTGAGAAGGTTACCACAGTGTGACCCCATGAAGGCAAGCTCAAGGGCAGCACTAATGAATAAGTGATGATGAACTCTTTAGGTCCTTAGAAGTTACATAGTTAAACAGTTAGTCTGGTTGAAAAAAAAACACAAGTCCATCCAGTTTAACCAATAAAAGAAAAAAAGAAAAAATAAACGTAATCCTATACCCACGGTTGATCCAGGGGAAGGCAAAAAAAACAGCAAAGCATGATCCAATTTGCTCAAGCAGGGGAAAAAATCCTTCCTGGATATTTCCTGGATCAACTTTACATATAAATATTAGTATCCATATACATATAAATATTAGTATAGCAATCTACTGAGCTGCACAGAACCACCCCTAGAGGCATGGGCGTCCGCAGGTAGGGGCAAGGGGAGGGGGGGTGAGTGACCCCCCCTGGAATCGGCAAGGGTCTGCCGTAGCCGCATCTGTAGCTGTGCTGGCTCTCTGGGTTTGTGCGAGTCGGCTCCACAGCTGCTGGAGATCAGTGTCACTGAGCTTACGGAGCTCTTTACTGCCACCTCTGGCTGCTTCCTGTATGTGCGCCCCTCGTGATTGCTTTGCTGCCTGTTGTATTTTCACAGGGACATGTGGAAACAGGACTTGGGAGAAGGAAGACCACCTTACAAGTGAAGGGAGCAGGCTATTTGTGTATAGGGGGCAGAGCTGTGTGTGTGTGCTTACAGATGTCTGTGTGTGTGGGCCTGACATATATATACCGATGGGGGGTGCAGCTGAGTGCATACAGGTATGATCAGTGAAGGGGGGTGCCAGATATAGGAAAGATCATATAATCTGTCCTGTCCTGTATACAGCTATATACACCCATCTTCCTTCCTGTAATCCTCCATCATCACGACTGCAGATATATATCATCTGTCCTGTATACAGCTATATACACCCACCTTCCTTCCTGTATATACCGTACTGTACAGGCCATATTTGATGGGCACAATGAGGCTGCAATTGATGGGCACATGCCTGCGCTTTATGTGATAATGACTAAGCTCCTCCCCTTCATTTCAAAAAAAGGACGGAGCATGGGTGACCTAAAATGATGCCCCCCCTGAAAAAAGTTCTCTATTCCACATTTTCACTGCTCTTACTGTGAAGAAGCCTTTCTGTTTTTTTTAGATTAAATCTCTTTTCCTCTAGATGTAAAGAGTGCCCTCTTGTCCTCTGTGATGACCCTAAAGTGAATAAGTCACCGCCAAGTTCACTATATGGACCACTTATGTATTTATACATGTTGATCATATCCCCCTTAATCTCCTCTTCTTAAGAGATGAGAAATTCAGTTCCTCTAATCTTTCCTCAGAGCTGAGCTACTCCATGCTTCTTATCAGTTTTGGTTGCTCTTTGCTGCATTTTCTCCAGTTCCCCAGTTTCCTTTTTGTGAACAGGTGCCCAAAACTGAACTGCATATTCCAGATGAGGTCTTACTAATGATTTTTACAGGGGCAAAATTATCTCTGTCTCTGGAGTCCATACCTCTCTCAATTTTGCTCGCTTTGGAATCCGCTGCTTGGCATTGCATGCTATTATTAAGCTTATTATCTACCAGCACACCCAGATCCTTCTCCACCATTGATTCCCCCAGTTGTTCTCCCTCTAGTATGTATGCTGCATGCATATTCTTAGCCCCAAGTGCATAACTTTATATTTATTAAAATTAAACCTAATTTCCCACATAGTCACCGAATTAACCACTTGCAGACGGCGAATGATGGCTACAGTGGGGCCGACCAATTCTGGGAAGCCATTATATGATGTTCTCCTTTGATCGTGATCGCCGTGGTATGCAGGCGGCATGCTCTGTGATCGCAGTGTCCTTCAACCAGTGGCTCTTTACCACGTGATCAGCTGTGTCCAATCACAGCTGATCATGACGTAAACAGAAGCCGGTTATTGCCATTCCTTTCCTAATGCTGACAGAGTGAGGAAGGGAGAAGAAAGCCAATGACCGGCTTCTGAAAAAGACATATGTACACTGATAAACAGGGCACTGATTATCAGTGTTCTGATTATCAGTGCAGTCCCAACAGTGCCCGCCAGTGCTGCCAATCTGTACCCACCAATGCTGCCAATCAGTACCCACCAGTTCTGCCAATCAATACCCATCTGTGCCTCCTCATCAGTGTCACATATCAATGCCGCCTACCAGTGCCCATCAGTGAATCCTACCAGTGCCCATCAGTGTCTCCTATCAGTGCCACCTATCAGTGGGCATCAGTGCTGTCTATCAGTGCCCATCAGTGCCACCCATCAGTGCAGCCTCATCAGAGCCTTCTCATCAGTGCTGCCTTATCAGTGCCCATCAGTGCAGCCTATCAGTGCTCATCAATGCCCATCAGTGCTGCCTCATCAGTGTCCATTAGTGGAGCCTATCACTGCCCATCAGTGAAGGAGAAAAATTACCTGTTAGCACAAGGTTATAAGAAATTATGAAAAGGTTGTTTTTTTTTAATTTGCGGTCTTTTTTCATTTATTCAGCAAAAAACCCAGTGGTGATTAAATATCACCAAAAGAAAGCTCTATTTGTGTAAGAAAAATTATAAAAATGTTGTTTGGGTACAGCGCTGAATGACTGCGAAATTGTCATTCAAAATGTGACAGTGCTGAAAGCTGAAAATTGGCCTGGGCAGGAAGGGGGTTAAAGTGCCCAGTAGGCAAGTGGTTAAACAGTGCATTGAGGTTGGTTTGTAAGTTAGAGACATCCTGTAAGGATGCTATTCCACGACATAGCTTGGAGTCATCTGCAAACACTGAAATTGTATTTTTAATCCTAGACTCTATCATTTATAAATATATTAAAAATTAAGGGTCCCAACACTGAACCTTGGGTCACACCACTAACAACCTTAGCTTAAGAATGATTAACCACTACTCTCTGAATTTGGTCTTTTAGACAGTTTTCTATCCATTTACAAACCGATTTTTCCAGGCCTGTAGACTTTACCTTACACATTAGCCGTGTGGGGAACTGTGTCAAACGCTTTTGAGAAATCCAAGTATACCACGTCCACAGCCACCCCTTTGTCTAAGGTTTAACTTACCTCCTCAAAAAAAGAAATCAGATTTGTCTGACAGAAAGGGCTACAAAAAAGCACCTAACCCAACCCAAAAGACCCGACCTCTCCCTCTACAACATTTTGAGTCATAATTAGGTAGGGATGATGTTTATATTTGGTG
This sequence comes from Lithobates clamitans, assembly GCA_037952925.1. Lineage (NCBI taxonomy): Eukaryota > Metazoa > Chordata > Amphibia > Anura > Ranidae > Lithobates > Lithobates clamitans. Next base: position 9,473,565 of record JBBGZY010000160.1, on the reverse strand, counting down.
CTACCACAGTTTGTTGCAAATACTGTGTGTTCAAGATTTGTGGACAAGGCAAACTAGGACTGAATTCTTTGTAACCATAATGCAGTGTATGGCCTTTGAACTTATATAATTCTGGCTAAGCAGGGCCAATATTGGGGCTTTGTTATGTGCCAGACATTTCAATTTGAAAGGTAGATTCTGAGCAGCCATTTGTCAATGTGTTTTGGAGCAGTTTAAGTAGAGCGGACAGTCTGTATAGGAAGAGCTAAGATACATTTTGTCACTCTGCCAGGGGGCTCACTCACCCAGGAACTGTCATAATAGTTTTGATGTATAATCATAAAAAAATTGCGCTATTTTGAAAAAATTTGAAAAAACAAAAGCAGCTACATACGAATGTGACTAGGATTCATAAACAAAAGGTGAGTGGAAATGTAGCGCTAATAAAAACTGTGTAAAACAGCTATATAAACTAAATATATTGAAATGTGAAAAACATGTAAAATGAGATAAAATGTAATCAATAAGCAAATGAGCCCCAATGAGTGATAAATCTCAAGTGAATCAATCCGTAAGAGTGATGAATAACCCATGGATGAGGGAAGGTTCATATGTGAGGTGCATCAAGTTAAAGACATCTTCATACAAGTAGTCAGGAACACCAGGTGTAATGTTAACAGCAGGTGTCACAGGAGAGAATAAATGGGTACTCTTACCGGAACCAGTGGATCTGGATTTCAGCGAAACTAGATCAAACAGGCATGGACAGGAACAGCTCGGAGGGTCCCAAAATGGTCAGCAAGGAGACTGGAACAGGCACCGGTGTCTTCAAGGGTCAATACTTCTCGGATACGATCACCACAGGAGAGCCAGCCCTTAAACCCTGCCTTTTGGCCTGCTTGCCTCCTAGGCACTGGTAATCCCAAAACTCGCAAGAATTTGTTCCTTCACAGTGCAATCACTGTCACTGGCAGGGAAAGAGTTAACACTAGGGGGCGATCAAGTGGTTAAATATGTTACCTAGGGAGTGATTCTAACTGTGGGGGGATGGTACTGACTAGGGAAGGAGACCGATCGATGTTCCTATATACTAGGAACACACAATCTGTCTCCTCTCTCCAGGACGTGGCTCTGTTGCCAGCAATCGCGGGTGCCCAATGGATATCTTGGCCGCCCCTATACCACCGGGAAGCCTAGGACGACATATGACACCCACCCAGGATGGGAGATCATATGACAATATGCGGGCACAGATGGACACTGTGTGGCACTGTTGACAATGATTGGTGGCACTGATGACATTAATGGGTGCCATCGCTGGGCATCACTGCTTTATAATGGTGCCAGTCAGTGCCCATTTGTGGGCACTGATTGCCACAGATTGGGCACAGACTGGGCACATGTGGATGGCCATGGGGTACATACCTGGCCATCCACATGTTGCCCGCTTCCCTGGTGGTCCTGAAGGCTTTCCTTGTGATCTAGTGCAGGCATCCGAGGGGGGCTGTGCTGATAAATAATCAGCGCAGACCCCCCTGTCAGGAGAGCCGCCGATCAGCTCTCCTCTACTCGCGGCTGTCAGACACGAGTGAGGAAAAGCCGATCAACGGCTTTTCCTATTGACATAGTGATCAGCCGTGATTGGCCGGAGGCTGTTTAACAAGATTGGTGGAGCGGTGTGTCATGCTGACACACCGATCCACCGATCACCGCGATGCGCGCCCCCCATGGCCGCGCAGCGGCTGTTATCCTGAAAGACGTCATATGACACCCAGTCAGGATAACTGAACCACCACCCGGCCGTCAATCTGCTATAGGCCGGGCGGGAAGTGGTTAAAAATGCTGTTTCTCTTTTTTTTGCATTGGTACATGTCTACCGGGGCAGTAGCCGGGCCCCCATACCCTTTTTTTGGCCACTAACTTGCATATAAGTCTTCAAAATGGGGACTTAAAATTTTCAAGTTCGGGTCCAATAGACTTCAATGGGGTTTGTCGTTTGGGTCTGAACATTTGAATGTCCGAGAGCGCGAACCGAATCAGGGGTGTTCGGCCCAACTCTATAGAGGTAGAAATACTGAACGATTAAAAATCTGATGCTCAGATGAATGCTCGAACAGCAGCAAGGGAGGATTTTGTTCAGGGGCAGCTTACAGAGGACTAGACAGAGGAGATGTCCTAATCCATCTAGTGGCACTGCTCCACAGGTACAGGCCAGGGCTGATCCACAGAGCTCTGCAATGTGGACTTTTTTTAAGATATCTGCTGCCAAATCAGTGCCATTATGGATCCTGCATCCACCTGCAGTGTATCAGGAGTGGCATAATGCATAAGGAAACACATGAGGCACTACGTGGCTCAGTGGGAGCAGCACCTCATTGAAAAGTCAGCAGCAAAAGGCCCATATTACTCATACACCCTATTCCTGCATACTCCCCCCCCAAACACACACACACAATTCTTCTGCATCTGACACCTCTGCGGCCCCTAGTGACAATGAGTATAGTCTCACAGGGAGATTGGTGACAGTAAAGTCACCTGTCTCCCATCCCCCTCACTGGCTTCATCTTCCATCTCCTCAGAACCAGGTCCAGTAGCCCTCTCCCAAGTGCTACAGAGCATATGCAATATTTCAGGATAAATGCTGTTTTGCAGTGCATATGTCTTGGGGACAAAGGCCATACTGTGCCAGAGCTTCTGATAACTCTCAAGGCCCAGACTGGCTCCACACCACCTTCAGCAGTGTATATGACGATAGGACTAACCTGCTGGCTGCTCTTTGCCACTTGAAAGGTACCACCCAAGGTTACTACAGCTGGACTTCAGCAGGCAAATTTGTAATATTTGCTGCAGGGTAATTCTTGTGTTGCACCTTGAAGTTTGGAGGCTATTCCAGTGCTACTGTAAATATGTCACACTCTGTTTCTACAGGTAGACCTCGGTTGACAAATTTGCAATGTTTAATGCGTGGTAAATCCTGCTTTGTAAATATAAGTTTATGGCCAAAATGTCAAATATTGGAATAGTGTTAAACTGTTTTACCAGCAGGTGGTGCTCTAAGAAGAAACCTTACACCCTTTTACCACTGTACTTTGAATTTAAAACGTTTCATTACCTTACCAACACACAGGAATATCATTTTAAAAAACACAACATAAGAACATACTTTTTTTAGTACTTTTTAAAAACTCCACTGCAAAGATATTTTTGGATTATTGGCACGTTAAAGAAAAAATATTTTATCTAACCATAGTTTAAAATCTTTAAATAAAGGGTGGTAAATAATGTGCAGAATTTAAATTCTTTGCTATAGTTTCCATAAAAGCCCTAATTTCTGGAAGTGCAGCTGCTCATTTTCTGTGATGTGTGTAACTGCTATCCTGTACTTAAAGTGATACTAAAGGATCATTTTTCATTTTTTTAACATAACTAACATGTTGTACTAACCTCCACTGTGCAGCTTGTTTTGCACAGAGTGGCCCTGAACATCCATTTCTGGGGTCCCTCTGCGGCTCTCGGGGATCCTCCCCACATCGGATAACCCCCTAGTAGAAGCTCTCTCCCGAGGGGGTTACCTTGCGGGCGCACTCCCGAGTCCAGCATTTGGTGTCCATAGAGGCCGAATGCAGGACTCGGCCCCGCCCCCGATGCCCACATCATTGAATTTGCTTGACAACAGCGGGAGCCAATGGCTGCGCTGCTATCAATCTGTCCAATCAAGAGCCGGGAACCTGTGGAGAGAGGGACGGTGGGGAAACGCCGATGGAAATTCGGGGCTCAGGTAAGTAAAATGAGGGGGGGGGGGGGGGCTAGGGGGCCGGTGACTGCAAGGTGTTTTTTCACCTTAATGCCTAGGATGCAATGAGGTGAAAAAACATGAACCTTTACAACCCCTTTAAAACTCTAAAATTACATTGTTTCTTGTAGTTGATTCTGTTTAACCTTTTTTTGCATAAACCATAACATAACTAACATTTAACATATTGCAGCATACCAGTTCTTAGGTGTATTTCCTGCTTTAGTTTTCTTCTTTCAGTCTTTTTTGCCTTTTTTTTTCACATGGTAATCCTGGAATAATACTTGTCCTGTTCCTAGGTGGCTATGCTCATTTCCCCACTGTCTTTATGAAGGGAGCAATGGTTGTCACACAGGCCAAAAGACAAACAGGTCTGACGTTGTTCATCTCTATTACATAGTGGGGGGAGTAATTAACAGTTTACAAAATAAAGTCAAAGTGGACCTTCAGTCATTTTTTCAGCTTTCCATCTATAAAATATTCTGCCCTTGTTGTTTTTAACTTTCGATAGTAAAACATTTTTTTTCTGCCAGTAAATATCTTATACACAGCCCACTTCCTGTTTCTTGTCTGGTAAAAAGCCTAGGCTTATGACATCATGCACAGCTCTCTCTCTCTCACTCTAGTGAGAGTTTGCCAGGAAGGGATGGGGGATGAGTCATAAGAGGACCAATGAGAGCTGCAGACCTGGAAGTGTGCCTCTGTGTGTCTATGTAAATCCAGGAAGTGAACAGGCAGCAGCTTCAGCTGCCCACAGTTAAAATGGATGCAGCCAGACTCAGTGGAGGGAGATTTCTGCAGCATATTTGACAAGTACAGAATCACAGTATATATAAAATAATATGCAAAGTGGTTGGAGGGAAGCTTCAGAATGGCAAAGATGTTTTTATTATATATAATGTGAGCAGACTACAGTACTTCTTTAAGCTCCTGTTCTTTACCTAAAAAATTTAAAGTCGTGAAACAACCACATCTGAGGAGCTGCAATATAGGGGATTTAGGTGACTTTGAACTTGGCATGGTTGTTAGCGTCAGATGGGCTGGCCTGAGTATTTCAAAACCTGCTGATCTACTATTTACACAAACCTCTAGGGTTTTTACAGAGACCTGTCTGAAAAAGAGAAAATATCCAGTGAGCGGCTGTTGTGTGGACGAACATACCTTGTTAAAGTCAGAGGTCAGAGGAGAATGGACAGACTGGTTCAAGATGATAGAAAGACAACAGTAACTCAAATAACCACTCGTTACAACCAAAGTATGCAGAATACCATCTCTGAACACAACACATTGAACCTTGAAGAAGACGGGCTACAGCAGCAGAAGACCTCACTGAGTGCCACTCCTGTGAACAGGAAACCGAGGCTACAATTCACACAGGCTCACCAAAACTGGACAATAGAAGATTGGAAAAACGTTGCCTGGTCTGATGAGTCTCAATTTCAGCTGCAACATTCAGATAGTAGGGTCAGAATTTGGCGTAAACAACATAAAAGCATGGGTCCATCCTACCTTGTACCAATTGTTCAGGCTGGTGGTGTAATGGTGTAGGGGATATTTTCTGGGCACACTTTGGGCCCCTTAGTACCGATTGAGCATCATTTAAATGGCACGACCCACCTGAGTATTGTTGCTGACCATATCCATCCCTTTATGACTACAGTGTACCCATCTTCTGATGGCTCCTTCCAGCAGGATAATGCACCATGTCACAAAGCTCAGATCATCTCACCACTGGTTTCTTGAACATGACAATGAGTTCACTGTACTCCAATGGCCTCCACAGTCACCAGATCTCAATCCAATAGAGCACCTTTGGGATGTGGTGGAATGGAAGATTTGCATCATGGATGTGCAGCCAGGAAATCTGCAGCAACTGCGTGATGCCATCATGTCACTATGGACCAAAATCACTGAGAAATGTTTCCAACACCTTGCTGAATCTATGCCACAAAGAATTGAGGCAGTTCTGAAGGCAAAGGGTGTCCAACCCGACACTAGCAAAGTGTACTTAATAAAGTGGCCAGTGAGTATATATATATATATATATATATATATATATATATATATATATATATATTCTCTTGGATTTAGTTGTTCTTTAAGGGGTTGTTCACAATAGAATACTTGCATTGACATGCATTTTAAAAACATAACCTTGCACTCTAGAAGCATGCCTGTTGAAAGGCAAAATCCAAGTTAATGCGCCAAAATTAGACATTAAGGGCTTTTTTTTCCTAAGGTAGTCATGGCCAAAGAGGGGTCAGGATGTCAGCCACCATGCCCAATCAGCCAAAGTGTATAGGCATTTTTATCAAACTGATCTCACAAGTATACCTACCTACCAAATTTACATACACTACTGAGATTAGCATTTCTCCATCCTCACAAACCATGTCACCCGACATTGTGGCAGGAAGTTGATATTAGGACTCAGAAGGAGCCATTAGGGAGGCATGTGAAAGCAAATTCTCAGCTTCTACTGAAAAGCTGATTTTTTTTTTTGTATAATAACCAACAGGTACCATTCGATTAATCTGCTTGGACAATGGAAAGGGTCAATTTAAAATGATTTTCTATCTATCTACTGTATTTATCGGCATATAACATGCACAGGCGTATAACACACACATTCATTTTAAGAGGGAAGTTCCAGGAAAAAATAAAAAAAATTTAAATAAGGAACTTTGAAGCAAAATAAGGGTCAGTGTCCATCTGCAGCCTCACCATTGCCATCAATGCAGCCTGATCAATGCCCATCTTCAGCCTCACAAGTGCCATCAATGCAGCCTCATCATTCCACATCAATGCAGCCTCACAAGTGCCCTCAATACAGCAGCCTCACCATTGCCATCAATGCAGCAGCCTCACCATTGTCATTACTGCAGCAGCCTCACCATTGCCATTACTGCAGCAGCCTCACCATTGCCACCAGTGCAGCAGCCTCACTATTGCCATCAATGCAGCAGAATCACAATTGCCATCAATGCAGCAGCATCATCATTGCCATCAATGCAGCAGCCTCACCATTGCCATCAATGCAGCAGCCTCACCATTGCCATCAATGCAGCAGCATCATCATTGCCATCAATGCAGCAGCCTTACCATTGTCATTAATGCAGCGGCCTCATAATTGCCATCAATGCAGCAGCCTCACCATTGCCATCAATGCAGCAGCCTCACTACTGCCATCAATGCAGCAGCCTCACCATTGCCTCAATGCAGCAGCCTCACCGATGCCATCAATGCAGCAGCCTCATCATTGCCATCAATGCAGCAGCCTCACCATAGTCATTAATGCAGCAGCCTCACCATTGCCATCAATGCAGCAGCCTCACTATTGCCAGCAATGCAGCAGCCTCATCATTGCCATCAATGCAGCAGCCTCACCATAGTCATTAATGCAGCAGCCTCACCATTGCCATCAATGCAGCAGCCTCACTATTGCCATCAATGCAGCAGCCTCACCATTGCCATCAATGCAGCAGCCTCACCATTGCCTTCAATGCAGCAGCCTCACCATTGCCATCAATGCAGCCTGATCAATGCCCATCTTCAGCCTCACAAGTGCCATCAATGCAGCCTCATCATTCCACATCAATGCAGCCTCACAAGTGCCCTCAATACAGCAGCCTCACCATTGCCATCAATGCAGCAGCCTCCCCATTGTCATTACTGCAGCAGCCTCACCATTGCCATTACTGCAGCAGCCTCACCATTGCCACCAGTGCAGCAGCCTCACTATTGCCATCAATGCAGCAGAATCACAATTGCCATCAATGCAGCAGCATCATCATTGCCATCAATGCAGCAGCCTCACCATTGCCATCAATGCAGCAGCATCATCATTGCCATCAATGCAGCAGCCTTACCATTGTCATTAATGCAGCGGCCTCATAATTGCCATCAATGCAGCAGCTTCACCATTGCCATCAATGCAGCAGCCTCACTACTGCCATCAATGCAGCAGCCTCACCATTGCCTCAATGCAGCAGCCTCACCGATGCCATCAATGCAGCAGCCTCATCATTGCCATCAATGCAGCAGCCTCACCATAGTCATTAATGCAGCAGCCTCACCATTGCCATCAATGCAGCAGCCTCACTATTGCCATCAATGCAGCAGCCTCACCATTGCCATCAATGCAGCAGCCTCACCATTGCCTTCAATGCAGCAGCCTCACCATTGCCTCAATGCAGCCTGATCAATGCCCATCTTCAGCCTCACAAGTGCCATCAATGCAGCCTCATCATTCCACATCAATGCAGCCTCACAAGTGCCCTCAATACAGCAGCCTCACCATTGCCATCAATGCAGCAGCCTCACCATTGTCATTACTGCAGCAGCCTCACCATTGCCATTACTGCAGCAGCCTCCCCATTGCCACCAGTGCAGCAGCCTCACTATTGCCATCAATGCAGCAGAATCACAATTGCCATCAATGCAGCAGCATCATCATTGCCATCAATGCAGCAGCCTCACCATTGCCATCAATGCAGCAGCATCATCATTGCCATCAATGCAGCAGCCTTACCATTGTCATTAATGCAGCGGCCTCATAATTGCCATCAATGCAGCAGCCTCACCATTGCCATCAATGCAGCAGCCTCACTACTGCCATCAATGCAGCAGCCTCACCATTGCCTCAATGCAGCAGCCTCACCGATGCCATCAATGCAGCAGCCTCATCATTGCCATCAATGCAGCAGCCTCACCATAGTCATTAATGCAGCAGCCTCACCATTGCCATCAATGCAGCAGCCTCACTATTGCCAGCAATGCAGCAGCCTCATCATTGCCATCAATGCAGCAGCCTCACCATAGTCATTAATGCAGCAGCCTCACCATTGCCATCAATGCAGCAGCCTCACTATTGCCATCAATGCAGCAGCCTCACCATTGCCATCAATGCAGCAGCCTCACCATTGCCATCAATGCAGCAGCCTCACCATTGCCTTCAATGCAGCAGCCTCACCATTGCCATCAATGCAGCCTGATCAATGCCCATCTTCAGCCTCACAAGTGCCATCAATGCAGCCTCATCATTCCACATCAATGCAGCCTCACAAGTGCCCTCAATACAGCAGCCTCACCATTGCCATCAATGCAGCAGCCTCACCATTGTCATTACTGCAGCAGCCTCACCATTGCCATTACTGCAGCAGCCTCACCATTGCCACCAGCGCAGCAGCCTCACTATTGCCATCAATGCAGCAGAATCACAATTGCCATCAATGCAGCAGCATCATCAATGCCATCAATGCAGCAGCCTCACCATTGCCATCAATGCAGCAGCATCATCATTGCCATCAATGCAGCAGCCTTACCATTGTCATTAATGCAGCGGCCTCATAATTGCCATCAATGCAGCAGCCTCACCATTGCCATCAATGCAGCAGCCTCACTACTGCCATCAATGCAGCAGCCTCACCATTGCCTCAATGCAGCAGCCTCACCGATGCCATCAATGCAGCAGCCTCATCATTGCCATCAATGCAGCAGCCTCACCATAGTCATTAATGCAGCAGCCTCACCATTGCCATCAATGCAGCAGCCTCACTATTGCCATCAATGCAGCAGCCTCACTATTGCCATCAATGCAGCAGCCTCACCATTGCCATCAATGCAGCAGCCTCACCATTGCCTTCAATGCAGCAGCCTCACCATTGCCATCAATGCAGCCTGATCAATGCCCATCTTCAGCCTCACAAGTGCCATCAATGCAGCCTCATCATTCCACATCAATGCAGCCTCACAAGTGCCCTCAATACAGCAGCCTCACCATTGCCATCAATGCAGCAGCCTCACCATTGTCATTACTGCAGCAGCCTCACCATTGCCATTACTGCAGCAGCCTCACCATTGCCACCAGTGCAGCAGCCTCACTATTGCCATCAATGCAGCAGAATCACAATTGCCATCAATGCAGCAGCATCATCATTGCCATCAATGCAGCAGCCTCACCATTGCCATCAATGCAGCAGCATCATCATTGCCATCAATGCAGCAGCCTTACCATTGTCATTAATGCAGCGGCCTCATAATTGCCATCAATGCAGCAGCCTCACCATTGGCATCAATGCAGCAGCCTCACTACTGCCATCAATGCAGCAGCCTCACCATTGCCTCAATGCAGCAGCCTCACCGATGCCATCAATGCAGCAGCCTCATTATTGCCATCAATGCAGCAGCCTCACCATAGTCATTAATGCAGCAGCCTCACCATTGCCATCAATGCAGCAGCCTCACTATTGCCATCAATGCAGCAGCCTCACCATTGCCATCAATGCAGCAGCCTCACCATTGCCTTCAATGCAGCAGCCTCACCATTGCCATCAATGCAGCCTGATCAATGCCCATCTTCAGCCTCACAAGTGCCATCAATGCAGCCTCATCATTCCACATCAATGCAGCCTCACAAGTGCCCTCAATACAGCAGCCTCACCATTGCCATCAATGCAGCAGCCTCACCATTGCCATTACTGCAGCAGCCTCACCATTGCCATTACTGCAGCAGCCTCACCATTGCCATCAGTGCAGCAGCCTCACTATTGCCATCAATGCAGCAGAATCACCATTGCCATCAATGCAGCATCATCATCATTGCCATCAATGCAGCAGCCTTACCATTGTCATTAATGCAGCAGCCTCATAATTGCCATCAATGCAGCAGCCTCACCATTGCCATCAATGCAGCAGCCTCACTACTGCCATCAATGCAGCAGGCTCACCATTGCCATCAATGCAGCAGCCTCCCCGATGCCATTAATGCAGCAGCCTCACCGATGCCATTAATGCAGCAGCCTCATCATTGCCATCAATGCAGCAGCCTCACCATAGTCATTAATGCAGCAGCCTCACCATTGCCATCAGTGCAGCAGCCTCACCATTGCCATCAATGCAGCAGCCTCACCATTGCCATCAGTGCAGCAGCCTCACCATTGCCATCAATGCAGCAGCCTCATCATTGCCATCAATGCAGCAGCCTCACCATTGTCATTAATGCAGCAGCCTCACCATTGCCTTCAATGCAGCAGCCTCACCATTGCCATAAATGCAGCAGCCTCACCATTGCCTTCAATGCAGCAGCCTCACCATTGCCATCAATGCAGCAGCCTCACCATTGCCATCAATGCAGCAGCCTCACCATTGTCATCAATGCAGCAGCCTCACAGATGCCATCAATGCAGCAGCCTCATCATTGCCATCAATGCAGCAGCCTCACCATAGTCATTAATGCAGCAGCCTCACCATAGTCATTAATGCAGCAGCCTCACCATTGCCATTAATGCAGCAGCCTCACCATTGCCATCAATGCAGCATCCTCACCATTACCATCAATGCAGCAACCTCACCATTGCCTTCAATGCAGCAGCCTCACCATTGTCATCAGTGTAGCCTGATCGATGCCCATCTGCAGCCTAGAGGAGACAGGGAGGGGGGCGGGATTAGCGCCGACAGATTACATTCAGTGAGAATCTCCTATGATAGACAGAACAGTGGTCCAATGGAGGCCGAGGAGACGGGACTTCCTATTACAGAGTAAACAGGAGATTTTCACTGAATGTAATCTGACGGCGCTCGTCCCGCCCCCCTCCCTGTCCCCTCCGAGGCAGCTAAACTTGAAATATTGGCGTTTAACATGCACACGCTATTTGCACCCGATTTTCAGGATGAAAAAGTGCGTGTTATATGCCAATAAATACAATATTTACCTAATATTTTAAAGCCCACCTCCAGAGGCAGTACTCTAGGGCAAAAGCAGAATAAGGTTTCTAGGGACAGCGTAGAGTTTTCAATTTTTGCATCCTGTCTCTGGGAAAAAATGTCCCTACTTTCATCCCTGGTTAAAAGAATGTGTCCCCCATTTCTTTCCAGCTTTAATAATGAGCTCCCCATCCTAGGTGGGTGGCTGCAAGCAGGGGCGTAACTAGAAATAGCAGGGCCCCATAGCAAAATGTTGTATGGGGCCCCCTGCAAACATCCCCCCCCACAGCTGCCCTAGTGTCAATGCAGTGTGACCTGTGCCACATATAGCGTGACCTGTGCCCAATTCAGCGTGACCTGTGCCCAATGCAGCGTGACCTGTGCCCAATGCAGCGTGACCTGTGCCCCATACAGCGTGACCTGTGCCCCATACAGCGTGACCTGTGCCCCATGCAGCGTGACCTGTGCCCAATGCAGCGTGACCTGTGCCCCATACAGCGTGACCTGTGCCCCATACAGCGTGACCTGTGCCCCATACAGCGTGACCTGTGCCAAATGCAGCATGACCTGTGCCCCATACAGCATGACCTGTGCCCCATACAGCATAGAGCGCATCACATGCCACTGTTATTCCCACCCCTGCTCCACCCCAGCCCCAATAGAAGTGGGAGTTGTCAGTAAGGTGTCAATGGATTTCATTTTTTAAATCTGGTAATTTTAGCATACACAACGCCTTTATGAGTAGCTTCCATTTAATAGCCATATTTAGAAATACAAAATGGTAACCATTATTCACATATGAGCCTTTACCTAGAAATCAGTTTCCATGTGTAGTTTGAAAGAAGAAGCTGATTGGCTGTGATAAGCAACTGCTCTAACTTTTGCTGTAGTAACTCTATCTTTTATGAAGCAGGGCCACTGTATTTCTTTTTGCTGCCTTACAATGTCAATGACAGTAAATTATATATATAAAAAAAAATCTATCTTCATTTATTTGCCTTTGGAATGTGCATATGTTTAAAAGGTACTTTGAACTTTTAGAGCTGTCAAGTGTATTTTTCTTATTTTTGCAAAAATGCAGCATCAATGTTTTCACCTTGAAACCAAAACATCAAAAAGAAAAAAAGCCTTGACATTCCATTTATGTTCCAATTCAATGTATTCTGCTGTTAACATCTGCTTTATAATGAGATAACTGTTTTTATTCACTTATAAACCCAGCAAGAGCTCACACAGTTTATGCATAGGTGACAGGATAATGGCAACATTTATGTGAATGTAAGGGAAAAGTATTCATAAGTGTAAGATGGCTATGTTACTTCTATCTAAAGACTCATTTGCAGATTCAACAAAAGGACATGAGCATTTCAAAAACCTAAGGATCATTCAGGGAACTGCAGCCATGAGAACAGTGTGACATGCAAATAGTAGAGTGTAGTGCTGGACTATTGGTAGCAAGCATAGGTCTTCAATGCTGAGCATCCCCGCCTCTCACACTTCCCCTCCCAGGCACTTCAGCTTACAGTGGGAGGGTCTCAGCAACAGAGGCAGTGCTGTCAATCCAGAAAGAAGTGGGTGGGACTAGGTGTGGTCAGGTGCTGTCTCTCAGCCCCCCTCTCTCTCCATCTTTCTCTCACCCCCCTCTCTCTCACCCCCTCGCTCTCTCTCTATCCCACCCCCTCTCTCAGCCCCCCTCTCTCTCCATCTTTCTCTCACCCCCCTCTCTCTCACCCCCTCGCTCTCTCTCTCCCACCCCCTCTCTCAGCCCCCCTCTCTCTAACCCCCCTCTCTCACAGTCCACCCCTCTCTCTCCCCACCCAATCTCTCAGCCCCCTCTCACTCTCACCCCCATCTCTTACACTCCACCCCTTTCTCTCTCACTCTCCCCATCTCTCTCTCTCACCCATGCCATCTCACCTCCTTTCCCTTTCTCTAACAACCCCCCTCTTAGCCCCCTCTCTCTCACTCTCTCTCTCTCACTCCCCCCTCTCTCTCACCTCCCCACCCGCCTCACTCCGCGAAGCACCGCCGAAAGCGAAGCACCGCCCGCCTCACTCCGCTCCCGGAAGTGAAGACGCAGGTCAGCACAGCGCTCCACGGAGGATCCATGACCAATATCCTGGCCGCCCAGAGGCTCTGAGGACCCTCGGCACCACCGGTACAGCTACCAGGACCCAGGTCACAGGACTCACATCCCAGGAACCCCCCCACAGGCCCGTGACACCACATCCCCCGAGAGCATGCGGATGAAACTACTTTACATGCTGGTTTTTAGCAACTCAAATGTGAGTGTTTTTATCTATTGTAATAAATATTTTTAACATACAAGCTGCACTTAGAGGGCGCCGTCCTTCTTTCTTTTTTATTGTTCTAGCTTCTTCTAGCTTTTGTAGACTGGCTGCCTTCCATTTATTCAGCATCATTTTATCCTTACATGGACTAATACCTGAACTTGTTGTGAAACATTAACTACCATCATCAAGTTCCCCCTCTCAGGAACCCCCAACCCACCCCCTTCCCCCTACCATTTTTAGTTATATGTACTCGGCTACCTCCATTGTGCGCCATATTAACCCCTTGATCATTTATCCCTTTCTCTCACCGCCTCTCTTTCAACCCCCCCTCTCTTTCACCCCCTCTCACCCCCTCTCACTCCTCCCCTCTCTCTCACCCCCTCTCTCTCAATCCCCCTCTCTCTCACCCCCCTTCTCCCTCACTCCCTTCTCTCTCTCACTCCCTTCTCTCTCTTGATCCCTCCTCTCTCTCACTTCCTCCTCTCTCTCAGCTCCCCCTCTCAGCCCCCTCTCTCTCATTCCCTTCCCTTATCTCACTCCCCCTTTCTCTCTCACCCCTCTCTCTCTCACCCCCCGTCTCAACCCTCCCCTCTCTCTCAACTCCCCCCTCTCTTTCTCTCACTCCCTCCTCTCTCAACCTCCCTCTCTCTCACTCACACCTCTCTCTCAGTCCCCTCTCTCTCACCCCCTCTCATTATATACAATAATGGATGTAGGGGCCTTTTGGTGGGCATGATTTTTTTGGGGGGTGGGAGGGGGGCAGCATTTCATTCTTGGACCCAGGCAGCACAATGTCAACCCTGGTGTGGGTTTTTTTTTTCTTGAAACACTTTGGGCCCCTTGGTACTAATTAGATATAGTAAATGGGGAAATGGCGCTACCCTATGTGTGTCTAATAATAACTAACTATACCATAAAGTGAACAAGATATTACTATCCCAGTGTGTCTACCAAACCATAAGTAATTCCATAAGTGTGCATAAAAATAATACTAAGTAGTATTTTGCTTAACATACAGTGTCTAAACTGTAACAGTATGCCCCTCAGGGCAGACACCCTTAGTGTATAATAATATGTTACATCCAGGGACAAAATCCCATTAAGAACAGATATCAGCAGCAGTGCAAACTCAGACGAGTCTCAATATATACATACAATACAAGGGCTACTGTTCAGGGTGGGGTGTTGTGAAGTGACAACAACTAAATCACCTATATAATCAAAAAAAACTTTAAACCATACATAAGCTACATGTGACATGTATATATACCACAATGTGAAAAAGATATATTAGGACCGTATGTGCAAGAAACTACTTAAGTTCATGTACCAGTATATATATATATATATCAGGACTACATGTGCAAATTCATATATGTGACAGAACTCTGTGAAAAGATCCAAATTGTCAGAATTATAAACTCAATGAAGGACTACAGTCTTTGTGCAGTCCAAGCATTAGAAAAAATAGTAAGTGAATGTATCAACGGTGACTTCTGTGTTCATCAGAAAAAAAGCATTTAATTCTTGGACCCAGGCAGCACAATGTCAACCCTGGTGTGGGTTTTTTTTTTCTTGAAACACTTTGGGCCCCTTAGTACTAATTGATCATTTAAATGCCACGGCCTACCTGAGTATTGTTGCTGACCACGTCCATCCCTTTATGACTACAGTGTACCCATCTTCTAATGGCTACTTCCACCGGGATAATGCACCATGTCACAAAGCTCAAATCATCTCACCACTGGCTTCTTGAATATTAAAATGAGTTCACTGTACTCCAATAGCCTCCACAGTCACCAGATCTCAATCCAATAGAGCATCTTTGGGATATGGTAGAATGGGAGATTCACATCTTGGATGTGCAGTCAACAAATCGTCAGCAACTGCGTGATGCCATCATGTCAATATGGACCAAAATCTCTGTTACTTGCCATTTCAGCCTCAAGTCCAATCGTTGTCAAAAGTTTGTAGAATTCACCTCCGTAACATCTCTAAAATTTGCCCCTTTTTAACAAATGGATCCACCAAGCTCCTCATTCACTCCCTTGACATCTCTCCCCTTGACTATTGCAAATCCTTTCTCATTGGCCTGCCTGTCCATAGGCTATCCCCTCTTCAGTCTATCATGAATGCAGCTGCCAGATTTATCCACTGTGGCAGAGCGTTGCCCTGCCAGAGTCTAGAAGGAGGATGTGACCCAGAATTCTCAACCAGACGGGTTGAGGAGCTCCAGGGAGCTTGTAACATGAAGAGGAAACTGGCCTTTTAGTTTCCCCAGTGTTCTGCAAAGTCAACTTTGGGACCTGGAGCTCGGGGATTTCTGAGAGATCCGGGTGGGATGAAATCCCTAGTCCTGGGTCCTGATTTTGAGAACAGCCAGCATACTGATTGGTCAGGTGTGTGCTGGGCTTTTAGTAGTAACCTGACCATGGTTCTGGGCTCCACCCCGGCAGATAGAAAGTCTGAGTACTAGGAGTCAGGAGGGCTCCACGTAGAAGCCAGTGCAGCAAGAGGCTGCTCGCTGTGTGCATCAAGTTGGTCGGTAAAACTGTCTGTACGAGACAGACAAGAGCCTGGAGTGTAAGGCCAGAGCAGCAGTGCTGCAAATGAGAGCCAACTAGGCTGAATGTCATTTTGTTGATGGAAAAAGGAATGCCAAAAACCCCTGCGAGGGAAACCTATGTTTGTTTGCTAAATTTGCTTTTAATAAAAATGGGCAAACAAAGCCCTTAAAAAGAAGAACCTGTGAGTGGCGGTGTCCTTAAAGCTCTACATTTGGCGCTAGTCCTTTACACATGGTGGAGAAGTGCTATAGGCACAATCTGAGATCCCTACAATCAAGTAAGTTCATCTGTTATATGAACTGTGTTTTTTTATGCATGAGACTGCATAATCTGTGAGTGCAGGTGAGGAAAACCTGGAAGAGAAAGGTAACTAGCCCTAAAGAGACAGTGCTCCAATTTGTTGCTGAACTGTGCAAAGTTATTCTGGAGTGACTGTGAGTATGGAGTGGTCAAAGCTCCTAAAAGAAGCAAGGATGGCTGAGATGATAGATAGAGCTCTGTGGCTGGAGGGATTGTTACCGCCTGATCGAACCCCATACATGCCTGAACAGAGTTTTCCAAGGAGAAGGAGGGCTGGTGTTGTCCCTAGGAACACTGGTGCAATGAGTGCACAGGTGACTGCAAGTATGGAGAGTCCACCAAAGTCTGAGTCTGCAGTAGACTGGTGCAAGCGGCACCTGGCAGCACTGAACCAAGTTAAAGAGGAGAGCAATCCAAGCCTTAGTGCAAGGAGAGAGTGGCTGGATGCTCATACCTGGGAGAGGGGTGCTGTTGCCCCTGGCAATGCTGGTACAATTAGGCCAGCTATCAAGGTGCAGAGGCCTAAGCTTAAAAGCAGATGCAGTGTGGGAAACCCTGATAAGCAACAAGTGCGCTGTTTGCAGTGCAGTGAGTGGGGGCATGCAGTCTTCAAGTGCCCTTTGTCCCAGGCTCCAGTGGAAAGCTACCTAGCAAAGCAAAGGTCTGCATCTGTGTTTGAGAAGTCTGCTCTGAGTGCCAGGAGTGAGCAACAGGCTTACCAGAAGTTTGAAAGGAGTGCAGTTGCCCATAGCTACGCCTATGATGTCAGGTCGGAGGACCGCAAGACAAAGATATTGCCTATAGAGGATCGTGGCAACAAAGGAGAAATCTGTGCTGCTGACTTCATACAGCCTATCTTGCCTTTTGAACATGTTGAAGACTTTTTGGGTGAGTTTGCGATAACTGCTTCCTACAGAGAATGGCCCAAAGGTCTCTGGGTTGCATAGGTGCAACCATTCCTGATTGAGGAGTACCAAGAGGTCTATCGCTGGATGAGTCATAAGCGAGATGATTATGACAATTTCCTAGGAGCAATCCAATCTAGAGAGTGCTGGAAAAAGTCAATAGCAATGACGGCTCGCGCAGGGGAGCCATCCTTCTGCAGCATAACTGCGATGGCTGGTCCGAAAGCGGTTAATGAAAGTACAACATTTAGCAACTCACATGATTGATGATTAAAACAGGCACATCTAAGTATGCAGGCATCCGGGGTAAAGCTGTCCACATAGACCATCCTCTGCATAGCCATTGACGTCTTCCCTTCCACGCAGCAATCCACGAGCGCTTCAAGCTCTGATTGCAGATTGCACTACTGCAGGGTAGTTGCCCCAGTCATGATTGCAGATTGACAGAGGTTAGAGCTAGTGGTGTGAAGGCCGGTCTATGTGGACAGCTTTACCCCGGATGCCTGCATACTTTGATGTGCCTCTTTTAATCATCAACCACGTGAGTTGCTAAATGTTGTACTTTCATTAACCGCTTCCAGACCAGCCGTCGCAGTTATGCTGCAGAAGGATGGCTCCCCTGCGCGAGCCGTCGTAGCTGTATGTTGGCTCTGTAAGACGCCTCTGGTGGCGTGCTCGCCCGAAGCATGTCCCCGGAGCTGATGCGAGTGCACGGTGGGCACAATGACCGCTGAGCACCTGCGATTGCTTGTTACAGAACGACAGCGGGGATGTGTGTGTGTGTAAACACACAAATCCCTGTTCTCTCAGGGGAGAGGAGACAGATCGTGTGTTCATAAAAAGTATGAGCACTGATCTCTCTCTTCCCCTAGTCAATCCCATCCCCCCTACAGTTAGAACACACCTAGGGAAAACAGTTAACCCCTGGATCGCCCCCTAGTGTTAACCCCTTTCCTGTCATTTATACAGTAATCAGTCCATGTGCATTTTTATACCACTGATCGCTGTATAAATGTCACTGGTTCCAAAAATGTGTCAAAAGGGTCTGATTTGTCTGCCGCAATATCGCAGTCCCGATAAAAATTGCTGATTGCCGCCATTACTAGTAAAATAAATAATAATAATAATAAAAATGCCATAAATCTATTCCCTATTTTGAAGACGTTATAACTTTTGCGCAAACCAATCCAATATACCCATTTGCGTTTTTTTTTATTTTTTACCAAAAATTTGTAGAAGAATACATATCGGCCTAAACTGAGGAAAAAATGTGTTTTATTTTTTAAAAATTGGGATATTTATTATAGCAAAAAGTAAAAAAGTAAAAATTGTCGCTCTTCTTTTGTTTATAGCGCAAAAAATGAACACCGCAGAGGTGATCAAATACCACCAAAAGAAAGCTCTATTTGTGGAAAAAAGAAAAAAAGGACGTCAATTTTGTTTGGGTACAACGTTGCACGACCGCGCAATTGTCAGTTAAAGCGTCGCAGTGCCGTATCGCAAAAAATGGCCTGGCCATTGAGCAGCCAAATCTTCCGGGGCTGAAGTGGTTAAATGTAACCATATCGCTACACTTATGCCCCGTACACACGGTCGGATTTTCCGACGGAAAATGTGTGATAGGACCTTGTTGTCGGAAATTCCGACCGTGTGTAGGCTCCATCACACATTTTCCATCGGATTTTCCGACACACAAAGTTTGAGAGCAGGCTATAAAATTTTCTGACAACAAAATCCGTTGTCGGAAATTACGATCGTGTGTACACAAATCCGACGGGCAAAGTGCCACGCATGCTCAGAATAAATAAAGAGATGAAAGCTATTGGCCACTGCCCCGTTTATAGTCCCGACGTACGTGTTTTACGTCACCACGTTCAGAACGATCAAATTTTCCGACAACTTTGTGTGACCGTGTGTATGCAAGACAAGTCTGAGCCAACATCCATCGGAAAAAATCCTAGGATTTTGTTGTCGGAATGTCCGAACAAAGTCCGACCGTGTGTACGGTGCATTAGAGGCGCCTCTCTTCTCTTTTGTACTCTGTAGCTCCTGCTGGATTTAGCTTCTAATCCCCTTGTGGAGGCTGCCATTTGTGGATGGACATTTTATGGTTACACAACCTATCACATTGCTATAATCTTTTTATATGGACTAAAAACTGAAGGACTTATGAATAAATGGTTGTGGAACGAATCATCAGAATTTACATTCTTTCTTATGGGGAAATTCCATATACGAGTGCTTTGGAATACAAGCATGTTTCCGGAACGAATTATGCTTGCAATCCAAGGTTTTACAATATATATATATATATATATATATATATATATATATATATATATATATATATATATATATATATATTACACACAATGTATATACATACAGTACGGTGGCCAAATAATGTATATACACATAGTGCGGCTGCTGTAAAATACGAAGACTAACCCTACTTAATTGGAATAGACTCAGTCTGACACTTACGCACATAAGAAGATAAATGGAGCATGAAATAAAAGATATACTCATAACTTTGGACATATCTTCCACTCCCTTTTAAACGGTTCTAGCAAGCACAGTGTCTACAACAAGGTAACACTCAAGCTGAGTAAGCATCTACAGACTGTTGCTAATACTGTATCTCTAAATTGTCCCTATTTATAGAGATGCTTTGAAACATGCTGATTTTTCAATGAATAGGGACTACTTAAGAAAATGACAGGGCTCCTTTAACTTGGTAAATGTGTTCATTTGCTGCTATAAGCAGAAGTATATAAATGTATATTTAAATGAATGTGTTCCCTATACAGTATATTGTTTTTACCTCCACCCTCAGCCCCTGTAGCTAGTCTCCCAGTTGGACATAGTTATGAGAGTACTGTCACACTGACACTGGGTTATGAAAAGAAAGCAATCTACAGAGAAAGTCGGAGCGGTTATATTGGGATCTGCTAACTGTCCCTCCTGTTTTTCTGCTTCATACCACAATGCAGTACTACAGCAATAACATCAAAGCCTCTCTTGGGAATCCTAGAGGGGGCCATTTCATTGCTCTTGTGTTTTGTTTTTGGGTAGGGTTGTTTGGGGTCTCACCTTATGGTTTGCTGTATTTTTACATTTCAGAGTAAAATTTAAGGAGTGTCCATAGCCGACTTAATATCTGGATTTACCATTTGTTTATACTGACCTGACGTTAACCCTAGAGAAAGATGCAGGCTGATGTTCAGGAATAACGATTTGCCTGGATCCCTTTCCACATTCAATTATTATCTTGTGATAGAGCTCAGCTACAATTTAAGACAGGTGGTTAGAAGGAAATGACCAGAAGCAGACCACCCACCCACAGACGCATAATCACTAAACGGGAGGAACGCGGTGTTCCGAACAAATAACACACACTACAAAATAAACACTTAGAATTGCACTGCTTCACAGGGAAACTTTAATAGCTTACAATGTCCAAGAGATAAGTGAGACTATAAAATACACATATAATAGAGACAGCAAAATAAAGAGAAAACAAATAGCCAATGTTATTATTATGCCAAGCGAGATAGGGGGAAAAAAACAAGGCTGACTTTCTTTTAAGAACACTGCATGTTTTACAGTTATATGCAAAGTGTATTCCTTGTGGAATTTGGTATCTTGGGTCTTCCTATCCAGATAACTTTAAAAATATTGGAAGACAAAATGCAGCATTTACATAGCTTTCTACTTACTGGGCTCTGATCTTGAGCCTTTTTTATAATTAAAATGAGAATTCCAGTCCTTAGAGGGCCTTATAAAAACAATTTCCATGCCAGAAAAATCACCCACTATCCCTACAAACTATTGCTCTATATCATTATAAAACGCTGGCGCAAAAATATGTGCTAGACTCTTAGTGAAAAGACTAGATAAACTTCTTCAGTTAATTAAAACAAATCAAGTAAGCACTTTTAAGACCCCTTTCACACTGAGGGGCTTTTCAGACATTTTAGCTCTGGAAATAGCCTCTAAATAACGCCTGAAAACCGTCTCCCATTCATTTCAGTGTGTCTTTTCACACTGGGGCGGTGTGCTTGCGGGACGTTGGGAAAAGTCCTGCAAACAGCATCTTAGGAGCGGATTGGTAACGCTGTATACAGCGCTCCCAAAATGCCCTGCTTACTAAAATGAATAGGCAAAGTTTCCAAAGTGCCTGAAAACCGCTCCATAAGCGCTGCACAGGCATTTTTAACCCCTTCTTTGGGGTTCAATGCGCCCCGCTAGTGGGCAAAAAGCGGCGCAAAAGCGCTGCTTAACCACTTCAATTGACTGTCCAAACCCCCCACTCTCTCCTCATTGGCTAAACAACAAAAAGTGTGGCACTGAACAATGTCATATACAACTGTAAACAAGTCAATAGACAGAAAGGAGGATCATTTATATCTGTTTTAAACATATAGTCCTCATATGAACCTCAAAGATGCATAGTCTATATGGCAATATGTTTAAGGCAAAGTATTGAAGAATTATATAGACATCTTGACTGAAAATCCACTCACTACCACCAAGAGTTGAGGAGGCTTACCAGATGAGGTGGACCCAATGGGGCATACGCCGGATGGGTCGGACAAGGCTTAGGTGGTGAGTGGCTGTATATACTCCAGGAAGGATGCGGTCTCACGAGTTTGTTGTATTCATCCGGATAGTACCAGGAACTTGAGAGGTGTGGGCAATCTCCCGGATGTGGGAGGTCATGTAGATCTCAAGGAAGTGGTGGGGTGTTCCGTAAGCAAACCCCTCCAAAGCAACATTCAGCGGACCAGAAGTTGATGTAGAAGGAGAGGAAAAGAAAAAGAGGGCAACATAGTGTAAATCCAAAAAAACTAAAAGTATTTATTTAGGATAAAATAGATGTACACTCACATGTAGATCCAAAACTTAAAACAGCGCTGTTTGAGAAAAAGTGGCGACAATGGGGTCCTACCCAGGCCCCATTGGGCAGGACCCCATTGTCGCCACTTTTTCTCAAACAGCGCTGTTTTAAGTTTTGGATCTACATGTGAGTGTACATCTATTTTATCCTAAATAAATACTTTTAGTTTTTTTGGATTTACACTATGTTGCCCTCTTTTTCTTTTCCTATCCTTCCACATCAACTTCTGGTCCGCTGAATGTTGCTTTGGAGGGGTTTGCTTACGGAACACCCCACCACTTCCTTGAGATCTACATGACCTCCCACATCCAGGAGATTGCCCACACCTCTCAAGTTCCTGGTACTATCCGGATGAATACAACAAACTCATGAGACTGCATCCTTCCTGGAGTATATACAGCCACTCACCACCTAAGCTTTGTCCGACCCAATCCGGCGTATGCCCCATTGGGTCCACCTCATATGGTAAGCCTCCTCAACTCTTGGTGGTAGTGAGTGGATTTTCAGTCAAGATGTCTATATAATTCTTCAATACTTTGCCTTAAACATATTGCCATATAGACTATGCATCTTTGAGGTTCATATGAGGACTATATGTTTAAAACAGATATAAATGATCCTCCTTTCTGTCTATTGACTTGTTTACAGTTGTATATGACATTGTTCAGTGCCACACTTTTTGTTGTTTTTCCATTTTACACTTTGTTGGTCGTGTTGGCTGCTTCCTTGTCTTTCGTTTTGGGGTAGCGCAGAATTATTTTACATCTAATCCTCTCCTCATTGGCTCACTGGCTGTGAGTGACAGCAGCAGGGGCCATTGGCATCCTGGGCACACTCTGCACTCCAAGCTCTCTGCCAAGACTCAATGCACCTACCACCATAGGCGTCGTTAGCATGGGGCTATTGAGGCTGGAACCCCGAATGTGTGGCCAATAGCCCCGAGTGTCAGAGAAGGAGAGAAATAAGGTCAGCAGTTTACCTGTATCTGTGACACAGCCTCTGTGTGCTTCGATATTGCGAGCGCCGCCCACTGACTGAAAGCAGGCAGAGTGATATGCCTCAGAAGATCAGGAGACCCCTTTTCCCTCAGCCTCAACCACCAGTCATGCTGGATAATGGCCATGGTGGCTGTGACTGGGAGTGAGACAGAACGACGAAGATTAAAGAAATAAAAAAAGGTGTTTCTCTCACTCTGTCTCTGTGTGTGTGTGTGTCTCTCTCTCTCTCTCTCTGTCTGTCTGTCTCTCTGCCTCTGTCTCTGTGTGTGTCTCTCTCTATCCCTCTCTCTCTCGCTATCTATCTATCTATCTATCTCTCTCTCTCTCTCTCTCTCTCTCTCTCTCTCTCTCTCTCTCTCTCTCTGTCTCTCTGTCTTTTGATGGGCACAGTGGCTTTGTGTGACAGGGCACAGTGGCTTCATGTGATGGGGCACAGTGGCTGCAATTGGTGGGGCACAGTGGCTGCAATTGAAGGGCACAGTGGCTGCAATTGAAGGGCACAGTGGCTTCATTTGACAGGGAACAGTGGCTTTATTTGACAGGGCACAGTGGCTGCAACTGACGGGGCACAGTGGCTGCAATTGACGGGGCACAGTGGCTGCAATTGACGGAGCACAGTGGCTGCAATTGAAGGGGCACAGTGGCTGCAATTGAAGGGGCACAGTGGCTGCAATTGACGGGGCACAGTGGCTTCATTCACAGTGGCTGCAGTTGATGGTGCAGTGGCTGTATTTAATGGGGCACAGTGGCTGCAATTGACAGGGCACAGTGGCTGCAATTGACGGGCACAGTAGCTTCATTTGACAGGGCACAGTGACTGCAATTGATAGGGCAGAGTGGCTGCAATTGACAGCGCACAGTGGCTGCAATTGATGGGCACAGTGGCTTCATTTGATGGGGCACAGTGGCTGCAATTGATGGGCGCAATGGCTTCATTTGACGGGGCACAGTGGCTGCCATTGACGGGGCACAGTGGCTTCATGCACATTGGCTGCAGTTGATGGCACAGTGACTGTATTTGATGGGGCACAGTGGCTGCAATTGATGGGCACAGTGGCTGCAATTGATGGGAACAGTGGCTGCATTTGATGGAACAGTGGCTGCATTTAATGGAACAGTGGCTGCATTTGATGGCACAGTGGCTGCATTTGATGGAACACTGGCTGCAATTGATGGGGCACAGTGGCTGCATTTGATGAAGCACAGTGGCTGCATTTGACGGGGCACAGTGGCTGCATTTGGCGGGGCACAGTGGCTGCATTTGATGGGGCATGGTGACTTCATTTGACTGCCCCTGTTTGATTGCTAATTTTAAATAAATAAACTTAGGCTTTAAGGGGGCAAGGGCAGGTAGGTCAGTGCATGCCAGGTAGGTTAGTGTGAGTCAGTGTGTGTCAGATAGGTAGGTCAGTGTGTGTCAGGTAGGTCAGTGTGTGGCAGGTAGGTAGGTCAGTGTGTGTCAATTGAATCAGTGTGTGTCAGGTAGGTCAGTGTGGGTCAGTGTATGTCAGATAGGTAGGTCAGTGCATGTCAGGTAGATCAGTGTGCACCAGGTAGATTAGTGAGTGCCAGTTAGGTTAGTGTGGGTCAGTGTATGTCAGGTATGTCAGTGTATGTCAGCCAGATAAGTCAGTGTATCTCAGATAGGTAGGTCAGTGCATGTCAGGTAGATCAGTGTGTGTCAGGTAGGTTAGTACGTGTCAGGCATGTCATGTACGTCAGTGTATGTCAGCCAGGTAGGTCAGTGTATGTCAGATAGGTAGGTCAGTGCATGCCAGGTAGGTTAATGTTTGTCAGCCAGGTAGGTTAGTGTGTGTCAGCCAGATAGGTCAGTGCATGCCAGGTAGGTCAGTGTGTGTCAGCCAGATAGGTCAGTGTATGTGAGGTAGGTCAGTGTATGTCAGGTAGGTAGGTCACATAGTTGCCAACAATCCCAATTTTCCCAGGACAATCCCGATTTTGGGACCCTCGTCCCAATTTAAGCTTGTCCCGATTATTTTCCCGGGATTTTGCATTTGTCCCGGGAAAATCGGAAATGTTTTGGGCTAAAAACAGCAGCGGCTACACAAAAATGGCTGCCGCCACGAGTGTTGTTTCCTCTTGTGTTCAGTGCAAAGGGGTGGCTTCTCTCCTCAGTGTACAAATAGAAAATTCTATTGTACACTGAAGCCTATTGGCTGCAGGGATTGGCGACCCCTTCCCGCTCTCCACTGAACACAAGGAAGTGTCTCCACCTTCCGCCTCCACCAACCCTCCGCCCCCGTGTGTCCGACGAGCGGGGACACTGAAGGAAGGACCGGGGCTCCGCTGGATGGGGACACTGATGGTCCTGGCTCCCCCCTTTCACAAGGCTCCGTTTGGAAGACTCCTCGGACCCCCACCTTGGCCTAGGTCGGCCCCACATCCTCACGCACCGCAGGTGCCATCTTCTGGATACGGCTCTGCTGGGTATTGTAGTGTAGTAATCAGTGTAGTGTAGTGGTAATCAGTGTAGTGTAGTGGACAGTGTGTAGTGGACAGGTAGGTCAATGTACTGGTCAGTATAGGAATTGGGTAGGTCAGTGCAGTGGACAGGTAGTTAAGTGTAATGGTCAGTCTAGGAATCATGTAGGTCAGTGCAATGGATAGGTAGGTAAGTCTAATGGTCAGTCTAGTAATCATGTAGGTCAGTGAAGTGGTCAGTGTAGGAATCAGGCTGGTAAGTACTATTGTAGTAAGGGAAGGGACTCGGGGAGTGCTAAAAGTCCATAGGTTAGGGGGCGCAAATTTCTTGCCTTGCACTGGGCCCTGACAACCCATGCTATGCCACTGCTGATGGGGGCACCTGATGCAAGGACGGATTCTGCTGGGGAGGCACCTGATGCAAGGACGGACTCTGCTGGGGAGGCACCTGATGCAAGGACGGACTCTGCTAGGGAGGCACCTGATGCAAGGATGGACTCTGCTGGGGAAGCACCTGATGCAAGAACGGACTCGGCTGGGGAGGCACCTGATACAATGACGGACTCTGCTGATGCAAGGATGGAGTCTGCTGGGGAGGCACCTGATGCAAGGATGGACTCTGCTGGGGGCACCTGATGCAAGGATGGACTCTGCTGGGGGCACCTGATGCAAGGACGGACTCTGCTGGGGAGGCACCTGATGCAAGGACAGACTCTGCTGATGCAAGGATGGACTCTGCTGGGGAGGCACCTGATGCAAGGATGGACTCTGCTGGGGGCACCTGATGCAAGGATGGACTCTGCTGGGGGCACCTGATGCAAGGACGGACTCTGCTGGGGAGGCACCTGATGCAAGGACGGACTCTGCTGATGCAAGGATGCACTCTGCTGGGGAGGCACCTGATGCAAGGATGGACTCTGCTGGGGGCACCTGATGCAACAATGGACTCTGCTGAGGGGCACCTGATGCAAGGACAGACTCTGCTGGGGGCACCTGATGGCATCTGGTGGTAGGTGACACGCTCTGGGCTTCCACGGATTCAGCATTATGGTGAGTTGAATGATTTCATTTTATATTACAATGTAATAATAGAAATAATGCGCTTCAATCACCCTGACACCATAACAACCATGGTGCCGGGATGATTGAAGCGCTAACCCCAGGTGATTTGAGTATCTTTATCTGCTGATTTGTTAAACTTTCTGGAATACACATATTTGTGTAGGATCTGGGCCTGCTGTCCTTTCTTTCTTTCTTTCTCTATCCATCCCTCATTCATTTCAGACTCTAACCACACCCCTTTCAAGCCATTTAAGCCACACCCACTATTCCACATAAACCACGCCCATAGTTTTTCGCCACCGCATTTTACTATGTCATGCCTACAAACGAATGGCCCGCCTCCTAATTATAGCAAGGCTTCCCCTACATGCAAAAAAGTGTCCCTAAATTTTTTTTTTACAATCTTGGCAACTATGAGGTCAGTGTGTGTCAGGTAGGTTAGTATGTGTCAGGCATGTCATGTAGGTCAGTGTATGTCAGCCAGGTAAGTCAGTGTATGTCAGGTAGGTCAGTGCGTGTCATGTAGGTAACACCCCCCTCCATACAACCCCACTCAAGTGACATTATCAAATGTCACTTGAGTGACAGCTCTAGTCTTTTGGGCTGCTGACATGACATTCAAAATGGTGGTGCGCAGCAGTACTAAACCCACAACAATTAAATCAGTCTGCATATGCAGTAAATCACCCACAGCAGACTTTGTTAGGACCTCTTCCCTGGGTATCTTCCCATCAGTCCTCCCCCTCCCTCCTACTCTTACCATTATATGTTCCTCAGCAGCTTAATACCTTATACATATACCTTATCACCTTATACATGGTCGCAACATCATTGTGTGATTGCCCTGTATTGACTCTACACATTGATGCTGAGTAACATATCTAGTCAGGACCGTGTCAGTGCCGTTGTGTGTGTGTGTGTTTTTTTGTCTTTACCGTTGGCTCGTTTTTAGCACCACTTTTTGATATAGATGTCCTTTTGCTTTGTACTATCCATACACTTGGATGCCTCGATATGCTATGTTGATTTTAACATAATATAATAAATTGTTCATTTTACCATATACCTTCTGATCACTAATTGCTGAAGTAACCGTTTTTCCTCTCGATAATCTCAATATCGAGAGTTCCCCTTCCCCTTTTCCTTTCCATGGTCCATAAATATATGCATTGTTATACTCACTGTGGAACATAAGGGGTTAATCCTTTACATTGTGTAAAAAAGGCTGTATTATCCTGTCTTCTCTGATTCTACTCTTCTTCCACTGTCCCCAATCCATCTGCTGATAGAACAGAGCCTTGGGGGCAAGCGACACATGCTCAGTTTGGTGTGTGATCAGCACAGGGCCAATCAGCACTGTCCAGACAGAGGGTCGAGAGTCCTGCAGCCTCATAGGACAATCAGAGGAGAATAAAAATTCCTCCTTCAAGCTTTAACCAGAAACTGATAGAAGTCACAAGACTGCTCTAACTGCTGATGAGAAAAGGTATTTAGCAATTTAAATCTACTAAAATAATTTCATTGGATTAAATACAAATTTGTTGAAACTTTCATAAATCGGTAGCAAAGAAAAAAAGTCAGGAAAGGTGAATCTCAAGTTCTCCAGTAGAACATGGTGTTGGTTGGATAGTGAGAATGCATTCAATTTAATCTACAGTGAAGGAAACTACAGACAAGACACAGTGCTTTCTAATGCTACCACACAGCACAAATATATTTCTAGTCCCATGGGTAAGGACTATGTTGCCATAGATCACATTAGGGGTTTTCAGACTTTTAAGTTTGTAATATGATGATCGCGTTTTCTTGTGCTATAGACAGCTCTTAGGTAAAACCCAAACATACGACCTCGGGCAAATAACATTAGCTCTGCCTTGTTCTTACATGTCTGAATTCTTATGCCAGACATGTACAAATGTGTACAGCCCATAATTACTATGTGTCTACACTCACCATTTGTGTCCCAGGACTATCCTAGAAAAGCTTGCACAATAATCAACAGCTAGGTGCGTTTCAAAGTGAATACCGTTACACTAGTCAAGGTAGCAATTTCATGTTCTTGTAAACAGTTATTTTCAAGGGAAAAACAGAAAGAAAGCATGCGTGTGAAAGAGTGGAAAGATAGATGTGAACATTTATTTAGTTTTATGTGTGAGCCATCTACTGTATCATCATCAGTCTGCGGACGTAACAGAAATCTTACTGGTTAGCTCTTTAATCAGTCAGGTTTTCAGATATCCCTCACTCCTTCAAATGTAACATTCTGCATAATTACATCAAAAGCTACTGCAATACCTGATTTATTCCAATTTTGGTAACTAGTGAAATCTAAAATAATGTGTGATATTGATACATTTTAATCTTTCACTAGTAAAAATACAATGTCACTATAAATATATTCCATTAATGATATCCTTGATGCTTATCTTAATTTTAAAAATCAGCCTTTCTAAATCTTTTTAACATGGTGGAAGCTTTGAAATAATCTTCTGGGCTCAGGGAACCACTACGAATAATTACTATATCTAAAGCTCATAGTACATTAGTATAATGGTCACCCGGAATAATTCTCCATACACTTGTGGTTTATTAGGAAGAATCCCCACTTACAAATAGCTAAAAAAGATCACTGGCATCAATGGTTACTCATCTGAGAGGCAGAAGTTGTTCATTGCCCAAGGAACCTCTAGAAACATGTGGAGTAACCCTAGAGTTTTACCGAACCCTGGTTGGGAAAGGTTGTTATGGACCCTAGTGGCTTCTAATACTAGACATGTGCAGTTCGTTTGGTTCCCAAATTGAAATACGGACGAATTTTCGTTTTTTGGAAATTCGGATGTATTCCGAATAACAATAGTACTGAAATTAAATGAATCCAAAATAACAAAAATTAATAAATTCAGATGAAATTTGAATTCAAATCATTTTGGAATCAATGTAGAATTCAAATAGTTTATAATAGTTATTTTCTATTCTATTCTACTCTATTCTTTTCTATGCTATACAAATTTGAATGGATTCTATTCGAATTTTGGAAATTGGTTATATTATTTCTATTCTATTCTATTCTATTTTTTAAAATTCTATTATTTTCTATTCTATTCGAATTTCAGAAGATGGTTATAATCTTTCTATTTAATTAAATTTTTTTGTATTTTATTCTATTCCTTTCTATTCTGTTCTTTTATTTACTATCCAATTTTGTTCTGTTTTACTCTATTATATTCTATTCTTTTATTTTATGTTATATTCTTTTCTATTCTAGTATATGTTTTTCTATTATATTCCTTTATTTTATATTCTATTTTAGTCTCTTTGGAAATTGGAAAACTATTCTAAATTGATTCGAAAACTTTTCGAATCGATCCGAATTTGGATTCAAACATTCAAATTGACTAATTCTGAAAGTGAATTAAACAGATTAAACAAATTTAACTAAACAAATTTATGTAAATAATGAATCGGAACGCAACAAAACAAATTTTTTTGTTCTGCACATGTCTATAGGCTCCATGCACACTGAAGCTCATAAACGGATGTTTTTGGGAGTTTGGGCGGTTTTTTAACAGCCCATAAACTCCCCTCTATGTTATCCTATGTGTCCATGCACACATGGACGTTTTTGGATGTTTATCAGCAGGGGAGTTTATGAGCTGTTGTCTGAACGCCATAAAATCACGTTCAAGAGCAGTCCTGCAAAGTTCAGATGCCGGTAAAAGCTGTTAAACGCGGCTTAACGCTGTATATAGAGTGTTAAGCCTTGTCAGGCTTTTCTCTGCCTCTACTCAAAATCCATGATTCCCTATGGGAGCCCATTGATTTAAATAGAAGTCACCCCGGGAGTTGGATCATGATGATCCGAATTGCGGTGCGACTTGTGTGCTGAGGATAAAGAAGAACCCCCACCAAAATGTAAAAAATTGCCATGGGGTTCCCCCCTCGGACAATACCAGACCCTGCGATCTGGTATGGATTTTAAGGGGAACCCCCACACCAAAAAAATGGCGTAGGGTCCCCCCAAAATCAATACCAAACCCTTATCTGAGCATGCACCCGGCAGGTCAGGATAGGGGGGACGAGCAAGCAGCCTCCCTCCTGGAACATACCAGGCCACATGCCCTCAGCATCTGTTCTTCTTCTGATGTTGACTCGACGCGATCTCTCGCTGTAATGCTGGGTCCATTGTGTGCAATGACTTATATTGGCATGGGGCGGAGCCACCCGCTGATGTCATCTGGAGGCCCCGCCTCCTTGCGAGGTCACCATCCGGGGCATAGTGGGACGATGACGTCACAAGGATGCAGGGCCTCCAGGTGACGTCAGCGGGTGGCTCCACCCCATGCCAATATAAGTCATTGCACACGGCAGACCCAGCCTTACACCGGGAGATCGTGTTGAGTCAACATCAGAAGAATATGTACACATACGAATAGAGGGAGAAGACAGCGGAGTAGATAGCTGCAAATGAGTGGGCAAAAGAGCAAGAAGACAGCAAGAAGACAGCGGAGAGACAAGACCTAGCAGAAGAGGGAGAAGACAGCGCAGAGATAAGAAGAACCAGAGGAGGGTTAAGAGCCGGAAATAGGGAGAAGAAATCGGAAGAGATGCCGGAGCTGCCTTAATAAAATACTTTAAAAACCTGTGTACTGTGTTTATTTTTTACACTTTTTTTTTAGGTGAATGGGTAGGGGTACAATGTACCCCATACTCATTCACATAGGGTGCGAGACCAGGATCTGGGGGCCCCCTTTGTTAAAGGAGCTTTGGCGAGTTTTGGGGTGGGGGGCGCAGGGCCCCCCCTGCCCCAAAGCACCCAACCCCCATGCTGCCGGGCTGTGTGCTCAGATAAGGGTTTGGTATGGATTGTGGGGGGAACCCCACGCCAATTTCTTTTCATTTTGGCGAGGGTTCCCCTTCATCCTCAGCACACAAGTCGCACCGCAAGTCAGATCATCATGATCTGGTGCGGCTTCTATTTAAAACAATGGGCTCCTGTAGGGAACCATTGATTTTCAAAAGAGGCAGAGAGACGCAGCTAAAACAGCGCGGCTAAACGCGCATTGATGCCAATGCAAAACACTGATAAAATCGCATTTTTAAAGCAACGTTTTCCTGCCAGCAATCCGACGTCCAGAACAACTTTTTTGAGTGTCCTGTGTGCATGGAGCCTAACACTAGCATGCAGGAGGCTTTTTTCTAGCCATACTAATATGCTCATATCTACTATACATATTGCCATTGCAGTTCCTATCCTATCACATCTAAAATGATGAGGTCTAAAGCCTTGTACACTCGATCGGATTTTCAGATGGAAATTGTGTGTTGACAGACTGTTGGCCTAAAATGCGACCATTTGTACGCTCCATTGGACAATAGTTGTCGGATTTTCCGCAGACAAATGTTGGATGGCAGGCTTATAAATTTTCCATGGACAACGGTCTGTTGTCAGATTTTCCGATTGTGTGTACACAATTCCGTCAGACAAAAGTCCAAAGTACAAACATGCATGCTCGGAATCAATGCTCACCAAACGCAACATTAGCAGAAGGTGCCCAAAGGGTGGCGCCAAAGAGCTGAAAGGCCACGTAGTATGTCACTACGTTCATGTTTGTTGGCCGACAATTGTGTGCAGTTTGTATGCAAGACAAGTTCATGGCCAACGCCCTTTGGACAAAAGTCAGACGATTTGTCTGCGGAAAATACGATCGTCCGAATGAGTCTTTAGACCCCATACACACTATTAGATTTTCTACAGATTTTTGTCTTCAGATTTACCAAACCCATGTAGTGCAAGGGCCTGCTTGATTGCATACAAATTGAAACTCTTATGCCGCGTACACACGGTCGGACTTTTCGTCTACAAAAGTCCGATGGATGCCGACGGACCAAAGCCGGCTGACAATCCGATCATTTGTGGGCTTCCCCGGACTTTCAGCGGCCTTTTCCAGCCGCAAATCTGACAGACTTTAGATTTGAAACAAGCATCAAATCTTTACGTCGTAACTACGCCGGACCCAGAAATCCGCTCGTCTATATGCTAGTCCGATGGACAAAAACCCACGCTGGGGCAGCTATTGGCTACTGGCTATCAACTTCCTTATTTTAGTCCGGTGTACGTCATCACGTACGAATCCGTCGGAATTTTGTGTGATCGTATGTAGGCAAGTCCGTTCGTTAGAAAGTCTGCCGCAAGTCCGCCAAAAGTCCTTCGAAAGTCTGTCGGACTGCTGTCAGACTTTTGTAGCCGCAAAATCCGACCGTGTGTACGCGGCATTAAGGTTTGACCTCATATTACATGGTTTTTGGTAAATCTGAAGAAAAAAAACCTACTGAAAATTGCATAGTGTGTATCCTGCTTTACTTATGTTTTTTGTCACAGAATTCAGTAATTCATCTATTGTTCAATTGTCCAACAGACATACTTTTAACTGCACACAAATATCTATCAAATGAAACACTCAATGGACCTGCATTTCTGAATGTCTATAAACTTGTGCTATGGACTCCCGATCATCAGTTCTCCAGGTAATCGCCTGTAGCAGCAGCTAAGTTGTGTAAAGTTAGCCATACACCAGTACTTTTTAAGAACGTTTATTCGACTGTTAGTGGGATCAAATTTAATGTTCATTTTCGACTGCAGTGACAAGAAAATTCGAAGGAGTTTGATGATACATTTTTCTCCAACAAACACATCAGTTTAAGTGTTTTTTGTTCAGGAAAATCCATTCATTCCAAAAGGCCAGCTAAAGTCCAGGCAGATGGGCAGTGCAAACAGGCAGTAGGAGAGTGAGCAGATTGATGGCCAGGTTTGGTCCAGACAAACAAGTTTGGCCAGGGTTGTTGGGGGAATGGGGAGGGGGGGGGGGGGTTAATCTAATGTGATTTACAAAGTAGAGGTATGATATATGTTTTTCTACTTTATCATACCTGAGTTCTTCTTAACTGATATATGATTTTTCATGCAAGTTTTCTTTATATTTCTTAAATACAATTGATCATTTGGGTTTTACAAAAAACAGTTAAAGTCAACACAAAGGTAGTACAAGTTTGGTGTTTAACAAGAACCTGAAATGTATTATTTGTGTGTGCTTGTATGACTATTGATTTTGTGTAGACATTAAATTGAAAGCATCAGTGTTGCAACAGCTAATGTATTCATTTATGTGTGAAATTACAGTGTAAGATACACAGCAGTATATAAAGACATATAGTATTTTATTATTGTAAAAAATTATTTATTGAAAAAAAAGGTTATCACAAGAACAATTATAATATCTGCTTTACTATCATATATCAAATACAATGTAAATCCATCTTTTCTGGCTAATACAATATTTTAAGCTAGGGCAGTTAAATTATCAATTGTGCTTAATGGTAATTAGATTTGTAGAAACACCAGGGGCGATATACCAAAATAATAGTATGCTTAGTTTGTAAAGTGTATGCTCACATAGCATAGTAATTGATCTGTGTTCACTTAACCTCTTCACAGAACAAATAGAGAAAGATCTCAGTCACCGCACACCTTACAAGCCTCAGCGTAACTCCATCCAGGCCACCCATTTAGCTTAGTCATAGCGGTCATTGTCGCTTTCTACATGCTGGGCTTGTATGGTGTGCAGTAGCTGAGATTCCTCTCTATTTTTTTCAGTGAATTACATGGAGGCAAGGCCGACTCCTAGCCTGGCTTGCGCCCTCACTGGAAAACTCTGAACAGGGGACATAAATGCCGGAGCAGAGACCCAAAAGTTGGTTTAGGTTGACTTAACCTCTTGCTGCCCTTGTAATGCATATGTGCAGCAGAAAAGGGGGTGGCTTTCTATGCCAACACAACACATCAGCTGAGGTTTCTGTGCTGCTCACCTTTAGTAAATCAACCTCAATGAAATTATGTTTGCAGCCAATGGATTCTTCTAAAGCCTTAACAGGCTTTGGACATTGGCTATATTTTATTGCCCTGCTTAAAAGTATAACATTTGTCACAAAAGTGGAGTTACACTTTAAACCACATTTTAATATGCAATATCTTGATACTTTCAGCTTTGCAAAAAGCTTAAAAGATATCAAGATCATACCAAGTAAATGCTCCCCTTAAGCTTGAAATACTAACTCTCCTAAATATACATTCTAATAAAAAATGAACTCAGAGTATTCTTATACTTGACAAATATTACAATATATATTTAAATGATCTTCTGTATTGGCCGTGATATGGTTTAAATGACCCTATAAACAAACATGGGTGGGTATAAGGTGGGTGGGTATAAAGCATTTTATCTTGAGTGGAAGGAGCCATTATAATGTACACAACATACAGGATTCAAATTGTTTTTATTGTATAAAGAGCACATAGAGTATCCTATAGTAGATAACTAACCAAGATCCCACTTCCAGGTGTGCCAGGTGCTTGGCTCCCTACTGGGTAATGTGGTTTCATCCTCTGGCCTCCTAATCACTAATGGTGTAGGGCAGGGGCCAAACCACGGCCCTTCAGTTGTTCAGGAACTACAATTCCCATCATGCCTAGTCATGTTTGTGAATGTCATAGTTTTACAATGCTTCATGGGATGTGTAGTTCCGCAACAGCTGGAGGGCTGTAGTTTGGAGATCCGTGGTGTAGGGGATGGCTGATGGAACCACATCATGCATTCAACATACCCAAAAAATGTGTTTGATGGAAAGATTCTTTGGCTCAGTAGCTCCTAAAGACGGCAAACATCAGTGACATGGGTGTCAGCACAAGTATTGAAATTCTTCTTTAACAGAGAGTATGTTCTTTTTTTCCAGGTGGTGGTGTAGTTGTTTTATTTGTTTAAAATATAGATTACCAGAATGTGTGGAGCTTCTGGTGACATTTTCTCGTCTCAAACACTGTCTTTATCATTGACTAGAATATCATCATCAGTGCCCTAACTTTAACCCTGCTTCCCACCCCCCAAAAAAGATACTGGCAGAGACAGATTGGTTGGCATTATAATAGGTGAATTATTGGTAAGACAAACGATATTCAGCATGTCCATGAGTTCTAGGGTAGCCTGTTTTAAACTGAGAACTTGTAGCCAATCCAGTTTCTTTGTACCTTACCTCATTATTACATTTAACAAACATTTTGCATAACAAAATTTGAAAGAAATTTGGTTTCTTATTTATTGTAATTACACAGTAGTGACTTGGCCTATTCTGATTGTGATCCAACATTCTTCATTCTTTTCATCCTTTCTTATATTGTATATAGTGATAGGTACTGTAAAAGCTCTCCTCATAACAGGGATGGTTTAACCAAATTCACATTCAGCTTTACATTCTTCGTTTAGAAAAGCTTGTCAAGTGTTTTGGACTTTAGCTGCATTTTACAAGGCTTTTCAATGTTCTTTAAGTAAAACAATATTTTAATTAGAATACAAATTCTTTCAAAATCTAGCTTCTGTTTTAGATTTGAACAACTAAAAGAATGCTTCTATTGTGGCTCACTGGCTTTAGTTCAGGAAATGATGTCGACAATTTATACAGCATTTCATTAAGTGATATAAATAGCTACATAACTGTATTTAACTATAAAAAAATGTACTGCAAAACCACTAACTCTTTAATATGCAACCGTGTCTTTGAGATTCCAGTATCTAAAAAAGTCCTTAATACTTATAAACCTGTGTAATAGTATGGTAATTACTGCTTGGTACTCCGAATACTAATAATCTAAAAATGGTTTAACAGCCTTTTAGATGTCTTTGCAGTAATATTTTTGTATCATTACTAGGGGACCTTTTATTGTCTATGCATTATATGCAATATTTTCTATATGCTGCAGTATGTTGTATAATGTTAATAAAAGGTGAAATTGAGTGTTGTAACATATTTCTGACCTGCAGCACTTTAACTGTCTTGCATCTGTATGAATATACATTTGGACCAGTTCAAGTTCACTGAAAAATTGGTCATTTGAGGGTTATATTCAAGGTGGCATAGGGAAAGAAGAGTTTCAAGTCCCAGTGGAGTGAATTACACGTAGTCTTTTCCTGCAGGTGCTGAAGGTGCATTTTTATGGTAGCCTCTGGGTGGTGGGTACGAAGTTTCCCTTTTAGGACAAGAGCAGCACAGCAAGGCCCCTCCCAAGATTGCCATGGCAGCACCAGCCCAGCCAATAAATAAAGCAGGACCAAATTCATATCTGTAAGAGAAAGAGGAACATGTATTATTTATGAAATATTCAGTGGTGTAGCAAAAGAATATTATTACAAGGTTTTGGATACTTTCTCTATATAGTGTTTGAGCTTCCAAGTGAATCGTAAAGCCTAATGTGTGCCAAAGGCAACAATGACATCTACACTCCGAGATAGGATCCCGCCATAGACTTTATTGTGCCATATGTCCTTACACAACCCACCAGGCTGCTCCATCAAAGGAGAGAGAGGATCCCAACTGGGTATTAATGGATATGTAACATGTATTTTAGAGTGCCATTGCTTTCAGTTCATATGATGTTGTAGGAATGGAGCCAGAAAAAGCAAGGAGAGAGACTGTTCCTGAAGCTGGGGAGACCCATTGCACACATGCCTGGAATAGAGTCACATACAGCACTGGGTTTAAAGCTAATTGGGTTTCCCTACAATATCTTAGCATATATACTGCCTCATGATAGGAGTATTTGCTAACTGTATTGATATCTAAGTACACTTGCTATACTTACTTGGAGTTGGTTGGGGTAAATGCATTGTAGAATTCCCTGGCAATTTGGTTTCCATACCATGCTGTTGCAATAAGAACACATAGCCCTAGAAAGAAAAATCCCATAAGCAATTAAGACTAAATAAAAACTGACCTCAGGTCATTAAACCACTATCAGCATTTCTAGCCTTAGACAACATAGAACAGTCATACGCAGAGGCACCGGCATTTTGAAATATTTTGCCATAAACATACATGTTCAGATTCCCTAAGTGAACATTTTATATCAGTGCAAGTGTGGAAGTGTGTGGCTAGACTCTTTTGGCACTAATTTATCTTGACTGAAACAATTCAGTCATTGGCTGAAGATATACAGCACGTTTGATTCCTATTTCCCCAGACATTGTTCATCCCAGGATGTCTGGTGCAATCTAATAGTGTCCATAAAATAAAGACATAAGCTGGATTGGGTAACATTTATGGATATAGAGACCTTAAGACTGGTATCTGCCAATCTTAAAAACCGTAGCTGCTAGATTGGACAGTCAACAAGACTGAAAACTACCTTAAGTGGAAGAATTAAGCTCAATTGTTCCACTCCATGGAAGACCATAAGACGCTCAAAATAAAAATTGCATGAATTATCAGGTAGCAAGTGTCCCACTGTGTTATTTTGAAAAGGTCTACGTGTGTGAATGCCAATCCCAGGGTCACCTCTAAATGCATATATTTAAACCTATTTCATTTTTTGTGTTTGCTGGAAACTATAGTGTAATACTGTATATGAATTTAGTGAACAAATACCCATCTCTATGAGGCACCAAATAACAGTTATACATACCAGCAATAATGAAAAGAATACCACCAACGATTCCAACCCTGGCTTTCTTCACCTCATCATCTTGAAGGCAAGTTAAACATTTCATTCCCACTGCAGCAATACAAGCTGCAAAGAAGCCCAAAAGAATTCCACAGATCATCAATGCCCGGGTAGCCTGCATAGTGCCTAGTAAAAGGGAAAGAGAATATTACAAATTATACCTTCATTTGTTATGCATTACATAAAAAATGCTAATAAACTGGTTCCCAAACACTTGTCAAGATGCATTACAACTTAAGTACTAAGGATGAGCCGAACACCCCCCCCCCCCCTGATTCGATTCGCACCAGAACTTGCGAACAGGCAAAACATTTTGATGAACACACGAACACCGATAAAGTCTTTGGAGCACGAACATGAAAAATCAAAAGTGTTAATTTTAAAGGCTTATATGCAAGTTATTGTCATAAAAAGTGTTTGGGGACCCGGATCCTGCCCCAGGGGATATGTATCAATGCAAAAAAAGTTTGACAGCCATTTTTTCAGGAGTAGTGATTTTAACCCCATCCAGAATTGCTAAATTTAATCCTTCTACAAGGAGTAGTGATTTTAATAATGCTTAAAGTGAAACAATAAAAATGAAATATTCCTTTAAATATCGTGCTTGAGGGATGTCTATAGTATGCCTGTAAAGTGGAGAAGTTTTCCCATATTTAGAACAGTACCACAGCAAAATTACATTTCTAAAGGATAAAAAGTCATTTAAAACTGTTTGCGGCTGTAATGAATTGTCGGGTCTCGGCAATATAGATAAAACTCATTGAAAAAAAATGGCAAGGGCCCCCCCCAGTCCATTACCAGGCCCTTTGAGTCTGGTGTAAATATTAAGAGGAACCCTAAACCAAAAATTTTAAAAAAATTGCGCGGGGGTTCCCTCAAAATCCATACCAGGCCCTTCAAGTCTGGTATGTATATTAAGGGGAACCCTGTGGCAAATTAAAAGAAAAATATGGCATAGGGGTCCCCCCAAAATCCATACCAGACCCTTATCTGAGCACAGGCAGGCCACAGGAAAAGAGGGGGGAACGAGAGAGTGCCCCCCTGAACCATACCAGGCCACATTGCCTCAAAATGGGGAGGGTGCTTTGGAGTAGCCCCCAAAGCATCTTATTCCTATGTTGATGGGGACAAGGGCCTCATCCCCACAACCCTTGCCCGGGGGTTGTGGGGGGTCTTTGGGTGGGGGTCTTATTGGCATCTGGAAGCCCCCTTTAACAAGGGGATCCCCAGATCCCGGCCTCCCCCCCTATGTGAATTGGTAACGGCTACATTGTACCCCAACCATTTCACAAAAAAGTGTCAAAATAGTAAAAAAAGGCAGGAGACACTTTGGGACAAGTCCTTTATTAAAAAATAATAAAAAAATATTGTCCCCTGATGTAGATCCATCTCACGCTACCCGACAGGCCAAAAAAAAAAAAAAAAGCTGCAACAGCTCCCGCCGAGCAACGCAACTTCTCGATTAGAGCTGTTATATAGCTGAGGGCGGGGCAACTCGGTGACGTAAACGGGTGACCCTGCCTTCCTCTGATGTCAGGTGGCATCAGAAGGGGGGGCGGGGTCAGATAAGGGTCTGGTATGGATTTTGGGGGGACCCCTACGCCATTTTTTTAAAATTTGGCTCAGGGTTCTCCTTAATATCAATATCAGACCTGAAGGGCCTGGTATAGATTTTGGAGGGACCCCCATGCAATTTTTTTTATTTTTGGTTTGGGGTTCCCCTTAATATTCATACCAGACCCAAAGGGCCTGGCAATGGACTGGGGGGAACCCATGGTGTATTTTTCAATGAGTTTTATCTATATTGCCGAGACCCGACAATTCATTACAGCCGCAATCAGTTTTAAATGACTTTTTTTCCTTTAGAAATGTAATTTTGCTGTGGTACTGTTCTAAACATGGGAAAACTGCACCACTTTACAGGCATACTATAGACACCCCCCAGGCACGATATTTAAATGAATATTTCATTTTTATTGTTTCACTTTAAGCATTATTAAAATCACTGCTCCCGAAAAAACAGTCATTTTTAAAACTTTTTTTGCATTGATACATGTCCCCTGGGGCAGGACCCAGGTCCCCAAACACTTTTTTTGACAATAACTTGCATATAATCCTTTAAATTGAGCACTTTTGGTTTTTCATGTTAGTGTTCTATAGAATTTAATGGGATTTTGCGGCTTTTGAATTTGCTGCGAACACTGCATAATGTTCGTTGTTCGCCAAACGTCCGAACGACCAAAATTTGACCGAACCGTTCGCCCATCCCTATTAAGTACCCCCAATTTCTGCATAAAGCTAAATAGAGTTGGGACCAATGAAAAAGAAAATGGGCAATAAACATTTTTGAACAAAAATCAATACAGCGCTTACAGTTGTGATATATTAGTGATAAACAACAACAAAAAATTGTCAAATTGTCGGATATATTGCGCAATCATGAGTGTTACTTATGAGATTTCTGATAACAGGCATAGGACAGAGAACGAGCTCATCTGGTTTCGCCGCAGACCGGCATGTGTTCCACGGAAGGCGGAAGTGGCATCAGTGGTTGGAAAACCGGAAATGCGTCAACGTATTTCGCCATTCCTCATCAAGGATGCCCTGGAGGAGGGGCAAAATGCATTGGCGCATTTCCGGTTTTCCAACCACAGACGCCACTTCCTCCCTCCGTGGAACACACGCCGATCTGCAGCGAACCTGAATGAGCTCATTCTCTGTCCTAAGCCTGTTATTATCAGAAATCTCATAAGTAACACTCATGATTATGCAATAAATCCAAATTTCAACAGTACTTTACTATCAGCCTCTATTTGTTTTTTTATCGAGCAGTAGATTTTTTGGTCACCCCAAGACTCTTTATCTTTGGAGATCCTGCTGAGGAGTCCTAGAGTTCAACCCTACCAACACCAGATCACAGCACGTTTCACCCGCCCAGACTGCAGGGTCCATCATTTCTGGTGAGTGGGGACACAAGAGGTGAGTGTGGTACATGGCACAGCAATTTCATATGAAGCACTTCAGCACTTTCTACTTATTTGGAGCACCTTAGCATGTTGCAAGAGAATGTGTTATATATTGACAATTTTTTGTTGTTTATTACTAATATATCACAACTGTAAGCACTGTGTTGATTTTTGTTTCATATTTTTGAGGTTTTAGCACCTTGTTGACAGCAGCTGCAGGTCCTTATCATATATATGTTTTTCACATTCACAACATAGCGCAAGTATTTATGGTTTTATACTAAACATTTGTGACTCGCCTGAAAATTTGCATGTAGAGCCATCTAAACTGCAGAGATCCAAGCAATACAGGAGTTAAGGTCATCACTCATCATGCTTAATGAGTTGTATGAATCTTCAAGAATTGTACAATGTATTTAGGTGATCACTACTCTACATTGGAACATGGCGATTCAATGCTGCTGCTAACGATATTAATGATATTAATCGTACAATAATAAACTCAGCAAAAATGTTAGTTTGTCAACTTAATGAATTGCCAAGTGCCCAAAGCTCTTTATTGGTGAAAGATTCCCATTAATTTTTAACATTTGCTTAATAAGCAAACAAAGCTTATAAAGTTGCCCCTAGTGCTTGAACACATGATATTGCCTGATGTATAAACTCTCATTTGCAAGCTGCATCTTATTTGATATAGGTTGCACATCCTGGTCTATTTCCCATTTGTATAATGAAATTGAAACTATACAGCAGAGCAATAAATAATGTCAAACTTAATTCATAACGTTATTCCTGTATGCCATAGAAAGAAAAGAATAATGGCTAGAAAACTTCACATATTCCCACTAAGAAACCCTGTCATGTATTACAAATTATAATCTTTATACAGGCATACCCCACTTTTAAGTACACAATGGGGTTTATTTACTAAAGCTGAAAAGTGCAAAATCAGGCTCACTTCTGATAGAAACCAATGAGCTTCTAACCTTGGCTTGTTCAATTAAGCTTTGGTAATAAAACCTGGATGCTCATTGGTTTCTATGCAGAAGTGAGCCTGATTTTGCACTTTCCAGCTTTAGTAAATAAACCCCATTGAATACTTAAAAGTGGGGTATGCCTCTACTGACTGTAACTTTTTGATGGAGAAGGGTGAATTAGATTTCTAAGTGGTGTTGCCATGTTTTATATCTACATTTGCTGATTCAATTATGTTTGTGATTATCACTTCATTTTATTTAGATCACATGCTATTATTTTGCGGAAAACTGCTCTTGTTATGCTTCTACTTATCCCAGATTTGGTGACCATGTAATAACATCTTTAAAAGCCTTCCTGTCTAAAATTCTCTGCTAAGTCTTAACTTGAAAAGTCGCATGTGTTCCACTTGAAGACAGGTTAAAACCTGACCTTGTTTTCTTTGTAAGTTCATCCAAATAACTCAGTTTCAAAGGGTTGCCCTGTATGAAATCACACCCATCCATGTTTAATGTGTACATATTTGTGGCAAATTTTATACCATTTTGTTGCCAAAAAGGTTGAGAACATAAGCATATGAGCAAAATTCTTACTTCTTATTCTTATTCTGGAAAACACATACGGAAAGCACATATTTGATACCCAAGACACAAACCAAAGTAGTATTGGTACTGTTTAAATGTTAGTAGTTAACAATCCATCATGTTAGAT
The DNA here is from genome assembly GCA_037952925.1 of Lithobates clamitans. Lineage (NCBI taxonomy): Eukaryota > Metazoa > Chordata > Amphibia > Anura > Ranidae > Lithobates > Lithobates clamitans. The sequence continues at coordinate 9,430,424 of JBBGZY010000160.1, read as the reverse complement.
GAGACAAATAGTAATTAATTCAACTTCCCTTAAATGTCACTTTTTTGGCTTGGTTTTGGTGACTTGGCTGGTGTACTTACAAGTTATGAACCATAACTACAATTATTCAAACTGAATGTCTGAAAAAACTGTACATTGCTTGGCTCAGTTATGTAATGTTGTCACAAACACAGTGACTTCGGAACATTGATAACGTTTTTAGCCGAAAGCATTTTTCTCAATTTCTTATAGGCTTTTTTTCCTTTATTTTCACCTGGTGATCCAGCCAGTGCCAATTCCTGTCATGGGGTATCTCTACTCTGCAATGAGGAGCAACAGAGAAACCTTTGGACAGCAGCATTGTCAGTCTGTGAAGAGGGTAGTGTTAGATGCAATAGCAAATTTAGATGACGACTAACAAATGGATGGCTGGATGGACCTGAATAACAATTAAAACCTACATCCAACTTTTAGCAGTTACAGTTTTTTTTCCCTTTTCGGATAGAAGTTTGACATAAATAAATAAAAGCTAACCACTGACTCCTGTCAGTGGTTAGCTGCCAACTGACTCCTTGGTTGGCAGATAAATTACAAAAAATGATGGTGAGATATCAGCACTCAAACTCATTTTGGCCAATGTTTTGTTGCACACAAAGTTTGACCTTCCATCCTAGTTCTCCATTATGGTAGTAACAAGGCCCATTGTAAAGATATTTTCCTACAAAAATAATAAGACTGCAAGAACTCTTCTTCACTACTAACAAACAAAATACCTAAGTATCCAGCACCAAAATGAATAACTTATCTAGCTATTATAATAGTTCAGGACTATATATACATAAAACTTTCAAACTATTTCAATTATAAAACCAAAAAACTACAGCACAGAGGTATTGAATAAAGAGATTTACAATAAAAAGCTCTGGTGTGTCCTGACATTATTGTGAAAATACAAAAAATATATAATATTGTGATGAATAAGTGTCCAAACTTAGAACAGTACAATAAAGTGCATCAATTAAGTGCAGTTTTCCAATAACTCACAGAATGCAAAATATATAAGTGAATCCACACAAAAGTTAAATGCTGCTTTGGTCCAAGTTTTCTCTATGAAAATGAAGGCATTCTAATAGTTTGCAGATTGCACAACATACATAGGTGAATCTGCAAAAAACTGAACTTTCGTCTTTGGTCCAATACCGCACCCCATAAAGATGCCAATGACCCCCAGTGTCATTTCACACTAAAAGGCTGAAGCTCACCTTTGTGTATGAACCACAACTTAAATCCTTTAGTATGGTCAGATACGCTTGTACCGCGCATGGGGTAATAATCCTCCATGGAGCAAATATATGGTAATGCCTCAGGATTTCCCTGTACAGTTTAAGAAAAATACAACGTGGTGCATAGCCTTACATGGTAGACAAACCCTTATAAAAATGACTTAAAACACACTTACATGATTTAGTGCACAAAGAGTGTACATACACATAGATGGCATATGTAGGTGAGGAATGTTACATCTCCTTTTGTCATTGAAAATATGCAAGAACCTCAGCCACACCCCACCTAACTTTTCTAGCAGTATTTTTTAATAATAAATGAGTTGACTGCATACAGTAATGTCCCTACCCGAAATCCAACCTTCCATGATGAAGTTCACCACTCCTGGCTTGCTCACACCAATAGGGAAAGTTTACCTTTCCTTGTGAGCAAGCCAGGAGTGGTAAAATGCATCAACGCAGTTTGGCTTTGGGGTGAGGACATTACTGTATGCAGTCAATTCATTGACTATTAAAAATACTGTGAAAGAAGCTAAGTGGAGGGAAGTTGAGATTCCTTCATATTTTCAATGAAGAGTGAAGACGGACCATGATGGCCAGCACCCGGGTTGTCCATGTGCAGGCCAATCTTGAGTGGAGTCATGAGTTTGTGTGTATCTCCATTGGCCAGCTGCTCCCACTCTAAGGGCTCTTTCACAAGAGCAGATCGATCAAGTCCTCCTATTCGTATTTTAGGCCGACCCGATCAGACCATCCATTGCCCACTATGGAGCGATGGATGTAAACAGACATGTGTCTGTTTACACCCACTAACATCCGATCTGATCCTATCAGCTATAAACAGACGGATAGGGGATCCGTTCTCCATCCAGATCAGATGTAGATGGACAGGAGGTCTATTTACACCCGACCGACCATAGAGGAAAGCAGGATGGGTCCATGTCCTTGCTACGTACAGTAAGTGGAGCGTGAAAGGAAATAGTAGGTATTCTGGAGGCCTACCCGTCTATTAGGTACACCAACAGCGCCCTCATATATCTGGAGACACCATGAAACGAGAAGCAAGTTATGCATTCGTAAAATGTCTGCCTTTATTAGGTGTGTGACAGCTTATATATGGTTCAACATACCAATAGAAAGAGGGGAGGGGGAAGTGGTTAGTAAATGATGTATATGTATAGAAATATATAGTTACATGGCTATACAAGTCAGTGACCCTCCAAGATACCTCATCATGAGTTAACACATGTCAACAGGCTCTCTGGTTATGAGTCATAAGTCATGCATCCTGTCCCATGGCCTACCAACCCACAATGATGTATATATAGAGTACAGTGCTGTCATCCGCCTGCTCCGTGGGGAACAGCAGACAAATTATCTGCTGTGCAGGCAGATCCACTGGCTGAGTGAATGTGCCCTTAGACCAAGGTCACAGATAAAACTTAATTTCTGGTGTAGGTGTTTGCATTCTGCAGATTATTTGAACACTGTTGCATTTTATTGTACTGTGCTTACTTGGACACATATCCATCACAATAGTATATGTATAGTTGTATTTTCACAATTACACCAGGACACACCAAAAGGGATTTATTGTCAATATTTGTATTCATTCTTTATATATTGCACTTGTACAGTGTCACATGTGCATTTGAAAGTTTTATATTTACAGTCCTACACTACTATTATTACATACATATTTTCCAAAAAGTTGACAGAAAACTGTATTATCGCACCTTAGGCAAACACTGCATGGCCTCTCACACAAACATGACAGCAAATTTTAAAATCATACTAAAACAGGGCAATATACAGCATAGCCACTCCGTTTAAAACTGCCTACTCGCTTTTAGATAAATCCAACCAGTTTTTCGGCTCTATTGCTAAGTTGTCTGTCCAATCATTTTGGCTTAACATTTCTTGGCATACAAACCAACAGTTAATTGTTACAAATACCTACACTCCTCCTATTATTCACAAATTAACCAAGAGAGACTACTTCTGTGTAATTGCTTCACAACCATGTGAAAATGTTCAGTACGGCTTTGTAAAACGGTTTTCTAAAAGATCTCCAATGCAGTAATACATTTAACATTTTGTTGCTTGCTAAAAAAAAAAAAAAAGAAGAAGAAATAAACAAGCCACTGACTACTTTTTGTGTGTGAGTCCAAAGTTGAAAATTTGAGGAAAGTGGAAAAATAGCACTGGAGCTATAGGGTTATCTCACTGGTACTGCTATCCTAAAGTATTGATATTGATAAATTGATCTGGTTCCTTGGCAGGCAGCTTCTACGCTTGGCCGTAGTGTATTGTAGTGTATTTTAAGAAAAATTGAAATTGAAATTGATGCATCACACCGATGCTAAAAGGTCCAGATAAAACTTTATTCCAATAAAAAGCAGGAGGACAATCCAAAAAGTAGCCAACGTGTTTCAGGGGTCCAAGAGCTACCACTTCATCAGGGCTTTATTGACAACAATGTAACTTGAAGTGAACTGGACCATTAGTGTTATTTTTTCCAGTGTGATTGCAAGCACAGGCCTTGTCGGAAGCTGCTTTGGCAGTGTCACAACTGTGTGAGCATATCCATTTTGCTGTACAATAAGGCTTTGCAAAACAGCAGTAGTGATACAATTGATGAGATATGATTTTCGTAAAGATTTCCAATTAATTACAGTAACACATTTATACTTTTGCTGCTTGCTAAATAAAACTAGTTTACAACAAGCCCCTGACTATCTATTGTGTGAATGTCCTAAGTGGAAAAGTGTCAAAAGTACAATAATAGACCTGAAGGGCATGATTACCCCCAGGTGCCATCACTACCCTAATAAGGAACTACAGAGTTGTACTGTACATCCTAATATGTATATCACCTAATATGAAAGTAAAGTACTTCCTTTTTAGGGTGATGATATCGATGAGCTTGGATTGCTTTGGTGTTACAGGATAACTATTCTATGCCAGTTGAGTGACTAGAGCTCATCTGGAGGTAGGGAGTCTATGCTCCCAGCATTGGCTTCATGGTTGAGACACCAATGTACAATCTGCATTCAGTAGATGAATGACTTTTAAATGATCTTCCTTTGGAGTACTTTATACCAGTTCACTAATACTCACAGATTAATCAAATATTTAGTTGGGGGAGTAAATAATTGAATTTGTGCTGTCATTTCAGTTCCACTGCTTATTTTCTTTGCAAGCATATTCTAGTGGTAGGAGAAGTGTGATTTTTTTTTTTGTCAACAGAACATTTTTGTATTATCCCCCCCCCCCCCAAAAAAATGAGATATAATCACTGATATCTTGATGAAGAAGTCTTATGAGATACCAAAACCAATCAATATATTATCAGTGCCTGCTCTGTGAACCAGTTATGACAGAATCTGCCCAATGGTTCTAGATCGTTGAATATATATTACTTCAAATCCTCTGCAATTATCATATCTGCCTACTATGTCTTTGAACCCCTGATTTAAATTTAAATTTAAAATAATGTTCATTACCATCATATATGCATTCTCTAGAGAAATGCATATACTTTTTATATCTTCAGACTGTAGGATGTCCAGTATGTCTTCCTCCTTAATTACGTTTTATGACCACCTCTAGTCTCATCTCATTGCTTCTTCACTGACTTCAAATAGGTAAAATCATCTAGCGGAAGTAGTTATTTGTGTTAGTAATTTTAATCCTGTTGACATGAAAAGGTGATCAGCATGATGATCCACTTACTTGGGAGAGGCAAGCAGCAAATGACTACCTGCGTAAACTATGTGTAGAATAGATAAATCCTATATACTGTATGTTCTACCGAGGATTATATGTGTCAAATCTTTATATTTAGTATTTGAGAAATATTCTTAAAATAGATCCTTTGGACTTGGTTTCCCAATGTGCTGTAACAGTCACTTCTTCATTTACCAAGAAATGGGGAACTGGGAAGATAGGAAGACACAGACAGCTATGGAGTTTCTAACCTTTTGATCTCTCTTGGTGTCATTGTCCTCAATTTTGAGATTTCCCATTACTTCCACTCCCTGTGACACCCTGTACTCAAGAAGTGAGGGAAAAAGTGAGGGAAAATATACACAGTGGGGACACAAGCAGCAAAAAAAAAAAAAATGCTGAAATTAAAGGCTAATCCCAAACTCAAAAAATGGGCTGAACCTGGGCTTTAAAATGGAAATATTGGCAAAAAACTAAGACGAATACACTGCACTGGCAGTCTGTCACTAGCATTAACACAGAAGTCTGTTGGTCCTGCCAGTAAGTCTGTTATCTTTCAACTTCCTTTAACAGACCAAGCTGTCCAGCAAAAGAGACAAACCATTTGACACTGCTATGGGTGCTCACAATGGTCAGCTTTTATTTGTTTATGTAAACCCCAAAAGGAAATTTAAAACAGTTGCTGTAGCTATCTAAGAAGTGTTAGTTAGTGTTTGGATTTAATTTGTTCATCACATATGTAAGGTCCACACATATCTACTATTCCATCTTATATTACCCTTTCACAGCTGCTGTCAAAGGGTGGCTATGCTGGTCTGCCAAAGATACAGTAAAGGAGTGAGCGTAGCCACCCTAAGACAGGAGGTGTGCTATTGGCTGGATCACCAGGTGCAAATAAATATTAAAAAAAGCCTAAACAAAGAAATTTAATGCAGGCACAACATCTAATGAATGGTAAGCCACAATGTATTACATTTTTATTCTTGGGTTTTCATACACTTTATGGATAAACTCTGAGAATTACACAAAAAACACTGTTGCAGTGCCCCCAGCCCCTTCTCAAAAGTTAAACGCTTGTTAAGTTTAGGGGTAGAGGAATAAGGTGTAATACTTACACTATTCCTCGCTCTTGTAGTCTCTGATACTCTCTCCAGTGTTTTGGGTTGTGGGCACATACAGTGCAGGCCTTGCATTGTACATGATGATGTCAGGGTGCAACTACCTGCTAGAGTGCCTTAGAGAAGAGGCTTTTCTTGGGGAACTGATTGCACAGCATAAAGAAAGCCTGCTGGAGCAAGGAATAAAGTAAGTATGACAGCTTAGTCCACTACCCCAAGACTTAAAAAGCATTTGCAGTGCAGACTTGGGCACTGCAAGGGTGTTTTTGGTGTAATTTTCGGAGTCCAGCTTTAAGAAAACTAGAATGACTCATAGATTGACTCCCTGTTTATTGCTTAAAATGTATTGTTAAAATAATAACTTTTTGCAAAAAACTGGTAGAAAACTCTAGAACTTTTAAAAGATGCAATTTCATATCACATAGGTTTTACACATAGCAGCTAGTGTTGAAGAGGTTAATTTGGCATGTTGGAGGAAGAATGTTCTACGGAAAAAGCTGACGGTTTTGTTAATTCTTGTCTTTTATGTTTGGGAGGAGAGCTACTTTGTTGAAAATATGCAGCTCTCCAGGGTGACTGTTTTGACGGGTCTGATCTTGTCTAGGAGTCAGTTTCAATCTATGAAAGAAGACATGTTTAGCATTGCCCAGATCCTCACCTAGGTAGACAAGGATGGGAACTAGCCATTATTAAACTGTTAATGCTGCACGTATATCACAAAATCAGCAATCCTGACTCAACCCAGCTTTCAAGTCTCAGGCTGCAAATCTTTTTTTTTATGGATAAAAGAGACCTGACAATTGTTTCCTAACAGAGCACAGTTAAAGTTTAATAACCATTTCAATAAAATCATTATACATGTGAGAGTGGTTCAGTTTGACACTTTTATTGCCATGTGCTTTATAATTGCCCCACAGCTTCTGTGCTGGCTATAATAATTCTTGTTTAGCAGTTTGCTTGGTAAAAAGGAAAGAAAAAAGAAAAAAAGAAAGAAAAAAGATAAGAAAGCTAGGTGAGGGCTCTTTATTAGATTGTAAAGCAAAGTCTCAACATGAATAAGCATGTCTGTTCCTTGATGCCCGAATGCAGAAATTCACTTCCTTCTCAACAGAGAGTAGAAGCACAGACATATATAATCCCCTACTTTGCCTTGGTTTACATGAGTAAATATTAGAGCACCAGGGGGAATGACCTGTAATGAATGTATGGTGAATGCTCCAATTAAAAAGGAGAATGCTGTTTTAAAATGACAAAATGTTAAACAATCTTAAATATAATTAGCAATCTGACTTCATTTTCTAGTGATGTTACTAATCATTATGCTCTCATAAGATTCTTACAACTTTTAGGTCTGTACCCTCCCATAGCTCCCAACTGTCCCTGATTTTGAGGGACTGTCCCTCATTTGGAGCAATGTCCCTCTGTCCCTCTCCCCCCCCCTCATTTGTCCCTCATTCTAGTCTGATCCTTATAGTTGTATATAAAATGCAATTTTTATCTTTCAAAAAGTGTTTCCCAGTGCTAAACCTTTCATCCAATTTCTAAATTGCTGCATTTGTACATTTTAAAAGCAAATATATAGGAATAGTAGTGGTAAAAAAAGCCCTTCTGGATTAAATTAACCATTTTTTTGGTTAATTCTCCTTTAAGGGGGTGTGGAGGGGGCATGTCCTATGCCTACATACGTTTGTTAGTAGATGTCCTTCGTTCTCATCTCAAAATGTTGGGAGGTATGCCCTCCTACTACCTGAAAGTCCAAAAGCCTGCGGTGCTCTATTGGGAAAATACCAACTTAGTCTAGGTGGATGGAGCTTTGGCTGCCCCACCCTGCTTCTGGCACCTTAATCTTTGCATATCACTGTGAAGGGTGATCGTACTGACCAATAGAGAGGCACAGGAGGCAGAAGAAGGTGGGCCATCTTGTTGACTTTCTAATTGAAGTAGGTATTGGCATAACACACTCTGGGTTTGAGGGCACTATAAGCATACTTAAACGTACACGTTGTAAAGTGCTGGACAAGCTGTTGGTGCTTTAAGAATCCAGTATAATAATAATGTACAGGTCTAGCTCTTAATCACTCCATCCACCAGTGAGAGGTTACACAAAAATGTCTCATTTGAGGCTATGACTTTTAACAGGCTATAGTTTAACGTTAGAGTTATGCCCCGTACACACGGTCGGACATTGATCGGACATTCCGACAACAAAATCCTAGGATTTTTTCCGACGGATGTTGGCTCAAACTTGTCTTGCATACACACGGTCACACAAAGTTGTCGGAAAATCCGATCCGTTCTGAACGTGGTGACGTAAAACACGTACGTCAGGACTATAAACGGGGCAGTGGCCAATAGCTTTCATCTCTTTATTTATTCTGAGCATGCGTGGCACTTTGTGCGTCGGATTTGTGTACACACGATCGGAAATTCCGACAACAGATTTTGTTGTCGGAAAATTTTATAGACAAGCTCTCAAACTTTGTGTGTCGGAAATTCGTATTGAAAATGTGTGATGTAGCCCACACACGGTCGGAATTTCCGACAACAAGGTCCTATCAAACATTTTCCGTCGGAAAATCCGACCGTGTGTACGGGGCATACGAGTTTTTTTACAAAAACATATTGAATGGGCTAAGAATGACTACAGAAGTCTGCTTGAGTTTAGTAAGCTCCGTTGTGAGCTGACAATACACAGCATTTTTTTGTGGACTGAGTGGTGTCAGCCCTACCCAGCTGTCTTTTGCTAAACTACTCAACCACTCCTACTTTCAGATCTCTACAACATAAAAGCTAACAATTACATATTTCAAGAGAAGAACTAGGAGGGCTCTTAAAGAAAAGATAGGAACTCTTCACAGGACAGCTCTGAATTTATAAGATCAGCTTTTTTTTTGCAGTTATAAAACAAATATAATAAAATGTTTCCAAAGGTGTATTTAAGAACCAAAAACTAGAAAATAAAAGAAGTTCATTGTCAGGGTTTGCATATACTTTAAGCCCTTCCCGTTCGTCTTACATCCTTTTAAAGGGTCAGGACCACCCAGTGGACAGGAAGGATCGGTGATCATGTGACCATTGTGTTTGACCGCGACAGTGATCACATGACCAGGAGCTGGTCCCGTGGGCTACTGACCCTTAGTGGTGACCAAGAGCTGTCTTTAACAGCTCATTCTCTGTGTGGGAGCATGCAGTGAGTGCGCTCTCAGCACAGAAACATATGCCGCCCAGTGACACATATATGCCACATATGGGCATTATTACCCACCCTTTTGCCTCTGCACATATGTGTTAGGTAGCAGGTTATGGCTTTTTTCACACCACTTGCATTGGGTTGCATTAGCCAATGCACTCTGAACGCATGAACTGTGTGCTATTATAATTCATACTAACGTGATGTTTTGGTATGCACTTTAAAAAAAAATGAGACAAACAGCGCATTGCAATGTGTTGCAACATGAATTAGGTAAAAGGAAAACACTATGAGTAAAATGTAACACAATTATAAACCAGACAAAACAGGCTGTTGACACTTAGAAAATACAGCTGTTCAAATGTACACTACTTTTTGCATTTGATGAGGAAATGCAATAGAAAGATTTAGGCTGAACTCCACCCCGGCCTTCAGTCTTGCACAGTTATATGGACTCCTCTCTGTTACTAAAATTGCTTATTCTGATTTTACTGCACACTGTTAGCTTCTCATAGTGTGCATTAGAAGATTCAGCAAATCAGATGGAACCTGACTCAATTCCTTGCTTTAGGATGTCCATCATGATGTAGCCCTTTTCTTCCCCTGCCAGTTCCTAGCCTACCCCATTCATTCATTAGATTTCAGTGCCTTTATATATAGAGGCTCATAACTACATATGATCATTACTTAGAGCTGTGTGCTGTTTTTTGGAATCTATGTACAGAGCTTTCCACCAGCCATGTTATGCCTGCATTGTTAAAGAGGTTGTAAACCTCAGAAAAAAACCTGCAAGACAATCGCATAATACTTACCTTAGAACGATGCCCTGGATCGGCGTCGGCACACTGCTGACAGAGCCAACATGTTTCCCAGAGTTGCTTCCAGGTTCCTCGGGCCCTGGTGCTATGACTGTCTGGATCCGCAATTACATCACTTCTGTGCATGCGCACGGGAGCTGCCGGTCACAGCACAGGCCCTGAAAAAAACGGCACAAGCAGGCCGTTCCTTCAGTGCGCATGCGCCGGTGATGTCGGTGGCAGTGTATACAGTAAATATCTCCTAAAAAGTGCAGGTTTAGGAGATATTTACAGTACCTACAGGTAAGCATTATATTATAGGCTTACCCGTAGGTACAATTAAAGAGGAAGACTTTACTTCCTCTTTAAGAGAAGCACAGAGACACAGTGATGAAATTACTGGGTCTAAAATAAGGTATGTAATGAAAAAAAAATCATGTTGATAAAGGGGGGAAGGATGTACCAGAGAAGGCAAAATATAAGTTAATTAATCTTCATAGCCATAGTGTTACAGCCAGTGACAACATTGTTAAGTGTAAATTGTCTGCTCATGGAAGCATGTTTGTTAAAGTGGTTGTAAAGGCCGAAGGTTTTTTACCTTCATGCATTCAATGCATGAAGGTAAAAAAACGTTCTGTGTGCTGCTCCCCCCACATCCCCCCTAATACTCACTAGAGCCCCCTCTCAATCCAGCGATGTGCATGAGAGCCTTGGCTGTCCCAGGACTCCCTCTCCTTTGGCTGAGACAGCAGTGGGTGCCATTGGCTCCCACTGCTGTCAATAACAGCCAGTGAGCTAATGAGGAGAGAGTGGGGGAGGCTCTATGTGTTCTATGGATGCATAGAGCAAGGCTCAGGAGCGAGCATGCACCAGTGCCCCCATAGCATGCGACTTGCTATTGGGGGCACTGGTCAAGGGGGAGGAGCCAGGAGTGCTGGCTGGGGACTTGAGAAGAAGAGCATCAGAGCTGCTGTGTGCAAAACCACTGCACAGAGCAGGTAAGTATAACATGTTTGTTTTTTTTTGTTTTTTTTAATTAAAAGCCGAACCTTTAATATCACTTTAAGTGAGCATAGGATGAGGAGATGCCTGTATAGCAACACAGAGGGATGATGTTAGAAAACAATTTACATGCAATAGTGGGATCTTGACTCATAGAGGTTGATTTACTAAAGGTAAATAAACTATGCACTTTGCAAGAGCAGTTGCACTTTACAAAGTGCAGTTGCTCCAGAGTTTAGTAAATGAGGGGAAGCTCTGCTGACTTCCATCTTCCAATCACGTGCAAGCAAAAATTCAGGTTTTTTTTGGGTTTTTTTGCATGTAATTGGGTATTTTTTGTTAAGTAAAGCTTTGCCCCATTTACTAAGCTCTGAAGCAATTAATCTAAATTAATGAGATAAAATACCAGTATCCACCTAGAGAGTATGTGCCTTTCAAATAACTCCTATTCCTGGCCCAGAAACTGAACAGAATGGGGAGATGCAAGTAATCCTGCTACAAAGAGGTGTCTTGTTGTAGATGAATGTGATAAATCACATTAATTTCTTTTGCACTGGCATGTCTTGTGTGATAGATTACTGTAGATGAAGATATATATGAATTTGAAAGGGAACGAATCAGAATATCTGATATAATGTATCACTGCATAGGGACATATATGAAAATGTATGCTACAGAATCAGAACAAATTATAAAGATATTCTTAAATCCTGGCAATTTGTGGCTACACTTAACAATGTCAAATAAAATAAAATGAGCTGGCCTTTTTCATTCTCCTCTCCTCCCAGGTGAACTGCTGTAAGAAAGATTGATATGGTTCTACACAGAATGGTTTGAAGTGCAGAAAACTCTGAACTTCCAGTTAACTGTCACCAAACAGTAATGGGCATTTTTAACAACTCTGCTTCAGAATGTTCTCTTAATCATTGATTCATACAAACACAACCTTCCCCTAGGAATGGTGTGTTTACTTTTCAGGAGGATCAGTACAGCCATTTCAAAAAAAGGAAAACTGATCACCAAAAATGTTAAGGTTATATTTGTTGGGAATTGTGCAATTTGAGAAAATAGGTTGCATTAGCTACTGAATTTAATGTGTATGCCCAGCCAAAAGTAGGTTTAGAAGCCCTACTGAGCTTTTACTATTATCCAGGGTGGTTGTGATGGAGAGATTTTCTCTCACTTACTTTCACAAAAAAAATCATTTTAATGGAGCCTTGGATATCTTAAAAAAAAACAAGGGTTCTAATCCTTCCAGACTAAGTCCAACCCTTATTGACAAAAAAAGTTTGGACTGGACACTTTAATTTTTAAAACAGTAGCACCAAGGAGTTCATTTTCAGCAAAATATCCAACTTTTAACAAATGGCTAGACCAGAAGTGCTGTTTTCAATGTCACTACTATACGCAATAAATTGATAAAGACAAAAAAAAATGGTGAACCAACGTGCATGTTACATGAAAGAACATCGTCTGAACAAGTCTGTATTAGCTATGATACAATTACAGCCATTTTGGCATCACAAGATGCTACACGTTTAGTCATTGCTGCAATTGTTTCAGATTTATCAGCTCATCATGAGTGATGATCTTGTTGCTAGCCAAAAGAAGCTTTGCCATGTCAGCCAGGTTTAAATCTTTAGGAAGACTTAGGATAAGAACTTCTTGTAGAAAACTTGGAAAGGGAAATAATTGTTAGTACCGGAAATATCTCATTTATTTTACATAAATCTACTAGAGAAACAGTTTACTGTGCATTCAAAAAACATAAAATGATTCCATTAGTAAACAGACCAATGTCAAGTTATCTGTAACTCTCCAACTACTGCATGACTTTACATGGGGTCATTTTTGCTTACATGGTGAAAAGAAAAAAATGATGCATAGTAATACATAGAAAAAAAAAAGATTTCATCATATAAAAATAAATGTACAGTGAATGATTTGCTGGTTGGTTGCCATTGGTTATTGCACTGGTTGTCTTGCACTTAATAAATAAAGCCCAAAAGATCAGGATTGGCATTGTGTAGTTGGTAGACTTGTATTTAAAGTTCCAAACACAAGTTCCAATGTGTAAATGAAAAAAAACCAACTATATTGGACAAATATTCTTCTATGGTTTGGCATATTGCCATAAATATTTACTGTAAGCCAATACAGCCCAGTAAAATGTTATATAATTAGTTCTGCTTTTGTACAGGTACAGTACGTGAGATAAAATACTAAAACCTTGTTTATATAACATCTCATATTCATTGGTAATTTAAAATATAAAAACATATGGCATATGGATAGATAACATAGATACAATAGAACGATAGATAGATAGATAGATAGATAGATAGATAGATAGATAGATAGATAGATAGATAGATAGATAGATAGATAGATAGATAGATAGATAGATAAAACTGGAGTGTGCAAAATCTGGTCCAAAGCTTCCAGGTTTTATTGTCAAAATTTAATTGAACAAGTTAGATTTAGAAGCTGATGTTACTATGCACAGCTGCACCAGATTCTGTAGATAGATAGATAGATAGATAGATAGATAGATAGAAAAGTTGGTATATATACATGTTTTTGTATGCGTGTGTTGGAAGTATTGGAACTTGTCTAGTAAAATGATTATAAAGGTATACCAAAAAAGTGTAAAAGAAAAAGTGAGAAAAGTGATACTTACTGCCTAATTTCAGGAGAGAGTCATAGGATTTGCACTGCATCTGCCCTGTACTCTGCATGACACAGGACATCCACAAGCCTTCATAGGTGATCTGTGCTGTGATGATGGCATCTCCGGCAAACGAAGACATCTTCCACTGGGGAATAGCTACGGCCACTATAAAGCCAATCCATCCTATACAAGCCAAGGCAAATCCTAAAAGCTGTAAGCCTGAATTGGCCATCTTCTACAACAGGGATATATAGCTACTGCTTCAAGATACAGTAGTTCTGCTCTGTTGTATTAATAAATATCTAATAATGAGGCTGAAACTAGCCTGTAAACTTAGTATAAGAAAAGTGGATGAGTAGCTGGTTAGTCAGATACCTAAATGAACTGTGATGACTATCAGCCTTATTTAAACGCCCATCAGATGTTCTCCTAGTGGTGTTCCTTAGAATAACATAGGATTAGCTGGATAATCACTCCTCTTACACAGTTCTTATTCACAACCTCCCACCACTGCTTCTGAAACAACATGTTTTTTCTAGTCTGATTTGGGTTAGCGGCTAAGTAGATTTCAGCCCTGAAGTCATTGTTTTGGTTCTCAATTCTCATCCATAATAGATATTTGCAAAGCCAGGTGTTCTCCGCACATAGAGAAGAATAATATAAAAAAGTATAAATAGAATAAACAATAACATGGAAAAATAGATGAATCAGGCAACGGTTTCTTTTACATAAATACCAGTCATTTGGTCACAAGTATTCTTTTGTTGTTTTTAGAAGCAACCACAGTTAACAGGGATTCAAATGTAACTGTAAATTAGAAGGGAATCAGACACATTGAACAAAAACTGACAAGTAGCCATATCAAACTGGAAGAAGATGTTAAGTCCTTGGGTGAATTTGAAAACAGATATGTTAAAAAATAAAGATGATTCTTATATTTGATAGATTACACTGGAATTGAAATCATCTTCGTTATTATGGAACATTTCTTTAATCAGTAAATACTGCTCAAGCTCTACTTGACTTATGCTAAAGTTGCTGAACTGCAAGTATGAAATCTTTATATTTGTTACCCTTCATCATCATAATAATCATAAAAAAATAAAATAAATTGTGTATATACTGTAGACCTAAAACTGTTTTTTTTTACTTGTAGATAGACACTTGTACTTTCTGAAAAGGTAACAGGAAATGGGAGCAAATCTCCCCAAAGAAGGAGAAACTCTGTTTTAGACGGGTGTCATCAGAACTCAAGTCCCCACTGGGTGACCTCTTGCTTTGGTGACAGCTCTAAAATGTTAGCGCTCCCCGCACTGTGTCCTGAAAATAGTGCTAACCAAGATGTACAGAAGTGAATCTTCCTAGTGTGGACACAAACATCAATAAAAACTTGACAGAGAGTCTAATACGTCACCAATCTTTAAAAAACAAACAAAAAATAAATTTACATACACATTAAAATGAACACCAAATCACAGCATTTTATACACACACAGTGCCTTGAAAAAGTATTCACACCCCTAGGAATTTTGTATATTTTACATAGTCACCTAGTAGGTGAGGTTGAAAAAAGACATACGTCCATCAAGTCCAACCCATGTGTGTGATTATGTGTCAGTATTACATTGTATAGCCCTGTATGTTGCGGTCGTTCAGGTGCTTATCTAATAGTTTCTTGAAACTAATCGATACTCCCCGCTGAGACCACCGCCTGTGGAAGGGAATTCCACATCCTTGCCGCTCTTACAGTAAAGAACCCTCTACGTAGTTTAAGGTTAAACCTCTTTTCTTCTAATTTTAATGAGTGGCCACGAGTCTTGTTAAGCTCCCTTCTGCGAAAAAGTTTTATCCCTATTGTGAGGTCACCAGTGTGGTATTTGTATATTGAAATCATATCCCCTCTCAAGCGTCTCTTCTCCAGAGAGAATAAGTTCAGTGCTCACAACCTTTCTTCATAACTAATATCCACCAGACCCTTTTTTAGCTTTGTTGCCCTTCTTTGTACTCGCTCCGTTTCCAGTACATCCTTCCTGAGGACTGGTGCCCAGAACTGGATAGCATATTCCAGGTGCGGTCGGACCAGAGTCTTGTAGAGCAGGAGAATTATCATTTTATCTCTGGAGTTGATCCCCTTTTTAATGCATGCCAATATTCTGTTTGCTTTTTTAGCAGCAGCTTGGCATTGCATGCCATTGCTGAGCCTATCATCTACTAGGTCCTCTTTCATCCTAAATTCCCCCAGAGGTTCTCCCACCTGTGTATAGATTGCATTCATATTTTCTCATGTTACAACCAAAAACGTAAATGTATTTTATTGGGATTTTATGTGAATGGTTTTCAAAATGTTTTACAAATAAATATCTGTAAAGTGTGGCATGCATTTGTATTCAGCCCCCTTGATTCAATACTTTGTAGAACCTCCTTTCACTGTAATTACTGCTGCAAGTCTTTTTGGGGATGTCTCTACCAGCTTTGCACATCTAGAGAGTGAAATTTGATCCCATTCTTCTTTGCAAAATAGCTCAAGCTCTGTCAGATTGAATGGAGAGCGTTTGTGAACTGACATTTTCAAGTCTCGCCACAGATTCTCAATTGGATTTATGTCTGGACTTTGACTGGGCCATTTTAACACATGAATATGCTTTGATCTAAACCATTCCATTGAAGCTCTGGCTGTATGTTTAGGTATGTTGGCCTTCTGGAAGGTGAACCTCCACCCCAAGTCTTTTGCAGACTCTAACGGTTTTCTTCTAAGATTGCCCTGTGTTTGGCTCCATCCATCTTCCCATCAACTCTGACCAGCTTCCCTGTCCATGCTGAAGAAAAGCATCCCACCAACATGATGCTGCCACCACCATGTTTCACGGTGGGGATGGTGTGTTCAGGGTGATGTGCAGTGTTAGTTTTTCACCACACATAGTGTTTTGCTTTTAGGCCAAAAAGTTAAATTTTTGGTCTCATCTGATCAGAGCACCTACTTCCACATGTTTGCTGTGTCCCCCACATGGCTTCTCACAAACTGCAAACATGAGTTCTTATGGCTTTCTTTCAACAATGGCTTTCTTCTTGCCACTCTTCCATGAACGCCAGATTTGTGGAGTGGATATATGGAAAGAACCCACACTCTGGAATCCGTCCAAATACTTTATTCGATAATCATTAAGTACAAAGTAACTGCTAACATGTTTCTGTTAAGAGCCTTGTTCACAGCATTACAAGGCTCTTCACTGAAACATGTTAGCAGTTCTTTCCATATATCCATATTACGAGTTTGTGACGAGTGGGAGGTCATCTGAACCTGGCACCTGGAGAGAAGGTACCAGTAACCAACATGCATATTTGGAGGTTTTCACAGTGGAGCGGTGCTACCCTGTGAGTAGATTTGTGGAGTGCATGACTAATAGTTGTCCTGTGGACAGATTCTCCCACCCGAGCTGTAGATCTCTGCAGCTCCTCCAGAGTTACCATGGGCCTCTTGGCTGCTTCTCTGATTAATGCTCTCCTTGCCTGGCCTGTCAGTTTTGGTGGACGGCCATGTCTCGGTAGGTTTGCAGTTGTGCCATACTCTTTCCATTTTCGGATGATGGATTGAACAGTGCTCAGTGAGATATTCCAAGTTTATTTTTTTTATAACCTAACCCTGCTTTAAATTTCTCCACAGCTTATATTTGACCTACCTGGGGTGTCCCTTGGGCTTCATGATGCTGTTTGTTTATTAACCTCCTTAGCGGTATTCATGAGTGTGGCTCGGGGTGAATTTTCACTTTTCAGTACCAAAAGCGGTAACCCCAAGCCACACTTGGTATCGCATCGCAGGATCCAGGCAAAGTTTCTTACCGTGTCCCCAGAATCCTGTGATGTCTCCCCACTATGTGTGCGAGCCGTGTCCTCTGCGGGATCTATCACAGTGCCGAGCTCCTTCCCTGCGAACGTTGCAACGCACGGGGACGGAGTACGGCACCAAATTCAAAAAGTAAAAAACACAATACACTACAGTACACTGTAATCCTACAGATTACATTACTGTATCAAATTATTTCACATCCCTTTTGTCCCTAGTGCTTTGTCCAGTGCCCTGCATGCAGTTTTATATTATAAATACTGTTCTTTCTGCCTGGAAACTGGAGATTGTCCATAGCAATCAAAAAACCGTCCCTTTACGTCAAAAGTTGTTTTAGACCAGCTAGAAAACAGCGACAGTAAATTAGATTCACTTGCAGAATTGAGCGACAGTAATTCCTGGGGAAATCCGTCATCATTCGTATGAATACTTTTTCAAGGCACTGTATATTTCTAAGGTTTCTACAGGCCAGTCATGTGATACAAGGTGGTTCTCTTCCTCTTTGGATCTCCTCCTGGCAGTAGACGGGCCTCAATGATGCAAAAAGTGGTGTTAACGAGATAATATCAGTGCTGATTTCTGCATCATTACACTGTGGGGTTGATTTACTAAGGGTAATAGACTGTGCACTTAGTAAAGTGCAGTTGCTCCAGAGCTTAGTAAACGAGCAGAAGCTCTGCTGACCCCCATCATCCAATCATGTGCAAGCAAAAATGCTGTTTTTTTTTATACCCCTTGCACATGATTGAGTATTCTTTGCAAAGTGTAGCTTTACTTCATTTACTAAGCTCTGGATCAACTGCACTTGCAGACTGCAACTGCAATTTACTAAGTGCACAGTCTATTTGCTTTTAGTAAATCAACCCCTATGAGTACAGGTGGTGCCCCCTCAGTAAACAGGTGCATGATGCCCTGCACTCTCAGAATGTCCTTTAGTCTTCCAGCTTGAATAATCCTTGGAGTCATTGAGCCTGAAAAAGACTGAGGAATCACTGTAGTGGACAGTGCAGAGAGGAGGTGAGTACTGCAACTAGAGCTGATTTTTTATTTTATCTATGTCTAGGCTTTTTATTAATTAAGTCCAGATTTTTTTTCCCATTATGTTTCTGTTTCCCACTTTTCCTATTGTTTTTACAGTTTTAGAGAGTTCAATAATTTGAAAGACTGGCCTCATGCAATATTCTTTCTCTTCCATCCTTGAATATTGAATTGTATACATTCCTGTGAAGAAACTTTCTTCCTGTTTAAGATTTTTGTTCATTGTAATGGACATCCCTTTCTGGCACAAGCCATGTATAACACAAACCCCAGACTGGACTGGCTGTAATATCCCAGGTTCTGTTCCCTGTGCGGTACATGACAGCCTCACAGAAACCATGTTGTACATGCCTTTTTGCAGTTTATTTGCTGGTTTAAATTGGGTGGGGTGCGGGTGAGCCTTGGGATATTCCAAAACGTACAGAATTATAATAGAGGAAACCTGTAATTGTTCTGATTCTTCAAGGTGCAGCCACCCTCTTGAATCCAGAATTTAGAGAACTATAACTACTGGCAAGGGTATGACCTGAGTCAGTAACTGTGGTGAGCTCTCCCAAAGGGTGCCAAAGACAGTCTTTAGGATCCTCAAGGTTAGTATTCACTGTGCCCTGGGTACTGTAATCCTTCTTGTAGATACAGCCAATCTCTATACTGGGTGCACTGCTTCAGCTGCAGCAAAACTTCCTGCACTGCTGGAGCTGGGACCCCAAAAAGGGTTTCTTCTGCCCTGCAGCTGACAGCCCAGAAGGCCTCATCCCTCAGGCTGAGTCTTCTTCCCCCAGGATGAAGAGAGTTCCAGGCCCCAGACTATTTATACACCTCTCAACCCCCTGCTGACCACACTCCTGACCAGATCTAGGCTTAGGCTGCATGCATACTCAGGTCAGGGTCTGCCTGTCCCACCCACTATATTCCAGAACTCACTGGAATGCAGGGGGAAGTAGATGAACCTGCACCAGCAGAACTCAGAACAGCCAAAAGCAATTAAGTACTGCTCCCCTGCTATAGGGAAGCCAAAAACAAAATTTACTTCAACTAAAGCACCCTAACTAGGAGGGTGCTACATATACATTATTTCCTAACATAGTGTCAGATTCTGCACATGCACAGTAACTTAATATGGCATTCATTACTGTTAATAGAGTCTGTGAGTGGGAGGTTCTCTTATAAAAAGATTTGGGCAAGCCATTCCGGTTAGTGGATGGGTCTGTGCAAGACCACCTGGTCACTGGGCCTGAGGTGGACTGTTAGCAGAGTTAACTTTGTCCTGGGGAGGTGAACTGACACGTTGGTAAGTATGCAAATCCAGTAACTATGTAATGGACAAAATTCATAAAGTATTTATTTATGATTAATTTATTTATTACAGGCATATATAGTGATGACAGTTACACATCAGTTTACAAACAACACATTCATATCAGTCCCTATCTTCAAGGATTGCAATTTATGTAAACTAAATATCCCTGTTTTTTTGCAAAGTTTGCTTGAAAGGGTGTATTGCAGTGTGCAGAGGGTTCATCCATTATTTTTAAGGATAATATAGGCTCTGGCTAACCACTGATCAGTGGAACATTACTCAGTCCTGCCTGGTATAGTGGCCCTTTCCCCACAGTGGACAACCCTTTCCCCAATGGAGTAATTTGGTGCATGGTGAAAAGCACAGCCTCTCCTTAGCAGAACCCGTTACTAGGGATTATCGGGCCAAACTTTCGCTGTTCAGACGTTCGACGAACAGCCAAACAAACAGGTCGTTCGACCATTTGTTCGCCCCCTGAACCGACCAGAATGCATTGCGGCACTGAACAGTGCATTGCAAGCCCTGATTGGCTGAAGCAGTTAAAGCTTCGGCCAATCAGGGCCCAGAGCATTGTCAGGGTCATGACTGGACACTGTCATCTTGACTTTATCAAATCATGGCTCATTCCCGCCCCACAGTATAAAAGTATTCTTTCAATGGCAGCCATTTTTAGTGTGATTTCAGTGTGGAGAGAGATAGAACAGGGCTCTGTTCAGTGCTATTAGTTAGTTAGTGTGCTATACTGTGCTATTTTGCTTCGATTGTCAGTGTAGAATATTAGTTTAGTGTCAGTCTAGGAATAGTGTGAGTGTAGTGAGGAGGACCATCATTCAGTTTTGCATAGTGTGCAGCTAGAGTAGGGACAGCTCAGATAGTTTCACTGAAGTGTAGTGAGACCGTGTCCTTCATACATACATTAGTGTAGAGTAGGGAAAGCTCAGATAGTTTCAGTGTAGTGTAGTGAGACTGTGTCAGTAATCTTTACATTAGTGTATAGCTACAGTAGGGACAGTTCAGATAGCGTCAGTGTAGTGACGGTTGAACACCGTCTATTTGATTGCATTAATGTCAGTTTAACACCATTTACTTCTGTGTGCGTTACTGCTAGTTTAACGCCATATAGTCTTGTGTGCGTTACTACCAGTTTAACGCCATATAGTTCTGTGTGCGTTACTGCCAGTTTAACGTCATATAATTTTGTGTGTTACTGCCAGTTTAACGCAATTTACTTCTGTGTGCGTTACTGCCAGTTTAACGCCATATAGTTCTGTGTGCATTACTGCCAGTTTAACACCATATAGTTCTGTGCGTCACTGTACGTTTGGCGCATTATATTGCGGTATATTTTAGTGTATCCGTGGAGTGTGTCTGTGTATTGTTAGTACTCAAATTAAAGTGCACCAAACACTTCTTTACATTAATTAAAGTGCATCTACGTACAGATTTCAACTTCTTTACATTTGCTTATAAGCACTGCCCCCTCCCTCCCAATAATGTCTGGGAGGACAACAAGGAGAGGCAGACGTTCCCTTGGCACTGTAAGGGGTCCAGCAACAAATGTATACACAGGCAAAGGTGGACGCAGTGGTCAGTCCTCAGGCAGGGCATCATTTCCTCTGTTTAGTGAGTTTGCCCATGCTATCCAAGCACAGCATGCAAAGGAGGTGGTGGACTGGCTTAATAAACCTTCCTCATCCTCCTCATCCTCTGTCACGCAAGCAGAGACATGTGTGCAGTCCCCTGAAGTTGCCAGAGTGGATAAACCTGCCTCCTTGTCAACATCTATTCCTGCCATAGCCCCAACATCAGCCATTGAGGAGTCAGCTGAGTTATTTGAGCACAGCATCATCCACTTGCACATTGATAATGCCCAGCCATTACTGGATTCAGATGTTGGTTCTGAGGTTGAAGATGATAGGAACATGAGCCTAGAGAGAGGGAGGAACACTGGTAGACAAATTGGCATTCATGTTCCCCAAGCCGCAGTTGTCCCCAGTGGTAATGATGAAGATAGAGGGGATGGAGATGATGATGATGAGGTCACTGATGCGACTTGGGTGTCAGATAGAGCAGAGGAGGAAACTGAAGGTGAGGCGGCACAACCCCAAGGAGGCCGACATCCATAAAGAGTAGAGAGCAGCCACCCTATTCCATCATATTCTGCAGCTGTTATCTCCCGGCCCACTCCCCAAAGCTCAGCTGTCTGGGCCTTTTTCAGCACATCTGCAGCAGATCGCACATCAAACGTGGCAAAAACACCAACCATTTGGGAAAGCTTGTCAAAGCTGTTGGTTCTCCAACGTCTGCCTTTCAGCCTGGTGGATTCTGCCCCCTTCCGTGAATTTGCACAATGTGCTGTACCACAATGGCAGGTTCCCAGTCGCTATTACTTTTCACTTAAGGCCGTTCCATGTCTCTATCATCACGAGAAAGGGAATGTTCCTTCACCTTACTGCTGACACGTGGTCCAGCAAGCATAATGCTGCTAGCAAATCAGAAGGATGCAGGACAGGGTGCGGTGCTTCAGCTTGTTGTGCCCCCACGTCTCCATACAGCTGGGGGTGATGATGCCAGACCTGTGAGCTCTACCCCCTCCTCCGCCACCTCCATGCCCTCCTCTGCAGAATTGTCTTATGAACATCAGGTACCCCCTAAGCGGCTTGTCCCAGAGTCAGGCTAAAAGGTGCCATGCAGTGCTTCAGCTGGTGTTTAGGGGACAGGAACCACACCGGAGCAGAGGTTCTTGCAGCTCTGCAGGGAAAGGCCCAGAGGTGGTTCACACCACGCCAGCTGGAGCCAGGAATGGTGGTGTGCGATAATGACTCAAACCTCTTGTCCGCCCTTAGACAGGGAAAGTTGACACATGTCCTCAATTTGGTGGTGCAGAATTTCCTAAATATGTACCCAGGGTTGCAAGATGTGCTAAAGCTGGCCAGAAGAGTCCATTTCAGGCGGTCATACACAGCCAGTGCTCGGTTGGCTGAAATTCAGCGGGAAATCCACCTGCCCGTAAACTGCCTTATTTGTGACATGCCCACCAGGTGGATCTCGACTTTGTCAATGCTGCAGTGGCTATACATGCAGCTCAGGCCACTTCAGCTTTTTTTCCCCATGCCAATGGGTGATCATTAAGGATGCATTAACTGTATTGTCACCATTTGAGGAGGCCACAAGGATGAGCGACAGTGCATGCATTAGTGACACAATCCCTGTTTCCTGCTGGAGCAGGCTCTGTGTGGCATTATGAACAGAGCACTGGAGGCAGAGCAGCAGGAGGAAGAGGAGGACTTCTTTTCCTCTCAAGGCCCACTTTATCCAGACATCATCTTTCCTATGTCACAGAACACACAGGAGGAGAGAGGAGAGAGGGGAGGAGGATGAGGAGGAGGATTCTGGCACTTTCATAGGCTTGGAAGACGAGGAAGACATGCATCAATCTGTAAGCGATGGCTTTCCAGGACCCTTGGGAGTAGTACGTGGCTGGGAGGAGGAAGTTCCAGATGCTGTCATTCTAAATGACCCTGAGGAGTCTTCTTCTCAAGCCTCGGCAAATTTGAGGAGCATGGGCAACCTCATGCTTCAAAGCCTGCGAAAGGACCCAAGAATACGTGGCTTAAAGGAGAAGGATGATTACTGGTTGGCAATCCTCCTTGACCACCGTTATAAGGGAAAGATCTCAGAACTCATCCTGTCCCCACAGAGAGTGCAGAAGATAAAATCTCTTGAGAACACGTTAAAGAGGAATTTATTGAGCGTTTTACAGTGTCATGGAAAACGTTGTTTTGAGTCTTCTGTTGGTCAAGAGAGGAGCATTGGAGAAGGCATCTGCCTAAGTGAGGCATTTCGGCATTTAGTCCTCGCCGCCCAGGGCTGTCAGCTTCCACATCCCATCGGCAGCGTCTGCATCACATGGTGGACAATTGCTAAAACAGAGATGGAAAGCTTTTCAGCTGACGATCCACTGACTTACTGGGTCATGAGAATAGACCACTGGCCACAGCTTGCCCAGTATGCTATTGAGTTGTTGGGCTGCCCTGCATCCAGCGTGCTTTCAGAACGGGCATTTAGTGCTGCAGGAGGTTTCGTTATCATAGAACGCATCTGTCCACAGACTCCGTGGACCGTTTGACTTTTATAAAAATGAATCAGTCCTGGATTACCAGCTATGAAACCCCTGATCCCGATGTCACTGATTAAGTCTTTTTGGGATGTGGAATCTCTGCAGGACTTCAAGGCTGCCTAGCTTTGAGGGTGTTCAATCAATTCATCTGGAAAAATGTTTTTGGTATAGGTTTCATGGGCACAATTAATACCCAAAGACCATTTTTTCAGCACCTGTTTGACAGGTGCATATTATTGCAATTTTTTTTGCCTTCATCAAGAGCATCTTTATAGGGTTACAGTGGGAAGGTGCCCCCGACACCCAAAGAGTAATTTTTCAGCACCTGTTCGACAGGTGCATATCATTGTAATTTTTTACAACAAGGCCAATTCTTGCTTTCATCAAGAATACCTCTATAGGCTTACGGTGGGAAGGCGCCACCGACACCCAAAGACCAATTTTTCTGCACCTGTTTGACAGGTGCATATCATTGCGATTTTTTACAGCAAGGCCAATTCTTGCTTTCATCAAGATTACCTCTATAGGGTTACGATGGGAAGGTGCCGCCGACACCCAAAGACCAATTTTTACGCACCTGTTACTTCTATACAAAGTCAAAGTGACACCAGAATGTATCCAAAAAATCTCTAATCTTGTTCCCAGTGCACTACATTGTGGCCTCATACACACTTGCTCCCCAGCAGTTGCTGAGCAATATAAAGGCAGCTTGCAGGGAAAATGTCATTTTTGGGGGGTTTATAAATGCAATTATTGCTGCGGCAGATTCTGGTACAGATCTGCCACTTTACAGGTAGACTAAGGGGAGCCCAGGACAGGACCCGGACCCCTATAACAATTGTATGCCCAATTACTTGCATATAAGCCTTCAAAATAGGCACTTTTGATTTTTGATGTTAGGGTCCCATTGACTTTAATGGGGTTCGCTATTCGGGTCCGAACTTTCGCGGTGTTCAGAAGTTCTAATGCAAACCGAACAGGGGTCCATTTGGCCCATCCCTACCCGTTACCCATAATGACAATGGCAACAGTAACATACTATGGTGGGGCTTGGCTTCTCAGTTGAATGGTGGCCAATCCCAAGTTCTCCTTTCCTCCAGCCAATCAGGTCCCATCTTGTTGCCATTGCTAGGGGTGGGCTTGTCCTAGGCAGCAATTCTGTTCCTTTCTCCCAGTGCTGTCTATAACAGCATGGGAGAGAACAAAGAAAAGTCTGTGCTGCAGAAGGGGAAAGGATCTTCTGGGCCGCCTAAAATGTTACTAAACCCACAACAGTAAAATCAGTATATCTCAGTATATATCTACAGTATATATGCAGTAAGGCATGCTTGTTATATTCACTGTGGAATCTGAGGGGTTAATCCTCCATTGTGTTAATCCTCCATTGTGTAAAAAAGCTGTTTGATCCTGTCTTCTCGGATTGTCCCCTTCTTTTGCTGTCCCCAATCCCTCTCCTGATAAAACAGAGCCTTTGGAGTCACTCTGAAAATGCTCATTTGGTGTGTATTGCTAGAGAGTTTTTTTCTTTTCTTGGGAGGGTGCATGTGATCAGCATAGGGCCAATCAGCACTGTCCAGACAGAGGGTCAGGGGTCATGCAGCCTCATAGGACAGTCAGAGGAGAATGAAAACTCCTCCTACAAGCTTTTACCAGTGCTCAGCCAGACACTGATAGAAATCACAGGACTTGCTATCGACTGCTGATGAGGAAAGGTATTCAACAGTTTATGTTTACTAAAATAATTGCATTTCCATGTTCTGTGTACTATGTGAGACCAGATATAGTGAATGCTGGGTCCTGGGTTTAGTAACACTTTAAAAGGGCTGCCAACATACTGTTACGCATACAGTCTTTGCGACACAACTGACTTATGTGCATCACTGGAAACTGAACGGCTGAAATTATATTGTGATCATACACAGGCCCAGACTGAGACAAAAAACTGTCCTACACTTTCCAGACCGAGTAGCCAATTTCTCCAGGGACCAGCGGGGGCGGCCAGCAATGCGTCATGCACGGAGCTGGTCCCCCACACTGCAACGCAAACTCCACCAACTGCCGCCCCCCCAAAAGACTCCCATCCCTCTCTGACAGACCCCCTCACGTGCCGTTTCCTCCACCCCAACTACCACCCCCTCCCACCACTGACAGACCCCCTCCCCCAACCACTGCCCCCCCCGCTCACAGACCTTTACTACCCTACTACCGACCCCCAACCTTCACTGACAGACCTCCAACCCTCCTAAATACAGCTTCCTCTTTCCAGTAACAGGCCCCTAACCCCCCCCTCACCCGATCTTCATGCTACAGCCACTTTGAAATCCTGTATCCTCCCATGTATCCCCATTGTTAATAATAATGACTTGTGACTGTGTCCCCACTGACCATTCAGCACATAAGATGTTAATTGAGTTCAGTTAAATCTTCGGGTGCAGCTTGGCGCCCGGCTTGTTTTTCTGCGGAGGATACAGATCTTCATGCTACACCGGGAGAGGAGACACAGACATGGCCGCACAGCGGGAGGTGAGCGGCGAACGCGGGCCACGCCAGCCCCATGTGGATCACGGCCATTGTTTACGTCCCGCTGCAGGCTCCCAGGGAGGAAGGAGGCCAGTTGGTTTAAGCGATGGAGCGAACAACATCAGAAAGGTGATTATGTCTGTTTACTGGGGAAATGCGGGAGACATGGGTTAGGTAACATGCATTATACCATTAGACTGAAATGGGCGCTTATTAGCGCAAAAGAGTATAGTGGAATATCCACAACACCCCCATATGTTGTAGTGAATCCAAGCATTTTGTTCTGAGCCAGAGTGTGCCTAGGAAGTAGCATTTGCTTTGCTGGCAAACCCAATTTGTCCAAGTAAACTGGTAAAGTGGTCCAAAGGACTTGGATTGTTAGAAATGGTATATTGGCACCTCAAAGTGGATGTCAAGCCAAAATATTTTTCTGTAGTTTTGATTGCTATCCAGGACTGTTAGAGGTTTCTGCTCATGTCCTGTCCTGCTGAGAAAGGTTCAACTAGACAGGAAGTGAGGGGAAAATCTGCTATAGGGAAATAGACAAAAATAAAAATCTGAGAGGGAATTTAGCCTACGCTTAATTGATTAGCATTTTTTACTTCTCTCTTTGTTGCACCTGGGGAATTACCTTCACTTCCTGTCTAGTAACACGTTGTCAGCGGGACAGGAAGAGAAGCGCCAAAAAGCAGTAGAAAATTGACGTAGTTTCTATCCCTGTGCTACGCTATCAAAAAATTTTTGCTGGACATACCGTACATTTTAAGTGTGATAGACTGATAAATTATAATCCCTTTGAAATGTATTATTTTCCAATCATGTGACAACATACTGGTTGAAATTATGAATCAGTTTTAGGATAGGTAGCATCATGCGTATACTATGTTCCTGATAACAGTATCATCAGTAACAGTATCATACTGTCACAAAACAAACCCAGAGCAATGTAGACAAGTTGAAACATGAATGATAGGTGAGCATTCCTTATACTGGGACAAGCAGATAAGCTTTAACTCTTTCTAAATTTTGCTGTAAAGCTGCAACTATTCTGGCATTTAATGCTTTTAGTACTGAGGACATATTCTAAGCCTCATAGCTGTCTCGTTCCTATCCAGTGAATATAATCAGAGGGTTGAAACAAGCTCACAACTTTACTAGCAGTTCTAAATCTAACCCCTATTTAAATTTAATCTAGGTACTACAGAAGTAATTTAGGTAGCAAAAAAGGACAGTTTTTTTTCTTTACTTAGGCTTTTGCTGCTTTCTAATGAAAATAAACTGTAATGCCCCGTACACACGGTCAGACTTTGTTCGGACATTCCGACAACAAAATCCTAGGATTTTTTCCGACGGATGTTGGCTCAAACTTGTCTTGCATACACACGGTCACACAAAGTTGTCGGAAAATCCGATCATTCTGAACGCGGTGACGTAAAACACGTACGTTGGGGCAGTGGCCAATAGCTTTCATCTCTTTATTTATTCTGAGCATGCGTGGCACTTTGTCCGTCGGATTTGTGTACACACGATCGGATTTTGTTGTCGGAAAATTTTATAGCCTGCTCTCAAACTTTGTGTCGGAAAATCCGATGGAAAATGTGTGATGGAGCCTACACACGGTCGGAATTTCCCACAACAAGGTCCTATCACACATTTTCCGTCGGAAAATCCGACCGTGTGTACGGGGCATAAGACTGTGCACACCCTTGTTTTTATTCACCTGGAATGAATTCAGCTGACCTAAACTGAAAAATTAATTGGACTTTTAAAGGAGATTTGTGGTCACATCATACACTTTTATTTTATAACATCAGCATTGTAATAACAATAGGAACACCAGTTATATTTGACAATAAAAAATAAGCTTACTTGAAAGATCTCCTTTCATGTTGTAAGTGTCTGCTGCTTATCTCTTTCCACAACTTCCCGGATTCCCAGCATGCTTTGCAGCTTCTCTTATGCTGTTTTCTTTTTTAAGGACTACATATCCCATGGTACCTTGCTGCCTCCAAGCCGAGATTCTTGTACTGACTCCACCTCCTGAAACTCCCCTGTAGTTCACAAGGCAGGTTCTGTGAAATGCATGACACAGTAGTGCCTACACACACAGGGCATAGATAGTATGTGTCACAAAATGCAAGGAAGTAGCTCTTCACAAAGTAAGTTTACAGACTTTAAGATCATTCAGAGTAATAGGAGTAGGTTAGAAATGAATGAAATGGAAAGTGGAAATACATATATGATTTTACATCATAACCATGGATTAAGTATAAAACAGAACTTCACTTATTTGAGCACCAAAAACTGAAAATGTTATTTTATTCATTTTTAATATTTACAGCAAACTCACCCTTCCATCCATGTTTCCATACGTTATTTTGTTGTAAAATCAAATTTCTAGCTGCATCCATTTTTGAGTAAGGGGAGATGATTCATATAGCAAATACTTTCTAGAATTCATCTGCCCTTAGCTCAGGCATGCAGACAGGGGGGTGTGCTCCGCTGAGAGAGAGACCCTCCTCGCCTCCTCCAAAAGAAAGGAAAAAATGCCTATGAAGACTCCTGGGATGTATGACATAATTTTGGCCTAGGACAAAAAAGTTTAAAACAAGTAAATAAAATATACCTTCCTATCTATTTACTAATATAAGTAGCATAAGGATTAAAAATAGTTATTGTTGATTGAGAGAGTTTAGTTCTGCTTTAAATATATCCACCCATATCATTTTAGGAGCATATCTTTAGCATAACACCAAATAGCTGAATATTAACATTTTTATTGAAAGTTTCTCATTTGTGGTTTTGTGTGTCTGCAATATTCACTGTTATGAACTAAATATAAAAAATAAGCTTGTGCAATAGGGTGTGTCTTTGGCCTCCAGATGATCATGTCCTATCCTGTGTGTTCCAGTTAGCCTGCAACTCCTCCTCCTCCCTTTTGTGCTCATCAGACTTTCAGATCATCGGAGGAAAACACATTTACTCCCTTAAACTTACCAGATGTGTTTTGGGCAATATTTGGTATATAGTAAACTGAGTAATCACTAGGGAACCTTAGCTGTATGGAGTAAATAGGCAGAGCCGTAATTTATAATTTGTCCTTCAGTAGAAGAAAGAAGCCTTTTAAATGATAAACTACAGTACACATCTATAATGTGTAGTATAATGACACTGTGCACATATATACAGGTACTCCTCACTTAACCTCCCTGGCGGTATTCCCGAGTGTGGCTCGGGGTGAATTTTCATTACCAGAAGCGGTAACCCCGAGCCACACTCAGGATCACATCGCAGGATCCAGGCAAAGTTACTTACCTTGTCCCCAGGATCCTGTGATGTCTCCCCCGCTGTGTGTGCGAGCCGTGTCTCCGATCAACCTATGACTGTGCCGAGCTCTGTTCCCTGTGAGCGGTGTGACGCACAGGGACGGATCCCGGCGCCAGATTCAAAAAGTGAAAAACACAGAACACATACCGTACACTGTAATCTTACAGATTACATTAGTGTATCAAATTATTTCACATCCCTTTTGTCCCTAATGCTTTGTCCAGTGCCCTGCATGCAGTTTTATATTATATATACTCAGTGGCGGCTGGTGTTCAAAATTTTTTGGGGGGCGCAAACAAACTGAAAAATTCTGAAAAAAAACCCCATCAATTGCAGCCTCACTGTGCCATCAAATGCAGCCACTGTGCCCATCAAACGCAGCCACTGTGCCCATCAAACGCAGCCACTGTGCCCATCAAACGCTGCCACTGTGCCCATCAAACGCTGCCACTGTGCCCATCAAACGCTGCCACTGTGCCCAAACGCAGCCACTGTGCCCATCAAACGCAGCCACTGTGCCCATCAAACGCTGCCACTGTGCCCATCAAACGCAGCCACTGTGCCCATCAAACGCAGCCACTGTGCCCATCAAACGCAGCCACTGTGCCCATCAAACACTGCCACTGTGCCCATCAAACGCAGCCACTGTGCCCATCAAACGCAGCCACTGTGCCCATCAAACGCTGCCACTGTGCCATCAAACGCTGCCACTGTGCCATCAAACGCTGCCACTGTGCTATCTAATGCTGACACTGTGCACATCAAATGCTGCCACTGGGCCCCCCTGCCCGCCGTCTACCCAGCGCTTACCCTGTCTCGATGGGGCAGCAGGGGACGGCAGCGGCGGTGTCCTCCATTTTCCTCCATGTCATCTATGTCTTCTCTCATCTTCTCCTCCCGTCCTCTCCTATGATTGGCGCCTGTCATTTCAGCCAATAGGGTGACGAGTAACAGACCCCAGGCGGTTCAATGTCAGGAAAGCGAATATTCATTGGCTTTTCTAACACAGCTGGGTGAACTGCGAGCATCAAGCATGGTGCCACTGGGCCCCCCTGCCCGCCGTCTACCCGGCGCTTACCCTGTCTCGGTGGGGCAGCAGGTGACGGCAGCGGCGGTGTCCTCCATGTTCCTCCATGTCCTCTATGTCTTCTCCCATCTTGTCCTCCCGTCCTCTCCTATGATTGGCGCCTATCATTTCAGCCAATAGGGTGACGAGTAACAGACCCCAGGTGGTTCAATGTTAGGAAAGCGAATATTCATTGGCTTTTCTAACACAGCTGGGTGAACTGCGAGCATCAAGCATGGTGCTTTGTGTTTACCCTTTTTGAGGCTTATTAGCGCCTATGGCTCTAATCAGGTGGTTTAAAAACACCCCCTGTGCTGTAATTCAGGCGCCCGGCGCCCGAAAGGTGGCCGTGCGCCTGATTAGGGGGTGCAGCGGCAGCCATGGATAGATTCATGCAATGCATGAATCTATCTATTGGTGATAGAGGGGGTGGCCAGGCCTGTGCTGGCCATCGGGACTACCGGGAGATTCCCGGTGGGCCGATTGGCAGCGGGCCACTACACCAATGACTCTCTCTCTGACTGTGTCACTGTCTCTCTCCGTCCAAGCGTCGCCGGGCGCCGGGTGGCTCCGCTCCTGCACTCGGCGGGCGGGCCGGCCGCCGGCGTCAAAAGAGAACAGGCATTGACACTCCCCCAGGCACTCCCCCTAACAGCTATCAATATAGCCATTTGGGCGGCCTCTTTGTCCTGGCGCCGTGACGTCACTCACGGACGGAGGGCGGAGGCGGCCCGGGGACATAGGAGGAGGCAGAGCCAGGGCGATGTCACAAGCAAATGGAGATGGACAAGAAAAGAGGAGGAGGAGGGGCCGCCGGGGGGAGCAGCAGCAGCGTGACATGAGAAAGAACTTACTACAGAGGCTGCCTGTGCTACTCTGCATGTGAAGAAAACAACAAGTAAACGCTGTGCCCTGATGTGCCCTGATTGTACCCCATGTGCCCTGATGTGCCCTGATTGTACCCCATGTGCCCTGATTGTACCCCATGTGCCCTGAATGTGCCCTGATGTTCCCTGAATGTGCCCTGATTGTACCCCATGTGCCTGATGTGCCCCATGTGCCCTGAATGTACCCCATGTGCCCTGATGTTCCCTGAATGTGCCCTGATGTGCCCTGAATATGCCCTGATGTACCCTATGTGCCTGATGTGCCCTGAATGTACCCTGATGTTCCCTGAATGTGCCCTGATGTGCCCCATGTGCCCTGATGTTCCCGGAATGTGCCCCATGTGCCCTGATTTTCCCTGAATGTGCCTGATGTGCCCTGATGTGCCCTGAATGTGCCCGAATGTGCCCTGAATCTGCTCTGATGTGCCCTGCATGTGCCCTGATGTGCCCCATGTGCCCTGAATGTGCCCTGATGTGCCCCATGTGCCCTATGTACCCTCATGTGCCCCATGTACCCTCATGTGCCCCATGTACCCTGATGTGCTGTACCCTGATCTTGCTGTGTTGTGTTGCCCCGATGTGCGCTGTGCCCCGATGTGCAATGTACCCTGATGTGCTGTGCCCTGATGTGCTGTGTTGTGTTGCCCCGAAGTGCGCTGTGCCCCGATGTGTGATGTACCCTGATGTGCTGTGCGCTGATGTGCTGTGTTGTGTTGCCCCGAAGTGCGCTGTGCCCCGATATGCGATGTACCCTGATGTGCTGTGCCCTCATGTGCTTTTACCCTGATGTGCACTGTGCCCTGATGTGTGATGTACCCTGATGTGCTGTGCGCTGATGTGCTGTGTTGTGTTGCCCCGAAGTGCGCTGTGCCCCGATATGCGATGTACCCTGATGTGCTGTGCCCTCATGTGCTTTTACCCTGATGTGCACTGTGCCCTGATGTGTGATGTACCCTGATGTGCTGTGCGCTGATGTGCTGTGTTGTGTTGCCCCGAAGTGCGCTGTGCCCCGATATGCGATGTACCCTGATGTGCTGTGCCCTCATGTGCTTTTACCCTGATGTGCACTGTGCCCTGATGTGTGATGTACCCTGATGTGCTGTGCGCTGATGTGCTGTGTTGTGTTGCCCCGAAGTGCGCTGTGCCCCGATGTGCGATGTACCCTGATGTGCTGTGCCCTCATGTGCTTTTACCCTGATGTGCACTGTGCCCTGATGTGCTGTGCCCTGGGCCATTCTGGATAAAGTCCAGGGCCACATTTTTGTCCCAGTCCAGCCCTGGGGGTGGCTGGAGAGAGGGGGCGGCGCGCACCCTTATGGATGCACCGCCACTGTATATACTGTTCTTTCTGTCTGGAAACTTGAGAGTGTCCATGGCAACCAAAAAGTGTCCCTTTACGTCAAAAGTGTTTTTAGACCAGCTAGAAAACAGCAATAATAAATTAGAATCATTTGCAGATTTGAGCGATAGTGATTCGTAGGGAAATTCATCATCAAACACTTGTGACTTCTATCAGTGTCTGGTTAAAACTTGTAGGAGAAGTTGTCATTCTGCTCTGACTGTCCTATCAGGCTTCAGGACTTCTGACCCTCTGTCTGGACAGTGGTCTGTGCTGATTGGCCCTGTGCTGATCACATGCACTCTCCCAAGAAAAAAAAAACTCCTTAGCAATACACACCAAACTGAGCATGTGCAGCTTGTCCCATAGCCTCTGTTCTATCAGCAGATAGATTGGGGACTGAGGAAGAAGGGGAAAGACAGAGAAGACAGGATCAAACAGCCTTTTTACACAATGCATAAGATTAACCCCTTAGGTTCCACATTGAGTATAACAAGCATGCTTTACTGCATTTACAAATTGATTTTACTGTTGTGAGTTTAGTAATGTTAGTCCTGTTTGAGTTGTTAATAGGGTATTTGTACTAAGAAGTTTCTTGGCTTTCTTTTTGTCTGTTTCAGGTACCACCTCTACTGCATCGTTCAGGCAGGATATCAGCTATCAACTGTTGCTAGGCAGATCAAATAGTTCAGGATTAGCAACCAGATTAGCAACCTTTTTCCACTTAAGGGCCACATTCAATGTATGTGAATGCGTAGAGGGCTGCATTCACCTGCTAATAAATGAAGATAATAATAATCCTAACATATTAATAATAACAGTACAGGTTCACCTCACTTTAAGGTGCTTCACTAATTCAAAGCCAGTTCACCCTGAGGGAGCATGTGGCTGGGGATTCGGATTTTACTGCCCCCTCCATCCTGGCACCCAAGGGTGGCTGACGCCAGCCCTGCCAGCCAGCATGGTCTGGAGATGGTGTTCTTGTCCCTAGGAAATTGGTGTTCCTGCCCCTAGGGGAGATGTGGTCTTTGTTACTAGGGGAGATGATGGGGGCCCGGTACCCAGGGGTTATGGGGTCCCTGTCCCCAGGGGAAATGGGGTCCCTGTCCCCAGGTGAGAAGGGGTCCCTGTCCCCAGGGGAAATGGGGTCCCTGTCCCCAGGTGAGAAGGGGTCCCCCCTATTGTAGTTTCCTCTGTACCCCTATAGCAGTGTTCTCTGTCCCCCTTCACATCACTCCCATAGTGTCCTCTGCCCCCTCCCCCTCATAGCAAGTTTCCTGTGCACCCCAAAGCAGTGTCCTCTGTCCCCTGCACCCCCCTTACTGTAGTGTCCTCTGCTCCCCCTGCACCCCACTCTACACACACACAAAAACACACTGTGTAGGTCAAACTCTCCTACCTTACACAGGTGTACAGCAGAGTAGAGATCGGCATCACAGGTCTGGATGGGGGAGGGAACTTTCACATTAACAGGCTGGTGATTGCTTGCTAGGATTGCCCAGCAACCAATCACCTGTTGTTTAATGTAAAGAGGTAACTCCAGCAGTTCCCAACCCCATCCAGCCCTGTGATATCGGCCGCTCGCCGCTGTCCAATGAAGAGGACAGCGGCGAAAATGTCCGCGGGTCGGGTGCCCGTGAATTAATCACGGGCACTAAAGGGCCGGACATTTAGCGTTGGCGGGCCAGGTGCGTCCCGCGGGTTGCCGACCCCTAAACTAGTTGAAACAAGGATAAGCAGGCTGACCGCATTCCAGCCCATGAGAAATAGAGTTTATTGAAATTTTCAGTATACAAAGTGTACAAACATCACAGTTCCAAACCAGGATGATAGTCATGGTAAATAAAGTTTAAAAGGAAATTTTATTGATTTTACTTACATAGCTTTAACCCCAATAAAAGGCCGCAGCCTAATATTTTCCATGGTCTTTTGTTGTTTCATTCAGTTAACTTTTCTATTTCACGTTGTTTAGTTTTATTTGGTTAAGGGGGTTCTTGTGGGGTCTGCAATCCCATGGTATCTTCCTCTTCTTTGGTGATCAATGGCAGAATATTAATCCCTCTTTATCAGGTGGTCAGTGGCAGTAATATTAACCTTCATTCATTAATGGTCAATGGCAGTAATTTTAACCCTCTTTCATTGATGGCCAGTAGCACTAATATCACTCCCTCAACCTTCATTGGTGATCAGTGTAAGTAATGTAACACCCTTGTCCTAAACAGGGCTGCTAGTAAATTTAGTTGACAGAAAAAAGGTAAGGGGAGAGTGGCGCTCCCTATAATGATGGAAAACTGAGTTTCTACAAGAATATTTTATGCTACACTCAAGTGTAGATATGTTCCAACCACCTAAATAAAAATAATACTAAAAATAAAATTAAACAAAAATAAAAATAAAATGTGGGTAGTGCGTTTGTGTCACTAAGTGTGTATATCCATTACCACGAAAAGGAGTGATGTATATATGTGTATTACACCTTAAAAATAGATGTGCCTCACCTAGTGTAGACAAGGTGTGTAATGCATATGTCACTATATAGGAAATACAATAGCGAAGCATCCTAGTGCAAACACATCAATCAGAACAGACCCTACAGTAGTGCACCAACACCAGAAAATGGAGACTCCCCCACAAGGATTGACAATAAGGTGACAATCAGAAAAATATATATATATATACACAAATGATTAAATTCCAAATCACATAAAGGATTCCTCAGTTGTGAAGGTGAAGTTTTAAAATAACAAAATGTGCAAAACAATAAGTATGATAAGGCAAAAAATGATACAAGTGGTCAAAAAATAAAATAAAAATAAAACTCCAAAAATGGCATAATGTTCATAGCATAAAAATAATCATACAAAAATGCGCCCAAAAAATGTGTCCAAAAAAAAAAAAATATATAAATATAAATATATATATAAATATAAATATATATAAATGTTCATAAACATCTAAGGTGACTCTTGTGCTCCACACAGCATCCAGTGATTTCTGTGATTCCCCCTCAAGGGTCCCCACTCACCAACTCCTGGCACCCCCACAGGGGTAGAAAGCGTGTAGCATAAAGGTGGATGAGCTCCTATCCCGGAAGGGACGCTCCCACCGATCCTGTATTCAGCACGGCCGTATCCAGGAGATGATTCACCAGCTTTCAGTAGTCACATCCTCTTAAGAGAAATAACGGGGCTCCCACAGTGCAGCAGTTTAAATTTTTTTTAATAAAAATAATAAAAACAATAGTATCCCACCAGTGGAAAAAATGCTACAACTGTGGTCAAAGGTTAGCAATGTCCAGGGAGCGGACGGCACACAGTGTGCGCCTCAGCTGCGCTCCGAACTCCCTGTCAGTGTGCTGGGTGTTACGAAAGTGCGTAGCTCCGCCTTACGCGTTTCGTTATCGACGTTATCAAAGGACTCTCTTTGCTGCTGGGATAGTCTATTTATTTGGAGAGAGTCAGGTGATCAGGGCTGTGGCCTGGGTGTGTGTGTGTGGAGCAGCAGCAGAGGTGTAGGCCTGAAGCATGAGGCCTAGCCACATGTAAAGGGGCTCAGCCCGAGGGTTACCTGATCGTTGCCAGGAGGCATAGGAGAAGAAGTTGCCAGAGGGTCAACCACTCTTGTTGCCGCAGGCAGGTGTCAAAGGGATGGAGTTTTTAAGGAGTACCAGAGCAGACTCTTTATCAGCTGGGGACTGTAAAGTGTTGGGAAAGCTTCAGGAGAGAACTCATCCAAGACGTACAGAGGGTAGCTGTGAGTAAAGCTTGAAGGAGTACATCAGGTAGATGTAAGTAAAGCTTGAAGATAAGTGCAGCGGGTAACTTTAGTAAAGCTTTAGGGTTCCAGCGGGTAGCTGTGAGTCCGAGGAACCCAGCGGGTAGCGGTGGGGGAAGCTTGAAGGATACAGCGGGTAGTTGTGAGTGAAGCTTGAGAAGTCCAGCAGGTAGTTGGGAGCTAAGCCTGAGGATCTACAGTGGGATACTGTGAGTAAAGTCGTTAAGCCCCGGACCATTTGGCTGCCCAAAGACCAGAGCACTTTTTGCAATTCGGCACTGCGTCGCTTTAACTGACTATTGTGCGGTCGTGCTACGTGGCTACCAAACAAAATTGACGTCCTTTTTTCCCCACAAATATAGCTTTCTTTTGGTGGTATTTGATCACCTCTGTGGTTTTTATTTTTTGCCCTATAAACAAAAAAATAGACAATTTTGAAAAAAACGCATTATTTTTTACTTTTGCTATAATAAATACCCCCAAAAAATATATAAAAAAAACACATTTTTTTCCTCAGTTTAGGCCAATAAGTATTCTTCTACAAATTTTTGCTAAAAAAAAAGCAATACGCGTTTATTGATTGGTTTGCACAAAAGTTATAGCATCTACAAAATAGGTTATAGTTTTATGGCATTTTTATTAATAATTTTTTTTTTTACTAGTAATGGCGGCGATCAGCGAATTTTATCGTGACTGCAACATTATGGCAGACAGATCGGACACTTTTGGCGTGATTTTAGGACCATTCACATTTATACAGCGATCAATGCAATTAAAAATGCATTGATTACTGTGTAAATGCGACTGGCAGTGAAGGGGTTAACCACTAGGTGGTGCTGTAGGGTTTAAGTGTGTCCTAGGGAGTGATTCTAACTGTGGGGGGGGGCTATGTGTGTCACAACACTGATCACCGCTTCCGATTACAGGGAGCTGTGATCAGTGTCATTAGGCAGAACGGGGAAATGCTTGTTTACATCAGCATTTCCCCATTCTGCCTCTCCGTGAGACAATCGCAGGGATCCCCGCGGACATCGGGTCCGTGGGACCCGCGATCGACTCGCGGAGGTCACGGCAGGAGCACGCCCGCAAGCCGCTTCTTAAAGGGCAACGTACAGGTACGTTAATCTGCCTGTACATGCCCTTCTGCCGACGTATATCGGCGTGAGCCAGTCGGCAAGTGGTTAAAGGCCTTTTTTCTGTATTGCTGTCTGCCTAGTTCTATTTTTGTCCAAGGAGTCTGCCAAGTTGCTATTGCATTTGCATAAGGGTGTCCTGTGCCCTACCCCTTTCTCCCACCATTCCTGTTAAGAGAAATAAAACTCTCTTTGTTAATTTTTAAAAGTGACTAGTGCCCATCTTTCCATCTTGCACAACACCCACCATGGCTAGTAACCTGCACCCTGAGGAGGAATGTCAGCCTTCCCTGACTCTGGAGGTCACCACCAGGCCTCTGGAGGTCGGGGAGACCGCTACAGTAACATTGACTACCCCTTGCTTGGAGGTCAGTGGCATAAATATTAACAGAGCTTAGTAAATGAGGTAAAGCTTCACTTTGCAAAGAACACCCAATCGCATGCAAAGGAAAATAAAAAAACAGCATATTTGCTTGCACGTGATTGGATGACAGAAGTCAGCAGAGCTTCTGCTCATTTACTAAGCTCTGGAGCAACTGCTCTTGTAGAGTGCAACTGCACTTTGCAAAGTGCACGGTCAATTTGCCTTTAGTAAATTAACCCCTGTGTGTTGGAAAAAGAGCGCACACACATACCAGAGAGGTGCAGTGTCACGGAGTGAGGAAGAGATCTGTGAGAAGGAGGGGGAGGAATTTGTGAAAAGAAGTGAGAACTCTAAGCCCCGGTTCACACAGGGGCGGCACGACCTGCAAACTACTTCCGAGGCGACTTGCAAAACGACTTCTGCATAGAAGTCTATGCAAGTCGCCCCCAAAGTAGTACAGGAACCTTTTTCTAAGTCGGAGCGACTTGCGTCGCTCCTATTAGAACGGTTCCGTAGCACAGAACGGGAGGCGACTTATCAGGCGACTAGGTCGCCTGACAAGTCGCCCCTGTGTGAACCGGCACTAAAGGGAGGATTACAATGCTGGCTGTGGACGGAGGGGGGGTATACAGAGGGGGTTGTGGACAGGGGGGGGGTGCATAGGTGGCTATAGAAGGGGGGGTACATAGGTGGTTATAGAAGGAGGGTATACAGAGGTGGCTTTAGAAGGGAGGTATACAGAGGTGGTTATAGAAGGGGGGTATACAGAGGTGGCTGCGAAAGGGGGGTATACAGAGGTGTAGAAGGGGGGTATACAGAGGTGGCTATAGAAAGGGGGTATACAGAGGTGGCTATAGAAGGAGGGTATACAGAGGTGGCTATAGAAGGGGGTTATACAGAGGTGTAGAAGGGGGGGTATACAGAGGTGGCTATAGAAGGGGGGTATACAGAGGTGGCTATGGAAGGGGGGTATACAGAGGTGTAGAACAGGGGCGGATCCAGAGTCTAGTCTCGGGAAGGGCACTGCCAGAAAATATATTTTTTTGGGGTACATCTATCGGGGAAACGGCTGGTGTTGGCGCTTCAATCATCACGGCACCATGGTTGTTATGGTGTCAGGATGATTGAAGCGCATTATTACTATTATTACATTGTTATAAAAAATTAAATAGTTTAACTCACAATAATGCAGAATCAGTGGGAGCCCCGAGTGTGTCACTTGCCACGTCACCTGTCACCAGATGCAGATTGTCACTTGCCACGTCGCCTGCCACATGTTGCGGATTGTCTCTTGCCACGTCGCCTGTCACCAGATGAAGATTGTCCCTTGCCACCTGCTAAGGTGGTCTCTTGTGTCCCAGAGACAGGCAGCAGAGAGATGTTGTAATCCCCATTAGTATAGAATCCCCCCTCAGTGCAGAGCCCCCATTAGTATAGAATCCCCCCTCAGTGCAGAGCCCCCATTAGTATAGAATCCCCCCTCAGTACAGAGCCCCCATTAGTATAGAATCCCCCCTCAGTGCAGAGCCCCCCATTAGTATAGAATCCCCCCTCAGTGCAGAGCCCCCATTAGCATAGAATCCCCCTCAGTGCAGAGCCCCCCATTAGTATAGAATCCCCCCTCAGTGCAGAGCCCCCAATAGTATAGAATCCCCCTCAGTGCAGAACCCCGATTAGTATAGAATCCCCCTCAGTGCAGAGCCCCCCATTGGTATAGAATCCCCCCTCAGTGCAGAGCCCCCATTAGTATAGAATCTCCCTCAGTGCAGAACCCCCATTAATATAGAATCCCCCCTCAGTGCAGAACCCCCATTAATATAGAATCCCCCTCAGTGCAGAACCCCCATTAATATAGAATCCCCCCTCAGTGCAGAACCCCTATTAGCATAGAACCCCCCCTCAGTGCAGAACCCCCATTAATATAGAATCCCCCCTCAGTGCAGAACCCCCATTAATATAGAATCCCCCCTCAGTGCAGAGCCCCCCATTAGTAAAGAATCCCCCCTCAGTGCAGAGCCCCCATTAGTATAGAATCCCCCTCAGTGCTGAACCCCCATTAAGATAGAATCCCCCTCAGTGCAGAGCCCCCCATTGGTATAGAATCCCCCTCAGTGCAGAGCCGCCCATTAGTATAGAATCCCCCCTCAGTGCAGAGCCCCCATTAGTATAGAATCCCCCTCAGTGCAGAACCCCGATTAGTATAGAATCCCCCTCAGTGCAGAGCCCCCCATTGGTATAGAATCCCCCCTCAGTGCAGAGCCCCCATTAGTATAGAATCTCCCCCCAGTGCAGAGCCCCCATTAGTATAGAATCCCCCCTCAGTGCAAAGCCCCCATTAGTATAGAATCCCCCTCAGTGCAGAGCCCCCATTAATATAGAATCCCCCCTCAGTGCAGAACCCCCATTAATATAGAATCCCCCCTCAGTGCAGAGCCCCCCATTAGTATAGAATCCCCCCTCAGTGCAGAGCCCCCATTAGTATAGAATCCCCCTCAGTGCTGAACCCCCATTAATATAGAATCCCCCTCAGTGCAGAGCCCCTCATTGGTATAGAATCCCCCTCAGTGCAGAGCCCCCCATTAGTATAGAATCCCCCCTCAGTGCAGAGCCCCCATTAGTATAGAATCCCCCTCAGTGCAGAGCCCCCCATTGGTATAGAATCCCCCTCAGTGCAGAGCCCCCATTAGTATAGAATCTCCCCTCAGTGCAGAGCCCCCATTAGTATAGAATCCCCCCTCAGTGCAAAGCCCCCATTAGTATAGAATCCCCCTCAGTGCAGAGCCCCCATTAGTATAGAATCCCCCCTCAGTGCAGACCCCTGATTAGTATAGAATCCCCCTCAGTGCAGAGCCCCCATTAGCATAGAATCCCCCCTCAGTGCAGACCCCCCATTAGTATAGAATCACCCCTCAGTGCAGAGCCCCCATTAGTATAGAATCCCCCTCAGTGCAGAGCCCCCATTAGCATAGAATCCCCCCTCAGTGCAGAGCCCCCCATTGGTATAGAATCCCCCTCAGTGCAGAGCCCCCATTAGCATAGAACCCCCCCTCAGTGCAGAGCCCCCCATTAGTATAGAATCCCCCCTGCACATGTCAACCCACATAAATTTTACAGACCTCAGAACAGCGCGGACGATACACACAGCCGTGTGTGTCCCTCGGGCTCCTCCTCCTCCTGTGTGGATGTAAACAGAGAGGAGGGGGAGGCGGCTACAGTCCGCTGTGCTGAGGGACACAGTGCAAGACCTGAGGAGCAGATCAGGTCAGCGGGCGGTGTTAGCGGTGTGTGCCGCTACCTACAGGTGTGACCCCTCTGGCGGGTGTCACCCGGGTGCGGACCGCACCCCCCGCACCCACCTAACAACGCCACTGCTGCTGTCTCTCTCTCCGGAGCTGCCCGGTGGCTCTTTCACCTATGGAGCCGCCCGGCGGCTCTCTCACTTACAGAGCCGCCCGCCGGCTCACTCACCCACATTTCTCGGAGGGGGCAATTGCCCCGTTGCCCCCCCCTGGATCCACCCCTGGTGTAGAAGGGGGGTATACAGAGGTGGCTATAGAAGGGGGGTATACAGAGGTGTAGAAGTGGGGGTATACAGAGGTGGCTATAGAAGGAGGGTATAC
Organism: Lithobates clamitans; assembly: GCA_037952925.1. Taxonomy (NCBI): domain Eukaryota; kingdom Metazoa; phylum Chordata; class Amphibia; order Anura; family Ranidae; genus Lithobates; species Lithobates clamitans. Next base: position 9,388,326 of record JBBGZY010000160.1, on the reverse strand, counting down.
AGAGGTGGCTATAGAAGGGGGGTATACAGAGGTGGCTATAGAAGGAGGGTATACAGGGGTGGCTATAGAAGGGGGGTATACAGAGGTGTAGAAGGGGGGGTATACAGAGGTGGCTATAGAAGGGGGGTATACAAAGGTGGCTATAGAAGGGGGGTATACAAAGGTGTAGAAGGGGGGTATACAGAGGTGGCTATAGAAGGGGGGTATACAAAGATGGCTATAGAAGGGGGGTATACAAAGGTGTAGAAGGGGGGGTATACAGAGGTGGCTATAGAAGGGGGTATACAGAGGTGGTTATAGAAGGGGGGTATACAGAGGTGTAGAAGGGGGGGTATACAGAGGTGTAGAAGGGGGGTATACAGAGGTGGCTATAGAAGGGGGGGTATACAGAGGTGGTTATAGAAGGGGGGTATACAGCGGTGTAGAATGGGGGGTATACAGAGGTGGCTATAGAAGGGGGTATACAGAGGTGGTTATTAGGGGTGCGCATCTTCACTGGTCTCACAATTCGATTACGATTATCTGGTCAAAGATTCGATTCCGCGATGCATCACGATGCATCACGATTACCGACGAGCTCCCACTTCCGCTTGGGCCGCCTAGGCGGCCCTTCCACCCTGGGAGATATCACAGTTCCCAAAAGATTGCCCGGCTATGCAGGCAAGCGCAGTGAGTCATACGCACCTGGCTGTGAATCTGCAAGCTGTCACAGCGGATGCCCACAGAAGTATTCCCAGCGCTGTGGACAGGCAGGGGAGAGAAGGGAGGGTTTGGGTGGCCATGCCGCTGGATTGTGGGACAGGTGAGTGTCTATTTATTAAAAGTCAGAAGATACACTTTTTTTGTAGCTGCTGACTCCCAATGCCGTGTACACACGAGCGGACTTTACGGCAGACTTTGCCCGGCGGACTTTTCAACGTACTTTACGATGGACTTTCTGAATGAACGGACTTGCCTACACACAATCCACCAAAGTCCGTCAAATTCGTACGTGATGACATACGACCGAACTAAAACAAGAAAGTTCATAGTCAGTAGCCAATAGCTGCCCTAGCGTGGCTTTTTGTCCGTCAAAGTAGCATACAGACGAGCGGCCTTTTCGACCGGACTCGATTTCGACGGATTGATTCAAAACATGTTTCAACTCTAAGTCCGTCCAACTTTTGAGAAAACAAAGTCCGCTGGAGCCCACACATGATCGAATTGTCCGACGAAATCCTGTCCGCCAGGCAAAGTCTGCCGTAAAGTCCGCTCGTGTGTACGCGGCATAATAAACAAAAAATTGACTGGAACTCTGCTTTTAATTAAAAATAACCTGACTCCCTTAAAAAGTGCACTAATCCGGTGCACTACAGGGTACAGAGATTCACACACACACGGCTGCTTGGAGGTCAGAAGGGATAGAATCCACAGATGACAAACAGCCCTGTGAAGTTCCCTGTACTGTCTCTGTGCTGACCAGTGGCAGCTGGTGCTCAAAATTTTTTTGGGGGGCGCAAACAAACTGCAAAATACTGAACCTCCCCCATCAAATGCAGCCTCACTGTGCCCATCAAATGCAGCCACTGTGCCATCAAATGCAGCCACTGTGCTCATCAAATTCAGCCACTTTGCCCATCAAACGCAGCCACTGTGCCCGTCAAACACAGCCACTGTGCCCGTCAAATGCAGCCACTGGTGCTCGTCAAACGCAGCCACTTGTGCCCGTCAAACGCAGCCACTTGTGCCTGTCAAACGCAGCCACTTGTGCCCATCAAACGCAGCCACTGTGCCGTCAAACGCAGCCACCCGTGCCCATCAAACGCAGCCACCTGTGCCCGTCAAATGCAGCCACCTGTGCCCAAACGCAGCCACTTGTGCTCGTTAAACGCAGCCACCTGTGCCCAAATGCAGCCACCTGTGCCCGTCAAACGCAGCCACCTGTGCCCAAACGCAGCCACTTGTGCCCGTCAAACGCAGCCACCTGTGCCCAAACACAGCCACCTGTGCCCAAACGCAGCCACTTGTGCCCGTCAAAAGCAGCCACCTGTGCCCAAACGCAGCCACCTGTGCCCAAACGCAGCCACCTGTGCCCGTCATATGCAGCCACCTGTGGCCAAACGCAGCCACCTGTGCCCAGTAAATGCAGCCATCACTAACCCCCCCCCACAATTACTTTCTTTTAATAAATGTTGTATTACAATGGATGCTGTGCCCCCGCTGTATGTGCTTTTTAAAAAACGATGTCACTTCATACTGAATTTCGCCGTAGTACGATCATGTGACTCCCGGCTCGTCCTGCCCCTCTCCGCTCTCCTCTCCGCTCTCCTCTCACGTGTCTCCTGAGTCCTGACGTCAGCGGGGAATTCTCAGTCCCGCCCGCTGACTATAGTTATCATATCAGAAGAGAGGCGGGCGGGACTGAGAATTCCCCGCTGACGTCAGGACTCAGGAGACGGAAGAGGAGAGCGGAGAGGGGCGGGACAGGCGGGGAGTCACATGATCGTACTACGGCGAAATTCGGTATGAAGTGACATCGTTTTTTAAAAAGCACATACAGCGGGGGCACAGCATCCATTGTAATACAACATTAATTAAAATAAAGTCATTTTAAAAATACGCTCGGAGCGCTTTTACCGGGAGGGGCGGGGCTAGTAGTAATGACATCACCAGGCATCGATTTTCCGGTCCTTATGCATCAATGCCGCATCGGGGACACCCGAATCGCGATGCATTGATGCAACTATTAATTTCAGCACCCCTAGTGGTTATAGAAGGGGGGTATACAGAGGTGTAGAAGGGGGGTATACAGAGGTGGCTATAGAAGGAGGGTATACAGAGGTGGCTATAGAAGGGGGGTAAACAGAGGTGGTTATAGAAGGGGGGTATACAGAGCTGTAGAAGGGGAGTATACAGAGCTGGCTGCGAAAGGGGGGTATACGAAGGTGGCTATAGAAGGGGGGTACAGAGGTGGCTGCGGATAGGGGGGATACAGAGGTGGCTATAGAAGGGGGGTACAGAGGTGGCTATAGAAGGGGGGTATACAGAGGTGTAGAAGGGGGGTTATACAGAGGTGGCTATAGAAGGAGGGTATACAGAGGTGGCTATAAAAGGGGGGTATACAGAGGTGTAGAAGGGGGGGTATACAGAGGTGGCTATAGAAGGGGGGTATACAGAGGTGGCTATAGAAGGGGGGTATACAGAGGTGTAGAAGGGGGGGTATACAGAGGTAGGTGTAGAAGGGGGGGTATACAGAGGTGGCTATAGAAGGGGGGTATACAGAGGTGTAGAAGGGGGGTATACAGAGGTGGCTATAGAAGGAGGGTATACAGAGGTGGCTATAGAAGGGGAGTATACAGAGGTGTAGAAGGGGGGGTATACAGAGGTGGCTATAGAAGGGGGGTATACAGAGGTGTAGAAGGGGGGGGTATACAGAGGTGGCTATAGAAGGGGGGTATGCAGAAGAGGCTATAGAAGGGGGGTATGCAGAGGTGGCTAAAGAAGGAGGGTATACAGAGGTGGCTATAGAAGGGGGGTACAGAGGTGGCTGCGGAAGGGGGGGATACAGAGGTGGCTATCTGAATAAGTTTTTGATCTCCTGTGTCTATATGTGTATAAGCCACATTTCTTTGTTGTATGCATTTCTCCAGTATTGCCTTGTAATTTGCAGAACTATGTTCAAAACGTAAATTGTTCAATAAAAACGTTTAAAAAAAAAAATCTGCCCAGCCATGCCATTGTGACATATATCGTCGTGCGCTGGTCGGCAAGTGGCTAAAGACTGCCCTGGGCGGGTTGTTAGCAGGCATGTGTGTGTGTGTAGGGGGGGGTCATGTAAAGGGCGAAATACTGTGTGCGGGGTGATAATTGAATTTGTATTGTTTTAAGTAAAATCTTGTTTTGAAATGACATTGATTCTTTCTTAAAAATGGGGGGGGGCGCAGTTTGCCATCTTCTCCCTGGGCACCAAATAGCCTTGTCCAAGCACTGCTACATGACATTGTTGTGGCCTGTCCCACAAGGATTGCAAGCGGTTTGCAACTATGTATTAATTATTACAGAACTGCATTCCTTTGTGTCTTGTATATCTGCATAAAGTGTCTGCATACTTGAGCATTAAAGTTAGCATAAGTGCTGGTTCACAGTAGTGTAACTGCTGATGTGACTTGAGTCACACAGATTCGCATGACAAAGGAAAACACATTAAATTCAATGGTGCCCATTCTCATCAATGTGACTTAGCACAGCGTGACATTAGAAAAGGTTCCTGTCCTACTTTGGTGCAATTTGGGCCTAAAGAATATGCAAGGTCGCATCAAAGTCGCACTGCATAATCCCACTAAAAATCAGTCATAATTGCATTGCAGCAGTGTGAACTGTGCCTAATGTTGTTTTGCTATCTATAAGAGTTGCCGGGATATTACTGTATGTGATAAATATAGGTCTGCTCTAGCCTTGGATGAAATTTGCATAATTTCTGGAAGCCAGAAATTGGTAGCCTCAAGTCCTGAAGCGAACATCTGTGACAAGACATAACAGGTAAAAGCTGTCCTGACAGGCTGCCTTTACAAAGCAAAAGAGAGCAGAAAATCTTTGTAAGAGTTTATGCAGTCTAACCATCTGTTGTTTTGTTACCTTGTTCATAGTCTGTGCACTTTCAGGTTCATCGCCACTTATTTACTGAAAGTGTATCACTGTACAGATACAGCTTGGAAGAGGAACTAACTAGACTGATGACTTCAATAAGAGGTCATGTAACTAATGTTCTTTTAAAGAACATTCTTGTGCGTTTTCTATTGTCTTGGTGCTGAGCTGCTTTCAAATTTATCATTATTCTTAAGTGCCTTGTGGAAATAGGCTGTCAACAGAGTCTGATGTAGGGACCGTGTCTAGGGACAGAAATTTAGGTACAACTAGCTTATTGGCTTTCTGTCACCAAAAAGTTATCTGTAAAACCTAGCTTGGTTATGGTCACAAATCTTTCAACACAACTGCATAATAATTCAGTAAAATAATTTCAAAACAATGCCCTAAATGGGCAAAGTGACACAGTCTTTTTTAATGGGCAATATTCTAGTTTATTAAAACCAATTAAAATATGGAGTATTAACAAATTATATAGACTCAATTTAAAGTGCTAGAGACTCCTAAAAACAAATTACTATTTAATTTTAAATTACTATACTATTAAAAAAAAATTACTGAACAGGATAAAACTTGCCTACAAGCCAAACAAAATCTGAGATATTTGTGTAGCCACCCTGCCCTAAGTAGGGGTGACTATCTAAAGTTTGGTTGTAAACAGCCCAAGATGATTTGTAGTGCTGCACTCCTTTGGTCTTCCCCATATCTGTTGTTTCTCTCTGCTGCCAGTGGTACAGTACCTTTGGCATTACATAGTTGCCAACATTCCCCAAAAATTTTTAGGGGCACTTTTTTTTCTGTAGGAGTAGTATTTAAAATAGGGGTGGGGCATTCATTTTTAAACGTGTTTTGGCAGGAGTTAAAAAATATGTCGCGCACAGCATGGGCGTAGTTTAAATTATTCAAAATATTTGATGTGGCTTAAAGGGGGTGTGGTTAAATAGAGTCTCCGATTACTTACTGTACATAGTGGAGAATGTGGTAATATATAGGCAATGTAGGTAGGGCAGTGTACAGAAGTCGGTAGTTTGTAGGGCAGTGTACAGTGGTCGGTAGTTTGTAGGGCAGTGTACAGAGGTCAGTAGTATGTAAGGAAGCATACAGAGGTCAGTAGTAGATAGGGCAGTATACAGAGGTCAGTAAGAGGTAGGGCAGTGTACAGAGGTCAGTAGTAGGTAGGGCAGTGTACAGAGGTCTGTAGTTTGTAGGGCAGTGTACAGAGGACCATAGGATGCAGGGCAGTGTACAGGGGTCAGTAGTATGCAGGGCAGTGTACAGGGGTCTGTAGTATGTAGGGCAGTGTACAGGGGTCAGTAGTATGCAAGACAGTGTACAGAGGTAAATAGTATGTAAGGTAGTGTCCAGAAGTCTGTAGTATGTGGGCATTAGCAAGGCAGAGGACAGGGGTCAGCAGGGTAGTGGTTTGGGTATCAGCAGGGCAGAGGACAGGGGGGTCAAGAGGGCACCGTACAGGGGTTCAGAAGCACATAGGGCACAATACGGAAGGTCAGGAGGGCACAGTGTATGGTACAGAAGTGGATTCCTCCTAGTAAAGAGCGCGCAGGAAGCTTCTGTCCCATTTCTACCTATTCTGGTGTACTGATCTGTTTACACCCGCCTCGTGAATGGACCATTTGATCAGGTCTGTCTGAAAAATTGACATCAGGTGAAAGGGACCTTAGTGATGGTGACAGAAAGCAGTGAATGTGAGAAATTGGGTTTAAGACTGCACTGCAGAGGGGTACAGACTCCCCTTTCTACAAAGTATAGACCCCCTTGCTCAGTACAGACCCCTCCCTGCCACCCCTCATCCTCAGTATAGACTGTCCTTAATACAGGCCCCCCCTTAGAACAGGCCATCCTTCCTTGCCCCCCCCACCTACCTTAGTACAGACTCAACTCCCTTTCAGCCCCCCTTCCCAAGCATAGAACTGTACAGATCTTCAGATGTCTCCCTTGGGGGTATGGAGAAGAGGGGAGTGAGCAGAGTTGGGGAGATGGAGAAGGGGGGGTTAATGGAGTTGGGGGAGGATGGAGAAGAGGAGGGTGAACACAGTAGGAGTGGGGATGGAGAAGAGGGGGGGGTGAGCAGAGATGGAGGGATAGAGAAGGGGGGTAAACAGAGTTGGTGAAGGGGGATTATTATCAGAGCTGGGCTGTTCTTGGCAGTCAAGACGTGTATTGGGGGTCGGAGCAGAGGCTGCTGAGAGGGAAGACACTGGGACAGGACGGTGGGGGGACAGGCACACAGAAGTTTCTGAGTGCGTGCAGTGTGTGGTGACACTGAGGAGTCAGGCTTGGTACAGGACAGTCAGCAGACGGCCTTCTATAGGAGGTCTCACCTCAGTTATGGCTTTTCTGGTGGCAGGCAGGGGTGCCTGCCTCATGCTACTGGGTGTCTCTCTCTTTTCACCACCACGCCACCCTTATCCTTAAATAACTCAGAGATAAGCCGCATGGAAGAAGGGGGGCAGTCCAGCGGTGTCATGAGGCACAGCCGACACCCAGCCCCTCCTCAGCCGATCTCACCAATCACCAGCTGAGCCGAGACCAGAACTGGAGACTGAAATGAGCCATATGGTGGGCGTGAGTGTGACAGGGGGGCCGCATGGTATCGCTGTAGCTATGTTAGTGGTGTTAGCCGGGTGCGGTCCGCACCCCCATAGCGACGCTACTGGCTGTGATTAACTGTCTTAGTGCCAAACTTCTGCTGTCTGTGACAGAGCCCAATTTTCGGGATTCTGCCCAGGACAAGCTCTGAATGGAACATCTGTCTGATTTACGGGATTTACGGGCAATCTGTGACTGTTGGCAACTATGGCATTAGAGTAAGAAGCCACAGTAATGCTGGGTTTTTTAACATTTATGTTCCCTCTGGTCAACCACTAGGAGGTTTATTGCCAGTGGTGCATGCTGAAGGAAAGAGGCCTGGGAGGATGCACAGAAGCATGAGAGAATACATGCATCTTGCCAGCTGGAGATGCTATTCACAGCAATGCTGGTGTCAGCTTAAAGGTCCTCTTCTCTGTACAAGCTGGATTCAAATTTGGAGTCTGTAGTAGCTGTAGCCATAGGTATCTGCAGACCCCAACATCTCTCCCTATGAGCTGCTGAAGGGACTGGTGACCAATGTTTCTCAGTGCCCCCATTATTAGCCACAGACTCAGCCCTGGGGTAATTGTCAGCCTATTCTGAGCCTGGGGGTCTTACAGATGCTGCTCTGGGCCAGGGGAGTGCTACATTTGGCTTGATATATACAACTCACTTATTTTAACATCTGGTCTGTAAGAAATGTAGACTTTAATTTGAGAGAGAATAACAGTGCAAAAGGGATGGAAGAAATCCTAATAAAATGAATATTCTTGCAGTAGGAAAGGATTTCTCTATAAAAGATACAATTAGTAATTTTCCCATTCCTGTCAGAAGGTGAGAAGACCTGTAAATATGCCAGAAATAAGAGTGTGGTCCTAACATCCTGTTTGGGCATTTGATGTGCGTTCCACATCTTTGAATTTTTCTCCTTACACATATGTCAATACCATGTGCTTAATTTATAGAGACCAATATAAGCACATTTTTCTTTTTGTTTCCATAGTCCAATATGTATTATGATCTTCACTGTTCAATTATTGCTAATGCCTGGGGACTGTGTAGCTGATAACTAGCTTCAGCCCATATACAGTACGTTGGTAGGAAAGAGAAGCTTTTTTAATTTTTGCTGTTAGCTGTGGGGATTCACAATTGTGTAAAGTAGAGAAAAACCCAACCACGTCAAGGCGTTCCGCACATCAAATGCAGGTCAGCAAAATCCAATGGACAGTACACATGACAATTCCGAGGCTGCTTTTGACCTGCTGTGCGTTGCATTGTGCTTCTTTGTATGCAGCTTGTCATATTGAGGTATGTTTAAACTGCTCGTGGAGCAAGTCAGTTTCAGCCTTATCTTGTCAAATGCTTTTCCATTCCAACACCGCTGCACACACAGAAAATGCGATATGTTTAAATTTTTCATAATCAAAAGATTAAAGTATATGGAGATATCAAAAATTATACACTACAAGACCTGCTTGATACAGTTGAATAGGCAGCCTATTCTTTTTTAAATACTTTATTTAACATATGCAGTGTCACACTTGCAATATTAAAGCGGAGTTCCACTCATTTAAAAGTCAGCAACTACAAAAAGTGTTGCTGCTGACTTTTAATAAACAGACACTCACCTGTCCCACGGTCCAGTGATGCAGGCGCACAAAGTCTTGCTCCTCTCCCCCTCCTCTTCGCGGCAACGGCATTGTAAATGTGGGTGCCCAGCTGTGGCTTCACAGCCGGGTGCTCACTGCGCATGTGCAAGCTGTGCTGCGCGTTGTGAATGGCTGGGAAATCTTCTGGGACCTGTGACGTGTCCCAGAAGATTGCAGGGAGGGAGGGGGTAGAGGTGAATTTCCTTCCAGAGCCCCAGCGCCACGAGAGGAAGTGGCAGCTGGGTGCCTGTCAAAACTTGGTACCCGCTCCCCTCCCCTCAAAAAAATGACATGCCATATGTGGCATGTCAGGGGGTCACCAGTACTTAAAGCGGAAGTTCCATTTTTGGGTGGAACTCTGCTATAAGCTATGCAATTCTATGACAATTAGAAAATATACATCCTTTCTAAACTTGTGTGTTATTGAAGCACTGAAATCTATTGGATCATGTGGGAAAAGACCAGGTATACTATTACCAATTAAAGTTGGTGATAGATGCCAAATGACCAAAGGCCTACTGTTGCAGCTCAGGAAACACACAGGCACAATCACTGGGGGCGGGGGGGGGGGGGGGGGGTCAATCCCAGCAGACAAGTCACACAGTTATAGGCTGGTTTCCAGTAGTTTCCTGTAAATAAACTGTAGGAATCTCTTGTCCCAATAACCCAGACCTAAGAGTGTAATTTTCAGCACTTATTTTACCTTTTCCTGTGACAGAGCAGACACATTAGGCATACCAACCTTTGCGAATGAACAGAGTCCTCCCCCCTGCATTCTGGAGGCTTCCAGTACATAGAGAGATGGGACAACCAAATGGGTAGCTTGAATATTTATTGTGCTTCAGACTATCCCAGGGGAGGAAAGCACAGTAGGTGGCCTGGGAGTAACATAAACAGTCTGAGGTCTGGAGCCACCTGGTTCTTGTCCTGCTGGAGAAGATCCCATCCTCAGGGGCTACTGCCCCCTTGAAGCAGTCCTGCTAGAGTCTACTGATGTTCATCAAGGTCCCAGCTGTAACAGAGCTTGGGGGGGGGGGGGGTTATTCATAGTTTCTTCTGGAGCCAGGGATTTGGTCTGGGGCATCCACTGCCTAGTGGAAGCTGAGAGGTGTGCATCTGCCCTGAGATATTGTGAGTACTTATCCAAACTCAAGATACGAATCACTGTGTGCTGTTCTATTTTTAGGATGCCAGTGGTAGCTTTCTCTCTCTCTCCCTCTCTGAGACGCCTCCTACAGGAACTCAGTTTTAGCCTTCCCCTTTGTTGCTGGTTCAAAGACTGATTAAAGAAGCTTCACCTGGTGAAATGTGTCCTCCTATTACAAGTCAGTGTTTTGGAATATCCCATACAACCCCAGACAATGAACTGTTGCATGTGTGAATGGTAGCCTCTGCACTGTTTTGGGAAAAAAACAGTTAAATCAGGGGCACCTACTGGGGTAGCACTACAATCTGTTTTGCTATCTCCCCCATTTTCAAGGCTAATTCTTCCCAAAGGGTTACTCCTAACTCATGACGCAGCATGATTTAAGGCCTATTGAAAGTCTGTGCTAAGAGAAATATTGAGGTTACTAGTGCTGAGCTCTGTCCAGAAATAATAGTCATCAGGTTATTACGCTGATCCAATGGAGTGAAACCAAACTCCAGCCAATAACGTTTTGAGTGCTGGATAGTTTTTCGAAAAGTAGGTCGTTTTGTAAAGTTTTTATTGCTATTTGTGGTCCCTTTTTGGAAGATTTTGTTTCAATGTCTTTCCTTTTAACAGCAGGATAAATGAGGGGAGTAGTTGTCACTGGGTCACATATACAATGCAATAATGATAACCTGACAGAGGTTCTAACCATTCCTGTATATCAGGAGTTCTAACATCATTTTGACGTTGCCTACTTTTTGAGTCACTGTGCTATAGAAATGAGAAAAAGGACGAGGTGACAACACTCCTTCATAGATGTGTGTAAGATTTGCCATCCTAGGACAGGAAGTGTATTACTGGCAGGATCACCAGGTGAAAAAAAAAGAGGAAAAAAAAAGCCTGGAAAAAATAATTCAGCCACCACATCTACTTGCTTGTAGGCTTTAATATATAAGAGAGATGTACCTTTACCCATTGCAGTGCTAGGGAAAGTGGGGGTCTCCCAAGCACTGCAATGGGTAAACGTACATTGTTGCCTAGGGCGCCATTAGAAAACACTTTTGCCTACCTCATTCCCTGCTCCCTCATATATCAAATAATCGTATGCATTTTTAAAAGAATGGATGTGAAAAGAACCAATAATTTAGAAACCTGCTCATATTTTTTGTCAATACACTTTCTACTGTTCCTTTGAAATGAATGCCTTAAAAAAACACAATCTGGTACCAAATTCAGGGCCGGAATTATATTTCATTACTCTCTAGACCAACTGCCTTATGCATCTAACTCCTATCCCAATGACTGGCAAGCCTTACTAACATACTAACAGAACCAGATGTCATAGTAAATCGAAGCACATACTGTAGAAATTCAAAGTGGATATGCTGAAAGAGACAGTTTCTTCACTCTGGATCAGTACCTAGAACTAAAAGAAAAGGCAAACTGTCATCCTTTTAGCAGTTTGCTTGTAGGTTTACAGACCCAGTTTAAAAAGTGACGAGTGGCTGTGTACACCCCTGGTAGCCGTACCAACCTAGGCCACAGTCTATGTTGGTTATGATGAAATCCCTGGCCACACTGTAAAACTCAAAGATACATAAGGAAAAACAGAGATCTCTTAACTTGAGCAATATTAATAAACTAAAAGAGACCCTGGCCTGTGTCAAACACATTCAATTTGACATCAAAATATTCTCATTGGGATAAAGCCCGGTCTAATATCAATTTAACACTTGTGGGTCTTACTCGCATATCTACTCATCAACAATACTACAACAAATACTGTATTGCTTTTTGCTTTATCGAAACACATATTTAAAAGTACCTAATGCAGGGCCCTGCATAAATATCAATATATTATATGTATCTTATATAATAATATAATAGAACAATTATGGTCATCTAGCAGAATGAAACAATATACAAAACTCATGATATCAATAACGCCTGTCCCAGAGTGTCTGCCAATATAAATATACATGTGCTTCCATCTCCAAACTGATAGGAAAGTGTATCTTAGGCTGGGTTCACACTGGTATGACAAAAGCCCAACATTTACTGGAGGCCCACCCCTTATGACGTCACCGCCCCATCATGCCCCGGGCGGTGACGCCATAAGGGGGGGCCTCTGGATGACATCACCCGGTGACCCCGCCCCATGCCAATATAAATAGTGGCACAATGCGCACCCAGAATTAGAGTGGGAGAGAGCATTGAGTCAACATCGGAAGAAGAACAGAGGCAGAAGACAGCGGAGAAGACCCAGCAGAAAAGCGAGAAGATAGCGGAGACGACCCAACAGAGGCAGAAGACAGTGGATAGAGGAAGAAGAACCGGAGAGAGAGCGGAGAAGACCAGGAGAGGGGAGAAGAACCGGCAGAGGCAGAAGACATCAGCGGAGGAGGCAGAAGAGCCGGACAGGGGAGAAGAGATCAGAAGAGACGATGGAGCTGCCTTAATAAATTACTTTAATTGTGACACTTTTTTTTTTAGGCGAATGGGTAAGAGTACAATGTACCCCATACTCATTTACATAGGGTGGGGGGGTCGGAATCTGGGGATCCCCTTATTAAAGGGGGCTTTCAGATTCAGATGAGCTTCCTGCCTGCAGATCCCGGCAACCAATGGCCAAGGTTGTCGGGAAGAGGCCCTTGTCCTCATCAACATAGGGAAAAGGTGCTTTGGGGTGGGGAGGTGCAGGCCCCCCTATCCCTAAAGCACCCACACCCCCATGTTGAGGGCATGCCACCTGGTACGATTCAGGAGGGGGGGGGCCCTCACTTGTCTCCACCCCCTTTCCTGACCTGCGATCAATTTTTAATGGTTAGTTGGACTGAATCTATGTTCATTTTTGATCATAGTGATGACAAAATTTGAAGAAGCAGCATGTTTAATACATCTGGGATTCCATTCCAATAGCAGATCTGTATGAAATTGTAAGAGCTTTCAAATCAAATTAGTTGACTCAAAGATGGCAAGAAAGAAAATTCTGATGAACAATTTTTGTATGACCTGTCAAACTAAATTCTACCAGGGTATGGCAGATTTAAAGTCTAAAGCCGCGTACAAACGACCGGACTTTCCGGCAGAAAAAGTCAGACGGAATCATTCCATCGTATATTCCGATCGTGTGTGGGCTTAATTGGACTTTTTCTTTCTAAAATTCTGACGGACCTAGAAATAGAACACGTTTCAAATCTTTCTGACAGAATCAGTTCCTATCGGGAAAAAAGCTTGTCTGTATGCTATTCCGACGGACCAAAAACTACGCAAGGGCAGCTACTGGCTACTGGCTATTGAACTTCCTTTTTCTAGTCCTGTCGTATGTCATCGCGTTCTAAACGATCGGACTTTGGTGTGATCGTGTGTAGGCAAGTCTGTTTCAGCGGAACTCCGTTGGAAAAACCTTCGGAGGCTATTCTGACAGAAAGTCTGGTCGTGTGTATGCGGCATTACTTAAACAACAGTCAGTAAACTGAAAACAATGCATTTTGTTTTTACCTTCTTTCCTTGCTTGTTATGTGAATTGTAATTATAAATACATAGTGAGAGTTAAAGTATTTTGTCATGTCCTTTTATCTGTATTATGTTCTCAGTACATGATTGTCTCAGTTGCTTTAGACCTCATAGTTTTTTATTAATTTCCTGCATAAAAATATTTTCAACCCAACATTTTAGAAATGACTCAGAAATTACTCACATCCACAGTGCTATAGCACTGCATTGGTTTAAGACAGGTTGGTCTTGGGTGTGCAGGCGCTGGCATCCAGCACTAGGGATGAGCTTTGTGTTCGAGTCAAACCCATGTTCGACTCGAACATCGGCTGTTCGCCCGTTCGCCGAATTGCGAACGATATGGGCCGTTCGCGCCAAATTCGTGTGGCGCGTCACGGCCCATAATTCACTGCGGCATCGCAGTGCATTGCTTGCTGATGATTGGCCAAGCATGCACTATGACCCGCATGCTTGGCCAATCACAGCGCCGCCTGAAAAGAGAGCCGTAATTGGCCAAAGCCAAGGAGGCTTTGGCCAATTATGACTCAGGGGATTTAGTACACGCCCCACACTATATAAGGCCGCCTGCACGGCAGCCCTGTGTAGTGTGTGTTCCGGCGTTCATTGAGAAAGAGAGAGAGAGACAGACAGTGTCATTTGATTTGAGTTAGATAGATTAGGCAGAACAGTCAGTCAGTTAGCTGCACTTACAGTGTATTGTGTATATATATGCATCCCAGGTGTTGCATATATATATATACACTGTATTCAGTTTAGCTAGATCCGTTCCTGTTATCTTCTAGACTATTTACATTTAGTGCAGTGCGTCCTGCTCACAGTGTTCAGCTAGATCCGTTCCTGTTATCTTCTAGACTATTTACATTTAGTGCAGTGCGTCCTGCTCACAGTGTTCAGCTAGATCCGTTCCTGTTATCTTCTAGACTATTTACATTTAGTGCAGTGCGTCCTGCTCACAGTGTTCAGCTAGATCCGTTCCTGTTATCTTCTAGACTATTTACATTTAGTGCAGTGCGTCCTGCTCACAGTGTTCAGCTAGATCCGTTCCTGTTATCTTCTAGACTATTTACATTTAGTGCAGTGCGTCCTGCTCACAGTGTTCAGCTAGATCCGTTCCTGTTAAATTCTAGACTATTTACATTTAGTGCAGTGCGTCCTGCTCACAGTGTTCAGCTAGATCCGTTCCTGTTATCTTCCTACTGACAGGCAGGCTTGTCTGGTTACAGTATATAAAGCTACCTGAAGAAAATTACTGGTGTTCTATTTGATCCTATTAGTACCACGGTCAGGCAGCTAGACTATTTACATTTAGTACAGTGCGTCCTGCTCACAGTGTTCAGCTAGATCCATTCCTGTTATCTTCCTACTGACAGGCAGGCTTGTCTGGTTACAGTATATAAAGCTACCTGAAGCAAATTACTGGTGTTCTATTTGATCCTCTTAGTACCACGGTCAGGCAGCTAGACTATTTACATTTAGTACAGTGCGTCCTGCTCACAGTGTTCAGCTAGATTCATTCCTGTTATCTTCCTACTGACAGGCAGGCTTGTCTGGTTACAGTATATAAAGCTACCTGAAGAAAATTACTGGTGTTCTATTTGATCCTATTAGTACCACGGTCAGGCAGCTAGACTATTTACATTTAGTATAGTGCGTCCTGCTCACAGTGTTCAGCTAGATCCGTTCCTGTTATCTTCTAGACTATTTACATTTAGTGCAGTGCGTCCTGCTCACAGTGTTCAGCTAGATCCGTTCCTGTTAAATTCTAGACTATTTACATTTAGTGCAGTGCGTCCTGCTCACAGTGTTCAGCTAGATCCGTTCCTGTTATCTTCCTACTGACAGGCAGGCTTGTCTGGTTACAGTATATAAAGCTACCTGAAGAAAATTACTGGTGTTCTATTTGATCCTATTAGTACCATGATCAGGCAGCTAGACTATTTACATTTAGTACAGTGCGTCCTGCTCACAGTGTTCAGCTAGATCCGTTCCTGTTATCTTCCTACTGACAGGCAGGCTTGTCTGGTTACAGTATATAAAGCTACCTGAAGCAAATTACTGGTGTTCTATTTGATCCTATTAGTACCACGGTCAGGCAGCTAGACTATTTACATTTAGTACAGTGCGTCCTGCTCACAGTGTTCAGCTAGATCCGTTCCTGTTATCTTCCTACTGACAGGCAGGCTTGTCTGGTTACAGTATATAAAGCTACCTGAAGAAAATTACTGGTGTTCTATTTGATCCTATTAGTACCACGGTCAGGCAGTTAGACTATTTACATTTAGTACAGTGCGTCCTGCTCACAGTGTTCAGCTAGATCCGTTCCTGTTATCTTCCTACTGACAGGCAGGCTTGTCTGGTTATAGTATATAAAGCTACCTGAAGAAAATTACTGGTGTTCTGTTTGATCCTATTAGTACCACGGTCAGGCAGCTAGACTATTTACATTTAGTACAGTGCGTCCTGCTCACAGTGTTCAGCTAGATCCGTTCCTGTTATCTTCCTACTGACAGGCAGGCTTGTCTGGTTACAGTATATAAAGCTACCTGAAGAAAATTACTGGTGTTCTATTTGATCCTATTAGTACCACGGTCAGGCAGCTAGACTATTTACATTTAGTACAGTGCGTCCTGCTCACAGTGTTCAGCTAGATCCGTTCCTGTTATCTTCCTACTGACAGGCAGGCTTGTCTGGTTACAGTATATAAAGCTACCTGAAGAAAATTACTGGTGTTCTATTTGATCCTATTAGTACCACGGTCAGGCAGTTAGACTATTTACATTTAGTACAGTGCGTCCTGCTCACAGTGTTCAGCTAGATCCGTTCCTGTTATCTTCCTACTGACAGGCAGGCTTGTCTGGTTACAGTATATAAAGCTACCTGAAGAAAATTACTGGTGTTCTATCCCAGCTTAGTGCAGCTACAGGCCATTAGTATGTCTGGAAAGCCAAGAAGAAGAGGCAGACAGTCACAAGCCAATAAGAGAGGGCAAGCAGGCTCTGTGTCTAGTGCTGGTCGTGGAGACGGTGCATCCTCATCAGCACGTGGCCATGGGACACGCTTGGCCTTTTTTTCGGCAGCTGGCAGTGTTGAGCCGCAACATGCGGAAGACTTGGTCGAGTGGATGACCAAGCTGTCCTCATCCTCCTCATCCTCTCTCACCCATGTCCAGGGTGCTTTGTCTGGCAAAGCAGCGGCCTCTTCCCTCAGCTCAATGTCATCAGTGACTCCTTCCCTAGCTCCACCATGTCCTCCTGAGGATTCCCTCGAACTGTTTGACCACAGTGTTGGGTACATGCTCCAGGAGGATGCCCAGCGTTTGGAAGGCTCTGATGATGATACTGAGCTCGATGAAGGCAGTAACATGAGCACGGACAGAGGGGGTGCCCAAGAAGGACAGCAATTTGGCAGTCATGCTCCCCCTGCTGCAGCATACTGCTAGGTTTGCTCCAGTGATGAGGAGGGAGGGGATGATGAGGTCACTGACTCAACGTGGGTGCCTGATAGGAGAGAGGAGGAGGAGGAGGAGGAGGAGGAGGAGGAGGAGGCGGCACATCACCAACGAGGCAGGATGCCCTCCAGGGGCCAGCCTAAGGGCAGCACATTGACTGCATCACACCCCAAAGCTCCACATGTGCAGGGCGCTGCAGTCTCTGCGCGTTATTCAAAAAGTTCTTTGGTGTGGGCCTTTTTTGAGACGAGTGCATCAGATCGCACCGCTGCTATTTGCAACATATGTCTCAAGCGTATCTCACGTGGCCAAAACATCTCCCGCTTGGGTACCACATGCTTGACCAGACATATGTTGACCTGCCATGCAGTTCGTTGGCAAGCGTATCTAAAAGACCCACACCAAAGAACAAAGAGGATCTCTCCTTGCTCCTCATCAGCTGAGATTTCCAACCCCACTAGACCTCCAGTCCTCTCTGAGACCTGCAGTGAGAGGAATGAAGGTGTAGAATTAGGTGTGTCACAGCCAAGTACTTGTGGGCAATCTTCTTTTGGTACACCGACGTCAGATTGTACCAGGCAAATTTCCCTGCCCCAGCTGCTGCACCGCCGAAAAAAGTTTGCTCCCAGCCATCCACATGCCCAGCGGTTGAATGCTAGCTTGGCAAAATTGCTAGCACTTCAACTGCTGCCTTTTCAGTTGGTAGACTCTGCCCCCTTCCGTGAGTTTGTGGAATGTGCGGTTCCTCAGTGGCAGGTACCCAAACGCCACTTTTTCTCACGGAAGGCGATTCCGGCTCTCTACCGGCATGTGGAAGGCAATGTCCATGCCTCGCTGGACAGGGCGGTCAGCGGTAAGGTGCATATTACCGCTGACTCATGGTCCAGCAGGCATGGACAGGGACGTTACCTAAGTTTCACGGCGCATTGGGTGACTCTGCTGGCAGCTGGGAAGGATGCAGGACAAGGTGCACTAGTGTTGGAGGTTGTTCCGCCACCACGCCTCCAAAATGCTGATTGTGACACACCTCTCTCCTCCACCCCCTCCTCTTCTTCTTCCTCCATGGCCTCTTCCTCGGAACCAGCGGTGCTCCGTAGTCGTTCAAGGGGCTACGCAAGTACGCAGGCCAAAAGATGCCATGCGGTGCTTGAGCTGGTGTGCTTGGGGGACAGGAGCCACACTGGGGCAGAGGTTCTGTCAGCTCTGCAGGGGCAGGTTCAGAGGTGGTTGACGCCACGCCAACTTAAGGCAGGAATGGTGGTTTGTGACAATGGCACCAACCTCCTCTCTGCCCTCCGACAGGGACAAATGACCCATGTGCCCTGTTTGGCTCACGTCCTTAACTTGGTGGTGCAGCGGTTCTTGGGCAGGTACCCGGGCTTACAGGATGTCCTGAGGCAGGCCAGGAAAGTCTGTGTGCATTTCCGCCGGTCATATAATGCCAGTGCTCGGCTGACGGACCTCCAAAAGGAGTTTAACCTGCCCAAGAACCGCCTAATCTGTGTCATGCCCACCAGGTGGAACTCAACGTTGGCCATTCTGCAGCGGCTGCACACGCAGCAGAGGGCCATCAATGAGTACCTGTGCGACTATGGCACCAGGACAGGGTCAGGGGAGCTTGGTTTTTTTCCCCACGCCAGTGGGCCATGATCAGGGATGCATGCACTGTCCTGTCACCATTCGAGGAGGCCACGAGGATGGTGAGCAGTGACAGTGCATGCATCAGTGACACTGTCCCCCTTGTCCACCTGTTGGAGCACACGCTGCGTGGAATAATGGACAGGGCACTTGAGGCAGAACAGAGGCAGGAAGAGGAGGACTTCCTTAGCTCTCAAGGCCCCCTTTATCCAGACAGTGTTCCTGCGTGCCCGCCGATCACACAGGAAGAGGACGAGGAGGAGGAGGAGGAGGAGGAAGATTGTGTCAGTATGGAGGTGGAGCCTGGCACTCAGCATCAGCAGCAGTCTTTAAGGGATCAGTCCCAAGAAACACATGGACTTGTACGTGGCTGGGAGGAGGTGGCTGCGGACGTTGTCGTCCTTAGTGACCCAGAGGACTCCGGACCGAATGCCTCAGCAAACCTACGCTGCATGGCCTCCCTGATCCTGCAAAGCCTGCGTAAGGATCCTCGTATTCGTGGTATCAAGGAGAAGGACCAATACTGGCTGGCAACCCTCCTTGATCCACGTTACAAGGGTAAGGTTGCGGACCTTATCTTGCCATCGCAGAGGGAGCAGAGGATGAAACATCTTCGGGAGGCCTTGCAGAAAGGTCTGTGCAATGCGTTCCCAGAGACTGGGAGGTTACAAACTCCTGTTTCTGGACAACGTGTTGCTGAGGCTTCGATCAGTCAAAGAAGGAGCGGTGGAGAAGGTGGCCGTCTGACCGATGCGTTCAGACAATTTTTTGGTCCGCAGCCCCAAGGTATGATCGGTTCCAGCAACCATCGCCAGCGTCTGTTTTACATGGTGCAGGAATACCTAGGGGCAAGATCAGACTTGGACACCTTTCCCACCGAAAATCCTCTGGGTTACTGGGTCTTGAGGATGGATCACTGGCCAGAGCTTGCACAGTATGCAATTGAGCTACTGGCCTGTCCTGCATCCAGCGTTCTTTCAGAACGCACATTCAGTGCTGCTGGAGGCGTGGTAACCGATCACAGGGTGCGTCTGTCCACCGACTCGGTCGATCGGCTGACCTTCATAAAAATGAATCAGTCTTGGATCACC
Source organism: Lithobates clamitans (assembly GCA_037952925.1). NCBI lineage: Eukaryota > Metazoa > Chordata > Amphibia > Anura > Ranidae > Lithobates > Lithobates clamitans. Next base: position 9,368,637 of record JBBGZY010000160.1, on the reverse strand, counting down.
ACCAGCTACCAAGCACCTGATGCTGATGTAACCGAATAATTTTTTTTGAAATCTCAGATCCCTTCAAAGACTGCCTATGCTGATGCTGAGTGACTATCCCTGAGTAATTATCCTCTTCCTCCTCAATCATCACGCTGATAGCTTGTAAGAACATTTTTGGTTCTGGGCGCCACCACCAGTGCCTAAGGCACAATTTTTCAGCCCCTGTTTAACAGGGGCGTGTAATTACAATTTTTGATGTAATACTTTGCAGCAGGGCTCGTTCCTGCATTCCAACTAGAGTGTCTGTGAGGGGTTGCAGTGTTGTGGCACCGGCACCAGTGCCTAAGGCCCAATTTTTCTGCCCCTGTCTAACAGGGGCGTGTAATTACAATTTTTGATGCAATACTTTGCAGCAGGGCTCCTTCCTGCATTCCAACTAGAGTGTCTGTGAGGGGTTGCAGTGTTGTGGCACCAGCACCAGTGCCTAAGGCCCAATTTTTCTGCCCCTGTCTAACAGGGGCGTGTAATTACAATTTTTGATGCAATACTTTGCAGCAGGGCTCGTTCCTGCATTCCAACTAGAGTGTCTGTGAGGGGTTGCAGTGTTGTGGCACCAGCACCAGTGCCTAAGGCCCAATTTTTCTGCCCCTGTCTAACAGGGGCGTGTAATTACAATTTTTGATGCAATACTTTGCAGCAGGGCTCGTTCCTGCATTCCAACTAGAGTGTCTGTGAGGGGTTGCAGTGTTGTGGCACCAGCACCAGTGCCTAAGGCCTAATTTTTCAGCTCCTGTTCAACAGGGGCATGTAATTACAATTCTTGATCTAATATTTCACAGCAGGGCCCTGTGAGGGCTTACAGTGTTGTGGCCACAGCAACACCTAAGGCCCAAATTTCTGCTGCGTATATAGGGCAGGACCCTACTTTCAAACATCTAACTTACAAACGACTCCTACTTGCAAACGGAAGGAGACAACAGGAAGTGAGATGAAATCTACCCCTAGGAAGGGAAATTCTCTCCTGTAAGAGTTAATATGGGAAAACAATTTCTCCTTTCCACTGATGCTTTCCAATTCTTGTTCCACAAAAAAACCCAAATTTTCAAAAAACATTTTTCATTGGGACAAAAAGTGAGGTGAAATCTTCTGAAGAGGAGGAAAGACAGCAAAACAAATGTCACAGGGGTGATAACCCTTCCCTATGTTTTCCAAAAAGCTTAAAAAAGATTTTTTGGCTGGAGCTAAACAGGTTAAAAATGTACCCGTTCAAAATTACAAAGAGATTCTACTTAACAACAAACCTACAGTCCCTGTCTTGTTTGCACCGCCTGTATACTGCTGTTCAGAGTATATAGGGCCTTTCCTTATTTTAATTTGGGTGCGGGGTTCCCCTTAATATCCATACAAGACCCAAAGGGCCTGGTAATGGACTGGGGGGTACCCATGCCGTTTGTCTCACTGATTTTCATCCATATTGCCATGACCCGACATGACATTAAACCCGCAAGCAGTTTTAAATGAGATTTTTTCCTTTAAAAATGACATTTGGTGCAGGGACTGTTCTAAACACGGGAAACACGCGTCACTTTACAGGCATACTATAGACACCCCCCAGGTACGATATTTAAAGGAATATTTCACTTTTTTTTTTTTACTTTAAGCATCATTAAAATCACTGCTCCCGAAAAAACGGCTGTTTTTAAAAGTTTTTTTTGCATTGATACATGTCCCCTGGGGTAGGACCCGGGTCCCCAAACCCTTTTTTAGGACAATACCATGCAAATTAGCCTTTAAAATGAGCACTTTTGATTTCGAACGTTCGAGTCCCATAGACGTCAATGGGGTTCTAACGTTCGTGTGAACTTTCGGTCCGTTCGCAGGTTCTGGTGCGAACCGAACCGGGAGGTGTTCGGCTCATCCCTATCCAGCACCACCTTTAGGATCTAAAGGTTCTCAATTCTTTTATACAGAGAATTTGTAACAAAATGTAACCAAAAAAGCTTCTGTTTACAAGGAGCATCTGAAAGACCACTTATTTGCTTTAGTGGTTGGTTTGAAGAAAAGGTGAAGCTTAAGGTTACTGTCACGAGAATTTGAAATAATATGAAATAAGAGGATATTGAAAGGTTATATTTTATAATGTTATGGGGGAGAAGGGGGGGCTTATGTATGCTAAGTGTTATACCACTTTCTTATTACACATATCCATTATTCAGCTTCCACCAGTCATTGCTGCAGTGTTATAATGGATAGAACCATTCTGATTGGTTGTTATGAGCAACAATTTTCTTGCTAGCACAACTTTCCATGCAAAATCCTCATAGAATTTTAATCCCGGAGAAAAAAAAATGGTCTCGCATTGCCTTTTCTGGAAACTCAATGGCAAGAATACCTCGATTATAGCACCTTTCACATAATAACCTTTTTCTCATAAAGGGATGATAATTATTACTTTTATATGCATGGCAAAGTTCTGTAAAGCTCTTGCAGGAACCAGCATCTTTTATCATTATAAGATGATATATGTTAAGCAGAAGAATTGTAGGAGGTTAAACATTCTAAGTTATGGATTTTCAATCGCCAATTAAAAAATCTCTCCAGTGATAAGTGACACTTGTAGAAGATTTTGAATGTAATGAGCCACTTACTGTAAAGTGGTAGCAGAGCAAACAGTCTAATCATGGCCTTAGCTCCAGCCATGCTTGATTGATACCATACTGCCCAACTTTTTGAGATGGGAACGAGGGACACCTGTTAACAAACGTATGTAGGCATAGGACAAACCTCATGTCACACCCCCTTAAAGGAGAATTACACAAAAAAATGATTAGTTAAACCCACAAATGCTTTTTTAACCACTACTATCCCTTTATACTGGCTTTTGAAATTTACAAGTGCAGAAATTTAGAATATGGATGAAAGGTTTAGCACTGGGAAACACTTTTTGAAAGATAATAAGTGCATTTTATATACAACTATATAGATCAGACCAAAATGAGGGACAAATGAGGAGGAAAGAGGGACAGAGGGACTTTGTTCGAAATCAGGGACAGTCCCTCGAAATCAGGGAAATCAGGGACAGTTGGGAGCTATGTTGATACTAGAATGCAAATGATTGGAATTAGACAACAGAATTACAGACAGTGGTGCTATATCATCAAAATACCACGAGGCCAGACGTCTCAGAGTCTCACTCTTATTGAGTCAAGCTTTATATATTGAACTTGTAAAGTCATTCTATTAGTTTCACTTACGTTATTCACAGATCATAGTCACAGGAAATTAGGATATGTTCATACATGTTGTATTTAACAAAAGACCAACATTTTTACTTTAAAACCAGTATGTGGGTTTGGTTTCATTCCTCACAGCAGCAGGCATGCAAACAAGTTCTTTATTTAGTAATAAAAACATGCATGAACCCAAGAGTTATCTGTAGATGATCTGTTATAAAAAAAATTATATAGCTGCCCACAAACATGAGCTGGCAAGTTGAAAGGTCCAACAGCCCAGCCATGACTTTGTGGCATGAATACAAACACTCTCGGTGTGAACAGACACCCCGGTACCATTTTTATCATGCTGTCATCAGACACCCAATAAAAATAATACCTTTATATGAAATGGTAATTTATATGATTTTTAGATATACAAAGGTTTTGAAATGTTAGTACTAAATTGAGATAAAATAGTGATGTGAGATAACGCTTCAAAAAAAAAAAAGTTAAAGATACCCTTATCACTTGTCATAACATACGGTTTTCTGTTTACCCACATCACCTTTAATCGTCAGCCCACTGCTCCAAGGTTGGGACTGTAGATAGACACTATGCTGTCCTTGACACACCTGAAAGGTGATACTTTTTCTACAAGCTCTGCCCGTTTGCCTCATGATTATTTTAGTACTAATGATAGATTGTACTGTTGGAGGAAGTATGGTACAGATCAACAAACAAAAGGAAGAGATGGTTTTATGTTTGTGGTAATGTAGTGAATCTTATGACTCTTCTTTATCATCCCCTTCAAACACTTCCACAACTATTAATTAAGAAAAAGTTTAGCTACAAATGTCCAGAGGCAACCAGATAAGGGAAACAACATAAGAAACATATTATCATAGTTTGTAAATGTTGAGGCTTGGTACTGCCCAACCCCTCATACCGTGCTTCCCCAAGCACTGGCTCAGAAGTGCCAAAGCAGTAAATAGTATTTAGAATATGTACATTCTAGATATAGGTGGCAAATAACTATACATCTGATTTGGCCATTATCATTGCAGTGATGGACATAAACTAAAGGTTCTGCCAAAAATGCTTGGATCTCCTTCAGTTATGTACATGGCCTTTTGCTAGGATGATTCCTGGCCAGGTTATATATTAAAATCTGAAAACTCAGAGATGCATTGTTCTCTTCAAGCTCTTAATAGGTGCAGTGTCTTTCTTTGCTTATTCTTAAGGCCTACAGATGCAACCTATGTCCATATTTTGCACCAATTTTGTGCCCTATGAATCTTTAGGCATATTCTTTGGAATTTATTCTTTGTACTGAATATCAGGGTGTGCATCAGTAGAGGAGAGCTCTGTCCTTGGGTCCTCTCCATAACAAATTTGGTGGACCCCTGCAAGACCTCCAAACAGTGACTGATTTCCCCTACAATTTTTTAGTGTTGTAGTGCAGTAACACAAGTACTACTGTATAGCATATGTGCTTATACTGTATACTGCCCATGGTGTCCATTGTGTATCTAAAGTAGCTTTTCTCAACTATTTTAGCATGGAGGAACCTTAAATAACTTTCTGGTCTCAGACAACCCCTGCTAATAATATCTATAACTATACCTACTGTAAAGATACAATATTGTGAGCTGGCAGTTGTAGATATAAGATCAAATAATAGAATAAGCACTTACATACAGTGGGGACGAAAGTATTCAGACCCTCTTAAATTTTTCACTCCTTGTTATATTGCAGCCATTTGCTAAAATCATTTAAGTTAATTTTTTTCCTCATTAATGTACACATAGCACCCCATATTGACAGAAAAACGCAGAATTGTTGACATTTTTGCAGATTTATTAAAAAAGAAAAACTGAAATATCACATGGTCCTAAGTATTCAGACCCTTTGCACAGTATATAGTAGAAGCACCCTTTTGATCTAATACAGCCAGGAGTCTTTTTGGGAAAGATGCAACTAGTTTTTAACACCTGGATTTTTGGATCCTCTGCCATTCCTCCTTGCAGATCCTCTCCAGTTCTGTCAGGTTGGAAGGTAATTGTTGGTGGACAGACATTTTTAGGTCTCTCCAGAGATGCTCAATTGGGTTTAAGTCAGGGCTCTGGCTGGGCCATTCAGGAACAGTCACAGAGTTGTTGTGAAGCCAATCCTTAGTTATTTTAGCTGTGTGCTTAGGGTCATTGTCTTGGTGGAAGGTAAACCTTCGGCCCAGTCTGAGGTCCTGAGCACTCTGGAGAAGGTTTTTCGTCCAGGATATCCCCGTACTTGGCCGCATTCATCTTTCTTTTTTTAATAAATCTGCAAAAATGTCAAGAATTCTGTGTTTTTCTGTCAATATGGGATGCTGAGTGTACATTAATGAGGAACAAAAATGAACTTAAATGATTTTAGCAAATGACTGCAATATAACAAAGAGTGAAAAATTTAAGGGGGTCTGGATACTTTCCGTCCCCATTGTATTTGAAACCCAAAGCTGCCCTATATGACACAATTATTTCTAGCAATAATAATAATGACATGAATAAATAATCATAAAGATAGAAAAGAAAAGCAGGCCCCTTTACATTATTGGTCAGTGGAAAGCATGCTTCTTACATTGGTGTTTAGAAATGCTCCTTATGGGTCAGAGGGAAGAATGTTCCTTACAGTATTAGTCAGTGGGACACTTATGTTGGTGGTCAGAATGCTCCTTGAGTGTGTACGCGTCATAAGCCTTTAAAGTACCCTCCAGCTTGTTTGGAAATGTTATACACAGATTCTAATAGGGGTGCTGATTGCCATTTTAAACAAGCTGCTAGCAGGCTTTAAACAAGCTTCAAATAGTGCTGAAACCTACTAATAGCTTGTTTAAAATGGCACTCACCATTCCATTAGGATCTGTGTTCAACATTTACAAACTGGAGTTGAATGGTACTTTGAAAGCTTTAAAATGATTGCAAATGACCACACTGTAAAACAACCCTTTCAGTTTTAAGGTAGTATGCACCCAGGCATGAAAGCAGACGGCTTGCATTCCGAGCAAATATCCCTGAACTTTTTTACTGATGTCCAGTGTGTTCACAGAAAGGCTTAAAATTTCCAAAGAACTATAATAGGTCTAGATCATGCGGTCAGAAAAGCAACACTCTTAATAAGGTAAGAAGTATCAATACCCTGGAGCAGTGTTTCTCAACTCCAGTCCTCAAGGCGCCCCAACAGGTCATGTTTTCAGGATTTCCATTATTTTGCACAGGTGATTTGATCAGCTTCACTGCCTTAGCAATTACCACAGCTGTTTCATCTGAGGGAAATCCTGAAAACATGACCTGTTGGGGCGCCTTGAGGACTGGAGTTGAGAAACACTGCCCTGGAGGACCTGGTACCTACCACCCAAAATAGAAGAGAGCAATATACGAAAACATAGGCATACTGGAACATGTTCGTATATGCGGATGAAGGGAAGTCCCTCCTCAAGAGCTGCTCTGGGAATTGAGGTCCTCCTGTCCTTCATATTGTTGCACACACGCACAATACCTCCCAACATTTTGAGATGGGGAATGAGGGACACCTACCAGCAAATGTATGTAGGCATGGGACACGCCCCCTGCCACACCCCCTTAAAAGAGAATTAACCCCAAAAAAGGTTAACTAAATCCACGGGGGCTTTTTTTTTACCACTACTATTCCTTTATATTGGCTTTTAAAATGTACAAATGCAGCAATTTAGAATTTGGAAGAAAGGTTTAGCACTGGGAAACACTTTTTGAAAGATAAAAAGTGCATTTTATATACAACTACACAGATCAGACCAAAATGAGGGACAAATGAGGGGGAAAGAGAGACAGAGGGACTTTGCTTCAAATCAGGGACAGTCCCTCGAAATCAGGGACAGTTGGGAGCTATGCATTATCATTCCCCCCCATTTTGTTTTTGTTTCTTTCTCTCCCCCCTCCCATTTTATCTCTTTCTGTTTTGGCACCCTAGGGCAACCCTCTGCTCCTGTGCCTTAGTTTTCTTTACTCATTTTTGGAAGTGACAAATTATTATGGGTTTTAGTAATGTTTTATTACTTTGCATTTCCGCAATCTCGCTTTATATTATATTACCATGTTGTTTTGGATCGTCTTTATATTAGGGAGACAATGCACCTTTTTTGTTGTACTGTGCTCTGATGGATGCTTTATTCTCTTATATAAATAAAGAATTTGAAAAAAAAAAAGAAGAAAAAGCAACACCTCTGTATTCTGAAACATTCTGTTATTGCTTGCACTAAATCAAGCATGCATTTAGTAAGTTGATTTCTAAACTCATTTTACCAGGGCATGATTGTTGATTTGACTGATTGCTGCTTGTTTGAGTACTGACCATTAAATTGGAGTTAATGATAATCTATGGAGTTAGTAAATAAGCAGTAATGTGAATCGTCATTACATTTGACTTCATGTTTGGAAAAATGTAAACAGAAAACAAATTGCGTTTTTTTTAAAGAAAGTGTTTCTTTTATTTTAGGCATATTACACACATATGACCCTATTCAATAATGAGTTCACATCCGCAAGTGCAGTAGCCCACAGCATCCAATCAGAATTCACTCTGCTGGAGTAGGTCAGCACAAGATGCTATAGGTTATTGCATACCCTCCAACTTTCTGAAATGGAAATGAGGGACATCTTTTAGAAAAAGTATGTAGGCATAGGACATACCCTCTGCCACGCCCCCTTAAAGGAGAATTGTACAAAAAAAAGATTGGTTAAACCCACAAGTGCTTTTTTACCCCTACTATTCCTTTATATTGGCTTTTGAAATTTGCAGCAATTTAGAAATTGGATGAAAGGTTTAGCACTAGGAAACACTTTTTAAAAGATATATAGTGCATTTTATTTACAACTATATAGATCAGACCAAATTGAGGGACAAATGAGGAGGGAAGAGGGACAGAAGGTTATTGTTCCAAATCAGGGACAGTCCCTTTGAAATCAGGGACAGTTGGGAGCTATGTTATTGCACTTACAGTAATGCTAAACTCTGGTTTAAAAAAGGGAAATTCTATTCAGGTACAGTATGTACCTTCTATTGCTCTGAGCCTCCTACAAATTCCTTTTTTTTTCTGCTCCTGTGATCTGACTTCCTGTTAAAGAGTGGCTACATTCGTTCTCCATGGTCCCTCTGTATGTAACAATGTAACCACACTCTTTTCCTCGCTCCCGAGACAGACTATAGAGTAAGGGCTCTTTCACACGAGGGATCCGTATGTCCGTTTTTCTTCCTTCCGTTTTCGGATGAAAAACGGACATACAGTCATCCCTATGGAGCGTCGGATGTCAGCGGTGACATGTCCGCTGACATCCGACCCGCTCCGATCCGAAAAGTGTAACAGAGGAAAACCCTACTTTTCCATCCGTTTTCGGATCGGGTGACGACGGACACTACGGTCCGTCATCACCCGATCCCCCATAGGGGAGAGCGGTGCTCTGACAAGTCCGTCGCTGCACAGCGTGCAGCGATGGACCTGTCATCTTTCTGCTCAGCGGGGATCGGCGGAGCGATTCCCGCTGAGCAAGCGGATATTCACGGGGCGGATCATCACTGATCCGCCCCGTGTGAAAGAGCCCTAAGGGCTATCGGAATCGTAGCATGCATAGAGCAGCGCAGTGGACCGCGACTACCATAGAAGAAAGATTAACCACTTTCTGACCAGAGCACTTTTTGCGATTCGGCACTGCATCGCTTTAACTGACAATTGCGCTGGCGTGCGATGTTGTACCCAAACAAAATTGACGTCCTTTTTTTCCCACAAATAGAGCTTTCTTTTGGTGGTATTTGATCACCTCTGTGGTTTTTATTTTTTGCACTATAAACAAAAAAATAGCGTCTTTTGAAAAAACCGCATTATTTTTTACTTTTTGCTATAATAAATATCTCCAAAAATATATAAAAAAAATTTTTTTCCCTCAGTTTAGGCCAATATGTATTCTTCTACATATTTTTGGTAAAAAAAATTGCAGTAAGTGTATATTGATTGGTTTGCGCAAAAGTTATAGCGTCTACAAAATAGGGGATAGATTTATAGCATTTTTATTATTTTTTTACTAGTAATGGCAGCGATCTGCGATTTTTATCGTGACTGCAACATTATGGTGGACACATTGGACAATTTTGACACATTTTTGGAACCATTGTCATTAATACAGCGATCAGTGCAATTAAAAATGCATTGGTTCCTGTAAAACTGTCACTGGCAGTGAAGGGGTTAACACTAGGGGGCGGGGAAGGGGTTAACTATGTTCCCTGGGAGGTGATACTAACTGAAGGAGGAGGGACTAACTACAGGAAGTGACAGATCATGGTTCCTAGTTTCAGCTTTCAGGTTTTAGGGCCAGTCCACACTAGATGCAAATTTGCACCGCATCAAAATCGCAACCTGTTCATGCGAACTGATTGTGGAGTGTATGTTAAGTTAACGTCACCCCGCGATCAGTTTGCAAAAGCAGTGCGATTTGCAGAATCGGATCGCATGGGTGCGGACAAAAAAAAGGGTGTGCACAAGTTTGGTCCAAATGCGATGCAAATTCGGACATATCGTTTGTATGGCTGAATTCACATCGCACAGACATCACATGTGATCTGCACAGCAGTGCGGTGCGTATCACATGCGATGTCTGGCATCGCACTAGTCTGAACCAGCCCTTATTGTCAAAGCATAATTGAACAAGCTGAAGTTAGAAGCAGATTGGGTACTATGCACAGCTCCACCAAATTCTGTGTGCAGCAGTTTTAATAAATCTCCCGGTTATATTGCAGCTTACCAGTTCCTAGATGTAATGGCTGCATTGATTTTCCTTTTTAAGCTTTCTTTCCTTTATTTTCACCTGGTGATCTAACCATTAAAGTGGAACTTTAGTATTTTTTTCATCTTGTCATCTATTAAATCTTCTGCCCTTGTTGTTTTAACTTTGGATAGTAAAATATATTTTTTTCTGCCAGTAAATATCTTATACAGCCCACTTCCTGTTTCTTGTCTGGAAAAAAGCCTAGGCGTATGATATCATGCACAGATCTCTCTCTCACTCTTGTGAGAGTTTGCCAGGGAGGGAGGCGGGACGAGTCATAAGAGGGAAAATGAGAGCCACAGAGCTGGAGGTGTGCCTCTGTGTAAATCCAGGAAGTGAACAGGCAGCAGCTTCAGCTGCCCACAGTTAAAATGGTTGCAGCCAGACTCAGTGGAGGGAGATTTCTGCAGCATATTTGGCAAGTACAGAATCACAGTATATATAAAATAACATGCAAAGTGAGCAGACTGCAGTTCCTCTTTAAGTCTGTTGTTTCTCACCAGAACAAGCTCTTCAGGAGAATGTTTCTGTTGCAGAGACGAGACAAAACATTTACCACTGACAGGGGTGCTTACAATAGTAAGCTTTTATACATTTATGTAAAACGTTTATCCAGAAAGGAACAAAACTGTTGCCTTTAACTGCTTAGAAAGATTTGGCTTCAGTTTTTTTTAGTGTATCTAAATCTGCTAGCACATCTAACACTCCCCTTCCCACTGCAGTCCAAAGGTGTCTCTGTTGCTCCTTTTTCCAGAATAGGGCACTCTAATACATGTTAAAATGATACTAAAGTCTTGTTTTTTTTTAGGTAAACATAACAAACATGTTATACTTACCTGTTCTGTGTAGTGGTTTTGTACTGAGCAGCCAAGATCCTCCTCTTCTCGGATCCCTATTTGGTGCTCCTGGCCCCTCCCCCCTGTTGAGTGCCCCCACAGCAAGCAGCTTGCTATTGAGGGGCACCCATGCCAAGCCGCAGCTCCCTGTGCCCATTCAGACATGGAGCTGTGGCCCGGCCCATCCCCTTTCTCTCCTCATTGACTGACTGACTTTGATTGACAGCAGCAGGAGGCAATGGCACTGTGCTGCTGTCTCAGCCAATAAGGAGGGGAGTCCTGGGCAGCCGAGACACTCCTACAACATCGCTGGATAGAGAGGGGGCTCAAGTAAGTATTAGGGGGTGCTGGGAAGGCTGCTGCACACAGAAGGTTTTTTATCTTAATGCATAGAATGCATTAAGATAAAAAAACCTTCTGACTTTACAATCACTTTAAAGTACTGTATATACTCGCGTATAAGTCAAATTTTTCAGCCCTTTTTTTGGGGCTGAAAGTGCCCCCCTTGACTTATACTCGAGTCACCGCCGTCTGTCTGCATGATCAGCGTGTCATACAGGCAGCCGGCGTGTGATTTTGTTTGGAGGCTATTCCAGCTTTCAAAAGCCGCGCCTCCTGCTCATCTGTGATAGGCTGAACAGCTGTCAGTGTACAGCCTATCACGGACATTCTCTCATCCTCGTCTGTGGTATGAGAATGAGAGAATGTCCGTGATAGGCTGACCGCTGAGTGTTCTGAGGAGGATGGAGATCGCCACAGGGAGGATGGAGATCGCCACAGTGAGGCTGCACAGGACACAGGTAGGCTGCACAGGGACACAGGACACATGCACACAGGACACATGTACAGGACACAGGACACAGGGACACAGGGACACATGTACAGGACACAGGACACAGGGACACATACACATGTACAGGACACATGTACAGGACACAGCGACACATAAACATGTACAGGACGCATGTACAGGACACATACACATGTACAGGACACATGCACAGGACACATACACAGGACACAGGACACATGCACATGTACAGGACACAGCGACACATACACATGTACAGGACACATGTACAGGACACATACACATGTACAGGACACATGCACAGGACACATACAAAGGACACAGGACACATGCACATGTACAGGACACATGCACAGGATACCGGTAGGCTGCAAGGACACAGGGAGGCATACAGCTGCAGATGGGCATTTTTGACCCTCTGCATTTCTCACCCTGGTCTTATACTCGGGTCAATACGTTTTTCCCAGTTTTTTGTGGTAAATTAGGGGCCTCGACTTATACTCGAGTATATACGGTATAACTAAAGGCAAAACTTTTTTTTGTTTTGTTTTGGATAGAGTGGAGAGAGATTAGAGCCCCTGTCAGTTTTTATTGCTGTCTGTGCCCCCCTTAAGGAGATTCATACTCTCTATTTGTCCTGTTTACCATTATCATTGAAAGTGAAGGTTAAAATCCCAGATTTTAGGTTGTCTCCAGAAAAGTAATAGAGGGGAAATCATCCAATGGGGACACTGGTTCTGGTGACCTGGGGGGCCCCAAGGAATTCCCTTGTTTTGCAGGGATTTCCTCTCACTTCTTATTTGGCTATGGGACAGGAAGTGAAGGGAAATCTCCCCAATGGGACACAGATGGCAAAAGAAAAATCTGACAGGGGGTTATAACCTTCCCTTGCTCTATTCAAAATGAAAAAAAAAAGTTTTCCCTATAGTGCTACTTAAATAATAAAGCTACTGGCCAGATCACCAGGTGAAAACAGAGAGAGAGAAAACCCTAAGACAAGAAAATGAAAGCAGCTACCACATCTAATGAATGGTAAGCTGCAATATATTACACTTTTGGGTTTGGGTTTAATACCGCTTTAACTAGTGGATGTGTATGGATTATATTTGGAGAATAAGGACATCATATTAAGAATTAGCAGAGTAATGAATAGGAATAACGACATAACAGACTTACTCAGCATAGTCATGTAATAAACAGTTCCAATATATAAATACTGTATCATCTTACTCCAGTAAAGTGAAATCTAATTGGGTACAATGATTACTGTACTTCACAGTATCTAGTGAATAAGTCTATCTCCTCGTACAGAAAACATGATTAACATTGATGAGATGGTCTTTTTAAAAAAAGAAAAGACTGCTGTGATTGTTATTTTGTGCTTTGCTGATAAAAGCTGGTTTGCAGTGGTTCACAAAATGGAATCTGGCTGTTGGAACTTGTTCCTGTACAGACTCACCTCTCCCACTGCTGTTCTGTGGGAGCTGTCACACCCAGCTATGCAATGCAGCTCCAGGGTGTGGAAAACAGCAGGAGCGTTTTCTTTGTCTAGGATCTGCATTTCTCATCACTGAACACCAGAGAGCCCCTAACATTCCAGGCACACTCACTGATCACTGATGATTCTTTGATAGAATATATAAGCAATACAAAGTGTTTGATTCATTAAAGTTTTAAAAATGATCTTTACATTTCAATCGGCTGCTAGTAAGAGTTTATAAAACTGGCATGGAATTAAAACACTTCCTTGGAATATGTCAAACCGAGGACACCATTCATGTACGCAATGCCCCCGGATGTATCATTTTATTCTGCTGTGATCAACTCACTGCCTAGCCCAGAAGTCTGCACAGCTGGATGTTAGATTAAAGATATCCTGAGCAATTGGAGTTTATATTATGGTGTACGATTTTTTTTTCAAAGCTCTACATTGCTAAAAGGATGCAGATTGTACTGTTTTCATATTGCAACACTGATATTACCCAAGTGCAGATAAGAAGGCAAACTTTATTGTTCCCATAGTCAGTCTGAGAAAGGACATGTGTAGCACTCCTAGCTGCAAGTCATAGCCAAGTCCCCTTGCTATTGGCCTACAACTAAAGACTACGCTCTGTCTAACCCGGGATGAAGGCAGCACCCCCTTATACAGCATGATATATCTGTTACTACACCAGAGTCCTCCACTCTTCAGGGATGGTGGGCAGTACCCAATACCCCCTCCCAGTTTACTGCTTAGCTACAGAGGTCCCATCTTCCTCAGGGCCTTTGGGAACATTAACTTGCTAGTGTGTCCTTGTATACACCCATGGCCCTGGCTTCATCCACTGGGGTCTCGTCCAACAGCTGAAGCCTATTGAATGGATGCCCAGATGGAGCCCAGGCAACCTTTCTAGCTCACTGCTGACAGACCTTGCTTCCAGAGGTGGGAGACTTGAGTCACATTACTTGACTTAAGTCAAACTTAAGTCACCTGTTTGAGGACTTGCGACTTGCTTGACAAAATTAAATAAATGACTCGACTTGACTTTGACTTGTCACTAATGACTTCCGACTTGACTTTGACTTGGGCTATTTGACTTGCAATGACTTGGCACCCCCCCCCCCCCCGAAAATATTACCCACACACTTCGCCCACCACCGCCTCTGAGCCAATCAGAATTTGCCAAATGCCATTGGAGCTGTTCAGGGTAGCGGTAAGAGTTATGTCAGTCCCTGCATCAAGCGCACCTGTTGAACGTGTGTTCAGCTATGGTGGGGTGATAATGTGACCCCATCGCTCACAACTGAGAGAGAAAGTACTTTCCAATTTCATTTTTTGCAAATGCAATGCATTTTAAGTGGCTATTCTCATCACCATTCAAGTTGGCATTCTGTCAAGTTCAAACTTTGAGCTTAGTTATTTTCCCCCTCAGCAAGGACTACACTTTTTCAGGCTTGTTGGCCATTTAATTTCTGAGTGTTCTGCTCCTTGTCTGCTGTTTGGGCATTCAAAGTGTTTCTTTAATATGCCAAGAAAAGAGCACTAAGCAGTTTTGTTAATGTTGAAGATAAAACAAAACCTTTCCTGAAAACTGACTTTTAACTCATTTAAAGGTGGAAATGGGGTAGATCAGTATTTTGACTTAATTTGTGACTTGACCAAAATAAATGACTTGACTTGCTTGACTTCTTGCAGAAACTCGACTTGACTTGCTTGCTTTTCGCCACAGTAACTTGGGACTTGCTTGTGACTTGAAGGTTAAGACTTGAGACTTGCTTGTGACTTGCACATATGTGACTTACTCCCATGTGTGCTTGCTTCACTAAGCTACTGCACATTCCCAACCAAATTGCTGTAGCACCCTCCTTGCATAGCAAGCTAGGCAAATTTAGTTCTTGGCTCCTTCTGTAATCAGAGGAGCAGTGATCATTTTTGTGGCCTGCTCAGGGGTCTCACAGGCTGGGAACCCGATTGCTTCCCCCTGCCTCTGAAAGCTTCCAGAGCTTAGGGTACAATATTTAAAACAATGAGACTGAATATTTATCAGGTTCAAGCCAACCCCAGGGGAGGAGTGTACAGTAGGGGGCTAGAATGGAGATTCATAGTTTGAGACACTGGATAGCAGAATTTCTTCTCCACAAGAGGGTTCCAGAGCCAGAGGGGTTGCTGCCCTCAGGCTGCCCACAGATTAAACAACTGCTCTTGAGGATTTTAGCAGTGCCAAGACTGTACTTTGCTTGGAGCCGATTGCAGAACCACACCACCAGGGATCTGGTTCTGAGAAGTGCTGTCTCACTAACTGGACCATGTTAGGAGGAAGCTGTAAGGAGGCTGCTTTCCTGGGGAGTTGTGAGTAGTGACCTTTAACTGATCCTTGAGACTGGGTAGTATACTGGAAGCTGCAATTGGTACCGGCAGTAGTGCATTGGCATAAGGGAACCAAATGCCAACACAGAGACATGTCCCATGGTTTTCAGTTGTGGGGCCTTAGACTTTCCAACACTAATTCCTACTCCTAGGGAAGATTGTCTTCTATTTACTAACTACCGAGCATTTTGGAGTATCCCATGCCCCAGTTTCCCTCTCCTGTTGAAGTTCTTTGAGCAATTAAACTTAAAAAGTCATCCTTAAAACTGTTTATTGGAGCCAGTGTCAATAGACTCTTGCTTGTGGAGACAGGTAGCTTCTGTACTTGTTGGGGAAAAAACAGTTAATACCAGAGACCCCTTTGGGGGTAGCTCTACCCTGCAACTCTTTTGTGCATGTAGCGATAAGGACTATCAGCATAAAGCACCATACCTTTGGGTATCTCTAGACATCGCTTGTCCTTTGGGTAATCAGTAACCTCATATCTGTGTGCCCAACAGGGTGGATTGTGGGGTGAATAGTTCTCCTTCAGATAATCACTTTGCAACAATGTACCCTAAGACTACACATCCCAGGGATCCCTGCTGCAACATGAAGAATGCCGGGAGCGGCTATAAAGGGAGCCGAAAGCGTGCGTTGAGTCCTCTTTCTCCTGGGCCTGACCCAAGATGGACCTCTCCGTGTAACAGGGAGAGAGGTCGCGGCCTACCACGCGGAGTCTTTCTTCCAACCTGAGGCCGAAAGGGCCTAGCTCTGTTACCCACTGTCGGATATCCTGTCATTAAAACTACTCGGATCATCTGCCTGTCGGTGTGGGTGCATGTGCCAAGCTTCATTTCAGAAGACCGAGACAGCAGGCCTGCTGCACAAGCGTCGCTACACGAGTCCCAGTCCTGAAGACATTGGAGCGATCTGGTCGTTAGTGAGAGGGCAAATAGCTCAACCCTTGTCTATCCATTGCCATTATTACAGAGACACTGTGCACAGACATCTTTACCCCTAGAACACGTTATTGCATTGCATGAACACTGTGCTCAAACACTTTTAGATCTTCCTCCCTAGGAACTTACTGCTTCATCAAAACCCAAACGGATTACAGTTAACGAGCTCCAACGAGCTCTAGCTAGCGAAGAATATCAGATCTGCAACATGGAACTTTCTTTGCTGTTACTTAGAGGGCCCTCCCCTATATTACTTTGTGATAGACCTGCTTTTATCTCTAAGGCCTCTTTCACACGGGGCGGATCAGTGATGATCCGCCCCGTGAACATCCGCTTGCTCAGCGGGGATAGCTCCGCCGATCCCCGCTGAGCAGGAAGATGACAGGTGCATCGCTGCACAGTGTGCAGCGGCGGACCTGTCAGAGCGCCGCTCTCCCCTATGGGGGGATCGGATGATGACGGTCCGTAGTGTCCGTCGTCATCCGATCCGATCCGAAAACGGAGGGAAAAGTAGGTTTTTCCTCCGTTACACTTTTCGGATCGGAGCGGGGTCGGATGTCAGCGGACATGTCACCGCTGACATCCGACGCTCCATAGGGATGACTGTATGTCCGTTTTTCATCCGAAAACGGAAGGATGAAAAACGGACATACGGATCCCCGTGTGAAAGAGGCCTTAGTATAGCATACACTGGCCAGAGTACATCTTTCTTCTTTCTCTGTGTGCAGCACAAGTAGTTAACTGAAACCTCCATAAGGGAGTATATATATCTGTATATAATAGTGTTGTTGCTTAACATTGTCTTGTGTTTTCGGGAGGGGCTAGTTTGCCGAGTTGGCGCTATTGTCTTGGCTCAGCAGATTATCACCTCCGTCCCTAAAATAACTTTCTTTTATTGGTTCGAGTAAAGTATTTCAGAACCTAACTATATTTAGTTGTGTGATCATTATCACACAGTGCTACAAGGATGTCCGAACCCAGAGTGTCAGGTGGGATGGAAGGTTTACCAGGTCATGACCATGCAGATGAGCAGGTAATTCTCAGCAGTCCCCTAGGTGGCCATGCTACATGCCTTTAAACCTTTTAATGAACAACTGACCTGGCTGACTGCAGCCACACAGCAAACTAAACCTCATTCTGATGTGTATGGTTTTTAACAAACACATTCAAGTGGAACTTAACTGTAACTGAGCATCAAAAACTAAAAAACGTACTGAATTCATTTTCGAAATTCAAAGCAAAGACACCCACTCATCCATGTCTCCATGCTTTATTTTGTTGAGAAATCACTTAAAAAAAAAAAAAAAAAAACCCTAGCATTTCAAGTCATGGCCATCTTGGGCAGATGATTTATGTAGCATTTACTTCCCCAAATCCATCTGCCCTTAGCTCAAGCATGCAGACAGGAGAGTGTGTTGAGTTGAGAAAACCCAGACCAGAGGTTAGGAAGAAGTAGAAGAATTGTAAAAAAAATGTTTAAAAGAAGTAAATATATCTTCCTATCGATTTACTAATGCTAGCAGCTACAGACCTGAGGCCTACCTGTATCCTCCTGAAGGGAACACACTTACATGTGTCCCTTTGGTGGCTACATCTTTGTGCTCTCTGTCACTGCTCCCAAGAAATGTTCCTCTACAGAAAGTCGTTGGGGCTTTCTGCTTTGCCCACACTGAAGGGAGGGTGCTCCCAAAAGGGGTAAAGCCTCTGTACTCACCCCTCATATGATTCTGCTGCCTTTTGTTCTGCTTCCTGGGTTAGACCCCTTGACCCCTCCTACAGGTCTTCATGTAACCTCAACCCTTGGTCAGGAGGATTCATAAACAAAGCCTGGCACAAAGGAAAAAAGAGAGCAAACAGTGACTTCTAGTGGTGCCTGCAGAAACTTCTTAGACATCCTACCAGATGTATCTATAGAATACCCTGTTGCACATGATCTTACAAGCACCAGTTTCTTCGGAACAGAGAAAGGTTATTTGCATTATAAACTAAAGTCTAGACACCTTGGTTTTTTTTTACAAACATCCAGACTAATATAATTTCTCTCTCCTTTTTCTGTCTAGTATATAGTGCATATATACTTTTATGTAGTGCATATATTCTTTTCTTTTTTTAAATTCCTCTTTTATTATAATATAATTGATCATTACATACTTATAGCTTTATAGTATATCTTCAAATGGATATTTTTAATTTCACTACCTTGTTGGAATATTTTGATTTACTATTAATTTTATCTTCATTCTCGTTCCTTTGCATTGTCAATGTATTGTCTATTTATACAATAAAAAGTTTGTAAACATAAACTAAACTCTCTGGAATGTATATGGGTTACATAGAGGTTTTTTTTTTGTTGTGTTTTTTTCATGACAAAACTGGAATTTCACTTTAAAAGAGTTTGCCTAGTGGCACCTTCCCCTCCCCTCTAAAACATGCGCAGATCACTCCCATTCTTAAAAAGCCTTCACTGGACCCTCCTGACCTGAACAACTTAAGACCCATCTCATTGCTCTCATTCACCTCTAAACTTCTAGAATGCTTAGTCTACAACCGTCTTACCTTCTTGACCCCTTAGGCCCCTTTCACACTGGGGCGGTTTGCAGGCGTTATCGCGCTAAAAATAGCGCCTGAAAACCGCCCCTAAACAGCCTCCGCTGTTTGTTCAGTGTGAAAGCCCGAGGGCTTTCACACTGAAGCGGTGCGCTGGCAGGAGAAGAAAAAACCTCCTGCAAGCTGCATCTTTGGAGCGATGAAGGAGCGGTGTATTCACAATCTCCTACAACGATGATCAGATTGCTCACCAAAATGACCACGGCACAAGCATGCACAGCTAAAACAGACGTGGCTTGGAACACTGGCAGACTTCCCAGGAAAAGGGATCAACTTTTCCCCCCAAGATTGTTCATAGCAAAGTGCTTGCACAAGTCTGGGGTAACTCATAGGCAGATACTTATTTTCCTTCTTGCCTGCTGGGTTGGTAATGATTATTTTATGTTTCTGTGTACCCCAATGCTCATTAAAAAGATGCATACAGCTTCATAACACCTTGTGATATCCTGTTGTATAACAGTTTTTTGTTATGTAGTGAAATATTGTCTATAACTAGGGCTGAGATTTTGCTTCATATTTGACATGGGTTTAAGGCGGACCCAGCCCATTCACAGCTCTTGGACCCAGCAAACGAATGTAAGATTTTGTCAACATAGTAACCAATTGAACATAACTCACTTCCTGGTCTTTAAACTCAGATCAGGTGGCGTAGAAGGGCCAATAAGAGGCATTTGAATAACCCAGCCATCCTCGCTATAAAGGTTTGGGTTCCCAGCAGCCATATGGACAATGTGCTTAGCTGTGATAGAGAAAGCATTGGAAATGTTACTGAGTGCATTAGTACAGATTAGTGTAGTGCTTGGAGGCACTGGCTGGTCTCTTGAGTAAATGTAAACCATTACTGAATGTCCAGCAGGTATCAAAATGCTGTAAACACTTGGGAACTAGGTGGTCGGGAAGGGCTTATAATGCTGCTGGTGTCCTGCAGCTTATTAAAAGCCTGTCCTTATCCATGTGCACTATGGTGATAACAGGCAGCATGTGTTTTTTTTACAGGACATATTTCCTAATTGTTACTGACTGCTATTTCTTTTTTATACAACCTTTTTGAATGCTCAAAGCTGCACATCTCTGTTTTTAAATGTAAGTGTGAATATGGTTTACAAACAAATGTCATGATATTTTACTAATCCTGCACCCTGGCAAACTTTGTTTCCTTTGCATGCAATTACAGATCAATCCCTGATCTGATGTGCTCTGGAGAAGCGGATTGTGCATTGTCTCCTATTCCAATCCTGTACCCAAAAATTCTTTTTCCCCCTATGTGAGCCCTACACCCATGCACTCTCCACTTTGAACTTTACCATAAAAGATAAAGACTTGTGAGCATTCAAGACTCTTTTCTAAGTTTGGCTCATAGCTGCTCCCTTGAGTCTCCCTACTTCATGAATTCCTATTTATCCAGGACACACTGTGAGTGCTTGGTATTGTTTGTATGTCTTTTTAAATGGTGACAACAATGGAATAAGCCTATGCAATGTGCATCAGCAGAGAAGATTATAGTTTCCTTTGGAAGAGCATGTGACAGGTGCAGTTTTGTGCTGTGTTGACAAAAAAAGAACTACGTACACCTAAATCACCTCACATAATATCACTCACATTCATCACACCACCCTATTGCCATAAAAAAATAAAAGTTAGGTATACACCAATTAGACCTATTTTCCCTGTTTAAAGCTGTTCTGCTGCTGGCCACTGGTACACCGCTGTATCTTCTAAAGCAGGGGTGTTGAATTAAAATTCATGGAGGTCCAATGAGTAAAATCTTCTTCCAGCAGAGGTTCGAATTGCATTTTTGTCCATTGACTCTGGTCCTTCACATCACAGCGCCCCTCTGCTTATATCGCAATCTTCCCCCCCACAGCAGTCTCCTCTGCCCCTCTCACATTACCTCCCCCCACAGCAGTGTCCCCTGCCCCTCTCACATCACCTTCCCTCCACAGCAATGTCCTCTGCCCCTCCCACATCCCCCCCCGCACAGAAGTGTCCTTTGCCTCTCTCACATCCCCACCAAAGTAGTGTCAACTGCCCTCCCCAATAGTGTCCTCTGCCCTTTTCACATCACTCCCTCCTTTACGTTACCCCCTCAACAACGCTGCTCTCCTACACCCCCCTACAGCAGTGCTCTTTGCCCCTTTTCATCACTCCCCCACCCACAGTAGGGCTCTCTGTCCCTTTACATCACCCCCCACAATAGGGCTTTATGTGCCTTTACATCACCCCCCTCCCACACAGTAGGGCTCTTTTCCCCTTTACATCACCCCCCCCCACAGTAGAAACCTCTGCCCCTTTACTTCACCTGCCCCCCAGTAGTCCATTCTGCCCCTTTTGACATCCTCCCTCCCAAACACAGTAGCATGCCCTGCCCCTTTACATCACCCCCCCCCAGTAGTCCTTTTTGCCCTCTGGATTCAGATGGTACAGTGACTAGGCCTGGATGCAGGCTGCGGTTCGCCATTTAGTGATGCCTGTTCTACAGTATATTAATTGTTGTAAAGCCTCAGCGTGCGTTTTTTTTGTCTCTAATAAATTTCGCACTATTCTTGCTATTTAAAACTGTCCAGCTGCTGGCCAATTGTACATTTTTTTAACAGAAAATTGTTATTAAACAAATCAGCATTACATTACAGAATGATTTAGAACATTCAAAGTATAGAGGAAAATGACAGTAAAGGAGGGGGGGGGAGGGAGGGGAGGGACGACGGAAAGACAAGGGGGAGAAGCAAGAGGGAACAAGTACAGGGAAAGTAGTCGAAGAGACGTAGGTTGTCCTCCAGCTAATTTCATATCATAATAATTATGGAACAGGGGGCTCCGGGACCCCAGAGGCGTCTACCCAAGAGGACCAGATCTTATTGAACTTTCCTGGACATTGCCTACTTTCATATGTCAATCTATACAGGGGAAGTACCATGTTCACCGATCTTTTTCATGATGCCAAAGTAGGAGGCTCTTCCTTTTTCCATACCATTAAGATTTCACGCCTAGCATAATACAATGCGAAGGTAAGACATAATTTACTATATCTGTCTCCCTCAAGATCCTCCAAGTGGCTAAGCAATAGTATCTGAGGATCGACCGGTACATGCAAACTTGTGACATCACTCAGTGTGGAGGCCACTGCTGACCAAAAGGGTTTAAGTTTGGGACAGGACCAGACCATGTGCCAAAAGGTGCCCACCTCCTGCCTGCATCTCTGACAATTGGGATCCCTTTGATCATAAATGCGCGCCAGTCTCTGTGGGGTGAAGTACGCTCTGTGTAGGAACTTAAATTGTATGAACCTATCTTTCGCCGCTATCATGGAGGGGATGTAGGAGATTAAACACTCCTTCCATTCCTCTTCATCTAGGGAAGGGATATCAGCCCCCCATTTTTCCCATGTCTTAGTTAGTTTGGTGTCATACTCTACTGTGAGATATAGATATAATGTTGAAAGTGGTTTCCCCATCACACTAGAAATCAGGAGCCGTTCAATGGAGTCTGGCTCCAAAATAAGGGGGGCAGGGAACTGAGCTTCAAAAGCGTGCTTTAGCTGCCAGTATCTAAATTGGAAGGATGATGGGATAGCAAATGATTGCCTCAGGACCTGGAAAGTCATAAGCCTACCATCCTGAACTATATGTTTTAGTGTAAGAATACCCTTCTTTGCCCAGATAGAGGGGTCTGGTATACTGTGAAGGTGAGGGAGCATGGGATTGCCCCATAGGGGCATATGAGGTGAGATATGATTAGGTTTCCCATAGATCCTCCTGGCCTCCTGCCAGACCCTTACAGTGGTTCGCATCGGAGTTGTCAGGGACGGACTGGCCTGAAGTCCACGAAACGGAAGGTTGCTCAGGGCTGCAAAAGAACCCAAAATGGCTGCTTCAAGAGTAACAGCAGGATTCTGTGCGGGCTGGGAGAACCACCACCGAATCGTAACAAGAACAGCTGCCCAATAATAAATTTGAAAGTTCGGTAGTGCCAGTCCCCCCCCCGATAGCGGGAGATACAGGATCTGCTTGGCCACCCTGGGTGGCCTCCCAGCCCACACAAAGTGTATCAGCAGACTCTCTAACCTTCGGAAAAAAGCCCTAGGGATATGAATGGGTGTTCCGGAAAAAATATAAATATTTGGGAAGGTAAATCATTTTTAGCAGGTTTACTCTGCCAACCGGGGTCAGTGGGAGGGAACGCCAAGAAGCGCACTTAGTCGTTAGCTGTGTCATAAGTGGTCGCAGATTATTGTCCATATAATCCTGGACTTTACCACTAATTTTAATTCCTAGGTACTTGAAGTCCTCTACCCATTTAAGCTGCGCGTGTGGGATCCGAGGGGTCGACGGATGGAGCGGGAATAGTATCGACTTATCCCAATTAATACGGATCCCCGAATACCCGCCAAATCGGTTGATCAGATCTAGTGCAGTCTGCAGGGAGGACGACGCGTCCGCCAAATAGAGTAAAGCGTCGTCCGCATACAGCGAAATCTTCTCCTCGATTGGACCCATCTGAAGCCCCCTCACCCCCGGGTCAGCCCGAGTATAGCCAGGGGCTCCATCGCCAGAGCAAATGAACCCGGGGAGAGAGGACACCCCTGTCTCGTACCCCGAAACAAATTAAACTTTTCAGACAGACTACCGTTGGTGCGTATTCTGGCTGAAGGACTATGGTATAGCATGCGGAGCCATTTCGTGAAGCCCGGGCCAAACCCAAATCGTGAGAGCACCTCCCATAAGTAGCCCCACTCGACTGAATCAAAAGCCTTCTCCGCGTCGAGTGAGGCCACCATTCCTCCGGACTCCCCCTCTGCCCTATCTATATGGGTATGAAGACGTCTAATATTAATGTCAGTACCTCTCCCAGGCATGAAGCCTGTTTGATCCCTATGGATTAGGGCAGTGATGACAAGGCTAAGCCTATTGGCCAATACTTTTGCCAGGACCTTTGCATCCACATTCAGGAGGGATATGGGGCGATATGAGGAGCATAAAGTAGGATCCTTCCCTGGCTTGGGGATCACCACTATGATCGCTTCACTCATTGTATCCGGGAGTCTCTCGAGGCGCGTCGATGCAGAAAAGAGGCCCTGAAGCTTGTCTACTAGTTCTGCAGCGTATTGTTTATAAAATTCTACAGGGATGCCATCAGGTCCCGGTGTTTTCCCCATCTGCATTGATTTAAGTGCCTGGAGTATTTCTAAGGATGTAATTGAGGCGTCAAGCTTGTCACGATATGTTACCGTAAGGGTTGGGATATCAATATCATCTAGGTATGCTACCAGCTCCTCCTCCCTATATTCTGCCCTAGACGTGTAGAGGGATTGGTAGAATTCCGCAAAGCATCTATTAATCTCTTCCGGTGTGTGGACTGTCTGTCCCAAGGGGTCCCTGATGTGGGAAATGCTCATCACACCCGCCTGTTCTCTGGAGAGCCAGGCCAACAAACGGCCCGCTCGCTCCCCCTGCTCAAAAATCCGTTGGGATTGAGCCAACATTTTTTTCTGGGTAAGAGAGGTACGAAGACGAACCACCTCCAACGTCATAAATTGTAATTGTGAGTAGTGTATAGGGTCCCGGGTGCGAACAAAGAGAACCTCTGCGCTACTTGCCTCCTTCTCGGCCTTTACCAACTCTGCCCTGCGCTCCCTACGGACTCTGGCTATAATGGTCTGGTAGTGTCCCCTCGTCGTGGCCTTAAAGGCGGCCCAGACAACTGTGGGATCAGCTGATCCCACGTTCACCACCCAGAAGTCAAGCAGCTCCGTTCTGAATTGAGAGTCCACAGCCGTGTCTGAAATCCAAAACCTCGAGAGCCTCCATATCTTGTCTACAGGGCCCAGTGAAAGGTCCAATGACAACAACAGGGGTGCGTGGTCAGAGATTCCTCTAGGGAGTATTCGTATATCTGTAACCCGTGGGAGGACCGGACTTCCTGCAAAGACTAAGTCTATCCGGGAGAACGTCCTATGCGAGGCCGAGTGGCATGTGTATGCCCTGGTCCGGGGGTGTCTCCACCTCCAGACATCAGTCAGGCCATACGTGTCCGCCCACCCGGTCAACCCAGGGTGATGATAGCCCGCAGACACTAGTCTATCAAGATCTGGATCAGGGACTAAATTGAAATCACCCAATATAATATTGTTATCAGATGCAAATTCAGCTATCTTGCCGGTGATTTGGTTAAGCACCAGCAAGGAAGCCGGAGGAGGCAAGTATAAACCCACAATGGTCCATGTTAGAGAGTAAATTTTAGCATGAATAATGACATAACGACCATCAGGGTCCAGGGCCAAATCCAGGAGCCGGAATGGAAGAGATTTCAGTATCAGGATAGTAACACCTCTGGAGAAACTGGAGTGTGTAGAGTGATAGTGGTAGCCCACCCACGGTTTTTTGAGGGCCAGAACCCTACTGCCTATTAAATGTGTTTCTTGGAGTACACATATATGTGAGTTATAAGCTTTAAGGAATTGAAACACCAGGGAGCGCTTAACCGGGGTGTTCAGTCCCCTAGTGTTCCAGGAAATAATATTAAGGGAAGACATAGTTACTCAGAATGATAATAAAATTAGGGTCAATGTAGGTCGGGGCTCCTGGACAGGACCCCCGGACCCATAACGGACATACCTGAAAACATTGCAATGCTGATGAGTCAATTTTTAAAAAAAAACTATTGTAAAACAAAAACAAAACCATACTGAAAACAGCCCAACTTCTAACATAAATTAAAATAGCCCCATTAGGGGAACTTAAACCCACCCCCCACCCCACCCGACCCCCCCAAACTGAGGCGGGTTTCAATCCCAAACCAAATCAGCTCGCCGGCTGCAACAGGGAGTCCGTGGAAGAGGCGAGCCTAACCCCCCCTAGACTGCACACAGGGGGGCAAGCAACAGTTCAAGCAGCCTTTCAAATGTGAGAACTCCGCTAATGGATTATAACAAGCTGTGAGGTGTTAAGAGTCAAACAAAGGAGAAGTAAATCATATTGCGACCCCACAGTAAAGTCGATCCATCATTAAGAGGATACCCAGAGCAGGAACTTCAATGCTCCCCAAGTGGGGGCACGCAGGTAACAAGTAGCTTCACATCTCAACAGTCTCCTGACCAAATGCTTTGGCAGGGGCATTAACTTAGAATTTCCTGGTAGAGGATAGTCAGTTATCCCCCTCAAATCTGGGCACACTATGGGGTTGAACTGGGCACAACCTGTGCAACAAAACTAAGTCATCCATGGAGCAGTTTGTGTGTGAACTCAGACTTGGACCCAGTTGGTTACGAGCAAACAATGAAGAGGACATTCGGCATATACCAATTAGTCGGTCAGCGAATCTGTGGCAGAGAATCCATCCAGGCAGAGGCCTCCCTTGGTGTAGTGAAAAATCGAGTTGTCTCGCCATCCTGGACCCTCAAGCGAGCAGGGAAGAGTACGCTATAGCGGATGTTGCGTGATCTCAATGCCGACTTAACCTGGTCAAATGATTTCCTGAGTTTTTGGGTCTCCACCGAATAGTCAGGGAAGATCATCAATTTAGTGTTCTGAAATCTTAGGTCCCCAACGTTTCTGAAGGCACGATGAACTTCATCCCTATCTCTAAAATTGAGGAGACGGAGTATGAAGGTGCGGGGAGGGAATCCAGGAGGCCCTTGCTTAGGCGGTATACGGTGTGCCCTCTCAACTGTATAGTAAGGTGACCATCGGGCCTCCGGTAGGAGGTCACGCAGCAAGCCTTCTATGAAGGAGGTAGGGTTGTTCTCCTCCGCCCCCTCCTGTAAACCGATAATACGAAGATTATTGCGCTGATTTCTGTTCTCTGCATGCTCGGCTCTGTATTCTAGGGCCTTTACTTTGGTCTGAAGCGTACAGAGTGTTACTCCATGTTCCACCATAGTGTCTTCAGTGTTACTCAGTCTTTGTCCGTCTCGGTAACTCGCGACCTGATTTTGTCTATATCTTGGCGGATTAGACTCATATCCAGCTGGACAGCCTCTATCTTTGTTGTTAACGTAGATTGGCAAGTTGCGATGGCCGCCATGACATCCGCCAGCCAGCGGGGACGGGAGTCGTCCGACTCCATGATGTTTGTCTGTGAGGCTCTATGTGCGCTGCGTATGGTGTGATCCTCCGGGATGGAACAGGTGGGGGTCTGAGGTAAGTCCGACTGTGGCGGAAAGGCCAACCTTTTGCCCCCTTTGCTGTATTTTGCGCTAGAAGACCTGCGCCTCATTCAGATTGTCAGAGCCCAGATCTGGGCAATAATCGATGGCTGGCTGTGGGGGCCTGTCAGGGGGGTTCAGGGGTCTGCAGGCAGTATATTCAGATCTGTACGTGCCCCCCAGAGAGTCTATCCCCTCACCTGCGGGTTAAGTAAAACTGGGGCTATCCTCCTCAGACTTCCCTAGGCCCACAGAAACTGGCAGCTTGTCCTCAGCATGTCTCACTCAGGATGTCAATGGTAGAGGTGGTCTAAGGCCTGCTCCACCGTTCAAATAGAGACCCCCAGCCGTCCCAGACTCCCCTCCTCCAGATCCCTGGGAGCAGTCACTCACCCAGCCGTTCTGGTGGCCTCAGGTCCTCAGGAAAGGGAGCGGTTGCGGCCTAGCTGTTCGTGGGGGGTGAGGAGGAGATCAGAGCCGAGCTGGCATGTGTGGCAAGGCTTGAGCCCGCTGATCGGCCTGCGCCCGAGATCCGCAATGGGCTGTGGTGGTCTCCGGGAGCGCCGATCGCGACGAGGGTCCCTCGAGTCGTGGCGCGGCCCGCCAGGAAAGGCCGCGGCTTCGGCCTAGTGCCTCAAGGTAGGCCAGAACGTCCGACGGGCCCCGATCGTGGCCCCAGAGCGAAAGATATCCACCCCTCTCAAGAGCCAGAGGGTCTGCAAGCGCCCCACATACTGCAGGGATGTATCAGGAGGATCTCAGGGGTTGATGGATCTGGATTTTTAGCAGCGGTATGCGGAGCTCTCTAAAAAGCAGCCGCTCACCTCGCCATCTTGGCCACGCCCCCGCCAATTGTACATTGAAGTGTCATCTGGGGTCTCCTAATTATTGTAGTAAAACATTTTCTTTTGAGAATGAATAGCACCACAAGGCACAAACTAGCATAGCGTGTGTTGTTGTATGGATTCACAAGTGTGTGTGAATCTAGTCTTAGGGTAAAAAATTTACATATGAAATGTAATTGTCACTGATCCACTTCTACTAAGGTTTATATAGAAGAAGGGGCGGACTGACCATTCGGGCTCTCCGGCTGTTCGAGGGCCCGTAGCCACTAGGGGGCACCATCAGGGATTCCAGCCTCAGTAAAAGCAGGGACAGATTGTAAAAATGTGTTTTTTTTTACATATGTCCCTTACCGACATCCTTTTTCTGTAAAAATCCGGAGGCTGCCTACCACACCAAGCACTAAGGTGAAAAGTTGTGTGTAAGGAGAAACTGATGGAAGGTGCCACTCAGGAGGTTCCGTTGCAAGGTGCCATTCTGGGAGGCTCTCCGGTTATGTGGCACTCTGGGGGGCTCTGCCGTAGGTTTCCACTCTGGGGGCTGTGCCATAAGGGAGGACTCTGTTGTAAGGTGGCACTCTGATTTATAGGGAGAATGTTGGGATTTTGATGTAAGGGAGGGCTCTGATGTGAGCGTAGCGCTCATCCTGACTGCTGTACAGTACTCTATATGTTGTCTTGTTTGT
The DNA here is from genome assembly GCA_037952925.1 of Lithobates clamitans. NCBI lineage: Eukaryota > Metazoa > Chordata > Amphibia > Anura > Ranidae > Lithobates > Lithobates clamitans. Next base: position 9,339,900 of record JBBGZY010000160.1, on the reverse strand, counting down.
TACTTAATGCTGATCCACGTACTCTGTACATTATACTGTACATAGACCTGACCAAGGTGTTCATCAACTCAACAGTTGCTGGTTTTAATTAAGTTCTTCTGTAAGGTAGCTTCAGTAAGGGCCAGTTCACACCACATGCAGTCCAGTGCGTTTTTTTGTCTGCATAAAAAAAAAGACAGTAGGTTATATGGTTTCCAATGGCATAGTTCATACCAGTTCAGTCAGTTCCAGGGCTTGCCCGTTCCAGGAAAAAAAGTCGAACATGCTGCATTTTTCCTGCACTGGACTGATAGGAATGCAGTAAAATGCTTTAAAAATGCACTGGAACACATCAAAAATGCACTGGAACATATCAAAAATGCACTGGAACCCAGTCAAGGAAAAAAAACAGGAAAAGAAGAAAAAACCATCTGGAATGCACCCGGAAACGCATTAAAAACGAGCATGCATAAACCTATCTAACAGATCCGGAGTGCGTTTTTGTGGCGTGAACCAACCCTAAGACAAAAATTGCTTCTTTTTTTTGTGCATAAAAACATATGTAATGGAAACATTTATTTTAAAAACAAATGATCCTTTGACTGAAATGTATTTGTGTCTGTGAGATTATCAGTTGCGACACAGTAATTTGAAACTTATGGGTACAAGGACTGTGGTATGTTTGCATTGTATACAGCAGATTCTTTCCCACCCGCACATGCCCATTGTTCGCCATGATGCACTATGCATGCTGCAGGTCAGCATCTCCCTGGTAGGGGGCCCAGGGGCCCATGATGCTGTTAAGGTAGTACTGCCTATGAAAGGCTACTGGTGCCTTTACTGGATCGCCAGCTTTAAGTCTCCTGCCACTCTGCACATCGCCAAGCTTGGTGCTCCTCCGCATGGGTATGCCCACATTAATGTTGCGTCAAAAAGATGGCTGCCACATAGCGGCCATCTGTAAGCCTGCAGGCCCCATAATCTCTTATTGCCCGGGGGCCCCATGAGTTGCCAGTCCGCCCCTGTATAATAGGGTTCTGCTTCACAATGTGGTGATTCTTGCCTAAGTGTAGGTAAGATATATTAAAAAGAAATATTTGAAAATTATGTCAAGCCAAGGGAAAAGGATTAAACTGTTGTTCGTTTTTACAGCTATCTGGGGTTCTGTTTGAGAGATTTACCCATGCTGGCTATCTTGGTGACGGAGAGTGAGGGAAAGTCTGCAGCGGGGACACAGACAGTGAGATCTATCTATCTATCTATCTATCTATCTATCTATCTATCTATCTATCTATCTATCTATCTATCTATCTATCTATCTATCTATCTATCTATCTATCTATCTATCTATCTATCTATCTATCTATCTATCTATCTATCTATCTATCTATCTATCTATCTATCTATCTCTATATCTATATATATAAAGGTTTGGCTGGGCACAAATTGTAAATGACCATGAAGGGATGCAGAGAAATAGTCCCCAAACTAGCAGGCAGTCTAATACACATTTTCCACACTGCGGAAGAATCTCTAAACAGTAAAGAAGGCCACTAGAAATGATAAAATATAACTATCCCTATTAAATTTATAGCAAAACTTGAACACTTAATGTAAAAGATAAAGCTTCTATGACCTAAGTGCCAGATAATTTGCAAAAACGAACATCCCTGCAGTCTTTGTATTCTATTTTTTCTTAGTTAAAGTGGTCCTAGGATTAAATATACTTTTTTCATTAGGTACATGTCTACTAAGTAGTCTGTAAGTGTAACTTTACAAGTATATTTTAGTTCTCACAGAAATCATGGTACTCCCCTTGACAACACCTTTATCAGCTTTACTATAGAGAAGGACATCACCATATTTGTTTAGGAATCATTGAAAGTCAATTTCCATATCATGGTCTCAGATGCTGGGTGACATGGTGGCTGAGAGATGTCACAATCATGTAAATCCTGACAGATATCCGTCCCACTGCAGCCTGTCACCTTGTGTTTTGCTATAAGATTACAATGTTCCAGTCTCATCACTGTGAAAGGAGACTGAGGCTATGCTGCTTCCTGTCTGCAGCAGACTTATGACATCAGCCTAGACAAAGTCACCTGCCTGGGCTGCTTTTATATGATAAATGGTACAGTTTTTTTTTTTAATATGCTTTTGCTGTATAGAGTAATATGCAGACTTGTAAAGATACTGAAAGTTGCACTGTAAGTGCCTTGGAATAAGGTAAAATAAATAATAATAAAAAAAACAAAGCCCCTATGGTTAATTTTCTTTGCTGTCTATCCCAACAGGCTTCAAAACAGATAAAGATATTGTAGTGTATAATGTAGAAAAAATACGGGGTATCATGTTTTCATTTGTGTTTTTTTGTTTTTTTGCATAATAGCTTCTCTCCAATAGAAAAGAATGTAGGTGGAATTATTATTTTGTTATATTTAGTGATTCCCTTTGATTTATTATTAAAATAAGCATAGTTGTCCTTTAACCATTTATCCAAGTAACATTTTAACCACTTCAGCCTCGGAAGATTTGGCTGCTCAATGACCAGGCCATTTTTTGCGATACGGCACTGCGTCGCTTTAACTGACAATTGCGCGGTCATGCTACACTGTACCCAAACAAAACTGACGTCCTTTAGCTTTCTTTTTTGGTATTTGATCACCTCTGCGTTTTTTATTTTTTGCGATATAAACAAAAGAAGAGCGACAATTTTGAAAAAAACAACTTAACTTTTTGCTATAATAAATATCCCTAATTTAATAAAAACAAAAACACATTTTTTTTCCTCAGTTTAGGCCGATATGTATTCTTCTACATATTTTTGGTAAAAAAATAGCAGTAAGCGTATATTGATTAATTTGTGCAAAAGTTATAGCTTCTACAAAATAGGGGATAGATTTATGGCATTTTTATTATTTGTTTTACTAGTAATGGTGGTGATCTGCGATTTTTTATTGGGACTGCGATATTGCGGCAGACAAATTGGACACTTTTGACACATTTTTGAGACCGTTGACAATTATACAGCAATCAGTGCTATAAAAATGCACTGATTACTGTATAAATGTCACTGGCAGGGAAGGGGTTAACACTAGGGGGCGATCAAGAGGTTAACTGTGTTCCCCAGGTGTGTTCTAACTGTGGGGGGGATGGGACTGACTAGGGGAGGAGAAAGATCGGTGTTCATACTTAGTATGAACACACGATCTGTCTCCTCTCCCCTGAGAGAACCGGGATTTGTGTGTTTACACACACAGATCCCAGTTCTCACTCTGTCACGAACAACCGCGTTGCATCAGCCCCGGGCACATGCTGCGGGCGCACGCTTCCTACAGCGTTTTGAAGGGCCGTCGTACAGTTGTGGCGGCTCGCCCAGGGGAGCCAACCTGCCACAGAACAACTGCGGTGGCTGGTCCGGAACTGGTTAAAACATTGCTGCATGAAGTATCCTTGTAGTTAGAAGGATTTGTCAATTATGATTTGGGGTAAAATACTTTGCATCCTTTGAATACTTGAATCCCATATAGAAAAATCCCAGCATTATGCATTTTTTTTATTTTCTTTATATATACTAAAATCTTTCAGCTTATGGAAGCACTATCTAGACAACAAAAGGAAATAATAATTTGGGGTGAAACCAAGATACCTCTATACCCTGTGGGCTTGAATCGCTGGGAGAGAAGTGGTTATAAGAATTAGGTAGAGATCAGTGAAACTTTTGATATATTAGCTGTCTATGAGAAGTCAAATGGTGGATAGGGTTTGGTACAAACCAGGATTCGTGTAAATCCATTGCATCTTCTTTTTTATCTAGTAAGAAGGAAATGAAATTGGAATTACAGTATGTTGCATTAGTCCCAGGGATCTATATTTTTCCAGGAAAAGGTTCTCTGGCACCAGAAAGCATAGGAGTTGATGAAATGCCTCATAGGTAATTACAGTTACATGGTGTACACTGTTTTGTTATATTACAACATGTTAAAAGAAATTATTAGGTAAAGCATAGTTAATATGAAATACGTCATAATGAACATGTTCTGTGTTAAAAAAATATAGCAAGTGTTTGTGCTTGCTGATTTCCAGCTGGGAAGATGCTAAAATATATCTAACATAGCTAAGCTTAAAGAAGACCTCTGATAAACACTAGCCCCACGTTGAACCCCAAATGCAATTTTAGTAAAAACATAAACTGCTTTTAGTGAAAGAAATACTTCATGGGTTACTCTGTAATTTACGTGGCAAAAATAAAAAACATTGGGGAGATTTACTAAAACTGCATAGTGCAAACTACAGTACAGCTGTGCATGGTAGCCAATCAGCTTCTAACTTCAGCTTGTTCAATTAAGCTTTGACCAAAAAAAAAAAAAAAAAAAAAAAACCTGATTGGTTTCTATACAGAGTTGCACCAGATTTTGGACTCTCTAGTTTTAGTAAATCACCCCCATTGCATTGCAAGGGGTGGGCATATAATTAACACGACTCTCACTAATACTCATCTAAGTTATGGTAGCCAAAGATAGCCAACTATCCTAGATGTTTGTTTTAGGAGATATGCTAATCTGCATATTAGAAAATCAGACAGCTTCATCATTAAAGTGGTTGTAAACCCTCTCCTATACAAAGTGAAGTGAACAGCCTCAGATGATACACAGAGATGAAACAAATTGTCCTACATAAGTTTTACTTAATATCTGCTGTCTTCAACTTTTTATACTCTTCAAAAACTGCACATCGTGTTACAAATCTTTCTTCTTCTTTCAGCAGTGAGTGGGGAGTCTGGGCTTACACCGTGTGAGAGCTGATTGGAGGAAAGGCATCCCCCCTTCACATAGGCAGAGGAAGTAGGGAACTTGCAGAGCTGTAATCTGAATTGACAAGCTCTCTGCTAATCTCCCTCTAAGATCCCTTCCTGACACAAATTTTCAGCAGCTGTTATCTCATGTGTCTGAGAACTTGTCAAAAGTGACTCTGCTGATAGTAGAGGAACGGAGCACCAGAGAGAAACCACACTTAGAGCTTTGGTCAAATTTCATGAATGGGGTTTACAACCAATTTAAAGGGTATAAGATCAGTGCCACAAGAAACTATAGTGAGTTTTTTTCAGTATAGGATTCTTTGTAAACATTGGTTTAACTAGAAGCAGTGAGCAATAATGAATTCATTATTAAGTTATCTCTTAGTATGGTACAAAGCACAGTGGTTTTCTTTAAATCCAAATCTTCCACTCAGAATTGAGCAAATCAGCTGAGCATATGACTAACAAATGCTAATATCTGACTAGATTCCATTAAAATAGTGACACACTGTAGTTCTCCAGAAAAGAGTGCTTCAAAATAGTGATCCTCCAGGGAAAGATAAACCACAAGTTTTCAACACCTGACTCACCAGATGATTTTGATCCCTTGTGTTAACAAGTAAGTCAAAAAAATGGCATGTATATACAAGACCAGGATAGTAGGGGTGCACATTTTCACTGGTCTCGCGATTCGATTTGATTACGATTATCTGGTCAACGATTCGATTCATTTCTGGGATGCATCACGATGCATCATGATTACTGGCGCGCTCCCACTTCCGCTTGGGCTGCCTAGGTGGCCCTTCCTCCCTGCAATCTTCTGGAACACATGACAGGTCCCAGAAGATTGCCCGGCTATGCAGGACAGCGCAGTGAGACATGCGCACCCGGCTGTGAAGCTGCAAGCTGTCACAGCTGGATGCCCACAGTAGTATTGCCAGTGCCATGGACAGGCAGGGGAGAGAATGGAGGGTTTGGGTGGCCATGTCGCTGGATTGTGGGACAGGTGGGTATCTTTTTATTAAAAGTCATATGATACACTTTTTTTGTAGCTGCTGACTTTTAGACTTTTAATAAACAAAAAAAAATTACTAGAACTCTTTCTTTGAATTAAAAATAACCTCACTCCTTTAAAGCGGAGTTCCACCCAAAAGTGGAACTTCCGCTTTAAGCACTCCTCGCCCCCTGACATGCCACATTTGGCATGTAATTTTTTTTGGGGGGGGGGTGTGTCCTCTTTTTAGTGGGACTTTCTGTCCCGGCCGCCCCTAGGTGACTCCTCCTCTCGTCCTAGGCGGCCCCTCCCTGCCAGCCATCTTCTGGGACACAACACAAGTCCCAGAAGATTGGCTGGCCAATGGCAGAGCGCAGTGCCAGTGTCACTGCCCACAGTAGATATGACGGCACCGAGGAGAGGAGGGGGAGAGAAGCGAGGCTCTGTGCGGCTGCATCGATGCACCGTGGGACAGGTGAGTGTCTGTTTATTAAAAGTCAGCAGCTAAACTTTTTGTAGCTGCTGACTTTTAACAAACTTAAAAACGGGTGGAACTCTGCTTTCATGGGTGCACTAATCGGGTGCACTACAGGGTACAGGAATTCACATAAACGGCTGCTGGGAGGTCAGGAGGGATTAGAATCCGCAACTGACAAACAGCCCTGTGAAGTTCCCTGTACTACTGTCTCTGTGCTGACATTTCTCTGGGCTCCCCCGTTTGCACCTTCTAGCACACCAGGAGTTAACACAGTGGAATGTACAAACGGGGGGGGGGGGGGGAGCCGGGGAAATGTCAGCACAGAGCACATGTAGGAGCCAGTGTAAGTAGAGTACAAACACATTTGTGCTCTACAAACTGCTGTTAAAATACCTGTGTGGTAATAAATGCAGAGTTATAATCCATTAAGTGCCCACTACTGTATGTGCATTTTAAAATATATGCAGCTTCATACCTCATTTCTTAGTGTGTTTATAACTGTATATGCCGCTCGTGTGACTGCCCGGTCCGGCCCACCTCTCCAGTCTCTCGTCTCACGTCTCACGTCTCTCCTGACGTCAGTGGGAGTTCTCAGCCCCGCCCACCAACTGTAGCTATAAGATCAGAAGAGAGGCAGGCGGGGCTGACGTCAGGAGAGACGTGAGAGGAGAGATCCTGGCCGGGCCTGGCAGTCACATGAACGGCATATACAGTTATACACACACTAAGAAATGAGGTATGAAGCTGCATATATTTTAAAAAACACATACAGCGGTGGCCACTTAATGGATTATAACTCTGCATTTATTACAAAAGTTATTTTGACAGACACGCTCGGAGCGCTCTTCCGTCGACCCGTGGGTCGTGGGTCGCATGCATTGATGCCGCATCGGGGACACCCGAATCGCGATGCATCGATGCATCGATTAAATTCCACACCCCTACAGGATAGTGCAGCTCCAATGTTACCAATTGATATTCCTCCAGCTCCTTAACTTGGAGAAACCAACGCCCCCAAGATCATGGCCCAAAGCTTGTTCTAGGTATTATATACAGAAGAAAGAGGAACCCCACATAGTGACAGTATGTTTATTCAGTTAAAAATTAAGTAAAATTGCACTTTCATAACATAAAACTGTAATTTACCCTTAGAAATTCAGGAACGCTCTCTCTCCAAAGATGGTCACAGCGCACTTTTGGTTTTGAATATGACGTCAGCCGGAGGTTCCCTCTTACGTGTTTCATCATTAAAAGTTGATGTCCTCAGATGACAGAAAGCACCCTCTCCAAAGATAGGCGTCCGGGTATGACATCAGCTGGAAGTTCCGACCTATGCATTTAAAACTGAAAGAGATTATTAATATACTGTATATTGTGTCCAACTGAAGCACAACACCACTGCCAGAAGGTCCAGATAAAACTTTATACCAATAAAATTCAGTGAGACAATACAAGGAGTAGCTAACACGTTTCAGGGGTCTTGCTGACAAGACATGTGCTTGTAATTAGGGATGAGCTGAACAACCCCCCCCCCCCCTTCATTCGGTTCGCACCAGAACTTGCGAACAGGCAAAAAATTTGTGCAAACACCGTTAAAGTCTATGGGACACAAACATGAAAAATCAAAAGTGCTCATTTTAAAAGCTTATATGCAAGTTAAAATACAATTTAAAAAGCTGCGCTAAAAGTTCTCATTGAATATGTCCACAAAAATGTACATGGAGACAAGGAAATCCATCCACACTGCTTGAGACTTTATACCACCGCATTGTGCACACACAAACAAGAAAAGTGCCCGACCACCGTAACTGTAGATTCTGCTTACGAGACGGCAAGCTTAAAAGGCGGATGGCTATAACCCAGCCTAGGCCTTTCAGCTTGCAGATGACCACAATAGGGACTGTGAATCGGATGATGCAGATCGCTCCCTCTTTCCCACTAAGGTATCTGTTACACTCAATTGGAGGCAGATGTGTTTGACTTCTTTACTTAAAAAGAAAGTCAAATATTGCTTTGGCAGGTTTATGCCTGCTCACATATGACTTGGAGATGTACAAGGAACCCTCTTCCTCAATTTAGTCTTCTGCTTGTGATGGAACACCACTAACTTTGAAGTGGAACTTTAGTCAGAAAATAAAGTCCTTCTAGATCACTTCAGGCTGGCCCCTTGTGCAGGTATAGCATAACTCTCACAGGTCGAGGGGGCCGGGGTAGATCTGGGTCGACGGACCTTCTAGAACCTGATCACTTCTCTTATGCTATAAGTTCTGGACATTTAAGAATATGACACTGCTTATCTAACCAAGACTATTACCATGATCATTCTCCAGAACTTATAGCACAAGAAAAGTGATCAGGTGTCAGATGTGTCATTCACCAAAAAAAGTGTCAAAAAGTAAAAATGACAGGAGACAGTTTGGGACAAGTCCTTTATTTAAAAAAAAAAAGTGTCTCTCTTCGATCACAGCGCAGACGACCTGAGAAAAACACCGCCTTGATGGGAGGCTTCCCGTGACTGCAGCCTTTTTACACAGACAGCTCTTATATAGCTGAGGGTGGGGCCACCCAGTGACGTAAGTGGTGACCCCGCCCCCCTCTGACATCATGTGATGTCACATGACATCAGAAGGGGGCGTGGTCACCCGTTTACATCACCGAGTGGCCCCGCTCTCAGCTATATAACAGCTGTCATCGCAAAAAGCCTGCAGTCGCTGGGACGCCTCTCATCGAGGCAGAGTTTTACTGTTTTGTTTTTTTTTTTCTTGGTCCATCTGCACTGTGATCGAAGATGAATGGACACCGCAGGACATTTTTTTTAAATAAAGGACTTGTCTCAAACTGTCTGCTGTCATTTTTACTTTTTTGACACTTTTTTTGGTGAATGGGTAGGGGTACAATGTACCCCATACCCATTCACATAGGAGGCGGGTTCAGGGGGTACCCTTGTTAAAGGGGGCTTCCAGATTCCGATAAGCAAAGGTTGTAGGGAAGAAGCCCTTGTCCCCATCAACATGGGGACAAGGTTTTTTGGGGGGACCCCAACACACCCTCCCCATGTTGAGGGCATATGGCCTGCTACAGTTCAGGAGGGGGGGGCACTCTCTCATCCCCCATTTTCCTGTGGTCTGCCAGGTTGCGTGCTCGTATAAGGGTCTGGTATGGATTTTGGGGGGAACCCCATGCCATTTTTTTTAAATCTTAGTGCGGGGTTCCCCTTAATATCCATACCAGACCTGAAGGACCTGGTATGGATTTTAGGGGGGACCCCCACGCCCTTTATTTTTATTTTGGCGCCGGGTTTCCCCTAATATCCATACCAGACCCAAAGGGCCTGGTAAAGGACTCAGAAGGGACCCATACATTTTTTTTCAATGATTTTTATCTATATTGCTGGGATTTGGCAATACATTATAGTCGTGAGCAGTTTTACACACATTTTTTCCTAAATGTCATATTGCTGCTCTCATTGATAAAACTATGTACGGCCGCTATGTAAGCAGCCTGACATAGTGTGGGGTGTGCACTCAGCCCCCTGAGCCATGATTGGCCAAAGGCACCATGCCTTTGGCCAATCATGGCTCTCACAGCAGAGCGCGCTGTGATTGGCCAAAGCATGCAAGTCGGGTGCATGCTTTGGCCAATCAGCAGCCGTCAATGCACTGCGATCTCGCAGTGCATTGACAGTCTCACCGCTCATTAGGGGGCATTGCACGGGCGCTTGAATTTCCCGCGAACGCCCCATAATGTTCTAAATTCGGCGAACGGGCGAACACTTGATGTTCGAGTCAAACTTTTGTTTCGACTCGAACATTGGGCTCATCCCTACATGTAATCTCCTCGGAAGAAATACCTTTACAGTTCAAGATGAACATCTAGTCCTTCCACGTTGTTTTCAATCTCACATCCTAATAAAGGGGGCAGTTTTGGACCCCTGAAACGTGTTCTCTTTGGATTGTCCTCAAGGCTTTTATGAGAATAAAGTTGTATTTGGACTCTTTGGCAGTGGTGTGGTACTTTGATTGACATTTTTGTTACATTACACTAAAAGCCCAGGAGACCGTGGAGATTCTTTAGGGTGTAGAAGCTGCCTGCCTAAGAACCAGATCATTATGTCAACATCAGTACCGTAAGATAGCAATACCAATAGGATACTGGTGAGGGGATGCACTGGACACCTTTGCTACCATTGTGCTAAATGCTGGGTTGCAGTGTGCCCCTGTGCCTTTAGGGAGGGGTGGGCTCCCTCCAGGCTCATTTGCCCTCTGCCTATCCATTATATTGCATGTGCTTCTACTATTGAGGCTCTCAAAATTTAGAGTTAGGACTGCAGATGATGCTGCGGTGCCGTGAAGTGGCTTTGCAGCTTACGCATGTTTTGCAAATGTGTGCGAACTAAACCCCTGTTTTTAACGCATACTCTTAGACAGTATAATTTTTTTGGTTGCAGGCTGGTCTGTAAGTTGAGCTAGGAATTTTCTTTGGTTTTGTTTGACATGTGCTCCCTGCTGCAAAGGCCAGGTATAGGTGGGGGCACTGGCTATTTGTTTATACTAATAGGATAACCTTAGGGGTCCAGTGCTATTTTTCCTCTTTCCTCATATAAAGAGTACAGAACCCTTTTTTTTACTTTTGAATCCAGTTGGGTTTTTATTGCTGTCTGTGCCCCTGATAGGCCAATTTACTCTCTCTATTTCTCCAGTTTATCTTTATCACCAAAAGTTAAAGTAAAAGAAAATCCCAAATTTTGGGTTGTCCCCAGAACAGGAATAGAGGTTAAATCCTCCAATGTGGACACTAGTTCAGGTGACCCTGGGCACAACCAGGGGTTTCCTCATTTTAGAGGGATGGAACCCTACGGCCTAAGACTGGGATGCCATTAAAATGAATGTGTGTGTAAAGGCAGGCATCCCAATACTTTAAAAAATATAGTGTATATCCAAAAAAAAAAAAGTTTTGCTTTTAGTTCTACTTTAAATAAACTTTTTCTAGTTGTGGAGTCTCTATTCTTATGTGCCTAAAGATCACTTAGCTTCTATTCCTGTGACAAGAAGTACTCTGCAACACTGTCAAGAAAAACCTAATTTCCTTTTTTTATTCTTCCAAAATCAGAGTTTTCCTCATCCCCCAATATGCCATAAGACATAGGGACCTAGGGAGGTTGACTGATAATACTGCAAACAGCATCTAAAAACCTAGCCTACATGTTTGCATAACAGAAAGTTGGTATTCTGATCTATAGCCGTTAACGAAAAGAAAAGCCTGCTAGACAAAAACAAAGAGAATTTGTCATCACAGATTTCTGTGGCTGATCTGTGCAGAGAGAATGGCAAAGGCGATAAAAGCAGTGACTTTTAAGCACTAAGCACAAAAACAAGCATTGTCATTGAATAAAAATGCCATTATTGTCATTTATTGTTTGTATGTATTTGATGTTGTTTACTTTTTAACTGTTGACATGACGTACTGCAAAGTTTCAGCTCAGACTAATGTCTTTAGAATTTTTTCAGGCTTGTAACCCAGTTGAACTCGACTTGTCATAGCATTAAACCAATGTATTCTAAGGCCATGTAGTAGGCAGTCAATAATTAACAGATCTCTGTAATGGGAACGTCTTTGTTTTTAGTTATCCCCCATCCTACCCCTTCAACTAACCATACTTAAAATGTACCTAGATTTCCTGCACACATGCAATATATCATGGCTGACCTTACTGGGTGGTGTTCAGAGATCTGAGGATTCATAACCAGGCTAAAGGAGAGGAACCTACCAAGCAGCCACATTTACTATTTTTCTTCTGCTCTGGATCACATCTATCGGTATCCCAATACTGAAATATAGAATAGGCCTTAAAAAGTAGGTTCTGAGGCTTTCATTGCATGCATGGGGTCAGCTGAAGGATCCTCCTCCAGTGCCAGTTTTGGTACATTACGGACCTTGTCCCAGTATGTGGGGGTTTGCCTAGCTTTTGTGTCTGCTGGCTTCCTTATTGTGGCAACTTGGACTGACTGCTGGATGGAAAATGCAGATGACTCTCTGGAGGTAAGACGTTTTATGACAAACAACTATTTTGCCTTTGGGATTAAAGTCACTATTTTTGAGTCTTGAGCGTTAACTTTTTTAGTAGCTTTATATACTCTTAAATATTTTAGAAATTTTAATTGTGATTGTTTCTATAAAGCTCTGTATACATTCTGAGTGGTAGTAGACACAATGGGGCTTATTTGTTAAGGCATTGCAAAGAGCGATGACGAAATGTCAAATATAGTGCCCCATATCAGCCAGGCATTAGTTTTGTGAAATCATGTATCTGTAAGATGAATATTGATATTTTGTTAGAGATTACTGCACTTTGTACTTCACTCTATGAAATGAGCCTACATTATTAATAATCCACTTAACTGCTTCAGCCCCGGAAGGTTTTGCCCCCTAATGACCAGGCCATCTTTTTAGATACAGCACTGCGTTATTTTAACTGACAATTGCGCGGTCGTGCAACGCTGTACACAAATAAAATTGATGTCCTTTTATCCTCCACAATTAGAGCTTTCTTTAGGTGGCATTTGATCACCTCTACAATTCTTATTTTTTGTGCTATATACAAAAAAAGACTCACAATTTTGAAAAAAACAATATTTTTTAATTTCTGCTATAAAACATAGCCAATAAAAAAAATGTAAAAAATCGAATTTCTTCATAAATTTAGGTCAATATATATTCTGCTACATGTTTTTAGTAAAAAACAATCCCAATAAGTGTATATAGATTGGTTTTTGCAAAAGTTATAGCGTCTACAAAATTATGGGGTATTTTTATGGAATTTTTATTTATTTGTTTTTTTTACTAGTAATGGCGGTGATCTAAGACTTATAGTGGGACTGCGACATTGCGGCGGACAAATTGGACACTAAGTGACACTTTTGATACTTTTTTGGGGACCAATGACACCAATACAGTAATCAGTGCTAAAAAATATGCATGCACTGTCACTGTACTAATGACACTGGCAGGGAAGTAGTTAACATCAGGGGCGATCAAAGGGTTAAAAAGAAGTAAAGGATTTTTTTTTTTTTGAGATTCATTCTTTCCTAGGTAGATGCAGCATCAGTCCGATGCTGCATCTGTCCCCTGGCGCCTCTGCACTGAGAACTGAGCGATCGAACACCGCCGATCACTCAGTTTTCAGAGCTCTGTGAGCAGAGATCTGCTGACTGTCAGTCACAGCTCTCTGCTCTGCCCCCTCCTCGCTCATTGGAGCGCTGAGCTTTAGAGGGGGCGGAGCAGGCATCTCAGGCTCTCAGCGGCTCAATGAGAGGCTGAGTGGAATGTCAGTATTTGTCGGATCCAGGCTTTATTGTCACGATGATGCGGAGCCTGGACAGAAATCATTGACGTCAGCAGAGCGCAGTCTTCAGTTTGCTCTCTACTAAAAAAGGGTCACAGGAGTGCAAAACGAACTGAGCTTTGGCTGGGCTTCTCCTTTAAATGTGTTCTTAGGGAGTGCTTGCTAACTGTGTGGGGGGTGCTTTAACTGTGGGAAGACAGAGATCCGTGTTCCTGCTTAGAAGAAACACAGGATCTCTTTCTTTCCTACTAACAGAACAGCAATCTGCCTTGTTTACATACCGCTTACAGACCGTTTACAGACCGCTGTTCTGCCTCTATCGTGCGCACCGCAGACCCGAAAGTGCTGAATCACCTAGCTGTACGTGATTCTGCACAGAGAAGCCGCCACCTCACAGTAAATGTATGTGGGGCGGTCGGCAAGAGGTTAATGACCAGTGACGTACCCGTAACATCGCTGGACTTTCAGTGATTATACCAGCATGATACCTGCAGCCGCAGGCATCATCCCTGTACTGTTTTTAGAGCCAGCAGTCTGCTCTATTGTAATAGCAAAAGCAGCGGATAACTAGTCGATCAATTGCTTTTACAAGCAGCAGGAGGGGACATCCTCCCCCTCCCGCCACCTTCTGCGGCTTGCAGGGGTGCTCCTATCCCACTAGGAGACTCGAGCACCTAGCTGGCACATCTGCCGTCTGGTTAGACAGCCTAACAAAGCCGGGATCCGCTTTGATCGGCTCTCCGCTATGGTAACCTGGAAGCGATGATATCACATTACTTCCAGTTTACCCGGATGGCAACGGTGCCATTTAAAAAAAATTGAAAGCATTTAGAAACACTAACACCAGTTGCATTATATTACTCAAATCATTGCAAATAATGGCAAATAAACACATATTTTTTTTTTACTCTGAGATTTGAGATACAAATTCATTCTTAAAGTTGTTTTGCTAATTACGTTTTTATTTTCCTAATTGGTTCCTGGTGCATATTTTCTCTTTCTATATACACTTGTACGGTAACCATACAAGTATGTATAGAAAGAGAAAATAGTGTTGTAGTTCTATGCATGTTCCAGCCTGAGGAAGGCCGTTAACAGAGTTCCTCTCCCACCCTCTGGAACTCGCTACCTCCATCTATCTGGCTATCCCCTACTCTTGCTTTCTTCAGGCGATCCCTGAAAACTCATCTCTTCAGGAAAGCCTATAACGTCTCCAACTAATCTTTTACCACTTCCATCAGCTCATTCCCCACAGTTACAACCTTTTGTACCACCTGCCCCACCCTATTAGATTGTAAGCTCTTCTGAGCAGGGCCCTCCTAATCCTCTATTTTATTGAATTATAACTGTATTGTCTCCCTTTTATATTGGAAAGCGCTGCGTAAAATGTTGGCGCTATATAATTCCTGTATAATAATAATAATAACAGTAAAGCCTGAAATTGCATTTTTTCCAGATTTTCTTTGTATATTACTTTGTTTCTTTAATACATTTTAAGTGCAGCAATCCTGAACTTACTTTATCTCAATGTGGCCTGTGGGAGGACCTGATTGCATGCACTAAAAATCTACTGTAGAGCTGTTCACTTTTTTTTAAATATGTAACCTGTGTTTATTGCTCTCCACTGGTGGCTATCGCATTATCCAGTTGTCTTTTTTTTTTTAAATAAAGGACCCTTAGATAAATGTAATTTTATTTGCCAGTTTTATAAGTAATCAGGGGAGATTGAGTCAAATGTCAAAATCCACCTTTCCTCCTAATTATGATATGTTCGGATCGTGGTCTAGAGGTAATTGACGGGCAGTGAGGAAGTGATGTGACGCCTTTTTTGATGACAAATGCGTTGCAACCACGTGCAATTTGTGGCGCTTCCCTGTTTGCCTGAATATGTCACATTTGTCGGCTTTGCTGGCCACTGATTGCTACATTTCAAAGCATCGTTATCACGCCATGTAAACACCCCTATTCCTACTGCAGCTTTGGAGGATGGGGGTGCTAATAATGTGACTCAACCGTGTATTTTATAAAACCGGTTTGATTTGTTATTCAAGCATATGTTGTCAATACGACAGATATTTTATTGACTACAGAATATGGTTAAGGATGGAAGCAGCTGGACTATGTTTTTCAAGTCAATAAACACAGGACTCCACTCTTCATTTTTTCCCTGCCCTGGATTTTCTTTATTTGTCCTCAACAATGTAAACATTCGTTCCAAAGCAAGCATAATAATCAAGGAATTTAGAAGTATGTTTATGTAGTTAGAAGCCTCCCTATAATACAGGAACAATATGAGATCTGGTTGCAAAGCAGTTCTTTAGATATACTTAGGTTCAGTAATGTTAGACTTATATCTGGGTGATTTACTAAAGAGACAACAGCTTTACTGCTGTCCATTTCTCATTTCAGAAAAACTGGCGTTTTCTTTTTTCTTTTTTAATAAATAAAACTAAATGATGTCCTTAGTCTACAAAATCAATCCATTACCTATTTGCCATGTAATCCATTTTTCATGAAATCATTGCTTACTGTGTTTTTCTGCCTTCTTGTAATGTCCTAAATGAGCTCTCAAACCTCTGCTTTTCCCTCTCTCACTTCCACTTGTTAGCAACGAGCAGCGTATGTGAGTTGTGGTCATGTGCACTGCTCTTTGCACACTACACATCCCATAGTCCAGGGGTACTGAATTAAAAATCACGGAGGACCAGTAAGTAAATTATTGTTCCAGCAGAGGTCACATGTTTGTGCCATGATGCAGATCCTTCACGTCACAGCCCCTCTCCTCTTAGGGTAGGTTCACATCTCCGTGGCTGAGGAATGTGCGCAAAATCGTATTCCTGACCTGCAGAGAAATGTGCTGCACTTTATCAGATGTGCGGGGTGCCAGTCATTCTTAAAGGCACCCCCACGCATTGCCACCTATGGCACATTTTCGAACGCACCAAACTGCATAATGCTGAAGAACCATGCGGCTTGGTGCAATGTGATTTAAAAAAAGGGTGAGGACTTGAATAGGCTACCCTACCTGCGACGTGTGTGCACAAATGTGCATGCGCAGATCTGAACTGAGCCTCATATCACAGTCCCTCTCTTAATATCACACTTCCCTCTCCTTCACTTCAAAATCCCCTCTTCAAATTACTGTCCTCAGTCCCCCTTTACCATCCTCAGCCCCCCATTACTGTTCTCAGCTCTCCATAATTATCCTTAACCCCCCCATTTTTGTCCTCAGCTCCCCCATTACTATCCTCATCCCCCCACTTACTCTCCTCATCTCCCATAATTTTCCTCAGCTCCCCCAATACTGTCATCAGTCCCAAATTACTGTCCTCAGCTCCCCCTTACTGTTCTGAGTCCCCCATTACTGTTCTGAGTCCCCCTAAATAACTGTCCTAAGAGCCCCCTTATTGTCCTCAGCCCCCCATAATTCACCCTAGCTCACCCATTACTGTGGTAAGCCCCCCATTACAGTCCTCAGCCCCCTCTCAGCTCCCCTCTTACTGTCCTTAGCCACCTATTACTGTCATAAAGCAGCGCTTCTTCACCCCCCCCCACCGTCCTACCTTACACAGACAGAAGGAAGAGCAGGAGGCAGAGTTGGTCTGCATGGAGGGTGGGAGCTGCAAGCTGCCACCTGCCTGTGAACTCGGGAAGCAAACCCTTTTTCCAGAACTGTCGTGCTTCCCAAGTCCCGCTGCAGGCTATGAGGATGACAGTGGTGAAGATTGCAGGGCACAAAAGGCTTCTAATTGGCGGCACCGCAGCGATCTGGACAGAACAGTGGGTCGTTCTGGTTGCGGACCACAGTCCGCCATTTAGTGATGCCTGCCATAGTGCCTAGTCCCTAGTCCACCTTGGGAGTAAGTAGGCACCTTAAGAGTAAGTAGTCCACCTTGGGAGTAAGAAGCAATGGCTACGTTCCTACATACAGTGGGATCATGGAAAGTGAATGTAGACACACTCTAACAGGAAATCAGGTCACATCAGCAAATAAAAAGAAAAAAAGAATTTGGAGATTTGGAGGTGACTGAGGACAATAGAAGGTACTTTTCGAGTTAAAAGCGGAGTTCTCAAAAATAGAACTTCCGCTTTTCGGAATCCTTCCCCCTCCAGTGTCACATTTGACACCTTTCAGGGGGAAGGGGGGAGCAGATACCTGTCTAATCCAGGTATTTGCTCCCACTTCCGGGCATAGACAGCCGCCGTATCCGTATGTCTGGCACCTCCTCCATCCCCCCCGCTGTCTTCTGGGAGACACACAGGTCCCAGAAGACAGCAGGGACCAGTGGGATCGCGCAGCGCGACTCGCATATGCGCAGTAGGGAACCAGGCTGTGAAGCAGCAAGGCCGAAGATGGCAGCGTCTCCACCCGAGGGACAGATCGGCTTCGGGTGCTGACATCGCGGGTGCCTGGACAGGTAAGTGTCCACATTTTAAAAGTCAGCAGCTGCAGTATTTGTAGCAGCTGACTTTAAAAAAAAAAAAATTGGGCGGAACTCCGCTTTAAGCATACATACTTCAATAGATTTTGTTTTTTTAATGTCACTTTAAACTTTACTCAAATATTAAACTTCTTTAATACAGAAAAGCAAATATCAATGGTGATATGCCAAGTGTAGTAACCTTCCTTAGTTACATCAGTCAGAATAATAAAATAAAACTTGATTGCTTTGGGATAAAGTATTTTGGCTTAATAAATAAGCATATGCATAAGACATCAGCCCTAGAAAATTAACCTTGGACTTGAACTTAAAAGTCATTCATTTGTTAACACTTTTACAAACTGTCTGTGGCTCAGTTTGCATATTGTATACAGCACTGCTAAAAGAGGTTATATATTTTTTTTATATCATTTTTTTATTTATTTTTATGCTTCAATAATAAATAATGAATGATATTGATTGCACAGAGCGGCTCCAAACCTTTTCTGGGTGCCCCTAACGGTGCTCTTGGCTCCTCGTCTACTATGTCTGACACCATAGCAAGCTCTATGCTATAGGGGCATATGTGCAGGCACGCTTCGGAGCCAGGCTGTGTGCACTCATAGACACACACAGCGTGGTTCGGCCCTGCCCCCGCTCCCTCCTCACAGGATTTGATTGACAGCAACACTGCCTCTGTATGCTGTGAGGAAAGGAACAGAGACCAGTGACGCTGCAGACGAACACAGCACTGGATCAAGATAAGACTCAGGTAAGTATATAGGGAGGTAAGCGATACAACGACTAGAACATTTTTTTTTCCCTTAATGCAGGGAATGCATTAAGGTAAAAAATGTCTTTCCCTTAGAAACACCTTAAAGACCTATACTGTCCAAAGTGAATTGTAATATACTGTAGTAAAAAACGTACCTACACATAGTGCAAGAGGTGTAGCAGATCTTGAGCTTATGAGAATAGGGGGCCCAAGAATAACTGCTAGGCTGTTGACACATGTGCAATTCTGCTGATAGCAACAAATTACCAGTGTCAGGATCGCAAAAAAGGCACCTATGTCCATATGGAAGCACTCCCTCTGTAGCCTCCCGCAGTGAGATGTCGCTCTGTCGCCAATCTGATTGCTGCTAAATCCCCCTAGTGTTAGAAGAGATATTTCCCTGCCTAAGCTACAGAGGGAGTGAATCCATAGGGGAAAAACTGGCAACTTGTTAGTAGTTCTGCAACTGCCGATTTAGACAAATTGTCAGTGTTAAGATTGCTAATGCCACCCATTTGTCATCAGGCCTACTCCCGCTTCTGTGTCCATATTACATTCTGTAAACAATAAAGTAATATTTCTGTTTAGTTCACATTTTTTATGTTTAGATGTCTGGTGGTTGAGCCTCTAGTAACCAGGTTTACAACTTGGTTTTTAGCTTTCTATTCATGACAAGCAATATAGCAGTAAAAATGATCAACATCAAGTATAGAAGGGTTGCCAACCTCCAGCCAGGGCCGTCTTTAATATTGATTGGACCCTGGGCAAAAATGTTCTTCCCCCCCCCCCCCCCACACACACACACACACACAGAAATGTGCTGCCCTTTAGTAGATACACAGTAGTTCCATTAATTCTTAATGAAAACCTCACGCATCTGCTGACATGTGTCTTGGCACCGTGTGATTTTAAAAAAGGGTTAGGGATTTTCTTCCACATTTCTAGCGCATAGAGCAACCCATTGAAATGAATAGGCTGCTCTACACGCTACCTACATCTTTATCCAACTTTGCATCATAAAACCCCTGCTAACCTCTGCACCCCAAACTTCCCCCATCCTCTCCGCTCTAATCCCCATCCCCTTTAACTCTACCTGCCTCCTCTACTCATCTTTGCACCCACCTTCTATACCCCTTCTTGCTCACCTGTGCACCCCAAACTGTAATTCCTTCTCTCCTTACCTCTGCACACCCCAAACTACCCTTCCCCACACTAAATTGCTTACCTTTGCATAACAGGCTGATGTTAGGCTGAATGACCACAGTTGTAGGCAGGACTTTCAAGCATGCCCTTTCAGTGGGCAGCATTCAGCAGAAGTGATGGTGAGTATGACCTCAGGGGGGCATGATATACATATGAATGCCACCTCTATTTACATATGAATGCTGCCGTTCCGCTGCTATTTATATATGAATGCCTGTATTTACATGTAAACACAGGGTCTGCAGGTGAGTCATCTGTACACAACAATAGGACTGGACAGCTTTAGTAACAGAACTTCACACTGAGATATTGGGACATAGCACAGGACTAAAACCTCAAGGGATGAGGGAATTTAAACTGGGATAGTTTACAAGTATGAGGCAGCTGCTTGGGGCCCCACAGCAATAACAGGGCCCAGGGCAGCTGCCTCTTTTGCCCTGCCTTAAAAACAGCCCTACCTCCAGCACCACTTTTTAATGACAAAACATAAAAAAGTTACTGATGAAGCACATTTTTTACTGACATTCTAAAATATAACAGAAACTCCTATTATAAACTTTTATACTCTAAGACTATAAATATTTAAGCAGTATAAACAATATGTAAACATTAACAATACTCAGAACAAGTAATCTGCTGGACTTGACAATGAAAAATTTGAAATAAAATGTGAGCATGACTAGGATGAAAGACCTGGAGCACCCTGGGATAATTTAGAAAAATAAGCCACGGCGATCAGTAGGCATGGCTAGATTTTGGCTAAAAGTGGGAAGTGCTTAAAAGGTGATCATTAAACAGAATCTGTGCCTAGTCACTATAAACACTGCACACATATAACAGTCCTTGTACCCACAATTTAATCTTAATTACTGTACCACAACCTACAGCCTCACAGACACATATAAACCTCAGGACAAAAGATCATTTTATAAAAATTAAATGTTTCCATTAAAAATGCTTTCATGCATACAAAAAGGACTGATTGACTGAGACGACATTAAAGATGAACCTCATTAAAACCAGCAACTTGTTGCGACAATGAACACCTTGGTCAGAACTATGTAATGTACAACATAATGTACAGAGTGCAGGGGTTAAGAGTAAGTAACATACAAAACAACATATAGAGTGAAGCAGTCAGGGTGAACCCTGTGTTCACATCGGAGTCCCCCTTATAACAAAGTCCCCAGCATTTCTCTATACATCAGGGTTCCAAGAGTCCCTTCTTACATCAGAGCCCCCCTTACACTAGAATCCCCCCTTACTTCAGGCTTCCTCCTTACACAAGAGTCCCCCTTACTTTAGAGTCCCCAGAGTTCCCCCTTACATCAGGGCCCGAGCACCATTCAGTTGAGCAGCTGCCTTCTTTTTTATGGGCAGTCATTACCATTCTTGGACATTTACGGATAGATAAAAATTGTCTGATTTTTACAAACTGTCCGTAAATTTACAGGCAATTGGCAACCCTGCAGCCTAGTCTGCTTACTTACTTTTTTTTTTTTTTTTTCACCTTGCGGCAACACCTACTCAATGTACTATATTTATAGGGGAGCAGTGTTGTTACCCTAGTACAGGAAGTATGGTAGGACTACAGAGCATCTCCCCCTTTCGCATTGTCATAGCATATGGGGGAGATGTTCTGTAGTTCACAGAAGTGAACTGGGTGGGACAGTGTTTTTGATTTCAGTGGATGTTTAGAGCTCGCTGAATTTCTGGCAGGATCAACCAGGTTTTTTTTACACTTATTGAGCAGATATAACAAAATGCTTTTAATATTATTATTAGCAGACCAAAAGGGAACAAATAAAAGTGTTAGGGTTTACATACCCTTAAAATAAGTACAATTATGACATTTCTGTGTCTCCTTTGGTTATTCACCTTGCTTGCTGTAGACAAAGGCACCTTTTAAGAATTGTTGGATGTAAGTGCCTCATTAGCAGGGTGCTTAGTTAATGACAGCAACTGTTCTCACGTATCTGAAACTGAAATGAATGCCAGGCCCTCTAAAAGCAAGCCTGGGGCATTAATGTGTGATAGAGTGGGTTTCCTTCCCTGTCTAATGACCTCAGAGACTTTTTTACTATGTACAGGCAAGTAAATGACCCATGGCAATACAGCTCCTGCAGAGCCGCAGAGAAATATAAGAAGCTGCAAAGGAAGTTTGCTCTCTGTTGGGCTAATGGTGTATTCTGCCAGTTAGCTATTATATTTACAGCACTAATTTCATCAAGGTGCTTGGATTTGAATGTGTTCATTTGCTGCAGTAAGCAATATAATTATTGATTCTGTGGCTTAGCAGGCTACACCAGAGAAGCATTGTTTAATACACCTGCTATGAAGGGATGAATAAAATGTGATGGAGTCAGGCCATGCAGTCATTATGCAGCATATCTAGCAACAGGATGCATATTAAAGCATCAATATTCACTGTTTGTTGTGCAGTTTACATGATGGTCACCACTGAGCTGAAACTAATATTGCAAGAAAAATTTTCTTTGCATTACTTTCTTGTTAACTATATTTAGATTACATTATATGCATGCAATATAGTGCTGTTTCTATAACACAAAACAGTACACAATTCTAAATTATTATGATTGTGCTACATTCTTAAAGCAAAACTCCAAAGTCTGTCCAATTGTGTCTCCCCATCTCTGCATGCATTGGTTTTTGTTTTGTTTTTTAAGCCATTATTTTACCAATGTCTTCAGGATGATTATGTTATCATTGGGGTCTTTTAGGATCTTCTCATGCGGTTGGTGGTCCTCGTTGTTGTAGAGAGCAAAGCTGACTTGATGACATCAGTGCCGCTCTTTACATCTTTACACTGTGAGTGCAGGGTGTAATAGTGACACCCTCTCAGGATGGGTCCGAAATATCTAGCAGAGACCTGTGGCATGTCTGTGCATGCATGGAAATTTGTGGTGTGCATGATTCTGAAAACCAGGAAGGAACAAGAACAGGAGTTTCAAAATGGCAGTGCGGAAGCAGAGTGACGCATGGGAAACTTCCGCTACAAGGAAGTAACTCTGAACTCCAAGGACTAGTATTTCTTTTATTTATCATACATGGACAATTATTAAAGTGATAACATAGGTAGGGTTAATTTCTCTCTAAACCTGAGCTGTTTTTTTTTCTTAGGGGTAGCTTCAAGTAATAAAAAAAATAACAGTTGAGCTAAGCTGTTATGATCCCATAGCCCTCACTCCCTCACGCACTTGGCTTAATTTACTAAAACCTATGCACATTTGGAGGCACACCAGTTGTATATGGACAAGGTGAATGTAAACTCACAATATTTACTATGTGCCCAGACAATACACAGGCACCAGCGTACATATGGTGAATTTACTAGTAGATAAAGTTTTGCTGTCAGGATAATAGTCCGCTAGACTGTCAGCTGCCCAAAACAAAAATGTAATTGCCCCTAATGCTTTGGATCCTACAGCTCATGTAGGAACCAAACCATATAAAGTATGCACTGCTATCATTAAAAGTGAAAAAACTAGATAAAGGTAAAAAAAAAAAAAAAAAAATTATCTATGGGGCTTATGACAGTGTGCATATGTAAATGCATGCACACAATTTCATATGCTGACGCTTCTGAACCTTCTTCTAATACTAAATATCCACCCATACGCTGCCTTTACTCACTCCAGCAGCATGATATACAGATTTCACATACTGCTTTGCTTAGCACATTTAATTAGTGAGCTGGTCACTTGAGTTCCTCAAGACATGTGGTTAAGTTAATTGGCTCCTATCCAAATTGGCCTGAGCATGTGTATGTATGCATTGTATGCATGTGATATAGGAATCTTAGATCGTAAGCTCCTTGAAGGCAGGGACTGATGCAAATGTACAATAAATAAAGCACAGTGTAAATTGTCAGCGCTATATACCTGATACCTAATACATGTAGTATTAATAATAAGTAAAATGGTAACATGGGCCTTCTTTTATGCACCTTATCAGAACAATGGCACAAAAGAAAGATTTTTTGGATGTTCAATGCGCACAGGAACCTAATTTATGCGTTGAACACTAGTGTACGACTTGCTAGATAGGTTCACGTATTGTGCTTACTTAGCATGAATATGTAGCACCCTCTACCAGTAGGTAGGATCTAGTAAGGTTTTTTTTTTTACTAGGTTAACCAGCACAGGCAAATTTAGGAAGGCCTATGCTGCATGCTAGGCCTATCTGCGCTTCAGTTCTGAGTCGCCTCCTCTGCTTCCAGGGAGAATATTCTGGAAGAGGGGCTGGGCCAGGAACTGGAGTGGCAGGCAGCTTGTGTGTGAGCCCTGACCATTCCAAACTGGTATTGGGAGGGGGCGGGCCTCATATATAAGCTGAGGTGATATACCACTGGAGAGAGAAGTCTGTTGGGTGAAGTGAGGAATGGCATGTTAGATAGTCGCAGGAGGCCATCCCCATCTGGGGCGGGGGTGCACCGATCGCAGGAGAAGGCCCGGGGAGAGCTGTGAGGGAACATTGCTTCTACACGGACATTGGCAATGTCTCTGTCACCACACGGTTGGATGGCAGGGAATTCGTGGAGCAGAGGGGCAGGTGAAACTGTCGGTATGCATGGTCCAGTCAAAGTTCCTCATCAAGAACTCAGGGCTGTTGAAAGGTCGGTGTTACTACAGTGGGGCTGGAGGTGCCAAGGAGTCTGTGAGGGAACTCTGCTAGTACACGGTCACTAGCAAAGTCTTCATCAAACACACGGTGGATGATGGGGAGTCCTGAATCAGAAAAGAGACTGTGGGGATCTGTGTCAAGTCGATGTGGCCTGCGGGCACATGATTTGCAAGTTGGGCTGGCTAGGAACAGTAGTACATATTTCCTAGAAGACATGCTTTTAACCCACTAGGCCTCCAGGGAAAGATTCTGCAGGCCTATGGCCTAGTGGCAGCGAGAAACCAGAGCCACAGCAGGGAGGCTTATTCAGAGTGGGCCCCTACCATTCAATAGAAGAGGATGTGTCATATTTCAAGTAGTAACTTCAAGTTTGTGCAGGAGGAACCAAGTGTACAGGAGGAAACAAGTTATGGGCAGGAGGTGAAAGAGATCTAAGAACTCTGCTTTTACAAGATCAAAAGTGGTGTTTCTATCCTTCACACGGCGATGGATGGAGAACTCTTAGGCTACTTTCACACTAAGGCATGCGGGCGCTGGCGGTACAGTGGCGCTAAATATAGCGCCACTTTACTGTCATTTTAGCAGCGCTAGCGCGGTGGTTTTAACCCATCGTTAGCGGCTGAAAAAGAGTTAAAACCGCCCGCTTTGCGGCGCTTTGCGGGCGGGTTCGCAGCGCTGCCCCATTATTTTCAATGGGAAGGGGCGCTTTAGGAGCTGTAAATACACGGCTCCTAATGCGCTCCAAAGATGCGGCTTGCAGGACTTTGACCACCCTGCAAGCGCACCGCTCCAGTGTGAAAGCCTTCGGGGCTCTCACACTGGAGTGCATTGAGCAGCTCTTTCGGGGCGCTTTGCAGGTGCTATTTTTAGCACTTTAGCGCCTGCAAAGTGCCTCAGTGTGAAAGGAGCCTTAGAGATAGTAGTCTGCGAAGGTCGAGCCACAGTTGGAGCAACAATCTGCATGGAAATGCAGGAGAAGATTTATATCTAATGTACTATGCACATTCTAGCTTCTGGTTCTAACTTTATCAAAGTGTACTAAATCCTTAAATATGATGGCAAAGACTTATACTATGGGCATCCCATATTCCTATCCCTATCCAATTTGTACCCCCCAATGAAACAACAAAAACAAAGTTCGCAAAAGACTTTTCATTGTCTCTGGATGTGATGTATGAAGTCTGGCAGTGGTGTGATTTGGTGGATTGTTTGTTACTAACTAGCCAATCAGTTTATTTAAGTGTCATGACTCATATCAAATTAAAAAAAAAAAATCTTCAAAAACATCTAAAAAAAATGGGTGGTGCAACAAAAAGTAAATTGTTTCTGGTATTCATTATTTTTTTCTGGTTGTGCTACCTACCTATTCAGGGAATCTTGAGAGCTGGGAAAAAAAATCAGGGGCATAAACCCTTTATATTCCAGAGATTTTTCCTCTAGATCCTATAACCAGGGATGGGACAACAGGTGGGCAGGAGGGGAAGGCACACCTGGCACAGTGGTAAGGCCACTGCATGCATGCTCCAAATCAGTTGCTAGCAACCAGCGCGCCATGGCTTCATGTCTGGTCTGACAGCCATTGCTATAACACTGTGCTTCAGCATGCCCACTTTCCATCATATCTGCTCACAGCTGACATAAAAAACACACCATGCTTGCACAACAACCTGCATGAATGTGCAGTGCCCACTTCAATGTCAACCCTGAGCAGCCAGAGCAAGGGGACAGATAGGCTTATTGTAAGACATGCATGAGGAGGGGGTTCAAGTTCTGCATCTTTGCCCTGGGCACTGGACAAATCTGTCCTGGTATTGCTTATAGCCACCATTCATGTTGAATTTCTTTTGACTTGTCTATTTAAACAATCTAAAATCTAACTAGTTGCTTTTTGTTACACTTATCTGTTATGTACACTTTAAATGAATCAATACCTACTGCTGGTTTGTAACTAAATAATTAACCTTTATTATTCTAAAAAAGGTGAGTACCAAATGCCGTGGACTGTGGTGGGAATGTGTGACTAATGCGTTTGATGGAATTCAGACCTGTGATGAGTACGACTCCATATATGCAGAGCATCCAGGTATGTACTGGTAAATCATACTGTCTGGCAGTTGACAGAACATTGAGCTGCTATCATATTATTTTGTAATTGAACTATTACATGGCCTATTATTTTGTCTTGGTAGGGAGTTTTAACAAATAACTCCACCTGGTGGATTTGGATGGGAATTAGTATTGTATGTATTAGCTTTTTTCCTTCTTTACTTTGCAAATGTATAATATTAAAATAGGTGCTGCTTGCATCTGAACAGTATACCTTACTGAGGAAATAAATCTAGAGACATTTACAGATTTTTTTTCCCCAGCACTCACAGTACATTCGCCAGGTAACATTCACCTATTTTTTAAGCTGAGTGTTGACATATTTGTCAGTTAAAATATTTTTTGCATTCCCCAGCACCAATTCTTTATTAAGGCAAGGTGATTATTGTAACTTTTGTTCAACAATTTTAATAGGGTGAATGTTTCATTCATTGCGCAGTCACCAAAGTTTACTTGTCACTATTCTTTCTACATTCACCAGCTTGAGATAGCAGATTACTATTGCAAACCCATTGTCCATTGCAACTATGCTGATACCAGCCTACCCTCCACTCATTGATTTAAGAGGGGTCCCCAAAAAAGCAACCCCAAAGCACTAGTCTCAATGCTATTGAGTCCAGAATCTTTGGTACCACCTGTGCCCAGTGGCATTAAAGTGGTTGTAAACCCCATTCATGAAATTTGAGCTGGGCACATCTACAGTATCTGTAGTGTTTTCTTATCTCTCATCAAAGCCCTATGTCCCGTGTCTTTCTGCTGCTCCGTTCTTCTGTTATTAGCATAATAACATCTGACAAGTTCTCTGACACAGGGGATAAAAGCAGCTAGAAATCGGTGTGTGTGTGTGTGTGTTGGGGGGGGGGGGGGGTGCTTAGAGATAAATCAGCAGAGAACTGTCTCTAAAGTGTAGAGAAAGCTAAAGACACCAGATATAGATGTAAAACATATGTATGGAGATTTGTTTTATCTCTGTGTGTCATCTGAGGCTGTTCACTTCACTGGGTATAGGAGAGGGTTTACATCCACTTTAAGGATGGGGGATACCTTAACTGTTGTTATTCCTCCAGGTTTGAAAATGATTAAATCCACAGATTCAGCACCACAGGCAGTGAGTTTCCACAGGCAATCAAAATTTTTTTTATAGATTTGTTATTTGAACCTAGGCAATCTAGAATTTAAAGTGGATCTAAAGGCCGAATGTTTTTTTAATTGAATGCATTAAGGTAGCAAACTTTCTGAGTACAGCTCCCCCCCCCCCCCCAAATATGTAGATCAAAGATCCAGATCCAGCGCAGTGCCTGAGAGCAGCATCTCTGCTCTCTCACTCCTCACTGGCTCAGAGGCAGCAGCTGGAGCCACTAGCTCCTGCTGCTGCCAATCACAGCCAGGGAGGAGGAAGCGGGGGGCGGGACCGAGACTCAATGGACACTCAGGATAGAGCCTGCAGCCTGCACAAGTGCTCCCATTCATCCATAGCAGGCGGCTTGCTATGAGGGGACTCAGCAGGGGGAGGAGCCCAGAGCACTGACGGGGGGGGGGGGGCAAGAAGGGGATCTGGGCTGCTATGTGCAATACAATTGCACCTAGCAGTAAATATAACATTTTTTTTTTTTTAAATAGTTCTTTTCCCTTTACAATTGCTTTTAAGTATATATGTTCAATGAACATGCAGTAATTGCAACATTCATTCTTTTATACATTCGGAAGAAGTTACAGTAAGTACTTTTCCGCACTTATTTAATTGAAGAAAACAAGCTGGTGAATGGTAAATATTTTTTTCACATGTGAGCGGCGAATGTGATTTAAAAGTAGGGCATATGTTATCTGTTTAGTGTGCATCAAAAGTCTCTATAACCACTTCAGCCCCGGAAGAATTTACCCCCTTCCTGACCAGAGCACTTTTTGCGATTCGGCACTGCGTCGCTTTAACTGAAAATTGCGCGGTCATTCAACATTGTACCCAAACAAAATTGATGTCCTTATTTTCCCACAGCTTTCTTTTGGTGGTATTTGATCGCCTCTGCGGTTTTTATTTTTTGCGCTATAAACAAAAACAGCTTCAATTTTGAAAAAAATGCATTATTTTTTACTTTTTGCTATAATAAATAACCCCCAAAAATATATAAAAAAACCCATTTTTTTTCCTTAGTTTAGGCCGATATGTATTCTTCTACATATTTTTGGTAAAAAAAATTGCAATAAGCGTATATTGTTTGGTTTGCGCAAAAGTTATTTTCTTACTATAGCGTCTACAAAATAGGGGATAGATTTATAGCATTTTTATTATTATTTTTTTTACTAGTAATGGCGGGGATCTGTGATTTTCATTGTGACTACTCCATTATGGTGGACACATCGGACAATTTTGACACATTTTTGGAACCATTGGCATTAATACAGCGATCAGTGCGATTAAAAATGCATTGATTACTGTAAAAATGTCACTGGCAGTAAAGAGGTTAACACTAGGGGGCAGTGAAGGGGTTAACTGTGTTCCCTGGGAGGTGATTCTAACTGAAGGGGGAGGGACTAACTACAGGAAGTGACAGATCGTGGTTCCTAGCTAATAGGAACACACGATCTGTCACTCCTCTCAGAACAGAACAGGGAAGTGTGTGTTTACACACAAACTCGTCCCTGTTCTGTGTCTCCTGGTCACAATTGCTCGTGGCCAGCGGTCATCGAGACTGTCGGCCACGAGCATTGGCACCCCCTTTGTGCAGCAGGCACGTGCGCCTGCTATCCGGACCCCACAAGATCACGTACAGTAACGTGATTTCGCACAGGGGAGCCAGCCTGCCACAGTAAAATTGCGGCGGCTGGTCTGGAAACGGTTAAATATGACCCTGTTTATTGAGATTACCATGGCTCTAACACACATACACATGTGGAAGAATTAAAAAAAAAAATATTTTATATGTCACTCCTCTACATATTAAAGTTTATTTCTCTTTTCCGTGGGAAGTCATTATAAAGGTGAGGCCTAAGTGGGAACAACCATAGCATACCGCTAACATGATAAATGAATGCTGACCTCTTTCTGAAAATGCTAGTTTTCTGGCTGTGTTAATCGGCAATTAAAGCCTTGGAGCACGTATAAAGCAAATTGAAGTTAAAAAAAAATGTTTGGAACCAGTGACTTTGAAAAGACTCAATTCAATGCATTGGCATGACCACCAGACAACTAGCATTTTCAGAACATGCTAGTTGCCTGGCTTTCATGGTCAGCCAAAGGCTTCAACACTTTCTGAGCCACAGGAAATGTATGCAGATCAAGATCGTTCAGTGATTTAGAAAGCACCAAAGCTGGAGACGGACAGGCATGTTATATTTTTAGAAGGAGGCCACTGGTCGCAGCTGACAAATTCGTCTCAGTACAGGTTTCCTTTAAGGCTTTTAATAATTTTATTTTCTTGTTTTCTTTTTATTAGGAATACAAAGTGCAAAATATAACCCAAAAAGTTTGCTGATTAAAATGATATCACATTGGTGTGGATTTTAAGTAATGTAGTGGAATGGTAAATTTTACTTTAGGGGAGCTTTATTACCATGGTGGTTCCAGCACTAGATGCTGCAGGGACCCTCAGGAGCTGCTGAGCCCAGGGACCATTTTAAAAGTGCACTGGGACAAATATCCATTGTCCCTGGCACCCAGGACTCAAGTGGTTATTGTAAAAAGCAGGTAAGGGGATGGGTTTTCCTTGCTATCATAAATTCTCCTCTGGACACATAAATTCATATTTACCAACCATCCATACTGAATCTTCTTAATCTTAATTTTCTTACTTAATTGTATTGATTTTTGTACCTTTAAACCTCAGTAACACCCCGAGACACAGTTAAATTTGCCATGCGTTTGATTAATCAGTTTATGCATTAATAAAAGTATAGGATAGTGGAATGTAAGCTGTCACCTTTGTATTTGTACTGTGTGTATGTCACATCTAAAGAGGTTAGATATCAAGATTTATTAAACCAACAACAAAAACCCACAAATCACTTTCAGAATTGAAAGAGTTCTCAGACATTTTAATTTACATACCCTCCAATTGTAGTACTTCAAATTAGTGTGGTGCAGTGGATTGGACTGAATAAAAGGTTCTCATTTGCAAAGCCACTCTATCATAATCAGGGGTGACTTCAAATTTTATTTGCATCAGACATCTAATTTCACTGAATGCCAGACCTGCTCATTGGCAGATCAATGGATTAAGCCAGCCGCTTTGAGCAATACAGTAAATATCTCTGAAATTCTGAGCCACAGCCAAAATTGTCCTTTATGGTTGGAAAGAGGTGCACTAGTAAGCTATTTGTATCAGGTTTGCTGTCAGGTTTCTTACTAAAATTCAGAATTGCAAGAAAGCATATCTATAATCCACCTAAAACATTTATTTAATTTTCCATGCACCCTATAAATGATAAGGTTAGATGGGCGATTTTACCCCAATGACAGCTGGTTACATACTAAATAAGGCTACTTCATTAAGAGGTTTAATGCAAGTCTTCTGACTGTTGTACATATAACAAATTACCAGTAGTAATAATTCTTATTATACAGAATTTATATAGCGCCAACAGTTTGCGCAGCATTAGGGCAAACAGTACAGTGACACTACAATTCAATACAGGAGAAATCAGAGAACCCCGCTTGTTAGAACTTACAATCAAAAAGGGAGGAATCTAAAAGGGAGGAAGAGATACAAAAGCTAATAACTGTGGGGGATGAGCTGATGGAGAAAATACAAGTACACTTGTTAGGTGGAGGCAGGATAGGCTTCTCTGAAGAGAAACATTTTCAGGGATCGCCTAAAAATGGATAGAGTAGGAGATAGTTTGACAGATTGGGGAAGGGAATTCCAAAAAATGGGAGAGGCTCGAGAGAAGTCTTGGAGGCAGGCATGGGAGGAGATAACAAGGGAACTAATTGTTTACTACATCAATGTGAAAGTAGAGATTCATTTTTTCATTTATATCAGCCTCTCTAAGTTTGGGGATCCTATTATTTAAATAGGAAGAGCACCATTTTTTTCTTATGTGGCATCAGCATGGTGAAATGCTCTAGTTTTGGCAATGTGTTTAGGAAAATAGAAAGATAGCACTGCATCCGTAGGGTTATATTAAGAGTCTTGTTAACTTAAAGTATTGATGTTGGTGCAAATGATCTGGTTCCTGGGCCAAACAAGCTACTGTAAAGGCCTTTGCTTGTAATTCACACTGGAAAAACTACCAATGTAGGTCCAGTTCACTTCTGGTTTGGTCACATTGTTGCCAGTCAAGCCCTGAGGAAGTGGACAGTTGGACCCCTAAAACGAATTGGCTACTTTTTTTAGATTGTACCCCTGACTTATTGGAATAAATTTGTATCTGCACCTCTTAGCAGTGGTGCTTCAATTTCTATTCTTGTTGGCAATGTGTTGCCAGACACAGCACAGCTTCTATTACTATTGAAGCTAATAGTGGGCAATCTAAATGATAGAGGAGCAGATGACTTCCTTTTAATAGATAGACCTCTGCTTATGCCACATATACCAATACAGCCAGCAAATGATATATCAAGTTGTTATACTAGACCCACTGTTGTTCTACTAAGCTATTGCCTAATATTGGAGTTTTGGTGTGTATGACTGCTGACTGCTGGATGGAACCATAAAATAGAACTAAAGACGATATTTAATTTTGGATAGAGTAAGGGAAAGGTATAACCCCTGTAATTTTTTTGCCATCTGTTTTCCATTGGGGCGATTTTCCTTCACTTCCTGTCCCATAGCCAAAGCAGGAAGTTTGAGGAAATCCTTCCAAAATGAGGAAACCCCAGTGACAATACAGCATCCCTGGGGCACAGACAGCAAAAAAAAACTGACAGGTGTTCTAATCCCTCTCCACTCTAACTAAAACTTAAAAAAGGGTTTTATTTTAGTTATATTTTAACTGCAGAAGAACATCTTTCTTAAGCCTCTTGCATGCATATGAGCATTTTTGTTTTTGAATGCCTTTGAATGTAGCTATATTTTAGCTAATGTGTCTATGTGGCATTCCCAAAATCTGCATTGAAAGAGGATGGAACTGGCAAAAGTTATGTGCATAAGCACAAAAAAATGTGTAAATGCACATGTAAATTAATTCCAGCTGCCACCAAGACCTCCTGCTCTCAAACTCCCTTGTCACCTCATC
This sequence comes from Lithobates clamitans, assembly GCA_037952925.1. Classification (NCBI taxonomy): domain Eukaryota; kingdom Metazoa; phylum Chordata; class Amphibia; order Anura; family Ranidae; genus Lithobates; species Lithobates clamitans. The sequence goes on along the minus strand of JBBGZY010000160.1, from coordinate 9,306,989 downwards.
CCATGCTCGCCTTCAGGACTTCTCCAGAGCCTCCCCCATCCTCTGGAATGCTCTACCCCAATCCGTCCGATTTTCTCCTACTTTATCCACTTTCAGACGATCCCTGAAAACTCATCTCTTCAGAGAAGCCTATCTGGCCCCCACCTAACAACTGTACATTTATCTTCTCAATCAGCACATCACCCACAGTTATTACCTCGTGTATCTCTTGACCTTCCCTCTTAGATTGTAAGCTCTAAGGAGCAGGGCCCTCTGATTCCTACTGTATCAAAGTGTATTGTATTTGTACTGTTTACCCTCAAGTTGTAAAGCACTACGTAAACTGTTGGCACTATAAAAAAACCTGCATAATAATAATAATAATAATAATAATAATAATAATAATAGAGTACCCAGAGACTATACAGTAGGATACTCAGTTTCATTACCTTGCAGCAACCACCAAACAATGAAATATAAGTTTTGGGCGAATCGACCCTGTAACCACTTAAGCCTCGGACCCTTTGACTGCCTAAAGAGGACTTTTTACAATTTGGCACTGTGCTGCTTTAACTGGTAATTGCGCAGTCATGCAATGCTGTACCCAAACGAAATTTGCGTCCTTTTGTTCACACAAATAGAGCTTTCTTTTGATGGTATTTGATTGCCTCTGCCAGTTTTATTTTTTTCGATATAAACGGAAAAAGCCCGAAAATTTTGAAAAAAAAAATGATATTTTCTATTTTTGTTATAAGAAAAATCCAATAAACTCAATTTTAGTCATACATTTAGGCGAAAATATGTTCATGCCTTTGGTAAAAAAAATATCAATAAGTGTATATTTATTGGTTTGCGCAAAAGTGTCTACAATCTAGGGTACATTTTCTGGAATTTACATAACTTTTAGTTTATGACTGCTTATCTCATTTCTTAAGGTGCTAAAATGGCAGGGCAGTACAACCCCCCCCCCCCCCAAATGACCCCATTTTGGAAAGTAGACACCCCAAGGAAATTTCCGAGAGGCATGTTGAGCCCATTGAATATTTATTTTTTTTGTCCCAAGTGATTAAATAATGACAAAAAAAAAAAAAAATTTTTACAAAAAGTTGTCACTAAATGATATATTGCTCACACATGCCATGGTTATATGTGGAATTGCACCCCAAAATACATTTTGCTGCTTCTCCTGAGTACGGGGATACCACATGTGTGGGACTTTTTGGGAGCCTAGCTGCGTACGGGGCCCCGAAAACCAGGCACCGCCTTCAGGATTTCTAAGGGCATAGATCAGGGATATGCAATTAGCGGACCTCCAGCTGTTTCAAAACTACAAGTCCCATCGTGCCTCTGCCTCTGGGTTTCATGCTTGTGGCTGTCAGAGTTGGAGGTCCGCTAATTGCATATGCCTGTCATAGATTTTTGATTTCACTCCTCACTACCTATCACAGTTTAGAAGGCCATTAAATGCCAAGATGGCACAACCCCCCCCCCCAAATGAACCAATTTTGGAAAGTAGACACCCAAGCTATTTGCTAAGAGGCATGTTGAGTCCATGGAATATTTTATATTTTGCCACAAGTTGTGGGAAAATGACAAACTTTTTTTTTCTTTGCACAAAGTTGTCACTAAATGATATATTGCTCAAACATGCCATGGGCATATGTGGGATTACACCCCAAAATACATTCTGCTGCTTCTCCTGAGTATGGGGATACCACATGTGTGGGACTTTTTGGGAGCCTAGCTGCGTACGGGGCCCCGAAAACCAATCACAGCCTTCAGGATTTCTAAGGAGATTTTTGATTTCACTCCTCACTACCTATCACAGTTTTGAAGGCTGTAAAATGCCAAGATAGCACACCCCCCCCCCAAATTACCCCATTTTATAAAGTAGACACCCCCAGCTATTTGCTGAGAGGCATGGTGAGTATTTTGCAGCTCTCATTTGTTTTTGAAAATGAAGAAAGGAAAGAAAACATTTTTTTTTCTTTTTTCAATTATCAAAACTTTGTGACAAAAAGTGAGGTCTGCAAAATACTCACTATGCCTCTCAGCAAATATCTTGGGGTGTCTACTTTCCAAAATGGGGTCATTTGGGGGGGGGGGGGGTTGTGCCATCTAGGCATTCAATGGCCTCCGAAACTGTGATAGGCAGTGAGGAGTGAAATCTAAAATTTACACCCTTAGAAAGCCTGAAGGCGGTGCTTGGTTTTCAGGGTCCCGTACGCAGGTAGGCTCCCAAAAAGTCTCACACCTGTGGTATCCCTGTACTCAGGAGAAGCAACAGAATGTATTTTGGAGTGTAATTTCACATATGCCCATGGCATGTTTGAGCAATATATCGTTTAGTGACAACTTTGTGCAAAAAAAAAAAAGAAAATTGTCTTTTTCCCGCAACTTGTGTCAAAATATAAAATATTCCATGGACTCGACATGCCTCTCAGCAAATAGCTTGGGGTGTCTACTTTCCAAAATGGGGTCATTTGGGGGGAGGGGTTTAAACTGTCTTGGCATTTTATGCACAACATTTAGAAGCTTATGTTACACATCACCCACTCTTCTAACCACTTGAAGACAAAGCCCTATTACTGTCACAAGGGATGTTTACATTCCTTGTGACAGCAATAAAAGTGATCAAAATTTTTTTTTTTAAAAACACAATTAATAAATATAAAAATAAATAAAATAAATAAGAAAAAAAAAATTTAAAGCGCCCCCGTCCCCGCGAGCTCGCGCAGCAAAGAAAACGTATATGGAAGTCTTGCCTGCATATGTAAACGGTGTTCAAATCACAGATGTGAGGTATCGCCGTGATCGACAGAGCGAGAGCAATAATTCTAGCACTAGACCTCCTCTGTAACTCTAATCTGGTAACCGTAAAAAATTTTTAAAATGTAGCCTATGGAGATTTTTAGGTACCGTAGTTTGTCACCATTCCACGAGTGCGTGCAATTATAAAGCATGACATGTTTGGTATCTATTTACTCAGCGTAACATCATCTTTCACATTATACAAAAAATTGGGGTAACTTTACTGTTTGTTTTTTTTTAAATTCATGAAAGTTTCCCTTTTCCCAAAGAGTTGCGTCTAAAACACCACTGCACAAATACCGTATGACATAAAATTTTATTTTCTAGATTCTCTACTAAAAAAAAATATATAATGTTTGGGGGCTCTAAGTAATTTTCTAGCAAAAAATACGGATTTTAACTTGTAAACACCAAATTTAAAAAATAGGCTTAGTCATGAAAGGGATAAATCAGTGCTGCAGCTGAATGGCCTAAAAAATATAGGCCGAAGCATGGGGGCATCCGCCCCAAAAGTTTGGAGCAAATCGCTCCTCCACTCCTGCTGCCCCCATGCTTCGGCATATATGCTCTTTTTTTTAACTGTGGTGGTGAAATCACCTCCTACAGTGCTGGAGTCATGGCTTTATGTATCGTGGGAGCAAACGCTGTTGCTGTCAAGATATATAAATCCGTGCTGCAACTGAATGGTGTACCTGCTAAGCAAATGATGGTTAACAATAAAACAAAATAACATTACAGTATAACAGTAAGACATACCATACCTGCAAAGCAAATACAAAAAAAATAGCAAAAAATAAAACATTTTGTGCAATCTGTGCCTAAAATATATATATGCCGAAGCATGGGGGCATCCGCCCCAAAAGTTAGGAGCAAAACGCTCCTCCACCCCTGCTGCCCCCATGCTTCGGCATATATGCTCTTTTTTTAAACCTTGGTGGTGAAATCACCTCCTACAGCACTGAAGTCATGGCTTTATGTATCGTGGAAGCAAACACTGTTGCTGTCAAAATAAATAAATCCGCACTGCAGCTGAATGGCGTACCTTAAAACAGAAAAATGGTTAACATAGTAAACAGTAATGTATAAAAAAATTACATACCTGAAAAGCAAACATGATAAAACATAATAACAATAACACATTGCAAAATAGAATACAGTAAAAAAGAGCAGAACAATAGAGAGAGAAGAGAGAGAGAGAGAGAGAGAGAGAGAGAGAGAGAGAGAGAGAGAGAGAGAGAGAGAGAGAGAGAGAGAGAACAATAAAACGACAACTATTTTTGTTTTTTTTTATTTTATATATTTTTTTTTGTGTTTTTTTTTTTTTTTTTACACTTTTTTTTGTAACTGTAACGGTTACAGGTTCGGGTCTCTCAAAATGCGACGGCATCTTGGGGGACCCTGCGAAAGTGTGTCCTAGTCTGTGCAGTGCTGTACCTACCCAACTAGTGTATGGTAGCGGTCAAAACATTCACCAATGCAAAGACCAGGATTGTCAGGACAGGAGGGACAATAATAGCGGGTGTCACGCCTATATCCTCGCTTGCTGCAAACACGACATCTTATTTGGGGGGCTCGTTGGGTAGGGGTACTCGGTAGGACATACGGAAAATGCCTCTCATGCAGCCAGCTTACTGAATTTGGATTGGAAAGGTGAGGTGGAGCACCATCTGGAAACAGAAGGGCTCTGACGATCTCTTCCTGGAATTTAAGGAAGGATCCAGTCCATCCTGAAGCTTTGTATAGCACATGAGCATTCTGCGATCGCGCCCCCTGCCCGCGGAGGGGAGTAACGTACCCATACGTTACACTGCCTGCCCGTGCCATTCTGCTGACGTATATTGTCATGAGGCGGACGGCAAGTGGTTACGGTGATGTAAACCAAATTGAGATAATATCATATAATGTAACTCACAACTCTTTGTGTGAAGATCATTGCACTGAATGATGGGTGCTAATATCCCTTGCTGAGGCCATATAGATTAGCTATTCACAGAACTCTAAGTCATTTCAGAATCATTTTCGCAGCACACTTGTTCTTTTTCTGGAAAGAAGAGGTTGAATACCTTAGATGCTGGTCTTTTGACCCTGTTTCCTTTTACTACCACTATCAACTCAGGCTAAAAGCACTAACACCTCTATGTAACAATTCAGAGCCATTGAATCTACAAAAGTGCAAGCCATAATCCTTTTCCCTCCTCCTCTTGGTCAGTTTTCTGGCCAACTTCCAGGCTATTCCTTTAAACATCCTTCTGTGAGCGCACTTCAAATTTACTGTAATTTTCTAAAGTGCAATACATCAGTAGTGAAGAGTAGACTGTAGAGGTTGCAGTTTTTGTTATTTAACCTCTTTGTATCCAAAGATATATTTGAACCCATTTACGGTGGACCTTCCTGCACCATAGAGTGATCTGAGTTCTAGGTTCTTTGCCTGTGGACCTTCCTATATGAATACATACATGTAAACGTACAGAAATACTCATGAGAGTGTGTATGAGCAAAGGTGTGAAACTATATGATTGAAATATGGAAAAATAATGCCATCTACTGTTCAATATAATTAAATAGGGGTTCTTCAGCAGTCCTTTATCATATTTATCTGTATTTATCTACTTCTACAGAGCATTTAAAATGTCAGTGCATCAGACAACCTCTCTGTATGGGAACTGATTATCCATAAAATGCTTTGATTGGAAAAACCTAGTCAAACTGAAGCTGACACAAAAGACCTTACAGGTCATGCAGGGGCTAATCAGATTTGGATGCTCTGGATTCAGTGTAATTATTGTGTCTGGTTGTTGCTTTTAGGACTAATTTAAAATTTGCTAACTGAGTCCTGTGTAGCAGGATATGATGATTCTAACATTTTCAAATGTACTAAACAGTTTTATGGTATTTAGTAAGCCGTGTTCCCTTTGGCTCTGTTTTTCAGTGAAATTAGTGGCAACTCGTGGCTTCATGATAACAGCAGATATTCTGGCAGGATTTGGCTTCATATTCCTCCTCCTGGGGCTTGACTGTATAAAATTCCTAACAGATGAATCACACATCAAGTTAAAAATCTGTTATGTAGCTGGAGTTACACTCGTTATTGGAGGTAAGCTTAGGATGCATTCAGATTGTGAATTGACATATCAGTGCATCAATGATTGACAGGCTTGTTAAAACAAGATGTCACCTTCATCACCATCAGCCATAGTGGATTATAACAGGTATGTTGACTGTTGACATTTAAAAAACATTTTTTTTTTAACGAACAGAAAGCACTCAGCAAAATGTGTACATGCATCAGTTGATCATATAGTTGACCAGTCCCAAACTTTAACCCACTAAGACCAAGGTGAGGTTTTCATAAGTCATCCAGCTTCTGTAGCCCTAGCACTACCTGAAATCTATCTACTGTTGTGTTGTAAATACTGCCCACCTTCCATTGCACTGTAAAATGTATGGAGCCTTAACAACCACACTCCATCCATGTCTATGAGGTGTTGGGCATGCCAAAATACTTTCAAAAACAACTTTTGGAAAGTTGCATTGTAAACAAATCAAGCCATAGGGTAACATTCTGTATAATTACCCTGTGATTATAGAAATGTGAGTGTTGCTGCTTTTGACTACTTTGTAATGGTGCGGGCTCTGTGGCTGTAAATGTCGTGGAAAAATTCCCTTGGGCTTTGTATGCAAATCCACACCGTGCCAAAATGTGCACTTCCAGCGTCTAAATGTACATAAAGCACAAAACAATTCCTTCGTGCTTAAAAGCACGTTTGTATCAAGCTCTTTGGTATAAGGAATTTGAAGTACTTCATAGCACCAGGTAGAATCAGGAACAATGCTGCTTCAAGCTGGAGTCTCAAGCGTCTGTCCCTGGAGCACAGACCCTAGGGCTTTTTATTCATTGGAAACATAAGAATGACAAACAGGAAGTGATCAGCCACAACAGCCAATCACTCCCTCAGTACAAAAATGACATCACAGGAAATGACAAACAGTAAAGGGGAGGGCACTCACGGGAGGGAAAGGAGGAGGAAGTGCACACTCCCCGTCTTAGTCCGCATGGAGCTCACCTAATACTGTTCAAAGTTAACAGTATCTAGCAAGCTCATTCTACTGGTTCTTAGAGGCTTGAGACAATCTGCAGGGACATTGCTACTGCTGTTGTAAATATACGGTACGAGTATCACGACAAGGCAGATATCAATGTCCTCTTATAAAAACAGATATGTATCCAAAAATGGATAGCGTGGTCCACACAATAGAGAGATGTAATAGGTTTCTCTCGTTATGTGAACTTTGCTTCTCTTAACCACTTGACGACCGCCTCACGCTGATATACGTCAGCAGAATGGCACGGGCAGGCAAAATCACATACCTGGTACGTGATTGCCTTCCCGTGGGCGGGGGGTCCGATAGGACCCCCCCCGGTGCCTGAGGTGGTCGCCGTTGGTCTGGCAGCGATCAGAGATGAGGGGGAGGCCATCCGATCGTGCCCCCCCCCTCACGATTGCTCCCAGTACACAGAGGCAGAGGATGTGATGTCATCTCTCCTCGGCTCGGCAGTTTCTGTTCCGGCGCCGAGGAGAGAAGACATCCAAGTGAGTGCACAAACACAACACATCCCAGTAGAACATGCCAGGCACACATAACACCCCCCTTTACCTCCCGATCCCCCCGATCACCCCCTAATCACCCCCCCCCGTCACACTGACACCAAGCAGTTTTTTTTTTCTGATTACTGCATTGGTGTCAGTTTGTGACAGTTATGCCCCGTACACACGGTCGGACTTTGTTCGGACATCCCGACAACAAAATCCTCAGATTTTTTCCGACGGATGTTGGCTCAAACTTGTTTTGCCTACACACGGTCGCACAAAGTTGTCGGAATTTCCGATCGCCAAGAACGCGTTGACGTCAAGCACGTACGACGAGACTAGAAAAGACCAGTTCAGAACCAAGCGAGGCACCCTTTGGGCTCCTTTTGCTAATCTCGTGTTAGTAAAAGTTTGGTGAGAGACGATTCGCGCTTTTTCAGACTCGTGGCTTTCAGATCATTTTCTGCCGTTCAGTTTGTGCTTGTGGGTTTGTATCTGCTCTTCAGTGCGTGCAGTCAGTTCGTATTGGAGTTTTCTGTGCGATCTTGTCCGCTCGTTGCTGTTTTTCAGGTCGCTCTTCACAGGCCTTGCTGTTCTTCAGTGCGTTCTGTTACTTCGTTCTGAGCAGCCGACCGTTTTCTAGCCATGTTGCGTATGCGTACTCCTCGTAGAGTTCGTGCTGTGCGGGGGCTTGGTGTTGGGGTCCTGACCTTGACACAAGTCCAGTCCATGAACACGGTGGGGAGGAGTTCATGGACCAAGAATTGGTTGCTTCAGCGTGACCAGTTCTGTCATATGCCTTTGCTCCGTGAGATCCGTGAGAATAATCCTGATGATTTCAGGAACTTTCTCAGGATGACGGACCCCGTATTTCACCGTTTGTTGGCTTCGCTGACCCCCTATATCAGCAGGCAGGATACCTGCATGAGGCAAGCCATCACTCCGGAGCAGAGGTTGGTCGCTACCTTGCGGTATTTGGCCACAGGGAGAAGCCTGCAGGACCTCAAGTTCTCGACAGTCATCTCCCCCCAGGCTCTGGGGATCATTATCCCAGAGACCTGTTCTGCCATCATCCAGGTCCTACAGAAGGAGTATATGAAGGTAAGATTTTTATCCTTTTATATCACATTTTATTGTATTGAATGTTTGATAATATATTGTATTTCTTTCCTCATTCCCTAATTACCATGATTGTATTATGCTGTGAATGTCCCCTTTGTCCTCATGCATACTGGATTTTTATGTAATTATTATTTTAGGTCCTTCATACATATTTGCCCTTCAATAACCTCCCCAGCATGGTGTCTCCTGCCCTATATTCACCTCATGTAGTTACTTAACAATGTATTTTATCAGCTCCATAGTAGTGCTTTACCCCAAACACCCCCTAAAATGTTTTGAAATGTTATTTTTGATTTAAATTCAGGCAGAGGGCCAGAGGCTTTTTTTTGTGGTGTCCCCAAATTTTTTGTAACCCTCCCTCCCCCAACTGCTAAGTCAGCTGATCCCAATTCTCTATCCTCAATCATCTATCTGCTGACTTTACCAAACCCATACACACTATACCCACCTCTTTAGTGCTCAGATTTATGGATGAATTCCCCAAAGCATGTAGTGCAAGGGCCTGCCTGTATACTTTCCAATGGTACTGTTTAAAGTTCTTGTATCCTATTATGATCTTGATAGGTAATAGCAGAATGTCCAAATATGCTCAAATGTGTACAGTGTGTATTTATATCTTTGTATTATGACACTTCTTACCTGTCCAGTGGGCTGCCAATAGTGTAACTAAGGAGGGGCTGTTCCAAGTAATACCCATTATTTAGGCATTCATCTCTCAATGAAGTGAAGAGGGTTACCTGTCCAAGAGTTCCCCCCCCCTATAATGTTAGAAATGGCCCATGAGAGGGGGGGGGGATATGATAGGTGTACCTTATACTTTGTTGTTGTTAAATTCCCCTTAATAAATGCTATCTGGAGGTTGACCCATAATGTTTGTGTATAATCTGCTTGCCAGGTTTCTGTGAAAAAATAGTAATGTTTATTGTTTTTTCCTCAACAGTTTCCTTCCACGCCACAGGAATGGCAGACTGTGGCCTCCTACTTTGCCCAGCGGTGGGACTTTCCTAACTGCGGAGGGGCAATTGATGGGAAACACGTCCACATCGTCCCACCACCCAACTCGGGGTCGTACTATTATAATTACAAGGGGTTTAATAGTATAGTGATGTTGGCGGTGGTGTCGGCTAATTACGACTTCTTGTATGTGGACGTGGGGAAGAATGGCCGGATGTCCGATGGTGGAGTGATCGCCCAGACGGAGTTCTACAGGCGTCTCCAGAATGGCAGCTTGGACTTGCCACCTCCAGAGGACAATGTTGAAGGTCTCCCATTTGTGTTCATTGCTGATGAAGCATTTGCGCTGGGGGACCACCTGATGCGGCCATTCCCGATGAGGACCCTCACCCCGGAACAGAGGGTTTTTAATTACCGGCTGGCCAGAGCCCGAAGAGTGGTGGAGAACACATTTGGAATCCTGGCCAGCCGGTTCCGATTATTTATGACACCCATCCATATGGCGGAGTATAAACTGAACCATATAATACTTGCCTGCTGTGTTCTCCATAATTTTCTACGAAAACATTCAGCCAACTATGCTGGCTCAGCTGGGCCTGAGGCCGGAATCCCAAATACATCAACAATGACGGCACTTGAAAGCGGCCGTCCTGGCTTGCCCTCCCTGAATGCCCGTGATGTCCGGTTACGATACCTGGAGTTCTTTGCAGGTAGGGGGGCTATCAATATGCCAGACAATATGTGACACCTTTTTCAAGTAAAAAACAACCAAAAGCAATTCTTGGTGGACATTTACTGCTTGTGTTTGTTTGAGCTGACCCTGACAGAAATGTGTTGAGTGCAGAAAATGTTGTGATTGGGTAACCTTATAAAAAACAGTGTGTGCTGGTACTTCCTAAATGCAAAAACACATTTCACTACAAGTGCACTTGCAACTGCACTGAACCTGCACTTGTAGTGCAAAGAGAATTTGCCCTTAGGAAATAACCCCCATTTGTGCATAAAACAACAATTACATCACCCCAAAAGTGTTGTAGTGTTGAGACAATAATCCACACATTCTTGAGTAAGGCACTTTTTTATACCTGCACAATCACGTGTGCATTTACCAAAGGTTTTTAAAACAAACCAACATGTTTGTTGTATAACAATGTTTGCAGTAGCATTATGAAAAATCAAAATATCCATTTCAGATAAAACAGGCCTGTGTAAAACCAATAAGAAAGCCAAAAAACTTGAACTTACAAAGTTCACATTAGGTAAAACCTGAAGGCTATATCAGACATCAGTATTTAGGAACTGGGTTTGATATAGCGTTCAGATGGGGGGAAATCACCCCTGGAAAAGCCAAATTTGGAAGATGCACACCAATTTACAAATGTCCACATGTGCTATCTGCCATCATGGGGGATCAAGGGACGTGTTTGGGGGGAGCAAGCCCTTCCTCAACGCTACTTTATAATTGAGGAAGGGGTTGCCCCCCCAAAACGCGTCCATTGATCTCCCGTGATGGCAGATAGCACATGTTGGCACACTGTGTGCATCCTCCAAATTTGGCTTTTCTAAACATTGAAAAAAGTTTGGTACGATAAAACAGGTGATTTTGTGGGGTTTAAATTCGCCCCAAAACATCAATGATGTTATTATTTTTTTTAATAACATCACTGATTTGTTGCTGGATGTTTTGCAATTGGAGAGTACACCCCATGATCTCCCCTATCAGTATCTGGGCACTTTCAGATGTAAAGCGTTCTGGATCCCTCACATCACGATCACTTAAAAAGAGATAAAGAACAAAAAAAAAGGTCTCAAAAATCTGCCACCAGCCATCTCTTTTACCTGAGTCTGTGGTCGCAGACACTCACCTGTTGTGGTGCCAATCTCCACCACGTCTTCTTCTTCCTCCTGCTCAGCTTCTTGGGTTGGTATTTCCCCTTCTTCCAGAGAGGGGGGGTCTCTGGTCTCCTGGGATGAGGGGTGTCTGAGTCTTTTCTCCCCTATGTAAAACAAAAATGGTATACTTAGCACACAGATATTTGATGGCAGAACTATAGAAATAGGAAACATTGCTTGGAAGTGGGGTACAATTGTCTATTTTAGCCGAGTTCCAAGATGTATATTTTTTATTGCCCTTTGTCAAGCTGCAATACTTTACCTGTTTGGTACAAGCTTCACAGATGGAGACCCCCCTATAGTATACACTGGAGCACCTGTGTGGCCCCCTAATAAAAATGGTGTTCTTGTGTCCCACACTAGTGCTCCAGTGTCCAGATGTGAAAACAGCTGCTCAGTGTCCTCTCCTTACACACAATCTAGTTTGCATTTCATTCTAGTAACAAACCCATCTACACAAACAAATATTTGGCATCCAAGTAGGCCCCCAAAAATGTGTGAAAATGCATATGGCCTAAACAATGGTATTCTAGAGGCCGAAAGAAAAATGTTTGATACGAACGAATAATGTGCCCATGAACATTAAAGTTGACCTTTGGAAACGTTACAACTAATCAAAGCATATGGAGCAGAACGAACGTAATAAAGACAGAAAGAATAGGAACACAGCACAACTACTTATTTTTTTGCAGCACTCTCCGGATCTTTCGGTACTGCTCTGGCTCTCTCAACTTCAGGTCCGACCACCGCTTCCTGAGCTGATCTTTAGACCTTCGTACCCCGAAATTCCGCTCGAGACTCCTGACCACTTTTGCCATGATTTTGGCCTTTCGGATGTTGGGTTGGGGGTAAGGCCCATATTTTCCGTCATAGTCGGACTTCCTCATGATGTCGACCATCTCCAACATCTCCCCAAATGACATATTTGTGGCCTTAAAACGTCTCCTTCTGGATCGGGACGTGCCTGGATCCGCCCTTTCCTCCTCCTCCTCGTTGCTACAATTAGCCCACACCTGCTGTATGTCCGCCATCATGCTCTTCCCCCACTGCGCCGAACGAAAAGGGGCGGGGAATACACTAGAAAGAACGTCAGGGGCGGGCGGAGTTACACGCATGCGCAGTGTATATAAAGCGTAACACGCGTGCGTATTACGTTTGATCTGTGAGCGGAGGAAGGAGCATTGAACGCGGCGATCGTAAGAACGAAGGTAAGAGACAAACTTGGGCCTATACTGCTTCTATAGATTGAGGCCTATATTGTAACAAGATTAGGAGAGTTTGGTGTGACATTAGGCTTTGTCTTGTGTTGTGTCTTGCAGTGAACATAGATATGGTACTGGAAGATCAGGACTTCATTTCAGTCTTCATAGAGATGCTAAGGGAGCTGCCCTGTCTGTGGGAGATTAAACACCCCCATTACAAGAACCAAGCAAAGAGGAAGGCAGCACTGGAGCAATTGTGTGAAATTGTGAAGCAGGTGATCCCCACGGCAGACATCACTTTTTTAAAGATTTTCATTGGTGGCCTGAGGAGCACATATCTGAGGGAGCGCAATAAAGTCCTGGATTCACAGAGATCCGGAGCAGCAGATGACATCTATGTCCCCAGGATGTTGTACTACGACAGGCTGCACTTTCTGGCAGGCCAGACTGAACCCAGGCCATCCCTCTCCAGTCTTCCTTCCACGCTTCCTTCCCCCCTGGCTGAGGCTTCTGACGCCCAACCTGGGCCTTCCAGGCCACATGTGGAGGAGCCCAGATTGAGCCAGGTATAGCATTCCTCTAAATATTTCTGCTTGTCCAATCAATGATGTTAACTAGATGTTAGTTGGGAGTACTAATTTATGATTGTGATTGATGATGCAAAAACTAAAACCATGTCCCTTTTTCATACACAGAGAAGTCTCAGCCAGGAGGTGGCCAGGCCGAGCCGGCTGGCTGATCTGCAGGTCCCTCCACCCCCCCTGGAAACAGAAAGTGGCAGTAGGAGGAGTACCCTAGAGGAGGCTGCTATCAGATTTTTTTGTAGGGCTACAGAGGTCCTGGGAGCACCCCACACCAGGCAGGAGAACCTTGCTGCATTCATAGCCTATAAAATGCAGAGGATGGAGGAGGGCGAAAAAGCCATGTGTGAGGCCCTCATATCAGAGGCTCTGGCGAAAGGTGTGAGGGACCAAATTACACCTCACACACAGCTTTGGGATGGTCCTCCTCCTCCTCCTGCAGGTCCTACTCCTCCTCCAGGTCCTACTCCTCCTCCTGCCACATCTCCAACTGCACAGCCACAGCCCGGAAGGAAGTGTGAAAGGAAGACCAGACAGTGAGGACCCTGGATCCAGTCTGGTCGGCCAAAAGATGCAGCCTCTTGTGGTACCACAGCCTGGGGACACTGATGTCATCTGCTGCTATCCGGATCTCTGTGAATCCCGGACCAGACTGCCCTCCCTTACATATGGACTCCTCAGGCCACCAATTTTGAGGTTTAAGAATTGATGTCTGCCGTGGGGGTCCCAGGCTTCCCTAATTTCTCCTGTTGATCCAGTGTTGCCTTCCTCTTTGCTTGGTTCTGAGCCCTTAATAAAGGATTTTTGTTTTGAATTATACTCTCCTATGTGTTTTACTTCTTCAAAAATGATGGTTTGTTTGTGAGGATTCAGGTACATTTCTAATATACAATGTGAAATGAACAAGGGACACCAACAACAAAAAATCTCATGGAGATTAAATAATAAAAGATATCAATGGTGTTGGGGTAACTTGCCACACAAAACACACACAAAAATATTCTGGAGTAAAAATAAAAATAACATTGAACAAAGATCAGCCTTGGAAAAAATCCAAACATTAAAGAAAAAAAAAGGCTTAAAAACAAAAAAAAAAAACATAAAAAATATAAAACTGTCAGATGTGACAACTAATAACAATATATTGAGGGAATCCCACTAAAAAAACACAAATAAAACTTTGTGAGAAGTGTGTGTGAATATGAGCAGCAAAACTACTTAATTCTTGTCACATTATTGTCCTTCCTGTCCTGACAATCCTGGTCTTTGCATTGGTGAATGTTTTGAACGCTACCATTCACTAGTTGAGTATTAGCATAGGGTACAGCATTGCACAGACTAGGCACACTTTCACAGGGTCTCCTGGAAACCTGGAACCTGGAACCGGTTACAGTTATAAAAGTTACTTACAAAAAAAAAGTGTAAAAAAAAAAAAAATATATATATATATATATATATATATATATATATAAAATAGTTGTCGGTTTATTGTTCTCTCTCTCTCTATTCTCTCTCTATTGTTCTGCTCTTTTTTACTGTATTCTATTCTGCAATGTTTTATTGTTATTATGTTTTATCATGTTTGCTTTTCAGGTACTGTATGCAATTTTTTATACTTTACCGTTTACTGTGTTTTATTGTTAACCATTTTTTTGTCTTCAGGTACGCCATTCACGACTTTGAGTGGTTATACCAGAATGATGCCTGCAGGTTTAGGTATCATCTTGGTATCATTCTTTTCAGGCAGTGGTCAGCTTTCATGTAAAAGCAATCCTAGTGGCTAATTAGCCTCTAGACTGCTTTTACAAGCAGTGGGAGGGAATGCCCCCCCCACCATCTTCCGTGTTTTTCTCTGGCTCTCCTGTCTCAACAGGGAACCTGAGAATGCAGCCGGTGATTCAGCGAGCTGACCATAGAGCTGATCAGAGACCAGAGTGGCTCCAAACATCTCTATGGCCTAAGAAACCGGAAGCTACGAGCATTTCATTACTTAGATTTCGCCGGATGTAAACAGCACCATTGGGAAATTGGGAAAGCATTTTATCACACCGATCTTGGTGTGGTCAGATGCTTTGAGGGCAGAGGAGAGATCTAGGGTCTAATAGACCCCAATTTTTTCATAAAAGAGTACCTGTCACTACCTATTGCTATCATAGGGGATATTTACATTCCCTGAGATAACAATAAAAATGATTAAAAAAATGAAAGGAACAGTTTAAAAATAAGATAAAAAAGAAAAAAAATAATAAAGAAAAAAAAAAAAAAAGCACCCCTGTCACCCCCTGCTCTCGCGCAAAGGCGAACGCAAGCATCGGTCTGGCGTCAAATGTAAACAGCAATTGCACCATACATGTGAGGTGTCACCGCAAACGTCAGATCGAGGGCAGTAATTTAAGCAGTAGACCTCCTCTGTAAATCTAAAATGGTAACCTGTAAAGGCTTTTAAAGGCTTTTAAAAATGTATTCAGTTTGTCGCCACTGCACGTTTGTGCGCAATTTTAAAGCATGTCATGTTTGGTATCCATGTACTCTGCCTAAGATCATCTTTTTTATTTCATCAAACATTTGGGCAATATAGTGTGTTTTAGTGCATTAAAATTGAAAAAAGTGTGTTTTTTTCCCCAAAAAATGCATTTGAAAAATCGCTGCGCAAATACTGTGTGAAAAAAATGAAACACCCACCATTTTAATCTGTAGTGCATTGGCTTTAAAAAAATATATAATGTTTGGGGGTTCAAAGTAATTTTCTTGCAAAAAAAAATAATTTTTTGATGTAATCAAAAAGTGTCAGAAAGGGCTTTGTCTTCAAGTGGTTAGAAGAGTGGGTGATGTGTGACATAAGCTTCTAAATGTTGTACATAAAATACCAGGACAGTTCAAAACCCCCCCAAATGACCCCATTTTAGAAAGTAGACACCCCAAGCTATTTGCTGAGAGTCATGTCGAGTCCATGGAATATTTTATATTGTGACACAAGTTGCGGGAAAGAGACAAATTTATTTTTATTTTTTTGCACAAAGTTGTCACTAAATGATATATTGCTCAAACATGCCATGGGAATATGTGAAATTACACCCCAAAATACATTCTGTTGCTTCTCCTGAGTACGGGGATACCACATGTGTGAGACTTTTTGGGAGACTAGCCGCGTACGGGACCCCGAAAACCAAGCACTGCCTTCAGGCTTTCTAAGGGCGTAAATTTTTGATTTCACTCTTCACTGCCTGTCACAGTTTCGGAGGCCATGGAATGCCCAGGTGGCACAACCCCCCCCAAATGACCCCATTTTGGAAAGTAGACACCCCAAGCTATTTGCTGAGAGGTATAGTGAGTATTTTGCAGACCTCACTTTTTGTCACAAAGTTTTAAAAAAAGGAAAAAAGAAAAAAAAAAAGTTTTTTCTTGTCTTTCTTCATTTTTAAAAACAAATGAGAGCTGCAAAATACTCACCATGCCTCTCAGCAAATAGCTTGGGGTGTCTACTTTCCAAAATGGGGTCATTTGGGGGGGTTTTGTGCCACCTGGGCATTCCATGGCCTTCAAAACTGTGATAGGCAGTGAAGAGTGAAATCAAAAATTTACACCCTTAGAAATCCTGAAGGCGGTGATTGGTTTTCGGGGCCCCGTACGCAGCTGGGCTCCCAAAAAGTCCCACACATGTGGTATCCCCATACTTAGGAGAAGCAGCTAAATGTATTTTGGGGTGCAATTCCACATATTCCCATGGCCTGTGTGAGCAATATATCATTTAGTGACAACTTTGTGGCAAAAAAAAAAAAAAAAATTTGGCACTTTCCCGCAACTTGTGTCAAAATATAAAATATTCCATGGACTCAACATGCCTCTCAGAAAATAGCTTGGGGTGTCTACTTTCCAAAATGGGGTCATTTGGGGGGGGTTTGTGCCATCTGGGCATTTTATGGCCTTCAAAACTGTGATAGGTAGTGAGGAGTGAAATCAAAAATTTACGCCCTTAGAAATCCTGAAGGCGGTGATTGATTTTTAAGGCCCCGTATGCCGATAGGCTCCCAAAAAATCCCACACATGTGGTATCCCCGTACTCAGGAGAAGCAGCTGAATGAATTTTGGAGTGCAATTCCACATTTGCGCAAACCAATAAATATACGCTTATTGACATTTTTTTACCAAAGACATGTGGCTGAATACATTTTGGCCTAAATATATGACTAAAATTGAGTTTATTGGATTTTTTTTATAACAAAAAGTAAAAAATATAATTTTTTTTCAAAATTTTCGGTCTTTTTCCGTTTATAGCGCAAAAAATAAAAACAGCAGAGGTGATCAAATACCATCAAAAGAAAGCTCTATTTGTGGGAAGAAAACAACGCAAATTTTGTTTGGGTACAGCATTGCATGACCGCGCAATTAGCAGTTAAAGCGACGCAGTGCCAAATTGGAAAAAGTCCTCTGGTCCTTATGCAGCATAATGGTTCGGGGCTAAAGTGCATAGTCATTCGAAGGCAAGAGGCCCAGCACATTGCGCTTGGTACCTACAAACCAACAAACATCCACAGACACAGAGAACACGTCTCAAATCCCATGAGAAGGTTTTCATACTGACCGTTTTTACCACTGGCCTTGATTCAACCCAAGTGCGCTCTGCTAAAGCACTCCTCGATTCAATCAGACACAGGGAGACAGATGACAATCTATAAAACACACATCCTAGAATAAAATGTCCACATGAGTCCATATAATAAAATTTCCACAACATCAAAAGTCTGAACTACATTTCTGCATACTTGTTCCAGGTCAGTGATTCAAAAAGTAGTGAAGCCAGGGTCATGATGACTGATCTGGAGCTTGCATCAAAAATAAAAAAAATCAGTAATAGCAGCTCCCATATATCTATTGTCAGAGAATCCATTAAGGTAGATAATAGCAAATGTGCTGCCACCCGCTGAGCAGTAACTGTAGCTGTACAGTTTAACAAGCAGCCATCACTAAAAAATCATGTAAAAAGATGACTCTAAGGCCTCTGGCCTCCAGTACTGACAAAACTAAGTAGAAATCCTTTTCTAGGAAGTACATTTCTTTCAAACGCATCTTTTATTAGAGCCAATAAACAGAATGCAGAAGCAAAGCATTAAAAAAAAACAAAAAAAACAAAAATTTTTTATATGGAACACCTTGCTTCTTCATCAATGTAAAAATGTGGCACTTCTTACAAAGCTGGCCACATATATAGGTATATATATTGTAACATAGGGGACCATTAGCTCTAGTGGTAGATACATTTTCTAGTGATTCACTTCACCTGTTGTCCAAATCACTGTGGTTAGTTTTCCTAACAACTGACATTGAGCAATGCATGACCCATTGCTAACAGTACCAATCTTTGCCAGCTCACACTTTTCCATGTCACAATTTTTGTTCCGTACTATATTTTAGAGCATCTCCTGGTACCTTGACTTGTACCTCTTTGCAGGTGACAGAATCTCTGCTTTTGCCATGTCCATATCAGGCCCTTCCTTCTTAGGAGGTCTAGCGGGTGAGGCAGTATCTGCACCATTTACTAATCCCTGCTGCGCCACACCTCAGACCGCACCAGCAGGTGTGTCCATCACCGCAAAAGGCGGAGACACCTCCAATGTCTCCATCAGCTCTCCAGAGTGGCTTCCGTACTGAACGGTATCTGGAAGCACCCTCACAGGGAACGGGGAGATCACTTGCCAAACTTTTTAAAAGCTCTGAACCAACCAGTTCCACTGGTTATTAATGTTACCCGGCACAGCTTGTACTACCTGGCACCAGCTATTGGTACCACCACATCTGACTGTAATGGAGTCACCCAGGTATACAAGGAATGTGCGTTCACCAGTGAAAAGCAGTTCCACTAGTAGTATATCTGTCATTTCTAAACACTCCACATCAATATGCAAATCCTTTTTTAGGGATCTTTCCCTTATCAGAGACATGGAGGGGCTCATTTACTGCAGCTTGAGAGGCTGAGACATTTAAAGGGGCCTCCACCTCACTGGAGGTACCCATCACAGCCTGATGCTCCCCCGGAGCGCTATCAGATGCCTGCCTCCCACTTATCCCCTCTAACTCAACAATGAACCTCTGCAAGTCAACATTCGTTACACCTTGATACTTGACATTCAACGGCTGGGCTGTGGACAACACATCTGCTATGCATGCGCCCTTATCTGTTCCAACACACCCTCAACCACGGCAGCTCTGCAATTCCCCTGTCTGGCATAGGAATTGCTGTGTCCACATCCCTGTCGCCTAACATAGCCTTGGTCAGCAGGGCTAGCAATTGTTTGGCCCAACTGTCCCAATCCATTGTACCTTTGTCAGTTCTATATAAATCACATTTTGACAACATGGTTTTACTTTTAGATAATGCAGCATCAATCCAGGTAGGCTGCAATACACCATTTTGGCCAGCTTGCCCTGGGGGGCGCTTACAAAACGCTCAGCTGTGTACTTTCAGCTTTGGCCTGCTGACTTAACCCCTTACCAACTGAGTTACCCATAGGGTGAGTGGACTGCTCACACAAACTCTCACAGCATGGTGTAGACCCAGTCTGTTCCACCAGAGCAATATCAGGGCTGTCCTGGAAATCTCTGGCTCCAACATATGGAGCCCCCGAGAAATTTCCATGGACAACACTGTGGCTCTGCCTCTGGTTGCCAAGGGAGACATCCCCCTTTCCTCATTTTTAGTAAACACATCACCAATATAAGCAAATGTACCATCAGCAATATCTCTATCATCAGTATTCATAGACATATCAGTGTTATAAACTTTAGCAGGATGTTTTTGGACATAACGCACTGCACCCTGTGTGCTGCTTAGCACACCACCCTTCCTCTCCAGAGGAATTCTTTTGCCCACTGGGGAGGCTCCATAGCTGACCTGGGAAACCCTCCACTGCAACACTGTGAGCACCTGTTACTGTCACTAGGGAACATGACACACCGACTGCTTTGGCCACCCCTAGCACATTTCTCCCAGCACTCTGCTGGATTACCTTAGGTGCATACAGAGTCCATATGCCTTTTTCAGTCCGTGACCTTGCCGCAAGCTGGGTTTTAACCTGTGTCTCCCCACTGCTCTGGGTAGTACACTGCAGCAAGTCCATTTTCCTATGTAGTGCGGATCTCCCCCAGCTGGATACACTCCCACTTCACTGGGATTAGACCCAAAAAAACTGCATCAGTCTTACCGGATCCTTTAGCTGCCCTTAAAGCTTTCACTTGAGTAAGCTGTCTGTTACCTGTGGTGCAGGTGGATTCCCCCATATGGTCACAGGGTGCTACTGCAGCCTTTCTTGACACTCCGGTACCCTCTGCAAATAAATATGGGCTCCGGGTTGCTAACTGCAGCTCTGTACTCCTTAGAAACACACTGGCTTTTCTCCACTACGATCAATTAAGTGACCTCTATAATGAAATGTTGAGATAACAAATATAAATGTACCATCATCCAGAAATCAATAATCAAAAAGGGTTGGAAGCCAGATCCCCAGTCAGGCGACCAAAAACAGGAGCAAATTGGACTATTCCGGTACAGTAATAGTGGGTAAGAATATAGAGCATATAACGATAAAAATAAAATATGATAGTTTTTATTGATGCAGAAGACAGAACAAAGGTAATAAAATACAACATAATAAAAGTACAAGTATATAACCAATGGGATCATTGGTATACAGTACAACACAAAATCTCAGATATCATGTTCCTCGACTAGTTTCGCGGACATAAACCGCTTCATCAGGAGGGAATCTAGAGATGATAATATTCTGACTAAACAGTCTGAACCTGACAGATAGAAAAACTACAATGGAGTTTACCAAAATACATAGTGAGTAAAATTATATTCCAGCATCAACATTCACATCAGGGTAATACAAATTTGAGGGGGGAACAAAGGCGAATCTGCTTACCCAGGTCCCAACAGGCCCCAGGCGCGTGGCCCCACCGCCCGAGGAAGATCTCCCACGGCGACCTGGGGGAACTAACAAGATGACGGGGGTAATTGGCATAGGATAAATATAGTAGGGTAATAAGTGACCTGGATAACCACACACCGAAGGTGAAGCATAAGATGTGGAAGTAATAATGGAAAGTTGAAGGTGACAAGGTGGGTGAATAATGAAAGATGTGGAAGGTAGCATAAAGTAAAACTACAGTGTGCACGGAGTGAAAAAGATTGAGTATAGTGACCAATTGGATCCAAAATATTGGTGAAACACAAAAGGCAATATATTGTTAGGTAGTGTGAAGGTGAAGAGATAACAGGTGAAGGGGTGGGAACAAAGGAAGGGGGAAGAGGGAATAGGATGGGGCTAGGGACACAAGGAGGGGGGAAGCGGGAGAAGGGAGGTAAGGGGTAGGGGGAGGGGGTTGGGAAGGCGGGGGGAGGGGGGAGAGGGGGGAGGGAGGGAAAGGGAAGGGATGGAGGGGGAGGAGCAAGGAGAATTGGAGGGGGGGGGAAGGGGAGGGGGGAGGGAGGAGGAAGGATGAAGAATTTGTATTACCCTGATGTGAATGTTGATGCTGGAATATAATTTTACTCACTATGTATTTTGGTAAACTCCATTGTAGTTTTTCTATCTGTCAGGTTCAGACTGTTTAGTCAGAATATTATCATCTCTAGATTCCCTCCTGATGAAGCGGTTTATGTCCGCGAAACTAGTCGAGGAACATGATATCTGAGATTTTGTGTTGTACTGTATACCAATGATCCCATTGGTTATATACTTGTACTTTTATTATGTTGTATTTTATTACCTTTGTTCTGTCTTCTGCATCAATAAAAACTATCATATTTTATTTTTATCGTTATATGCTCTATATTCTTACCCACTATTACTGTACCGGAATAGTCCAATTTGCTCCTGTTTTTGGTCGCCTGACTGGGGATCTGGCTTCCAACCCTTTTTGACTTTTCTCCACTACCATGGGATATAACTCTTGGCCATGGGCTTTTCATTGGCTACTCCAGATCCCTTTCTCTGGGACGCCACTGATACCATTCTTTGGCAGGTGAGTTCCAGGATTCATCCACCTCCTGTCTAGCTTGGTTACTCCGTGAAAATTCCTGTGACAAGGGGCACTGGGCAACAGCATGTTCCCATTTGCTACAACGCATGCAGCTTAGAGGCCTCCTTGCCTCATGCTGTGGCACCTTTGTTACACAATTCACAGGAGAAAAAATGTCTCTCCTTTCACAGGTACACCATCTGTAACACGCAATGCCTTTTGCCTGGCTGCACTTCCACACACAGCCACAGTAGTTCCTGACATGAACTTACTGTGGAGCAAGGACCCGGATTCCACCGTCTAGTGCCCACATCCGACAACCACTTGTAACATGGGGGACCATTAGCCCTAGTGGTAAATGCATTTTCTAGTTATTCACTGTAGTCAGGAACTTTATTTTAAGGTCCTGGTAGCCAATTTTTTTAAAAGGCAAATAAAAAGTCAGTAACATAAAGGTTTCCCACGCAGGGGTTTTTCTCAAGTAAATTCTCAAACAGAAAATTCTAGCCCACCTGGCTTTCTCTTTAGCAGTACCTCTGCTCTTTATGCTGGTCACACAGACCACAGGATTCTTCAGTGTGTACGGCTTTACTCTAGCACCCACAGCTTCTCTCTGGCCTTAGTCCTCAGGCCTTTTACTGCCTCTTGCATGTATATACACACACACACACGTGCTCTGGCTACCATCTGCAGCCTCTGACTCTTTGAGACCTCCTGTCTCTCTTGGGTGGAGATGTCTTCAACTGAGAGCCATGAGATATTCCCATACAGTACCTTCATTATAAGGAGTGTGCTCACCTGAACACACACCTTGCACCTTGCTGATCCTTCACAAAACCTGGAAAAAGGGTTGGAGATTCCGTCCCACTCAAGACACTATGGAATCTCCCAACTACAGAGCCCCATCCAGGTATACCAAAACCTGGAGAAAGCTGCAAAAGCAGTTTTCTCCACTCCACAGCTACACTCTGTAGTTCTGCCCTGAGCCAATGTGCACACTCTGTGTCCTTTAAATCACCATTTTTCCAGTGACAGCATCTCATACTGTCACAATATCTATATATAAATATATATAGTATATATATATAAATACAGTATATACTTTTTTACCCTCGACCAAATAATAAATAAATAAAAAATGTACATACCCGATATGCCTTCCATTTAAAAAAAAAACATCTTAGGCCGGGTTCACACTTGTGTGACCGCGGGTTCGTGCCTGGGGTCCGGTGCATTCCTGTACACTGTTTCAGGTGTGATTCAGGTCTGAATTTTAGCGTGAATTTGCACCTGAACCGGATCCAAAGACGCACCGACCCCTTTTTCAATCAGGACCGCGACCACCCTGGACATGTTAGAGCTGCACCAGATTTTGCACTCTCTAGTTTTAGTAACACAACGCCAATGGCTTTTGTGTTGACCTTCACATTTTATTACGTAACCCATTTTTGGTGAGCAACATTCTGCCAAGAGCGGTTACATTTTTTCCCACTTGCTTTGGCATTTGCAAGGCTTTAGTTATTTTCCTGTTATGTTACTGTATGTGCAATAAAAATAATATTAATTTCCACATTCCTATTAAAGTGGACCTGTATTTTGCCCATAGGCAACATGTGTTTTGAAATTAACAAGAAATGGCGCCAATCAATAAAACTGAATAGTGAGTAAAAGCTGCCCCTTATAAAAGTGAATAAATCACCTCACAAACAAGTAAATTATATAAAAAAGTTGGCGCTAACTCAAATATACAAATCATTTAGTGCATAGTGAATATCCATACAAAGCAGTGATAATAATAAAAAAAAAAAAAAATATGAAAGTCCACAATAAACAAGAGGGAGTCAAAATACCAAGAAAAAAAGGTTAGTATAGTGACAGATTCTCTTAAATATCCGTGCTCCACCACACTCGAGTAGGAGATATCCAAACTCACCAGACAACTACTTAATAGGGTATTCCCTGTATTCAGATCTTTTGGGAGGTGTATTGCATCCCTTGATGCATCCTTGTATTCATAGGACTAGATAGCAATAACAGCGATAACACAGGGATAAAAACACTGTTAGTTCCCATTTCAGCGTGCCTTCCACCACAGCAAGAGATCGGAACCAGCTGTACCGGAAATGACATTAGCAAGAGCGACTGCGCAGCCTCAATGCCTTTCGTGATTAACATATCATCAGGAAGCCTTCCTGATGACGTGTCAATCACGAAAGGCATTGAGGTTGCACGCTTGCTCTTGCTGACATCATTTCCAGTACGGCTGGTTCCGATCTCTTGCTGTGGTGAAATATACTTCATATTCCCATCGCACACATTCCTGGATGAGCTCTCAAATTTGGGTGCTGCAGCAAAAACCAGCTGGATACTGGTTCAAGTCACAATGAACATATTTGCCAGCACACAAGGACAGTGCAACATTTCGGAGTCATGCAGGACCCCTTTGTCAGGCATATGATCACATGCCTGACGAAGGGGTCCTGCGTGACTCTGAAACGTTGCACTGTCCTTGTGTTGTGATCATGCAATAAATTATCCATTTGGACGCTATTTATGTTGTTCCATGGTGTGCTGGCAAATATCTTCATTGCTGTGGTGGAAGGCATACTGAGACAGGGACTAACAGCGTTTTTATCCCTGCGTTATCGCTGTACATGTTGGTGCTAGCATATTAGCACCCCACAATGTAAGTGTGCCTTTCTATGACAATTTGGTACCTGTTTACACCAAGCATATTGTGCTTCTACCGAGCTATCTAGTCCTATGAATACAAGGATACACCAAGGGATGCAATACACCTCCCAAAGGATCTGAATACAGGGAATCTCCTATTATTTAGTTGTCTGGTGAGTTTGGATTTCTCCTACACGAGTGTGGTGGAGCACAGCTATTTAAGAGAATCTGTCACTATTCCAACCTTTTTTTCTTGGTGTTTGGAATCCCTCTTGTTTATTGTGGACTTTCATATTTTTATTTTCATATTTTAATTTTTTATTTTTAATTATTATCACTGCTTTGTATGGATATTCACTATGTGCTAAATGGTTTGTATATCTGAGTTAGCGCCAACCTTTTATATAATTTACTCATAGGCAACATGTACTTACTTTCCTTGCACTCCCTCTCCTGCCATCTATGTAAGTCTTGAGATACACACAATACTTCTAGGTATGGGGGACACTTGAAACTCCCTCCTGCCCTGTACAAATTTACCAGGCACAAGTATCGGGGGGGGGGGGGGAGGGGGGGGACAATTAGTGTGCATAGCCCCCTGTAAATTTCAGGCAGTTAAACCTTGCACAAGCGTTCAAGGGAGCCCCTCCAATGAATTAGTCAGGCAGGGAAATATTTACTTTTGTGTAACTGTGCAAAGTACAGGTTAACTTTAATAACGTAAATGTGGTTAAAGCCTTTTAGGAACAAAATGCATAAAATATAGTCCATATACTATAACTACTGATAGCTGAGCCTATCCTTACAGAACCGGCTCTTTCAAATTAAAGTAGATGCGCAGATTTGACTGTATAACATGTAAAAACCTTCAGCTCTTTACAGAATTCGTTGCACATTTATGATGTCTCAGGATAGTTGTTTTACATTTGTTCTGCATTTAATATCACTTTAATTACACATTATCGCCTAAAGGAATTGCTTTGCACGTGCTCTACATACATTACAATTGCTCCACTCACTAACACCTGCTGCACATGTAGCCTAAGACAATTCATATATTTTTCATGATAAACATGCCCAACCTCTTACATTACAATAAATAGGAACACATTTCACTCTAGGGTAATAGTTAAAGAAGAGAGCTGAAGTGAATACTTTATTATGAACAATTTATTTCTTCAGTCGGAGCTGGTTAGAAAAGTAAATGTAGGAAAAAAAATCTTTTTTTCATACATTTCTCTGGAGATTTGCAGTGGAGAAAGATCAAATTTTACTTGGAACTTTAAATACCAGGATCTTTTAAAGCCCCTTTAAAGAAGTATATTCTAGGAAGTTATGGCAACCTTTTCATATTTTGCATATGGTATTCTTCAAAAAATCACAGATTGTTCTACAGGGATTCTCTTAAACTGGTATGAAAGCTCATAGAAAATATGCACACTTGGTTTTCAGCTTTTTATTGAGACATATAACATATTTATTTTACTTTCAAAGGTAACTGTGCCTATTTATGATTTGGAGATCAAAGGTTCCACTAAATGTTGGACTGCGATTAAAAAACAGTTCTAGCATATGAAGCCATTTTATTATTTGACAAAACTGTTAAAGTAATTCTGTTACATTCAAACATGTTCTAATCCAAGTTTTTGTTTCCAAGAGACCATGTCACATTCTAAAATGTTATCCAAGCACATACCTATAGAGAAGTGGGCACATACTTACCTTTCTTGCCACTTGTCCTGCTCAACACTACTCCTGCAAAGCACTGTTCCCCTGGGAAACCAACTCTTTCAGGAGTTTCACTGGTTCCTACCCTCTAACTTCACAAATCTACTCACTTCTGCAGAGTGTAAGGTCAGAGGGAGGAGCCAATGAGAGTTGTGGGAGACCATGGAAATCAACATCCATGGAAGTGCCAGTTTCCCAGCAGATTTTGGGGACCGGTTCTTTGCAACAGAGCAGCGTTAAGCAGTGTGCGGGCAGGAAAGGTAAGTATGGGTCCTCTTCTTTTCAACCATGTGCTTGAATTAACATTTTAAAACGTGACAAGGTGTCTCTAAACAAGAATGGTAAATATTAGTGTCTCTATCTACTGAAAATCTTTTGAATGATCGTTCCTCTATATTTGGTGAGAGTGCTCAAAAGTCTGAAGATTCTGGATAAGGGTATACAATTTTCTCTACTTGTTAATGGGCATGAACCATAAAAAGAATCCACAAGAGGCCCTGCTGGGCCACCCAATTTTAAAAGCTTCACGATGCTTGTGGAAATTGACCTATTTTGTCTTTTTGGCAGCCCACATTGCAATAGCTAAGTCGTAGAGGTCCTGTCAGACCTAATTAAGGCCAAGCTATCCTGCATAATGATCAACGAGAAACTCTCAGCCATCCTCAATGATAAAATTCCACAGTTTGAACAGATTTGTAAACCTTGGACTACCTGTTAGGGCACTTGTAGAGTCTGAAGGCGCTTTTGGAGTCTAAGCTTGGAGCATCATCATCGCACCAAACCTTACCCTTTACTTTTCAATTTTTTCTTTCTTTTTCTTCCTCGACTGCAACCCCAGACTGGTTATCTGGAGCCTGGGAATTCTTCCATTTAAAGGGGGGGTAGGCGTAAAAGCCTATTCTCAGGCCTCTTCCTGTTTTGAAAGCTTTCATTGGTTGATCTTGATGGATAATCATTCTCTCTATTAGAGACGTGTATTTGTTTGATATGCACTACCTGGAATTTAACAATAACAATAAAAATTATTGGAAACAAAACATTTTTTAATGAAAATTGTCATGGTTGTTTTTTTTGTAGAAGGGTAAAGGTTCAAAACTTTTGCATGTGATATTTTGGTGCAGCAATAATCACATCAGAAAACCTTAATGTAAGCAATCTATCCTATTCATAATCATCAACGTTGTCCCTGAAAATATAAAGGGTTTGTACTTCTCTCTAGCAAATTTTGAGAATTGCACAGCTCTGCTGCATGAGCCCTGTCTAGCACGACAAGAGACTTGATTATTTTTTGCAGCAGTAAAAGTTAAACTCTAGTCAGATATAAAAGGCACAAATTAATGCAGCTCTGTAATCATTCATACATCATGAAATATTTACCTTAGTACATTGCTTACCATGACAGCTGATACTCGCTTCTGCTACCTGTATGTGGGTGGGTGACCCTCAACTTACCCATGTAGGGATAATATGATTGTGGGGAGGTAATAGGGATAGGTTGATGGTGAGAAAATGAGGAGCAATGAGGATAATTTAATGTGGGGAAGGGGGTAATAGGGATAAACTGATGGTGGGTCAAGGGGGGTAATAGTAATAATATGATGTTGTAGATGGGGGTAACAAGGTTAATATTCTGGTGTAGAAAAGGGTAATTGGGATCATCAGATATAGGAAAGGGGTAATAGGGATGAACTGATTGTGGGTAAAGGGGGGTAATAATGATAATATGATGGTGTAGAAGGGATAATGAAGGGGTCATGACCGCCAAACTAGCTTGGTATAGCGCAATTTAAAAAAAAAATGGTCAGGGACTTCTTTTTCTGTGTTTCTGCATGTAAAACAGCCTACATGCAGAACACAGGTAGCAGTGATACAAACCTAGCTTCATAAACTTCACATCAGAACAGTGTTCTTAGCCGCTCTGCACATCACAACCCCCCTCTACATCACAGCCCCCTTCACATCGTCCCCTTTACAGCAGTGTCTTCATCCCCCCACATATCACTCCCTCATTAATATCACTTCCCCATCACATTCCTGTTCTCGGCCCCCTTTATATCAGCCCCCTCCTTCACATTACTGTCCTTAGCCCCCCTTCATACCACCCCCCTCACATCGCTGTCGTCACTCACCCCAAACTTTGTATCACCCCCTTCTCCTTCACATTTCTGTGCTACCCCCCCCTTTACATTCCTGTCCTCACCCCCCTTTACATTCCTGTCCTTACCCCCTCTTTACATTCCTGTTCTCACCCCACTTTACATCCCTGTCCTCACCCTCCCTTTACATCCTTGTCCTCACACCCCCCCTTTACATACTTGTCATCACCCCCCCCCTTCTTTACATTCCTGTCCTCAACTCCCCCCTTTAAAAACCACCCCTCCAGATTCCTGCCTTGGCCCCTCTTCACATCATCCTTGGTTTCCCACACATCCTTCACTCCTTCACAGTAGTGACAGCTCTCTTTGATGTCCTACCTACACAGGGCGGAAGGCACATCTATAGCTGACATCGGAGGCAGGACAGCTCCACCAGGATGGCGAAAGGCAGGAGGGGGACATAGGCGGCCGGACAGCTCCAGAAAGAGGGCGGCAGCTGCACAACTTTTCCTGGTAATCAGCTTGTGATTGGTTGTTAGCAACCAACCACCTGCTAGATAACTTGGCAGCTACTGCCCTCCATCCGGAGCTGTACTGCCTCCAATGCCATCCTCCTGCTGCCCCTGCAGAGCTGTGCAGCCACAGATAACAACTCCATAAGGATGACAGATGTGAGGGCAGCTGATCAGGCTCCTAAATGGCAGAACTGCGGTTGGGCCAGATGAAACAGTGACTGCAGCCGCCATTTAGTCATGTCTGGTGTAGAATATTGTAATAAAGATAATCAGATGTAGGGAAGGGGGTAATAGGCCTAAGCTGATGGTGGCTAAAGAGGGAAAATAACGATAGTATGATGGTGTAGAAGGGAGTAATAAGGATAATATGGTGGTCCAGAAAATGGTATTAAGGATAATCTGATGTAGGGAAGGGGATATTAAGAATAATCTGATAATGGTTAAAGGGCTAACAAGGCGTTGGTGCAAATTTGAGCATCTTTCAGTTTTATTATTAGGATGCCAAGAACCTGGTATTACAACAAAACCTTAAAACCCTGACAGAAACTTTTATATTAAAGAATATGTTGCTCACCAAAACTTTCATCTTTATCAAAAATGATGGGTATAAAATGATAGACTATCAGTAATATAGGTTTATATTAAATAGAAATGATCTCTGTGCTTGTTCCATCAGGTGTTCCTGGGATCATTGGCTCAGTGTGGTATGCGGTTGATGTTTATGTGGAACGCTCAAGCTTAGAACTGCACAATGTTTTCCTTGGAATCCAGTACAAGTTTGGTTGGTCTTGCTGGCTTGGAATGATTGGATCGTTGGGATGTTTTTTATGTGGTGCTCTGCTCATATCTTGTCATTATCTTTTTCAAGGTGAACATCATTTTAAGTTCAATATTTATACATTTTTTTGTGTTCCATACTTTGTTTTATTGGTAATGTGTTTCAGATAAGTGGTTTTAAAATTGAATTGTATCTGTCTATTTTGCAAGTATTAAAAGGACCTATCCATTTTAAGTAAGATACCTATCAGTTTCTTATAACATACCATTTTCAAATAACATTGCCACCATAGGCCTGACTCTCTGGCACTGGAGATTCCAACAGTTTTTATAGAAGTTGATGATTCTGAAAATAGCCATTTGTAATAACTTGTGAGCCACATGTTACCCAATATTAATTATTAAGGGGAACTCAACATAGAGCAGAACTTAATTATAAAGTAACTCCATTAATACTTAAACTTTGGATTTGGTTTTACGGTTTTTATATTTTACATCACAAAGGAAACCTCTCATTAGATAAAAATGGAGGCTATTATTGCTATTCTCCTGCTAGTTCCCCGACTGTCAAGTTTCCCTTATTTGACCTTATTTTCTTGAATTATTGATCCAATACAAGTATGCAGATTTGCACTTGTGGGTTTTTTGTTCATAGTCTACATCTAAATTCTTGTTTTTGTTCAGTAATTAAGAAAGCTAGGGGATCAGCAACAGCAAAGCAACTAGAATTTTCTGGAGAAGGTCAGTAATAGCAACCAGCAGGTTTGCTAACAAAAACTGTTAGGTTTAAAACAAAAACAGATTTCTGTGTCAATGTCCTTATATCCAGATGTGTTTTTCATGTATCGGTAGCTAAAAATTTCATCACAATGTCCTAGGTAGGGATGAGCCGAACACCCCACAGTTTGGTTCGCACCAGAACCTGCGAACGGACCGAAAATTCGCACGAACTTTATAACCCCATTGACGTCTATGGGACTCGAACGTTCGAAATCAAAAGTGCTCATTTTAAAGGCTGATTTGCATGGTATTGTCCCTAAAAGGGTTTGGGGACCCGGGTCCTGCCCCAGGGGACATGTATCAATGCAAAAAAAGTTTTAAAAACGTCCGTTTTTTCGGGAGCACTGATTTTAATGATGCTTAAAGTAAAAAGAAAAAAAGTGAAATATTCCTTTAAATATCGTACCTGGTGGGTGCCTATAGTATGCCTGTAAAGTGTTGCGTGTTTCCCGTGCTTAGAACAGTCCCTGCACAAAATGACATTTTTAAAGGAAAAAAAGTAATTTAAAACTGCTTGCGGCTTTAAATGTCGGGTCCTGGCAATATGGATGAAAATCAGTGAGACAAACGGCATGGGTACCCTCCAGTCCATTACCAGGCCCTTTGGGTCCTGTATGAATATTAAGGGGAACCCCGCACCCAAAATAAAAAAAGGAAAGGCGTAGGGCCCCAAGGCCCTATATACTCTGAACAGCAGTATACAGGCGGTGCAAACAAGACAGGGACTGTAGGTTTGTTGTTAAGTAGAATCTGTTTGTAATTTTGAACTGGTACATTTTTAAAGTGTAGCTCCAGCCAAAAAATCTGTTTTTAAGCTTTTTGGAAAACATAGGGAACGGTTATCACCA
Organism: Lithobates clamitans; assembly: GCA_037952925.1. Lineage (NCBI taxonomy): Eukaryota > Metazoa > Chordata > Amphibia > Anura > Ranidae > Lithobates > Lithobates clamitans. The sequence continues at coordinate 9,275,420 of JBBGZY010000160.1, read as the reverse complement.
CTGTGACATTTGTTTTGCTGACTGTGCTCCTCTTCAGAAGATTTCACCTCACTTTTTGTCCCAATCACAAATGTTTTTTGAAAATTTGGGGTTTTTAGTGAAACAAGGATTGGTGATAAAGCATCAGTGGAAAGGAGAAAAGTTTTTCCCATATTAACTGTTACAGGAGAGAACTTCCCTTCCTATGCGGTAGATTTCATCTCACTTCCTGTTGTCTCCTTCCGTTTGCAAGTAGGAGTCGTTTGTAAGTTGGATGTTTGAAAGTAGGGGCCTGCCCTATATACTCAGCAGAAATTTGGGCCTTAGGTGTTGTTGTGGCCTCAACACTGTAAGCCCTCACAGGGCCCTGCTGTGAAATATTAGATCAAGAATTGTAATTACATGCCCCTGTTGAACAGGGGCAGAAAAATTGGACCTTTGGTGGTGGTGGTGGTGCTGGTGGCACAACACTGTAAGTCCTCACAGTTAATCTTGGTGGGCGCAGAAACGGGCCCTGCCGTGAAATATTCAATCAAGAATTGTAATTACATGCCCCTGTTGAACAGGGCCAGAAAAATTGGGCCTGTGGTGGTGGTGCTGGTGGCACAACACTGTAAGTCCTCACAGTTAATCTTGGTGGGCACAGAAACTGGCCCTGCTGTGAAATATTAGATCAAAAATTGTAATTATATGCCCCTGTTGAACAGGGGCTGAAAAATTGGGCCTTAGGCACTGGTGCTGGTGCCACAACACTGCAACCCCTCACAGATACTGTAGTTGGAACGCAGGAACGAGCCCTGCTGCAAAGTATTGCATCAAAAATTGTAATTACATGCCCCTGTTAAACAGGGGCTGAACAATTGGGCCTTAGGCACTGGTGCTGGTGCCACAACACTGCAACCTCTCACAGATACTCTAGTTGGAACGCAGGAACACGCCCTGCTACAAAATATTGCATCAAAAATTGTAATTACACGCCCCTGTTAAACAGGGGCTGAAAAATTGGGCCTTAGGCACTGGTGGCGGCACCCAGAACCAAAAATGTTCTTACAAGCTATCAGCATGATCATTGAGGAGGAAGAGGATAATTACTCAGGATAGTCACTCAGCATCAGCATAGGCAATCTTTGAAGGGATCTGAGATTTCAAAAAAAATTATTTGGTTACATCAGCATCAGGTGCTTGGTAGCTGGTGGTGATCCGAGACTGATTCATTTTTATGAAGGTCAGTTGATCGACCGAGTCGGTGGACAGACGCACCCTGTGATCGGTTACAAAGCCTCCAGCAGCACTGAATGTGCGTTCCGAAAGAACGCTGGATGCAGGACAGGCCAGTAGCTCAATTGCAGCTCAATTGCATACTGTGCAAGCTCTGGCCAGTGATCCATCCTCAAGACCCAGTAACCCAGAGGATTTTCGGTGGGAAAGGTGTCCAAGTCAGATCTTGCCCCTAGGTATTCCTGCACCATGTAAAACAGACGCTGCCGATGGTTGCTGGAACCGATCATACCTTGGGGCTGCAGACTAAAAAATTGTCTGAACACATCGGTCAGACGGCCACCTTCTCCACCGCTCCTTCTTTGACTGACCGAAGCCTGACCGAAGATGTTTCATCCTCTGCTCCCTCTGCGACGGCAAGATAAGGTCTGCAACCTTACCCTTGTGACGTGGATAAAGGAGGGTTGCCAGCCAGTATCGGTCCTTCTCTTTGATACCACGAATACGAGGATCCTTCAGCAGGCTTTGCAGGATCAGGGAGGCCATGCAGCGTAGGTTTGCTGAGGCATTCGGTCCGGAGTCCTCTGGGTCTCTAAGGACAACATGGTCCGCAGCCACCTCCTCCCAGCCACGTACAAGTCCATGTGTTTCTTGAGACTGATCCCTTAAAGACTGCTGCTGATGCTGAGTGCCAGGCTCCACCTCCATATTGACACAATCCTCCTCCTCCTCCTCCTCCTCTTCTTGTGTGATCGGCGGGCACGCAGGAACACTGTCTGGATAAAGGGGGCCTTGAGAGCTAAGGAAGTCCTCCTCTTCCTGCCTCTGTTCTGCCTCAAGTGCCCTGTCCATTATTCCAAGCAGCGTGTGTTCCAACAGGTGGACAAGGGGGACAGTGTCACTGATGCATGCACTGTCACTGCTCACCATCCTCGTGGCCTCCTCAAATGGTGACAGGACAGTGCATGCATCCCTGATCATGGCCCACTGGCATGGGGAAAAAAAAACAAGCTCCTCTGACCGTGTCCTGGTGCCATAGTCGCACAGGTACTCATTGATGGCCCTCTGCTGCGTGTGCAGCCGCTGCAGCATGGTCAACGTTAAGTTCCACCTGGTGGGCATGTCACAGATTAGGTGGTTCTTGGGCAGGTTAAATTCCTTTTGGAGGTCTGCCAGCCAAGCACTGGCATTATATGACCGGCGGAAATGCACACAGACTTTTCTGGCCTGCCTCAGGACATCCTGTAAGCCCAGGTACCTGCCCAAGAACCGCTGCACCACCAAGTTAAGGACATGAGCCAAATAGGGCACATGGGTCAGTTGTCCCTGTCGGAGGGTGGAGAAGAGGTTGGTGCCGTTGTCGCAAACCACCATTCCTGCCTTAAGTTGGCGTGGCGTCAACCACCTCTGAACCTGCCCCTGCAGAGCTGACAGAACCTCTGCCCCAGTGTGGCTACTGTCCCCCAGGCACACCAGCTCAAGCACCGCATGGCATCTTTTGGCCTGCATACTTGCGTAGCCCCTTGAACACCTACGGAGCACCTACAGAGCACCGCTGGTTCTGAGGACAAAGCACGGGAAGAGGCCAAGGAGGAAGAAGAAGAGGAGGGGGTGGAGGAGAGAGGTGTGTCACAATCATTAGTAGTGGCATTTTGGAGGTGTGGTGGCAAAACAACCTCCAACACTACTGCACCTTGTCCTGCATCCTTCCCAGCTTCCAGCAGAGTTACCCAATGCGCGGTGAAACTTATGCCTGCTGGACCATGAGTCAGCGGTAATATGCACCTTACCGCTGACCACCCTGTCCAGCGAGGCATGGACATTGCCTTCCACATGCCGGTAGAGAGCCGGAATCGCCTTCCGTGAGAAAAAGTGACGTTTGGGTACCGGCCACTGAGGAACCGCACATTTCACAAACTCACGGAAGGGGGCAGAGTCTACCAACTGAAAAAGCAGCAGTTGAAGTGCTAGCAATTTTGCCAAGCTAGCATTCAACCACTGGGCATGTGAATGGCTGGGAGAGAACTTCTTTCAGCGGTGCAGCAGCAGGGGCAGGGCAATTTGCCTGGTAGAATCTGACGTCGGTGTACCGAAAGCAGATTGCCCACAAGTACTTAGCTGTGACACACCTAATTCTACACCTTCATTCCTCTCAGTGCAGGTCTCAGAGAGGACTGAAAGTATAGTGGGGTTGGAGATCTCAGCTGAGGTCCTCCTTGTTCTTTGGTGTGGGTCTTTTAGGTACGCTTGCCAACGAACTGCATGGCAGGTCAACATATGTCTGGTCAAGCATGTGGTGCCCAAGCGGGAGATGTTTTGGCCACGCGAGATACGCTTGAGACATATGTTGCAAATAGCAGCGGTGCGATCTGATGCACTCGTCTCAAAAAAGGCCCACACCAAAGAACTTTTGGAATAATGCGCCCTGCACATGTGGAGCTTTGGGGTGTGATGCATTCAGTGTGCTGCCCCTAGGCTGGCCCCTGGAGGGCATCCTGCCTCTTTGGTGATGTGCCTCCTCCTCCTCCTCTTCTCTTCTATCAGGCACCCACGTTGAGCCAGTGACCTCATCATCCCCTCCCTCCTCATCACTGGGGCAAGCCTGGCAGTAGGCTGCAGCAGGGGGAGCATGACTGCCAGATTGCTGTCCTTCTTGGGCACCCCCTCTGTCCGTGCTCACGTTACTGCCTTCATCTAGCTCGGTATCATCATCAGAGCCTTCTAAATGCTGGGCATCCTCCTGGAGCATGTACCCAACACTGTGGTCAAACAGTTTGAGGGACTCCTCAGGAGGACATGGTGGGGCTAGGGAAGGAGTCACTGATGCCATTGAGCCGAGGGAAGAGGCCGCGTTGGCAGCTGCTTTGCCAGACAAAGTACCCTGAGCATGGGTGAGAGAGGATGAGGAGGATGAGGACGGCTTGGTCATCCACTCGACCAAGTCTTCCACATGTTGCGGCTCAACACGGCCAGCTGCCGAAAAAAAGGCCAAGCATGTCCCACGGCCACGTGCTTATGAGGATGCACCGTCTCCACAACCAGCACTGTTGCCTCTAGACACAGAGCCTGCTTGCCCTCCTTTATTGGCTTGTGACTGTCTGCCTCTCCTTGTTGGCCTTCCAGACATACTACTGGCCTGTAGCTGCACTAAGCTGGGATATATATATATATATATATATATATACTGATACTGCAGCTAGCAAAATCAACTGCCTGCCTGTAGTGTGAGAACACCACCAACCTTCTACAGGTAGCTTTAGCTGAACACTGTGCAGAGCTCGCAAAAAACTAACTTGTAGCTTATTTAGCTGCCTGCGGTAGTGATAGGATCAGGAAAACACCACCAACCTTCTACAGGTAGCTTTAGCTAAACACTGTCCCGAGGTCGCACTACACTAACTTGTAGTTTTAGCTGAACACTGTGAGGAAGACGCACTACACTAAGTTGTAGCTTATTTATCTGCCTGCGGTAGTGATAGGATCAGGAAAACACCACCAACCTTCTACAGGTAGCTTTAGCTGAACACTGTGCAGAGCTCGCAAAAAACTAACTTGTAGCTTATTTAGCTGCCTGCGGTAGTGATAGGATCAGGAAAACACCACCAACCTTCTACAGGTAGCTTTAGCTGAACACTGTCCCGAGGTCGCACTACACTAACTTGTAGTTTTAGCTGAACACTGTGAGGAAGACGCACTACACTAAGTTGTAGCTTATTTATCTGCCTGCGGTAGTGATAGGATCAGGAAAACACCACCAACCTTCTACAGGTAGCTTTAGCTGAACACTGTGCAGAGCTCGCAAAAAACTAAGTTGTTGCATATTTAGCTATCTGCGGTAGTGATAGGATCAGAAAAACACCACCAACCTTCTACAGGTATCTTTAGCTGAACATTGTGCAGGGCTCGCAAAAAACTAACTTGAAACTTATTTAGCTGCCTGCGGTAGTGATAGGATCAGGAAAACACCACCAACCTTCTACAGGTAGCTTTAGCTGAACACTGTGCCGAGGTCGCACTACACTAACTCATAGTTTTAGCTGAACACTGTGAGGAGGAAGCACTACACTAACTTGTAGCTTATTTAGCGGCCTGCGGTAGTAATAGGATCAGGAGAACACCACCAACCTTCTACAGATAGCTTTAGCTGAACACTGTGCAGAGCTTGCAAAAAACGAACTTGTAGCTTATTTAGCTGCCTGCGGTAGTGATAGGATCAGAAAAACACCACCAACCTTCTACAGGTAGCTTTAGCTAAACACTGTGCCGAGGTCGCACTAGACTAACTTGTAGTTTTAGCTGAACACTGTGAGGAGGAGGCACTACACTAACTTGTAGCTTATTTAGCTGCCTGCGGTAGTGATAGGATCAGGAAAACACCACCAACCTTCTACAGGTAGCTTTAGGTGAACACTGTGCAGAGCTTGCAAAAAAATAACTTGTAGCTTATTTAGCTGCCTGCGGTAGTGATAGGATCAGGAAAACACCACCAACCTTCTACAGGTAGCTTTAGCTGAACACTGTGCAGAGCTCGCAAAAAACTAACTTGTAGCTTATTTAGCTGCCTGCGGTAGTGATAGGATCAGGAAAACACCACCAACCTTCTACAGGTAGCTTTAGGTGAACACTGTGCAGAGCTCGCAAAAAAATAACTTGTAGCTTATTTAGCTGCCTGCGGTAGTGATAGGATCAGGAAAACACCACCAACCTTCTACAGGTAGCTTTAGCTGAACAGTGTGCAGAGCTCGCACTACACTAACTTGTAGATTTAGCTGAACACTGTGAGGAGGACGCACTACACTAACTTGTAATTTTAGCTGAACACTGTTCAGAGGACGTACTACACTAACTTGTAGCTTTAGCTAAACACTGTGCAGAGGTCGCACTACACTAACTTGTAGTTTTAGCTGAACACTGTGAGGAGGACGCACTACACTAACTTGTAGCTTTAGCTGAACACTGTGAGGAGGACGCACTACCCTAACTCAGTGTTTCTCAACTCCAGTCCTCAAGGCGCACCAACAGGTCATGTTTTCAGGATTTCCCTCAGATGAAACAGCTGTGGTAATTACTAAGGCAGTGAAAACTGATCAAATCACCTGTTCAAAATAGTGGAAATCCTGAAAACCTGACCTGTTGGTGCGCCTTGAGGACTGGAGTTGAGAAACACTGCCCTAACTTGTAGCTTTAGCTGAACACTGTGCACTACACTAACTTGTAGTTTTAGCTGAACACTGTGCAGAGGTCACACTAAACTAACTTGTAGCTTTAACTGAACACTGTGAGGAGGACGTACTACACTAACTTTAAATAGTCTAGCTGCCTGACTGTGGTACTAATAGGATCAAAAGAACACCAGCAATTTTCTTCAGGTAGCTGTAAATACTGTAACAAGACAAGCCTGCCTGTCAGTAGCAAGATAACAGGAACGGATCTAGCTAAACTGAATACAGTGTATGTATATATATATATATATATATATATATATATATATATATATATATATATATATACAACACCTGGGATGCACATATAAACACAATACACTGTAAGTGCAGCTAACTCACTGACTGTCCTGCCTAATCTATCTAACTTAAATCGAATGACACTGTCTCTCTGTCTATCTATCTATCTCAACGCTGGAACACACACTACACAGGGCCGCCGTGCAGGCGACCTTATATAGTGTGGGGCGTGTACTAAATCCCCTAAGCCATAATTGGCCAACGCCTCCTTGGCTTTGGCCAATTACGGCTCTCTGTTCAGACGGTGCTGTGATTGGCCAAGCATGTGGGTCATAGTGCATGCTTGGCCAATGATCAGCCAGCAATGCACTGTGATGCCGCAGTGAATTATGGGCCGTGACGCGCCACACGAATTTGGCGCGAACGGCCCATATCGTTCACAATTCGACGAACGGGCGAACAGACGATGTTCGAGTTGAACATGGTTTCGACTCGAACATGAAGCTCATCCCTAGTCCTAGGTGATTTTTCCAATGTGACCCTGAAAGTGGTTTTGAAATTAAACCATACTTGTAAACAGAACAGTGTAAATATTTAGTTTTCTTGCTGTCTGTGGCATAGAACACTACCTCAATCCGAAATAAACTTCTACAAAAATCTGAAGGGAAACTGAGACTTCCAGGACTGTCAGTCTCTGGGGTCCTCCAGAGTTTTGATTGGTTGCTCCTTTGGACCTCCACATCATTATTGTTTTCTGTAATGCATTGAGGTCAGCAGGAGGAACCAGTGAGAGCCGCAGAAGATCCAGGAGATTCACGAGTATTAGTTTCCCTTTTGATTTTCTTTTACAGCGATTGTTTTATTTCAAAATGTTTTTTTTTTGTACAATAGCCACAGGATTCTTTTGGTATACAGAACACCTTCAAAAATATAAAAACTGCTTTGGTTATTGGCTTATTGATTTAAGATACAAGTCATATTTTAGGCATCCTCTGCAACTAAAAAAAAAACATTTTTGGTGAGATACTCCCCAAGGGTTAATTACGTCTAAAGGGATGCAGGCACTGCAACTTTTCTTTATAGAGCACTGAGAGTGTACAAGGTGATTATAATGAACCAGACCCTCCCATTCAGAATCAGTCTGCACAGGATATTGTCAAACAAGCAGTTATTTCTTCAGAGCAGAAAAAGTTTGGAATCTGTTACAAAGTTTAATAAAAGCCTTGCATTGTACATTGATCACCCAACAAGGTTTTTTTTCTTAACAAACGTAGAGTTACTCTTTAAGTAACTAAGTTTATGTTAAAGTAATATCAACACTTTTAAAATATCTATATATTTCTGGTGTGTCGTCAATAATTTTCAGATATAAATGCTGACTTCATTACTTACTAAATAAACATGTTTCATATTTTCATGTTGCTTACAGCTATATAAATACATCTTCATGTATGAGTTATGTTCAAGCATAATTTTACATACAAACTGTGTTGAAATATATCTTTATATACAAGTCATGGTGGACGTCATACTTCTGTAATATTACCGACTGGTACTACCAATTGCCTTGATAAATGCTGGACTGAACTTGATGTACAGCATGCTGATATCCTGCGCCCATGCATTATTTACACCATTTCTCTGTAACTGTTCAGGAAAGTGTTTCCTGTCAATGTTTAGAATCTTGTTTACTAAGATTATTTTTCAAAAATCCATATAACATTACCAAGATAAATGTCTTTCAGCATGATTGCTGTTTTTGACAAGCTGTAAGAAGTAGCAAAGGTAGATATGGTTGCACTGATTGAAAATTTTCTCAGGTTTTTAGAATCTCTCATGTTTTAGCAATACCTAAACATACTACACGTTTCTAGTAAGCAATTATCCCTCTGCTTAAAAAAAAAAAGTGGGGAGGCATCTAATTACAATGACTCCACTGAATAATGCTGAATTAAATAATAGCCCTATAATATATTCTGTCAGCCAGTTTTGTTTGTTGTGACATTTAGGACGCCAAGACAGCATGTTAATTACAAATCCTGCTATCTTTGTTTTGGCAGTGCTCTTTTGAAGTGATCTGCTGTCCACCTTGGCTGAAAAAGATGACTAATAATTGGTACTTCTGGGTATAGGAAATGAACTCACTCCTCTACCTCTTATGTGAGAGCACTAGTGCTTGGTGCTTAAGCACATGGGATTATCGAGAAGTCCTCACCTTTTGGCGAGTGGCCCTTCGTAACGTCAAGCTTAAAGTGTCTGTTCAGCTCAGCCGAATGTTTTTACAGCAACATTCTCAAGTTTAAACAAGGCCTTATAGATATTAACCCTCACTTTCTGCCCTACTGACAACATACTAGACACGAAATGAGGAGAACTCTCCAACAGCAACACAGACAAAAATAAAAATTCATTTCTTTAGTAGATTAGGGGAAGGCTATGCTCTGCCAGATTTTTATTTCTGTCTGTGTCACGGTTGTGTCACCCTTACTTCCTGCCTGGTGAAACATTTGATAGCAGGACAGAAAGAGATAAGACTTTCTCTAGTGGAGCCTCAGGTAACAGTTGACACTCAACAGGAGTTCTAAGCCTTCTCCACTCAATTCAGAACTAGAAAAAAAAGTTGTTGACTTCACATAGACTTTAACCCCTTCCTGCCAACTTAACACATACATGCGGCCCACTGCACAACGTGCTCCCAGAACAGAGACTCGGGTCTCACTGAGAGCCCCAGGCCCCGTACTAATGACCAGGACCCAGAACTCCTAATTCGGAGTCACCTAATCGCTGTGGTAGCCTCTGATTGGCTACCACAGTGATCAGTCACTGCGAGGCCCACCCCTGTGTTTCTCTCTCTCTGTGAATGGAGAGGAAAGATACAATGGGGTTTATTTACTAAAGGCAAATCCACTTTGCACTGCAAGTGCACTTGGAAGTAAAGTCGCTGTAGATCCGAGGGGGATATGCAAGGAAAATAAAAAACAGCATTTTAGCTTGCACATGATTGGATGATAAAATCAGTAGAGCTTCCACTCATTTCAGATCTACCCCTTAGATTTAGAGTGACTGCACTTCCAAGTGCACTTTTAGTGCACTTTCAAGTGCACTTGCAGTGCAAAGTAGATTTACCTTTCGTAAATAACCTCTCCTTGCAGAGAGAAATACATAAAATAAAATAAAGAATACTTAGACCAAGGTTTGATCTAGGTCAGTGCCAGGGTTAGTATCAAAGTCAAAGATCAAGGTCAGGGTCAGTATATTTTGGATAGGGATTTTTTTTCTTTAAATTAGCCTCAGTTAGCGTCAGTGTCAGTTAATGGCAGTGTGTTTTAGGTATGACAAAAAAAGAAAAAAGAAAAAATGCGCACTCTGGGCTGTACTACGGGTACAAAACAACAAATAACATACACATATGTGGTATCGCTGCGATCGCCAGGAGCAGAATTTATTTGGGGTTGTTTTTTGGTGGTAGGTTATGGTAGTAACAAGAAATATACAGCTAAATTTAATATATATATATATATATATATATATATATATATATATATATATATATATATATATATATATTTAACTATTTTGGGCCTGCATTCCTTTGATAATAAAAAAAAGTCAGGAGTTATCCATAACCATTTACTGCCAAATGAAAGCCCAATTTGTCCTGAAAAAAAACAAGGTATAATCCACCTGGATATACAAAGTAGTTGTGATGGCTTTACTAACAAATGTCAAAGTTGCACAATTGTGCTTAGGCATTAAGATTTGTTTTACCCTTAGGCGTGAAGGGGTTAAACAGTTACTCTTCTCTCTTGCCCTTGAATGGACAAATAATGTGCTCACTTTTTGTCTGTATATAATTTCTTTTTTTATTATTTATTTTTCCTTTCAGAAGGAAGATACAACAGAAACCAATCATATTATTCCCGAAAGAATTATTTTCGTGCAAGAAGTTCAATGGGCAAGCTTTATTCTCCTCCACTGACAGAAACTGCTAAGATGTATGCTATGGGTACACGGGTATAAATGACAGCCGGGTTCACTAGTCATGTATTGGTCTTTTAAAAGCAGCGTGATGTTCAGGCGGGTCAGGATACAGCAATACGGTACCAGTCTACTGCATTTGGAAAACTGAAGAGAGAAGATCATAATCTGTTCCTGACTTACATCTATGATTTACTTTGGAATATAATTGCACTGTGTTGTGAAGAAAAATGACTTGAAAGTGGAAAGCAATTATGGAAAATTGTAGTTTAATGATAAACACATTGATATGCCCCCGCCCCCTTCCCTGCACTGTCAGGACATGGACATAGTCATCATTCTTAATGGTTGGAGCTGACCCATGCAATAAAATGCCAATACTATGGTCTCTAAGCAAAATGTAAATATTGCTTAGACCTGTGCAGGCCAGGGATATGTCAGATGGCAGACATCTGCATCTGAGGGTTCTGGGGAGGGTCATATAGACACAAGTATTATGAAACTGAATGGAGGTTGATTTACTAAAGGCAAATAGACTGTTCACTGTGCAGGTGCAGCTGCACTCTGCAAAGGACTTTTACCCAGAGCATAAATTGTCACTAAACCCACATCAAAAATAAACTCATATACTCATTCAGTCACTATGGGAATTGTTTTTTTGCATTCTGCAAAAAACCTGGTTGATCTTGCTGCTCTCTATCTCCACCTTCTGTTCATGTCCCCCATTCAGCTAGAGTCACACATGTGGGCATATACACAGTGGTAAATGACAGCTCACTTCCTCCCTCCTCTGCCTCCATGCCCACTAACCAGGTAAACACAATGGGGGTGGGATATTACATGTAGATTGATGGGGGCTTCACCTCCCTCTTATGCTAAGACACAGGCTAGAGGGGTGTGACAGAGAGCCATGTGACGGGCAGAAATCTGCTCACACCATGTTATTTCCACAAACTAATAAAGATTTAAAATATATATTTGTATATCAGTTTGAAAAGGTCGATTGATATTATTGATTCATTTTTACTCTGTTTTCCAAAGGCTGCTTTTTTTATTTTGAACATGTGACTAGCAGCAGAGAACTAGAAGCTCCTCCTGTTGTTTCCCTGCAGACAGGCTGGGAAAGATCTGGGCCATATGACAGCTGTGTATCGATTACTTATTTTTTTTTTTTAATAATTACAGTGCCATCATCCATATACAAAAATAGAATGGACAATGCAAAATAAACACTGTGGGGGTTATTTACGAAAGGGAAATCTACTTTGCACTACAAAAAACTGAAAACTACAAGTGCAAAGTGCACTTGAAATTGCACTGAAAGTGCACTTAGAAGTGCAGTCGCTGTAAATCTGAGGGGTAGATCTGAAATGAGGGGAAGCTCTGCTGATTTTATTATCCAATCATGTGCAAGCTAAATTGCTGTTTTTTATTTTACCTTGCATGTCCCCATTGGATCTACAGTGACTCCACTTCTAAGTGCACTTTCAGTGCAATTTCAAGTGCACTTTTCACTTGTAGTTTGCACTTGTAGTGCAAAGTGTATTTCCCTTTCGTAAATAACCCCATGTGTGTTTAGTTTATTAATATCAGTATTGCCTCAATTTAAGGTATATTATAAGGTAGGGGTGGGTTCCATCATCCATATATCATAGAAAGGGGTGCATGGTGTCACCTCAGAAGTGCCCCTGCAAAGCGAGAAAGGGGTTTGGACTATCTCGGTACCTCAAGGACATAGACAAAAGTATATATAATTTGTATAAAAACAGTTTAATAGTATATAGAATATAAAAACATGGTGGAACAAAACCACATTGACAGAAATATGTTGATAAAAGAAAGTTGATAGCTACAGCCTTACGTGCTGCTTCAAACAATTGTATAAACAATAGGATGAAAAATGATCCCCAAGGTTGAAGTGGGGTATAAAGTGTGATGCGTCCTTTACTACTTTACTAGTTTGACAGCAAAAGCTGCTTTTTCAGAAGGAGTCAGTTATAAGCATCTAGTAAAATAAATTGCAATTGTAATTACAAATTCAAACCATCCTTAATATTGTTGATACGTATTTCAAAACATGAAAGTTATTTTCTTTAATATTGTATACAGTTGCAGTTCTGAGAAGGATACGGAAACACTGCTTACCTAGACAATAGGGAAACTGGTGCAAAGTGGCAGCATATGTAGAGGCACCCGAAGGCAGATATCCCCCACGGTGGACACAGGAGGCATCTAGGACCACTAGATATTAAATATTATATAGTTTAAATAATATAATTCAGATTCTGTTTGTCCATAGAGTGTGTGTGGTACAGCCAGATAAAAAAGAAAGGGGGGGAAGGGGAGAGGGGAAAGAAGATGGGCGGGGCAAGTGAGGGGACCTGGGATAAAAAAGAAGGAGGGGGGAAGGGAAGGGGGATGGGGAGGAAATAGGAAAGGGAAGAAGGAAAATTAGAGAGATGGAGGGGAAAAAAGATAGGTGGGGGGGGGAGGGGGAGAAGAAGGTGGGAGACGGGGGAAGGAAGAGGGAAGAAAATAGACTGAAAGATATAATTTTAATATTGTAGAATAGACAGTGAAACTGACTTAGGATGGAACATTCATAGAGCTGAAATAATTAGAAAATAGATATATTAGATTACCAACCTTTTGGGTCAGCAGATCCAGTGTGACATGACGGGATTAGGGAATAAAGGAATAATGTTGCTAGTGTGTTCTTGAGCAATCTTTTGGCAGTGAGTTGCTTCTTTAGGCAGAGATCTAATGGTACAGTACAGAGTACTTAAACTAAAAGAACCGCATTTTTAATAAAATAGTAGTATTAATTCATTTTGATTCAGTATTAAAATCAAAAGAAGGAAGATTGAATCAGTGGGTCTCACTAGATTGAGCATGTTCGTCACGTACAGTAAAGGAAAGGGTAAAGTCCAGCCTAGTAATATGGAAATATTTCAAAGAATTGATTAGAGAACTGCTCTGTATGTCTGACTTTAGTTTAGACCAGGAGGTATGTTAGCATTCAAACATTCAATCCAAACAGCTTCTCGCTGTAGGATTTTACGATCCCAGTCTCCTCCATGGACATCCTTGGGAATCATTTCAAGCACCACAAATTTAACCACTTCAGGATTAAATCTGTGATGCAGAACTATATGTCGTCCCACTGTGGTGAATTTACCATTTGTGGAACAATATAGGTGGTCTCCTATTCTCTGACGAAGCTATCTTATGGTCTTGCCTACATAGAAAGCATTGCAGACATAGACCATTAGGTAGATAATTCCTTTTGTACTACAATTGGCATGAAATGCAGGTGTAAATAATTCTCCGTTAGGGAGAATGAACTTTGTGCCCTCTTGTATCCAAAGACAACGTGCGCACTGTTCACAGCGGAAAATGCCGCGAGGATCCCTCAGACCACGAGGTCCTTCCTGATAATGACTGCTGGTTAATTTATCTTTTAATGAAGTTGCTCTATGAAATACCAATTCAGGAGTTGGCCTTATGTATTTTTTAAGGATACGATGATCGATTAGAAGGTGCCAATGGTCAGAAAGGAGATTTTTAAGTTGGTTATGATGGGCAGAAAATGTTGTTATTATTTTTACTGTCTTTAATTGCTTCTTGTAGGTAGAGCCATATAGGAGGGAGGATCTAGTACATGCTAGGGCTTTATTGTAAGTTTTTCTGAGATTAGTTTGAGTGTAGCCTCTTGACAGTAGGCGTTTACGTAATGCCGGGGCCTGAGCATAGAAGTCCTCGTCCTCTGTGCAGTTACGCCGTAGTCTCAAATATTGAACATAGGTTATGCTGCGTACCAGAGGTCTGTTTTAATTAGGCCATTTGGGCCTTTGATAATTCTCAGATCTAAAAATGGAATACTTTTGTAATCATAGTTGAGGGTAAATTGAATGTTAAAGTCATTATTGTTGAGTAGTTCAATAAATTCTTTTAGGGTACTTTCAGTTCCTGTCCAAATTAAGAACAGATCATCAATGAACCTGTGCCAGGAGAGAACTTGATCTAGGAAGGGTTGGAGTGTCTCATCTGCAAAAGATTGTTCTCTCCCATCCTCCTAGAAATAAGTTGCCATATGAGGATGCACAGGAGGTGCCCTCAGCCCTGTGTTTGTAGGTAAATTTGATCCATGTAAGTGAAGTAGTTTTTGGTAAGAATAAATTCCATCAGTTTAAAAATAAAGAGATTTAGAGGCCAGGTGTTTTTGTCCTGTTTCATGAGGAAAGTACCAGTCGTTCGGACGCCCTGCTCGTGGGGTATACTCGAGTACAATGCCTCGATATCAATAGCCACGAGCAGGGCGTCCAAAGGGATCTGGACTCCCTCTATGTGTTTAAGTAAATTGGTTGTGTCTCGAATGTAAGAAGGTAGACTAAGGACATGCGGCATTAAGAATGTAGCTATGAATTTGCTGGCATTTTCTGTTAGGGAACCTATTCCCAAAACTATTTCCTGGTGGATAGTCCAGCCTTTTATGGGTTTTAGGGAGGGTATAAAAAGTAGGCATTCGGGGGTGAACGGAAACGGGACTGCTCATAACGTGGCTTAGACTTATTCCAAGAACCACACCCGTCCTCTCTGAACCTGCATCCTTAGCTGTAAGTGGCGATACCTACTCTACTATCTTGCTGAGCCACATGCCTGACTACATATGCCTATATTGGCTCTGGTTCTGATTCTTCTGATCTATATGTGTATATTGCCCATTGATTGTTTGTTTCTCTATGATGTATGGCAAACTTTACCTGTTAACCTGAAAAATTTTCAATAAAATCTTTGAAAAAAAAAAAAAAAAGTAGGCATTCGTGGGGTTTTGGTATTGATAAAATCTAGAGTATTTTTACAGGCCCTCCCAGTAAGTTCCGATACAAAGTCCTTGAAATTCTTTAACGAACTGCTGTATTAGTGTGTCGTTGCTAGGTCTTTACCAGGTGGGATTGTCAAGTACATTGAGGCACATTTTTTGATATTGATGGTGAGTCATCAAAACTATGTATTCGCCTTTATCAGATTGTTTAATGATCGTATTGGGGCGTTTTTGTAGTTTAGTTAGTGCCTGTGTTTGTTTTTTGTTTAGATTCAGAGATATATCTGACCACTTCTGCTTCTTGAGTGTTTTGATTTAATCGTGTAAAAAGGCCCATATGGCTGGGCAGGTCATTAGGTCAGGAAATTTCCGTGAATTTAATTTAAATTTTTTTGGGGGTAGATTTTCTATATCTGTGTTTATTGTCACGTTGCTGAATGAGATGAAGCTCTGTTGACTTCCATCATCCAATCATGTGCAATGCATTTTTATATTTATTTTCCTTGCATGTAATTGGGTAGTCTTTGCAAAGCGAATTTCACTGCATTCACTGATGAAAGATCTGGGGAATATTCACTTGCAGAGTGCAACTTGCAAAGATAATAGCCCATTTGCCTTTAGTAACTCAAGTCCAATGTGCCCTATACAGTATATATTTTGAAAAGTACATTTTTGACAGTAGGTATTTTGATAATGAATTAACAAAATATGTTCTATTTTGAAAGATGTTACTAATCATGTAGTACACAGCTACTCCCTGATAGTATAATAATAAAGCCTGTCAGTATTAGGGCACTTCTTTGTCTCTGTGTGGTCAGCCTTTCTCATTTTTTCCAATGATAATTTGGTAAACAAAAATGTAAACTGTTTTAATCCAGTAATCCTTGGAATTTTCATAATCCCCTGCACACATCAGACATATTGGGGTGAATTAATGAAAAGGGGGGGTGAGATACGTTCTCAGCTGGTGCCATTGGCCAAAACAACCAATCAGCTTTTATCTTTCATTAGAAAATGAAAATGTAAAAACTAACTGGCTGAGGTTCAGTGGAGACTAGGGATGAGCTTCTAGTTCGAGTTGAACTCAAGTTCTCCGAACAGTGAACAATTTGGGGTGTTCATGGCAAATTCAAAAGCCGCAGAACACCCTTTAAAAGTCTATGGGAGAAATCAAAAGTGCTAATTTTAAAGGATTATATGCATGGTATTGTCATAATCTGGCTACCCTTGTCGGTGGCTTATCGGAATCTGGCTTCCAGATTCCGATAAGCCCCCCGCCCACTGACCCCACAACCACCGACAAGGGTTGTGGGGATGAGGCCCTTGTCCCCATCAACATGGGGACAAGGTGTTTTGGGGGGCTACCCCAAAGCACCCTCCCAATGTTGAGGGCATGTGGCCTGGTACGGTTCAGGAGGAGGGGCACTCTCTCGTCCCCCCTCTTTTCCTGTGGCCTGCCAGGCTGCGTGCTCGGATGAGGGTCTGGTATGGATTTTTGGGGGGACCCCACGCCATTTTTTTAAAAATGTTGGCGCGGTGTTCCCCCTAAAATCCATACCAGACCTGAAGGGTCTGGTATGGAACTTAGGGGGACCTCCCCACGTCATTTTTTTTTTATGTTTTGGTTCGGGGTTTCCCTGTGGGGAATTCCCATGCCATTTTTATCAATGAACTTTTATGTGTATTGTCGGACCGGCAATTCATTAAAAGCCGCAAGTAGTTTTAAATGACTTTTTTTCCTTAGAAATGTCATTTTGCTGTCAGACTGTTCTAAATATGGGAAACGTGTGCCCCTTTACAGGCATACTATAGACACCCCCCCAGGTATGAAATTTAAAGGGTTATTACACTTTTATTGTTTCACTTTAAGCATCATTAAAATCACTGCTCCTGAAAAAACAGCCATTTTTAAAACTTTTTTTTGCATTGATCCATGTCCCCTGGGGCAGGACCCAGGTCCCCAAACACTTTTTATGACAATAACTTGCATATAAGCCTTTAAAATTAGCACTTTTGATTATTCATGTTCGTGTCCCATAGACTTTAACGATGTTCGCGTGTTCAAACAAATTTTTTGCCTGTTCGCAAGTTCTGGTGCGAACCGAACAGGGGGGTGTTCGGCTCATCTCTAGTGGAGACAAAGCTGTAACAAAGTCTCAGTCACATTTTATTATTCCCCCTCCCCAATGTAACACTGTAATAATTCTTGCACCGCCTAAATATGATTAAGGCTTGGTACACTCACTTGAATGGGCTGCTGTACCTGCGGGAAATTTAGGAAAAAGGTCCCTGCATTTTTAAAATGCAGCAACAGGGAGATTGCATTTGTGTGCTATTAAGAATGAGTGGCAGCCCACGCGTCAGTAAAAAAGCAACATGTTTTGGCTGCCGGTGGTTGTGGGTGTGGGAACAGTTGCGATTCCTGCACCTAAAAACACCCACAAAAGTGTGAACCTAGCCTAAAAGTAGTGTTCTGAAAGAATTCTTTCTTTACTATGCATTGGCTGCTGTGATTTAAAATAAAACATGTGAAGGCAGAGTTTAAACAGTACATAAGGCTCAGGTACCCTTTAGGGACAAACAACACACAAATACATGCATACACACACACTTGCAGGTTTGTAAAAAGCGATCTCACTCTTTACTTTAACCATTTACATGGGTTAAACCAGTAAACCTAAATTACCTAAATTCTAAGGAATAGGGAGCTTGAGTTTGACTTAGGTTCGATCAGTCGCTGCATGAACACAAATGGGCAGGGATGCTTGTGACATCATTGACCTAATTTGTCCACCATATTAGGTTAGTGGCTTCATGGCTTCAGGTATCCTTGGCCACAGCCCTTTGGCCCAGCATTGACAGCTTCCTTCTGGGTTTATCCAAACATGGATTTGAAGCGAACCCAAGTTAAACCCAAGCTCACCCCTCCCCAGGAAAACGTTTAGTAGTGCAGCTGTGTTCACTTTAATTATCCAGTCATGTACAAGGATCTAAATAACAGGGTTTGCCTTGCAGATGATTGACTTAGACATAGATTCACTTTGCCAAATGACCATTTTCTACCCCTTTATTAACTCAACCAGAATAAATACCTGCACAGATATAAACATTTTTCCAAGTAGTGGACATTTTAACTCTTATTTTATGTAAATGAATGCAAACCAGCATATGAACTGGTTAGCTACAACATGATAAGTAGCTGCAGGCAGCAGTGTGTACATTTAAAGTAGTATAGTGCAGTGCTGATGAAGATGAAATAAGCAATAAAATTATACCAATATAAAGTGAATATGATAAATGAATATTCAAAACAAAAATACACAGCAATAAAATATCACAACGATAATGATAAAATAGTATAAACCAACAGTGTCAGTGCATATAAAGTGCATAAAGTCCATATATGACATCAAATATAGTGACTGTGAATCTGTGTGAACTGGTTGTCTGTAGATAATCCACCACCGTAAGGAAAGGGGCTTACCAACTAGGCACATGCCTGATGAGTCAACCAAGCTTTTGGTGTAACACACCCAAGGAGGTACAGCAACCACGACTTCTAAAATAGACCAAAGCAGATACGGATCTGTGACCGTTTTGACATCAGTAGCTGTCTACCATAGGAATAGTGACCGGAATTCGTGAGCGATTCCTGAAAAACTGTTTACCACATCCTCTGACAAAGTGATTTTTGCAGCCATATGCCACGCATGTCATTGGCATACTTGTTCGTAGTCTATAGTCCTAATACCAACCCTAATAATTACGCGGAATGGCCCGTTATGTAGTTCGGTACATGTAATTCCTTACTGCTGTATGTTTATCACATTTGCACCCTTCAGTCAAAGCTCAAAACGCTGAACAAGCCTCAGGCAGTGTGTACATTACTAAAAAACTACCCACCAGACATGCAAGAACTGTAGGATGCATAAGATATTTGTGCTTCTAGCAAATATCTAATTCATTTCAAGTTTAAAAATAAAAGTCATATTTGAAAGCAGCCACCACATTGTGTCTGCTATTACTTTTGTTAACCAATGAACCCTCACTACATACCTTTCTTAAGGTGATTTTTCTGTAATAACAATTCCTTCATGTCTATGACTTTGGTATTAATTCCTACACCTACTAACCCACTGTACCTACCAGCCATCATCATTGGCTACTCTCATCTAACAGGGGGTGTGCCAATTTCAGGACAATCACCTCCTTAGTTACAAAGTGAACTTACCTTCAGAGCTCTATGAACTATGAACATAAGGGAAAAAGCAGCTGCAAAGTGGACTTCAGAGATGAGGAGGAGGTAGATGATGAGGTGGCAGAATGGTACCGAATGGATCGAAGGAAAGTTTAAGGCGGAGAGGCAGAAAAGCATTGAGGGTGGATTTTGTCCAGGGGTAGGGTGTGTATGCGGCATTATGCCGCGTACACACGAGTGGACTTTACGGCAGACTTTGCCCGGCGGACGGGATTTCGTCGGACAATTCGATCGTGTGTGGGCTCCAGCGGACTTTGTTTTCTCAAAAGTTGGATGGACTTAGATTTGAAACATGTTTTAAATTAATCCGTCAAAATCGAGTCCGGTCGAAAAGTCCGCTCGTCTATATGCTAGTTTGATGGACAAAAAGCCACGCTAGGGCAGCTATTGGCTACTGGCCATGAACTTCCTTGTTTTAGTCCGGTCGTACGTCATCACGTACGAATTCGACGGACTTTGGTGGATTGTGTGTAGGCAAGTCCGTTCATTCAGAAAGTCCGTCCTAAAGTCCGTCGAAAAGTTCACCTAGCAAAGTCTGCCGTAAAGTCCGCTTGTGTGTACGTGGCATAAGTCTTCACAAGGTTGTCACACACTGTTGCTGGTATGTTGGCCCATTCCTCCATGCAGATCTCCTCTAGAGCAGTGATGTTTTGGGGCTGTCGCTGGGCAACACAGACTTTCAACTCCCTCCAAAGGTTTTCTATGTGGTTGAGATCTGGAGACTGGCTAGGCCACTCCAGGACCTTGAAATGCTTCTTACGAAGCCACTCCTTCGTTGCCCTGGTGGTGTGTTTGGGATCATTGTTATGCTGAAAGACAAAGATACGTTTCATCTTCAATGCCCTTGCTGATGGGAGAAGGTTTGCACTTAAAATCTCCGAAGAACGCAGAGAGACTCCGACCTTCTGGTCCTGCGAGCAGCGCTCAGGGACACTCTTACCCGCCTGAGCTGCCCCTCACTCCACCTCAGGGCAGTGTCAATAACAAGGCAGCAGTGGCAAGGAAAGAGATTAGAATAATAAAAAGTTAGGGTGTGGCGCAAGCAAGCGTATACCGGAAACAAAGTGAGAAGGCGATGTGAACGCTGATTCTTCTGTTTGTTTGCCTATTTTATTGTTTTTAAAATGTAATGCCCTGTACACACGAGAAGACTTTTTGGCAACAAAGGTCTGACAGTCTTTCCGATGGACTTTCAACTGACTTTTGATAGACTTCCGTCGGACTTTCGAACGAACGGACTTGCCTACTCACGATCATACCAAAGTCCGACGGATTCGTACATGATGACGTACGACCGGACTAAAATAAGGAAGTTGATAGCCAGTAGCCAATAGCTGCCCTAGCGCCGGTTTTCGTCCGTCGGACTAGCATACAGACGAGCGGATTTTTCGGCCAGACTCGAGTCCGTCGGACAAATTTGAAACATGTTCCAAATCTAAAGTCCGTCAGATTTTCGACTGAAAAAGTCCGCTACAGGTCCGATGGAGCCCACACAAGGTCGGATTGTTCGCCGGATTCGGTCCGTTCGTGTTTACACGGCATAAGAGTCCATTTGTCAGGGTTTTAATAAATGAAACCCCGGGTTATTTTTAACATACTACACTATTGGAAGCTTTTCTTTCTTCTCTATATCATTGCACTACCTGTAATATACCGGAGTCTATTAGGACAAAGATATTGAAATTCACAAAGATTGAGGAGAAGCTGTTAGAGACATGGTTTGTCCATGAGAATCTGATTGGGTTCCATCTGAATGCTGCATAAATACCCACCCACCAGGAGATATCTGTTGATGCTGATTTCTGCATACACATGAGGTGAGAGTTCTGAGAGACCATAGCCACTAGGACACCACCGGTGGAGTTGCCCAGGAACCTTTCTTCTTTTACCATCTTTGCACTTTACCACCTTTTGTACACCTTCATTTTTTATACTTTTAGCCCTTTGGAAGGACTATTTTTTTTTTTATTCACTATCCCCATCCATTCATTTATGGTTTTATCTCCTTACAGTTTATTATAGCTGTAGAGACTTATGAGAGTACATATCCCCTTGGAGTTTTTTCCACTTTGCACATATATATATATATATATATTTTCTGCTGTGTATTGCATTATTCACATTGTTTCTTCATCAGCACTTTAATTATTTACACATTGAGGAATTGTTTACCACTTTTGGGTGATTTTATAAGACTGCGCAAGATCACTTTATTATTCTGTTTTATTTTTGTGTATTGTGAACACTTTTAGGTTTTTCTGCTGGTCCTGCACATTTTAGTCACACACCCTGGTCATAGATATATTTCTATTTACTCGTATTAGCGTGAAGGACGCTTTCACATAAGGACAGAGATTAGAGACTGACTGGTATGTGCAATTTCCAGGCTGTACGGTCCACAGACTGACAAGTCCGATTTAGCAGGTTGGATTAAGCAGGGTTTTGCAGACCGAGGGATGGATATGGATGTCAGGTATTGCTTTATATGAGAGAGTCACCTCTCCTAGCGGCTAACCTGGGGAAACACATGGAGCTTGCAACTACATGCTGTAACACGGCGTCATGTTGTTACTCTGCCCCCCCCCACTCACAGAGTATCAGGAGATGGGTCTTAAATGGTTCAGGCTGGTCCCTTTTAAGAACCCCAGAGCATATGCAACATTCCAGGCCAATCACTGCCATGCTTTGTTGTAGCTTGCATTGGGAAAAAATTACCAAAGGAAAATAGACTGTGCAGGTTCAAAAGGTATGTTAATAGCCTGTACATAAAGCAAGGGTATTATTCATCTTTAGTCAGAGTTGCATAGTTTGTTTTAGTCTACAAACATCCCTTTCCTGCATAGGCATTTTTTTTTCTGTAAAGGTGAACTATCCTTTTAAATTTTTTCCTAGGTTATGGCTATATGAATGAGTACATGTAATAAATATAAAGTAGGTGTTATCCCAATAAGGGTGCAAAAGAGAAAATACAATTTAAAGAATCTTTTGAAATGACTCCAGTTTCTGCTTTTCAGTATTTTTTATTTATTTTTTTGCTTTATTAAATGTCCCCCATATCAGAGTCTAGCTACCAATGCCCTTTTTTGACAATAGGCTGCCTATTAGTTTAAAAAATGCCACAATTTAAAAGCAGAATTCACCCCTCATAGACTCCCATGGGTTTTGACGCAACATTGTAATCGCCAAATGGATTCGCGGAACCATCGGCAAACCAAACTTAAGCCTGGTACACACCAATATTTTTTTTCATTCAACCCCCTTGGTTGAATGAAAAAAAATTGACAGCTCTGGTCGGAGCCGCTGTACTAACAATCCGATTTTAATACAGTGATCTCCCCTGCTGTTCTTTTGTGTTCTGGCAGGGGGGCGTCCCCCTGCCAGAACACTCCAGTCATGATCATAAGCTGGTCGGCTACTGGTTTTCCAGCATGCTTGTCTGACAGAAGCTGGCCAAATGGTCGGTTGGTTTTTACTGAACCGGCCGATGTCTCCCGACATTCGACCCATGTGTACTAGGCTTTAGGCAATGGACCAGCAGTGAAAAGCTCTAGCTCCTGTGGGAGCAAAGATTAAGGTAACTATTTTGCTTATTCCAAATTCCCCTAGACAGAGCAAGCATTTAACCCTTGCAGTGTGTGAGGAATGGGCTAGCACTGGAAACTATCCAAACACTTTGTAATTGTCGGACATTACATTACAATTATTGTCTATAACACAGTGATCTAGTTAATTCCATGCATACTGTAATTTATTCTTTTTCCATAAGCTTCAGGCCACAGCCTATTCAATGAACTTTATTAGGGATAGAAGATTAATCACTCTTTGCAAAAGATCAACTCAAATAACACTCATTAAAGAGGATAATGTTTTAGTTGAGGTAATATCTCTTGAAATCACATACTGGGAGGTGTACTGAGTTTTTTCAGAGCTTGTACCCTTCCCATTAATTTGATGAAGTCAGGTAAATTATTTTGTCAGAGATGAGAGATGAATCCAAGTTAAATTATTTGTCACAGGAGAAAGATGAATGATCGTCATAACTTTTGCTCCATACTTTTATATAACGTAGGAAATCCAGCTGTATTTTTAAAAGAGGAACTTATAATTGCTGGGTTAACACTGTTGCACTGTGGTAATTCATAAAGAGCACTTCATACTCAATACTCAGTTTCACTTGCATGCTGGTCTTCTCCAACCCACAAAAAGGCTATTCAGCACCTGGTAATTTCTAGGATTAGAGGTATTAGGTGGATGTGTTGTCTCCTGCTTGCCATCTACTGACTACAAGTGGTAAATATAAAGTATATGAAACATTTTCTATTTACCTGGCTTAAAGGAAATAGTAAAAATATTTTAGTACTGAAATAAACGTGTGAAAAATACGCAAAAATACAATGCATTCCCTTTAAATGTAGACTATACATCGGATCGGGTACAGGCACCACGGATCTAACTAAGGGAAACTGGCAGTGAAGCCTTCAGACTTCACCTCTGGTTTCCTACTGCGCATGCGCCGTCATATTGCAGCATGATAATGCATGGCCCCATGTTGCAAGGATCTGTACACAATTCCTGGAATCTGAAAACATCCCAGTTCTTGCATGGCCAGCATACTCACCGGACATGTCCCCCATTGAGTATGTTTGGGATGCTCTGGATCAGCGTATACGACAGCGTGTTCCAGTTCCTGCCAATGTCCAGCAACTTCCCACAGCCATTGAAAAGGAATGGACCAACATTCCACAGGCCACAATCAACAACCTGATCAACTATATGCAAAGGAGTTTTGCTGCACTGCGTGAGGCAAATGGTGGTCACACCAGATACTGACTGGTTTTCGGACCCCCCTGACCCCCCCAATAAAGTAAAACTGTACATTTAGAGTGGCTTTTTATGGTTGCCAGCCTAAGGACACCTGTGCAATGATCATGCTGTCTAATCAGCATCTTGACTGCCACACCTGTGAGTTGGATGGATTATCTCGGCAAAGGAGAAGTGCTCACCAACACAGATTTAGACAGATTTGTGAACAATATTTGAGAGAAATAGGCCTTTTGTGTACATAGATAAAGTTGTAGATCTTTGCATTTAGCTCATAATAAATAGGGGCAAACACAAAAGTGTTGCGTTTATAATTTTGCTCAGTGTATATAAATCAGCCTAAACTGATGAATAAATTTGTTTTTCTATATATTTTTTGGATATGTATTATAGCAAAAAGTAAAGAAAATTGTTTTTTTTTCAAAATTGTCCATCTTTGCTTGTTTAAAAAATTAAAAACTGCAGAGGTCATCAAATACCACCAAAAAGAAGCTCTATTTGTGGGAAAAAAGGATGTCAATTTTGTTTGGATACAGAGTCGCACTACCGCGCAATTGTCAGTTAAAGCAACGCAGTGCCGAATCGAAAAAAATGGCCTGGTCATTAAGGGGGCAAATTCTTCCTGTCCTTAAGTGAAAACTTGTGAAATCAAGCAAATATTTATAGCAATGGAGGCCCTGTAAGACATAAGAAATTGGTAAAATGAGCAGTATCTGTCAAAAACTGAAATACTGGCTTCTGGTAGACTGATCCTTATTAAAGAATATACCTTTGGTAGCTTGTATGAATGCTCAGAATGTGCACCTTACTTTTTGAAAGAGTAGTTCGAAACAGTTGCTGTTTTTGTTTTAATCCTTAACAATACCTACTACATTCTATATCATTCATAAAATTTGAAAAACAGCAAATCCGTTAACCAACTAAGTCAAAAGGCTACTGATAGGTAAAATTTTAATCCACCCAAAACCCAAGAACGAAACACAATATTTCAACCTGCACTGTAAATCTTAATGGGTGTTCATTGCCATTTTTGGATTTGACCATTATGAAACTTCCTGATGGCTCTATAACCACGGACTTTTATAGAAAACTGACAGCAGGTAATTCCCTGCTTCACGCAGATAGCGCCTATCTCTGACACCTGATCAAAGGCATGCCTGTGGGCTAATACTTTCGCGTTCGTAGGAACTGTACGAGTGACATTGACTTTAAGACACAGGCCAAATAATTGAGAGATTAAGAGCCCACGTGAATTACCATACATATCAGTGTATAACACGCACTTTTTTCCCCTTAAAATCAGGGGAAAATCGTGGGTGCGTGTTATACACCGATCCCTGCTGTCTCTGAGGGAAGAGGAGCGAAAGCCGCTGAATTACATAAAGCCGCGATCTCCTTTGTAACCGGCACTCTGTCACTTACAGCCACGCCTCCTGACCCCGCATTGGGCCACTGTTCTGTCTATCATATGAGCAGGGCCAGGAGGCGTGGCTGTGAGTGACGGAGCGCTGGGTACACAGAAGATTGCGGCTCTGTGTAATTCAGCAGCGCTCGCTCCTTCTCTTCCCTCAGAGACAGCAGGGATAATCCAACACTGGCAAGGCTGCATTGATGGGAAAGGTGAGGCTGCAGATGGGCACTGAACAGGCTACATTGTTTGTCAATTTATAGGCAGCAGATGGGCACTGAACAGGCTGCATTGTTGGGCAATTTAATGGCTCCAGATGGGGACTGAGCAGGGTGCATTGATGGGCAATTTAGAGGCTACAGATGGGCACTGAGCAGGATGCATTGATGGGCAATTTAGAGGCTGCAGATGGGCACTGAGCAGGGTGAATTGATGGGCAATTTAGAGGCTGCAGAGGGGCACTGAGCAGGGTGCATTGATGAGCTGTGACCCTAATTTTGCTTCAAAGTTTATTTAAAATGTACTTTTTTTTCCTTAAACTTCCCTCCTAAAATTGGGGTGCGTGTTATACGCCTGTGCGTGTTAAACGCTGATAAATACAGTGCTATTATTCCAGGGGAACATCTACTTCAACAACCTAAGATCAGAGCCATTTTAAAATTCAACAAACAAAGTTATGAAATTATGGAGGTCCTACGGAAACGTTGGCATTTGCTAATGCAGGATGGCACTATTAGACATTTTGTCAATCCAAGTCCACACATCACCTTTAACCTCCCTGGCGGTATGATTATTTCGGATTTTAGGTGCTGAAAGCGGTACAATTATTTTGCATGGAAATTTGGCGTCTTATATTGTAGGTCTGTAATTCTTAACAATAACACACTTAAATCTGTCCAAACAAGAGTCTAGTAGATATCCCGGGTATGATAAAGTTTGAAACACAAAAACATAAATTATAATATAATAAATAAAAATAAATAATTAAAAAAATAAAAATAAAATAATAATAAAATAAATTTCCCCACGATTCACTATCGCTCAATTCTGCAAGTGTTCTAATTTACTATCGCTGTTTTCTAGCTGGTTAAAACCATTTTTGACGTAAAGGGACACTTTTTGGTTGCTATGGACAATCTCCAGTTTCCAGCCAGAAGGAACAGTATATATCACATAAAACTGCATGCAGGGCATGGGCCAAAGCACTGGGGACAAAAGGGATATGAAATAATTTCATACAGTGCTGTAATCTGTAAGATTACAGTACTGTATGTGTTATGCTTTTTACAGTTTTTGGAATTTGCCGCCAGGCTCCGCCCCCGTGCGTCACGACGCTCGCAGGGAATGGAGCCTGGCACGGAGAGGCTTCGGGAGGAGGACGGAGCCCACCGACACTGCGGGGGTAATCGCAGGATCCCGGGGACAAGGTAAGTAACGCCGCCCCAGGATCCTGCAATGCAATCCCGAGTGTGGCTCGGGGTTACCGCTAATGGGACTGAATTTTAACCCCGAGCCACACTCGGGAAAACCGCTAGGGAGGCTACGAGAAAATGCTTGTGAGACATCCTCATGTCGAGTCATTTTGACAAACAAAATGAATCTGACCTATGTGGGACACATCCCCCGAGTACACATCGATGTGGCCATTGTGAGTATTTTCTTTATCTACCTACTCTCAAGTATCCTCTAACAATTGGATCTGTTACCATTAAGCCCAGACACTTCGCTAGTTGTGAAACTAAGGGTATTGTCTATCTTATGATGGGTGGTTGCAATGCCTTTTACATAGGGAAAACGAAAAGTATGTTTTGGCAAAGTATTAAAGAATGTGTGGATGACGTCTGGTATTCCTGAGAGTCCTATAGCGAGGCACTTCAAGGAATGCCCATGATGTAACTTGATTAACATGTTTCATGGCCATTGATAGAATACACCCCAATCCCCGGGGTGGAAATTTTTATAATGCGATTTTGCATTCAGAGTCACAGTGGATTTTTAGCCTTGGGGTTGACACTACCTCCGTCGTGAAAAGATTTGTGAGTTATGCCCCTTTTCTTGAGGACTGACATCTCACTCCCTGTATTTCCTTGTGTCCCTCAGAGTTTTTGCAGTTTCTCAATTCTTTGATCATCTCTGTTGATACATATGGGATATGACATCATGCAGCTATAAACGGTAAGGCCTGGACACAGAGGGGAGGGTAGGAGGGTGTTTTGGGGTTTTCTTTTGCTGTTTTTCAACCTTGGATGTGTGTGTGCTAAGTCTCATGTGGCCTGGTGTATATTTATGTTCATGACTATCGAATTATTGTGTAGTATGGGCTGTGTGTTGTCCTGGTTGGATGGAGATTTGGTGCCTCTTGTCTCTTCTCCTCTGCTCCTTGCTTTCGGAGGTGCATCCTTGGATTTCCCTTATTTGGCCTGTTGGTATGGGGATGGCATCCAGCCTCCTTGTTAGGGTCAGGTGTTGTACCCTTTTGGACCTTGGGTTTATCAACCTGGCAGGCATGGTCCACTTGGGGGTTGTGGTGTGACCTTTTATTTGGGTCTTAGATTGCCCTCTGTTGTGCCTGTCTTGATGTCACTTCCGACGTGGAGGTTTTTTACCTGTGTGGTCACAAATGCGTGCACTTCGGGTTTTGGCGGCCATTTTGGCACGGGGTGTTGTGACGTTATTTCCGCCATCAGGTGGGTCTTAAAGTCACTTCCTCTGTTTTGTTTGGACTCACATCCTTGTAGTGTTGGCTTTGTTTTTGACTGTGGGGATGAGTTTGGCGCCATTTTGAAATGTGTGGAGTGCGCGCCAGCATTCCCCTCCCTCTGCTTGAATTAATGGATGGATATTTGTTTATTGGCTACATGAGAGAGGACCCACCCAATGCCCCTTTGACCACCCTTATTTGTGCTTACAAGGGCTGATCTATGTGGGGTGTATTCACTGGATGAGTAGGTACTTGGGAGGCCCAGACACCATTTTTTGTTACCTGTGGTGCTACTGCTCACTTTTTGCTTCCGGCTTATTTGACCAATTTTGGAATAATTCTTGGGTGGTCCTCTTGTTATTGGTAAATTTGAGTTGTCTCTCTCCCTGTTTGATATGAATGAGATAATGGAAGTTTTTGTTCACCTTATTCATGGTTTTGATAGAGTGGTAATCATCTTTTATGTTTTATTGCAGTATCCATGGGACCTTTGTGATCTATATACACCCTGGGTATTATTTCAGCACTGTCACCAACGTTTATACATCTCTCACATATCTAGGAAAATCTAATGGGATGTGGAGAGACCTTGTGTCAGTGTACCTCCACTATTTTTTATGCTTCTAATGTGGGAGCTTGTTTATTGAGGTGAGAGTGCCTTAGCGCTTACTACATAGCACTCCACACTGGTTCCTTAATTATTTAGTTTTAGTAAATTCCTCTTTGGTTCTTCCTAATATAGAGCACATACCCTGTGTGAAGTCTGGGGCACCTGGTATTGAATGGTTGCTAATGCTGATAGATGTCTCCCCTTAACCCCAACATACTCGATGCCTTTTGAGGTACATTTATATACAATTTTATTTTTTCCCTTTATTCCTCCTTTCTGTGCCCTGGGATAGGGCAATACAAGTGCATATATTTGTGTTCATTTACATGTATGGTTATGCAATCATTAACTGTTATTCTTTTTTATATGTTAGAAATTGTTGAACCAGACATGGATCTCGAAGCCCTGAAGAAGAGAACTGTGCTGCAAAACATGTTGGCATATTCCGTGGGGCTTGTGTTTTTA
Organism: Lithobates clamitans; assembly: GCA_037952925.1. Lineage (NCBI taxonomy): Eukaryota > Metazoa > Chordata > Amphibia > Anura > Ranidae > Lithobates > Lithobates clamitans. The sequence goes on along the minus strand of JBBGZY010000160.1, from coordinate 9,245,695 downwards.
CATATCTAATGGTCCTCCTAATACTCATGCATCTTTTTTATATGTATGTGGGCTTATGTTTGCCCTCATCGTCCTTACATGCTATCTTTTATACTACTTTTATCTTTAAAATATGTGTATGTAATATACTTGAACATATCTAGGAAATTACCGCTTAAACGCCCATTTCTTTCATTTAGTTTTTTGTTTCTACTTTACCGGGCTGGTGATTCCTACAATAGCAGGCTGGTTTAAAATTTTTAGATAAGGCCCCTTTTCTATACCATTTCTATTACTTTACAAAATACAATATATTGCAGCTTACCACTCCCTAGATGTGGTGACTGCATTAAAATGGTTCTAAAGGCTGAAGATTTTTTACCTTCATGCATTCTATGCATGCAGGTTAAAAACCTTCTCTGTGCAGCAGCCCCAGCCCCCCTAATACTAACCCGAGCTCTCTCGCAACGCAGCGATGTGCGCAAGAGCATCTGCTCTCTGGGGACTCTTCCTCCTCATTGGCTCCTGCTGCTGTCAATCACCTCCTGCTGCTCTGTGTGTCTGAATAGACACACAGAGCAGTGGCTCGAGAGCACACCTGCTTGGGTGCCCCCATTGCAAGCTGCTTGCTCTGGGGGCACTCAAAAGGAGGGAGGGGCCAGGAGTGCGGAGTGCCCGGCAGGGGACCAGAGAAGAGGAGGATTTGGGCTGCTCTGTGCAAAAGCAGATAAGTACGACATGTTTTTTTTTTTTTTGGGGGGGGGGGGGGTTGGCTTTAATATCACTTTATTTCCTTTTTTCTGCCTTCCTTTGAAGATCATACCATTCGCACACTGCCTGTCCTAGGGTGACAACACTTACTTACTGTACTATATCTATGGAGGCACAGCATTATTAACCTAGGACAGGAAGCATTTGGAGCTACAGGACAATTTCCCCTTTTCTCATCTCCATAACATTTAGGGGAGAAGTAAACTGGGCAGGACTAACAGTGATTGGGAGAGAGCAGAGATCAAAGGTCAGGACATAAGGAGCACACTGGATCTTTGACAGGATCAACTGGTATATTTCTACAATTTGGAAACAAAGCTTGGGTAACTTACTGAATATGTTTTTGATTTGCCCTGACATAAACTTTAAGATGTTTTTTTTTTCTTGTAAAGCATCAATAAAATAGTTTTTAGCTGCCATACCTTACCATATATAAACACTACCAACTTTTGTACTACTACTTTGTATTTTAATAATTTGAGAAATTAATTGCTATGGAGAGACGTGACTTTGTTTTCTTTGGGTACTTTCTCCTTCACAAATTATAGTTAACGAATTTCTAATTGCTTCATTACTTACACCTAAGTGATAATGGTGTAGATTGCACACCAGTGTCATATCTTTTAAAATAATCAATATTAATAGTCAAGCTATGCTCATTAGTATGCAAGAATTAACCAATGACATTTATTACCATGCTTAGTTTTGACAATCTCATATAAAGAGCAGGATTTTTTTGTGTGTGCGTGTGTGTGTTTAGATTGATAAACAGAAAGGAACAAAATGGTGCAGTGCAGCAAAACAGATTTTCTGTGTTTAAGATCTCAATACACCAAGTAAGAACGATCAAAACTTTTATTCACATTTACAGTTTGGCTAATAGCTAACTGTTCAAGTTTATTAGTGTCTTTTTACAGATAACTACTAAAATGTATTGATTACTTAATGTACAAATAAAATTCTCACAAACATTTCTGTATATTATGCATGAAGGAGTATACCTTTTTTCCATTTGGCTTGAATGCTGAGATGATGTAATTACATAGAAATAATTTCTAAACGTTTTTCTAGTCTAAAGTGCAAGTAGGATTTTTTTCATAAAGGCAAATGCTATGTGCAATCTGCAGTAACCACAGAAACCAAAATTTCATGCTTCACTGAACAATCATTATTTAGATGATTTAAAGGAGATGCCCAAAAGGTAAGGTCTGATGGAGTAAAGTGAGGTAGACAGTGAGCATTTCGCTCTGTTCCTCAATTCATTTGATCCTCAAAATTAAGTACCTGGTATTAGGATTGTCTACGCTCAACTTCCTGGGCCAACCTTTGCCTTTACTGGACCCAGTTCCATGGAAAGTGATTAAAAAAATCTGTGACCCTAAGGCAGGTAAAGACATGGACTGACAGCTCGTGAAAGATAATACTTTCCTCATCCAGCTTTATTAATCGCTGTTAAGTGGACTTCTCCTTTGCTTCAGAAAGCTAATAAATGAATTGTATTCATGATCCAAGCTGGGCTTTATTTGTCAAAAACAGTTCTTCATAGGAAGGAGGGGCTCCAGACTCTAGCCCCCCAAGATTTACAGCACAAAATGTGGTATCTGAAGTTTCATGTGAAGTCCATGTCTGATAATTAGAGTGTTTTGAAATTTCTTTTCCTAGAAGAAAAAAAAGCTGCTTTTATTTTTTATTTTTTTACACAGATGATATTTGTAAAAAGAATGTGTGCACCACCTACTGTACATCAAGTGTAAATTTCATGAACTTTAACTGTGTTCTCAATAAATGTTCTAGTTAATGCATGAATATACTCACTCTGTAGTTATCAATATTTAATCATTTTTCTTTATTGGCAAGGCTATTGTGTAAAGATTTCCACCACTTGATTAGACATTTAACTCAATGCACAATTGTTGTTCATTATTACCCTGTAAGGAATCCAAGCCACTTAATGTGACAACAGTAACCATTTTTCTGGACATTCTTCTTCTCTTTGTCTGACACTGGAGGCAACAGTCCACCAAACAACGGACCAACACAATCAGAAGCACAACCAGGAATACCCTGCAACATATAACACATACATATGGACCATTAAATTGGTTGTATGACTATATATGGATAACGTTTAAAGGCTAGGCCAAAATGTATATATTTATAACCTCGGGCTTCAGTGGTATAACTAAATCCCATTCTTCCCAGATGAAATATTGCGTAGGCAATATTTTCAGAAATGTACAAGTTTCCTTGCACGTTTGCAGTTTATTAACAAACTTTTGATGTTTTTTAGTGCTATAAAATTGTGACAATTGTATTATGAACACATACAGAATTAAAAGATTTGTCCTGGATAATCTTCATTTTTTTCAGATCTAGTTTTACTTTAACTGTAGCCTATAGTAAAATAACTGTATTGAACTAATTTGGTAAGCCAAATAAAAAAAAGTGTAAATGCTAATAACCTATAGCAACCCAAACCTATAGCCTCTAATTAGAATTTATATTTTGTTATTGCAAAGGATATCAGATTATTTTGGTAAAGGTCACTAGGCTAAACTGCATACAATGTTACCATTCTGTTTTCCTGTGCTTTGAAAGCAGAGCCACTAGACCAGCTATTTCCAACCAGGGTTCCATGGAATCTTTGGGTTCCTTCAAGAGTTGCTAGGGGTTCCTTGAACTGTGACTTGTTTACCTCCCATCTCTCATCGTGCCTACATAGTTCCAGGCCAACACTACTTGGCAGAGTCAGCATCATTGCACTATTTTTTTTAGTCATCTGTAAGGGTGGCATTCTGACCATTACTGAAAGGAGGCCATTCTTCCCACTGACTACCAATATAAGGGGATTTTTCCACTGACCCAAATAAATTAGTATTTTGCAGGGATTTCCTGAGGCCTGAAAATAATGGTAATGATTCTTCTGTGGTAAAAAGGTTGAGAAAGTCTGCCCTAGGCTGTGCCATGTCTGTTTAGAAATAGTTGTACTCTCCATAGATACCTGAAATGACTCAGCTTGAAGACATCAGAGAAGTTTATTCATGAATGCTTGACAGATCTTGGTAGACTGATCAGTTTGGCCAGTACGTATAACAATAGCTATGTCCTCAGAGGAGGAGCCAAGACAAGTGGCTAATCAGCCATTTTCCTTAGGAAAACAAAGAATGGGCTAATAAACCAGTTATATTTCAAAACTACGGAAGCAAGAGAGAATCAAATTTTTTAAAATAACTTTACATCAGTAAAGTGCACTGCTGTTACATGATAAAAAGTAATGACAGCAAAACTAGTGGTTCGCACCAGCATTGTAACATTTAGAACCAGAATATAGTACAGAAAAGAACTGCTGTGCTGATTGATTTGTGTATAGATGTCACTTATTAAGCTGCTGGACACAATGATATCACTGTCACTTTGAATATTAAAATATTCAAATAGCACACATGAAAGTATTTTATTTGTCTGGTAAACTTCTGTGCGAGTTTACATGAATTTGTATGTCCAGTTATAACTCATTAGAATGTTGCAAGAAACACATATAGTCTCAAATGCATTTAATTACATTTACATTTCTTTCCTTTTTTCCAATGGGTTACCTAGGGTAATCAATACCATTACTGGGATAAGTGTAATTATTTACATAAAATTACCAAATTCCCTGTGTGTTAAACTTCCCTGAAGTGGTGTCACAGTGGTAGGGGATCCTCTGTGTTGCCAGATGAATGTAGGGCCTAAAGAGGTCTCAGGTGCTGGATCAATTGCCTAGTGCTCAGGGTTGCCAATCATTTGTATTTCAATAAACAGATTAAAAAAATAAAACACACTGATTTCTCCTGTCTGTAAAAGTCTGTAACAATACAGAGGTTGTCAGTGCAGAATTTTTTCCTCTCCTAGTGACCAAATGTCTCCAGGCCCCAGTCTCTCTGCATGAAGAGGACATATGCTGCATGATCTCCTCTGCATTCCGTCTTATCACCTGTGTCCATCCAGGGCCACACTAAAACCCCCAGCATGCAATGGGATAGTGCTGTAACTGTGAAAGCGGTTCAGTGAGAACTGGGTGGAAGGTTTCAAACAGTGGGCGCAGCTAATCCTGGCTGCTAGTTGCTACAGCCTGAGCCTTAGGGGGACCAGCCTGGGATAGGCATATCTGTTGATTATGTCTTTTGAATACTGAGCACTCTCCCCTCTCTATTCCCCCCTCCCTTCCCCAGCCCATCCCTTTCCTTTCTTTCCCCCCTCCTCCCTTCTCTCTCTCTCCACCCTCTTCCGCTCCCTCCCTCCCTCTATTTCTCTTCCCCCTCTCTCCCCTCTTCCCTATCCGTTTTCTCTCTCCTTCACTCCTCCCTTCTCTCTCTCTCACTCCCCTCTGGACTCCCCCCCCATGCTCTCTCTCTCTTGCCCCATTCTTTCTTTTTCTCTCCCTCAGCCCCCTCCGTCTCTCTCACCCACCCCTCTCTCCCTTACCACTCTTTCCCTTACCCCATCCCTCTCTTTCCTTCACCTCTCTCTCTCTTCCTCACACCCCCTCTACTTTTACTCTCTCCTCTTATTTTCTCACTTAGTTCATCCCCCTCCTTTCTCTCTCCCTCTTCTCTCTCTCTCCTTTCTCACAACCCTTTTCCCTCCCTCACCCCCTTCTCTTTCTATCCCCCCCACTATCATCCTGGCTTCTGCGTTCTACCCACTGTGTCGTATGTCACTTACGCCTGACCTCTGCAATCTTTACATGTTGTATGTTACAAAGTACTGACCAAAGTGTTCATTGTATCAACTGTTCTTCTTTAGGATATGCTCAGTCAGACAAAGTGATATCTTTTGGATGCAGAAAAGCATAAGTAATTCAATTTTTTTTTTGTTAATGATTCTTTGTCCTGAGGTTTATATGTATCTGTGAGACTGACAAAGCAATTAGGAGTACAAGGACTGTGGCATATGTGTGCAGGGTATACCAGTGACTAGGTTCAGGTCTTGTTTTTTTATCCCTCTTTAAGCCTCTCAAACTGTTAGGCTCAACCTGACCATGACCATCATTTTCCACAGTGTGCTATACTACATGCACTGCAGAACTTGTTTTTCGCCTCCATTCCAAGGTTCCCCAGGTCTTTCATAACAATATATAATATTATAGTATTGAAATTGTTTATGAGACAGTGCAAAACATTTCTATTTTATTTGTTTTGGGATATTTTTGGTGTTTTTAGTATTGCTGAGTGCAGCGGTCTGTTTTGGATATTTAAGCACAGATTAACATTTACGTATTAAGGTTTTTAATTGTAAGGCCAGTCATATTACTTGTTATGGGTATGTTTAAATCCTGTTTAAATTTTGATTTTGTTTGTTTCTAATAGCAGTTGTTAGTAATAATATTAAGATTATAATTATTTCTTCTAATAACAGTTGCTATTAATATTATTTTTACTACAGGTACTTATTTTTTACTAATTTATGCAGCACTTTCTGTCAAATTTCAGGTTGGCAGTAAAAAAAATGTTATTTAATTTTCCATGTTTTATCAGTAGAAAAAAGTATTGGGGGACGGGGGGGGGGGGTTACCACAAGGAATGATGGGCTTTGCAGCAAATGAATCACAGGTTGTTATGCTATGTCCATGTGAATTTGTAACAAATATAAAGTAGCTCCTAATTTGGCTTCAAACATGTATTTGCACTTTTAAGTCCCTTATACCTTTACAATCTGCAAAAGCTGCATTCATTTTGCTTTCCCTCTGGTTCCAATGCATTTCACCAAAAAGACAACATTTTGCTACTGAGTTTAACCAAGTTTTTAGGGAAATGAAAACCAAAAATGGTGCTCACGTCCAAACATTGCCATTAGAATTGGATAATAAGTAAGTTGAAGGAGTTTAATGTAATTCAATTGTCATTTACAGGAAGAAATGAAGATTGCTGTGAAAATGCAATGATCCTCATTAGGGATGAGCTTCGAGTTCGAGTCGAACTCATGTTCTACTCGAACATTGGCTGTTCGCAAGTTCGCCGAACAGCGAACAATTTGGGGTGTTCGCGGCAAATTCGAATGCCGCGGAACACCCTTTAAAAGTCTATGGGAGAAATCAAAAGTGCTAATTTTAAAGGCTTATATGCAAGTTATTGTCATAAAAAGTGTTTGGGGACCCGGGTCCTGCCCCAGGGGACATGGATCAATGCAAAAAAAAGTTTTAAAAACGGACGTTTTTTCAGGAGCAGTGATTTTATTAATGCTTAAAGTCAAACAATAAAAGTGTAATATCCCTTTAAATTTCGTACCTGGGGGGTGTCTATAGTATGCCTGTAAAGGGGCGCATGTTTCCTGTGTTTAGAACAGTCTGACAGCAAAATGACATTTGGAAGGAAAAAACTCATTTAAAACTAGCCGCGGCTATTGCATTGCCGACAATACACATAGAAGTTCATTGATAAAAACGGCATGGGAATTCCCCACAGGGGAACCCCGAACCAAAATAAAAAAAAAAAAATGATGTGGGGGTCCCCCTAAATTCCATACAAGGCCCTTCAGGTCTGGTATGGATATTAAGGGGAACCCCAGCCAAAATTGAAAAAAAAAATTGACGTGGGGTTCCCCCTAAATTCCATACCAGACCCTTCAGGTCTGGTATGGATTTTAAGGGGAACCCCGCGCCAAAAAAAAAAAAAAAAAACGGCGTGGGGTCCCCCTAAAAATCCATACCAGACCCTTATCCGAGCACGCAACCTGGCAGGCCGCAGGAAAAGAGGGGGGGACGAGAGTGCGGCCCCCCCCCCCTCCTGAACCGTACCAGGCCACATGCCCTCAACATTGGGAGGGTGCTTTGGGGTAGCCCCCCAAAACACCTTGTCCCCATGTTGATGAGGACAAGGGCCTCATCCTCACAACCCTGGCCGGTGGTTGTGAGGGTCTGCGGGCGGGGGGCTTATCGGAATCTGGAAGCCCCCTTTAACAAGGGGACCCCCAGATCCCGGCCCCCCCCCTGTGTGAAATGGTAAGGGGGTACTTACCCCTACCATTTCACTAAAAAACTGTCAAAAATGTTAAAAATGACAAGAGACAGTTTTTGACAATTCCTTTATTTAAATGCTTCTTCTTTCTTCTTTCTTCCTTCATCTTCTTCTGGTTCTTCTGGCTCTTCTGGTTCTTCCTCCGGCGTTCTCGTCCAGCATCTTCTCCGCGGCGTCTTCTATCTTCTTCTCCTCGGGCCGCTCCGCACCCATGGCATGAGGGGGGAGGCTCCCGCTCTTCTCTTCATCTTCTTCTCTTCTTCATCTTCTTCTTCATCTTCTTCTTCTTCTTCCTTCTTCTCTTCTTCCTGTCTTCTCCGGGCCGCTCCGCAGCCATGCTGGCATGGTGGGAGGCTCCCGCTGTGTGACGGCGTCTCTTCGTCTGACGGTTCTTAAATAACGGGGGGCGGGGCCATCCGGTGACCCCGCCCCCCTCTGACGCACGGTGACTTGAGGGACTTCCCTGTGACGTCACGGGGAATGCCACAGGGAAGTCCCGTCATGTCACCGTGCGTCAGAGGGGGGCGGGGCCACCGGGTGGCCCCGCCCCCCGTTATTTAAGAACCGTCAGACGAAGAGACGCCGTCACACAGCGGGAGCCTCCCTCCATGCCACAGCATGGCTGCGGAGCGGCCCGCAGAAGACAGGAAGAAGAGAAGAAGAGAAGAAGAGAAGAAGGAAGAAGAAGATGAAGAAGAGAAGAAGATGAAGAGAAGAGCGGGAGCCTCCCCTCATGCCATGGGTGCGGAGCGGCCCGAGGAGAAGAAGATAGAAGACGCCGCGGAGAAGATGCTGGACGAGAACGCCGGAGGAAGAACCAGAAGAGCCAGAAGAACCAGAAGAAGATGAAGGAAGAAAGAAGAAAGAAGAAGCATTTAAATAAAGGAATTGTCAAAAACTGTCTCTTGTCATTTTTAACATTTTTGACAGTTTTTTAGTGAAATGGTAGGGGTAAGTACCCCCTTACCATTTCACACAGGGGGGGGGCCGGGATCTGGGGGTCCCCTTGTTAAAGGGGGCTTCCAGATTCCGATAAGCCCCCCGCCCGCAGACCCTCACAACCACCGGCCAGGGTTGTGAGGATGAGGCCCTTGTCCTCATCAACATGGGGACAAGGTGTTTTGGGGGGCTACCCCAAAGCACCCTCCCAATGTTGAGGGCATGTGGCCTGGTACGGTTCAGGAGGGGGGGGGGGCCGCACTCTCGTCCCCCCCTCTTTTCCTGCGGCCTGCCAGGTTGCGTGCTCGGATAAGGGTCTGGTATGGATTTTTAGGGGGACCCCACGCCGTTTTTTTTTTTTTTTTTTGGCGCGGGGTTCCCCTTAAAATCCATACCAGACCTGAAAGGTCTGGTATGGAATTTAGGGGGAACCCCACGTCAATTTTTTTTTTCAATTTTGGCTGGGGTTCCCCTTAATATCCATACCAGACCTGAAGGGCCTTGTATGGAATTTAGGGGGACCCCCACATCATTTTTTTTTTTTATTTTGGTTCGGGGTTCCCCTGTGGGGAATTCCCATGCCGTTTTTATCAATGAACTTCTATGTGTATTGTCGGCAATGCAATAGCCGCGGCTAGTTTTAAATGAGTTTTTTCCTTCCAAATGTCATTTTGCTGTCAGACTGTTCTAAACACAGGAAACATGCGCCCCTTTACAGGCATACTATAGACACCCCCCAGGTACGAAATTTAAAGGGATATTACACTTTTATTGTTTGACTTTAAGCATTAATAAAATCACTGCTCCTGAAAAAACGTCTGTTTTTAAAACTTTTTTTTGCATTGATCCATGTCCCCTGGGGCAGGACCCGGGTCCCCAAACACTTTTTATGACAATAACTTGCATATTAGCCTTTAAAATTAGCACTTTTGATTATTCATGTTCGTGTCCCATAGACTTTAACGGCGTTCGCGTGTTCGAACGAATTTTTTTCCTGTTCGCATGTTCTGGTGCGAACCGAACAGGGGGGTGTTCGGCTCATCCCTAATCCTCATCATCACATACTGCATACCTTTTCAATTCAACAGGATGGTGCAGTTGAAAGATGCAGCAAAGCCAGTAGTAATTTAGGCATGGTTATCACCAACTATAATCCTTAATATGATTCAAATCCTTACGTTCATTCTTTGGTGTAAACACCACTTTTTTCAAAAAAAAAAAGCTAAGAATCCCAGTAATTGATAAGAAGTGATACAGCTGTAACTTTCCAAAAAGTCCTGTGATAATTGATCATTTAGGTAAATTATCAGCTGGTTGAAATGATTCAATAAATCATGCCATATAGCATTTTATAGCATATAGTCTTATACACAGGAACTTTACCAATACTTTATAAATCTGGGGACAAGAGGGGAATACTGGGCAAAGTTATAAGAAACTCTATGCAAGGCATGCCTTGAATGATAACTGTTACAGTTACTAGTATGCTTACAGTATGTCAGCTTTCAACTGAAGTGGCAAGCCATCAAATAGTTGGTGTCATAGCTGATCACATGTGTAGCACCATGACAACTGCAGATCAAACGGACACTAAGATGACAGCTTCCTTGACTGTAAAGAATAGGAGGGTTTAGTTCTGCTTTTAGAGTCTATTTACATTAGTACTGGAAATCGTGCGACCTAAGAACAACATTGAGTGCGCCTTTGATTCGACTTTACACATAATGGACCTAAGTATCATCCAAAGCCGCACCAAAGTAGCGCAGGCACCTTTTCAAAATTGCTGCAACTTTAGGTCGCACCACTTTGAATGAGTGCCATTGAAAAAAATGGGCTGTCATGTTCAAAGTCACATGACAAGTCGCACAAGTGTGAACAGAGCCTAAGGCTGGGTTCACATATGTGCGAATTGGATGCAGGTTTCCCCGCATCCAATTTGCATGACATGCAAGTGTGCCCGACTCGCAATGGAGCCGGTTCACACATGTCCGGGGTGGCCGCGGCTCGCATTACAAAAGAGTCCTGTGCGTCTTTGGGCCCGATTCAGGTGCAAATTCAGGCAAAATTTTGGACCTGATTTGCATCTAAACAGGGATGCACTGAACCCCATGCTGGGAACTGCGGCTTCACATATATGAACCCAGGCCTAAAGCCGCGTACACACGCTTAGATTTTCGGATGACCAAACGTCCGTTTTTTATGCCATGCTAGTCTCATATCAAAAGTGAAGAGGTTACTCACAATACGAAAATTTTCGTAGGACAGAATACAACGTCAGAAATGACGTAATGTGTTGAATAGTTCTGTATGTATTCTTTTATTTCTGAGCATGCGTAGTCTTGCTCTTACGATTTTTTTCCTACGAAAACCGTACTAATGAAACGAAAATTGGACATTGAGTTCACATCCGACAAAAATGTTATAGTCTGCACATCCAGCTTTTGTCTGCCGAAAAAGTGATATCAGCTGTTGAAAGCACTGTACTAATGATCTGAAAATCGGCAGACAGTGCGTCGTACAAATTTTTTCATTCGATTTTCAGATTGTGTGTATGGGCCTTAAGTCTTCATGCCTGATGTATAGCAGCATTATACAACTAACATTGCAAGCCAGACTTGATCGATGCAGTCCAATCTTTATCAGTATTATTTAGCACTAGGGATGAGCCGAACACCCCCCGGTTTGGTTCGCAGCAGAACATGCAAACAGGAAAAAAATTGGTTCGAACATGCGAACACTGGTAAAGTCTATGGAACACGAATGTGAAAAATCAAAAGGGCTACCTTTAAAGGCTTATTTGCAAGTTATTGCCATAAAAAGTGTTTGGGGCCCCGGTCCTGCCCCAGGGAACATGTATCAATGCAAAAAAGAGTTTCAAAAGTGGACGTTTTTTCGGGAGCGGTGATTTCATTAATGCTTAAAGTGAATCAATAAAAATGAAATATTCCTTTAAATATCATGCCTGGGGGGTTCCTTAGTATGCCTGTAAAGTAGAGCATCTTTCCCATGTTTATAACAGTGCCACAGAAAAATAAAATTTAATTTACAACTGCTGTCATTACTGCTGTAATGTATCCTCGGATCCCGGCAATATAGATAAAAATACCAAAAATACCAAACAAAAATGGCGCGGATGTCCCCCTCAAAATCCATAGTAGGCCCTTCAGGTCTGGTAAAGATATTAAGGGGAACCCCGCACCCAAATTTTAAAAAAGTGGCGTGGGGGTCCCCAGGCACTATATACTCTGCACAGCAATATATATACTATATGGCCTGCCCTATATAGTCTGCAAAAAATTGGGCCTTAGGTGTTGGTGGTACCAGAACACTGTAAGCCCTCACAGTTACTCTTGTTGGGCACAGGAACGGGCCCTGCAGTGAAATATTATATCAAGAATTGTAATTACATGCCCCTGTTAAACAGGGTCAGAAAAATTGGGCCTTGGGTGGTGGTAGTGGTGGTGTCACAACACTGTAACCCCTCACAGATACTCGGTGAGTCGGTGCAAAATGGCTGCTTTGGCAGCTGCGTTGAAAGGCAAACTACTCTGAGCCTGGGTGACAGAGGATGAGGACGATGGTTTCGTTATCCACTCCACCAACTGCATGTTGTGGCTCAATAACACGGCCAACAGCAGCAAAAAAGGACAATCGTGCCCCACGGCCACCTGCAGAGGAAGCACCATGTCCACGACCACCATTGTTGACTGTAGACACAGAGGCTGCTTGCCTTCTTTTAGTGGCCTGTGAGCCTCTATCTCTCCTTGGTGGCCTTCCAGACATGATGTATTTTTTGTTTTGCAACACCACACTACACTGTATTAGATACTGTGTACACCGCCTGAAGTCTATTAGAAAGTGTACAATGGCTGCACTGTATTCTATACTGTGTACACCACCAGAAGTGTAGTAGAAACTGTACACACTGTATTAGATACTGTGTACACCGCCTGCACTGTATTAGAAACAGTACACCACAGAATGCACTGCAGATACAGGCTACACTGCATGCAGAGTATATACCCTGTTTCCCCGAAAATAAGACCTAGCGTGATTGTCAGTGATGGCTGCAATATAAGCCCTACCCCCCAAATAAGTCCTAGTTAAAGTCCTTGTAGGTCTTATTTTCAGGGTAGGGCTTATTTTCAGGGAAACAGGGTAGGGCTTATTTGGGGGGTAGGGCTTATATTGCAGCCATCACCAACAATCACGCTAGGTCTTATTTTCGGGGAAACAGGGTATATATATTTTTTTAATACACTGCCTACACTGACTATTGAGTAAACACAGAATTTATAGTATATGCTAAATGCAGAGTATATATATATTAGACTGGCTGTATAAATATATATAATATATACAGTGGGGATGGAAAATATTCAAACCCCCTTAAATTTTTCACTCTTTGTTATATTGACAGAAAAACCACAGAATTGTTGACATGTTTGCAGTTTTATTAAAACGAAAAACTGAAATATCACATGGTCCTAAGTATTCAAACCCTTTGCTCAGTATTTAGTAGAAGCACCCTTTTGATCTAATACAGCCATGAGTCTTTTGGGGAAAGATGCAACAAGTTTTTCACACCTGAATTTGGGGATCCTCTGCCATTCCTCCTTGCAGATCCTCTCCAGTTCTGTCAGGTTGGATGGTAAAAGTTGAAGGACAGACATTTTTAGGTCTCTCCAGAGATGCTCAATTGGTTTTAAGTCAGGGCTCTGGCTGGGCCATTCAAGAACAGTCACGGAGTTGTGAAGCCACTCTTTCGTTATTTTAGCTGTGTGCTTAGGGTCATTGTTTTGTTGGAAGGTAAACCTTCGGTCCAGTCCGAGGTCCTGAGCACTCTGGAGAATGTTTTCGTCCAGGATATCCCTGTACTTGGCCGCATTCATCTTTCCCTCGATTGCAACCAGTTGTCCTGTCCCCGCATATGAAAAACACCCCCACAGCATGATGCTGCCACCACCATGCTTCACTGTTGGGACTGTATTGGACAGGTGATGAGCAGTGCCTGGTTTTCTCCACACATACCACTTAGAATTAAGGCCAAAAAGTTTTATCTTGGTTTCATCAGACCAGAGAATCTTATTTCTCACCATCATGGAGTCTTTCAGATGTTTTTTAGCAAACCCCATGCGGGCTTTCATGTATCTTGCACTGAGGAGAGGTTTCCGTCAGGCCACTCTGCCATAAACCCTCAACTGGTTTAGGCCTGCAGTGATGGTTGACTTTCTACAACTTTCTCCCATCTCCCGACTGCATCTCTGGAGTTCAGCCACAGTGATCTTTGGGTTCTTCTTTACCTCTCTCACCAAGGCTCTTCTCCCCCGATAGCTCAGTTTTGCCAGACGGCCAGCTCTAGGAAGGGTTCTGGTCCTCCCAAACGTCTTCCATTTAAGAATTATGGAGGCCACTGTGCTCTTAGGAACCTTAAGTGCAGCAGAAATTTTTTTGTAACCTTGGCCAGATCTGTGCCTTGCCACAATTCTGTCTCTGAGCTCTTCAGGCAGTTCCTTTGACCTCATGATTCTCATTTGCTCTGACATGCACTGTGAGCTGTACGGTCTTATATAGACAGGTGTGTGGCTTTCCTAATCAAGTCCAATCAGTATAATCAAACACAGCTGGACTCAAATGAAGGTGTAGAACCATCTCAAGGATGATCAGAAGAAATGGACAGCACCTGAGTTAAATATATGAGTGTCACAGCAAAGGGTCTGAATACTTAGGACCATGTGATATTTTAGTTTTTCTTTTTTAATAAATATGCAAAAATGTCAACAATTCTGTGTTTTTCTGTCAATATGGGGTGCTGTGTGTACTTTAATGAGGAAAAAAATTAACTTAAATGATTTTAGCAAATGGCTGCAATATAACAACGAGTGAAAAATTTAAGGGGGTCTGAATACTTTCCGTCCCCACTGTATATAAAATACACTGCCACTAACTGCATAACCTGCCTGCTTAACCACTTCAGCCCTGGAAGATTTTGCTGCTCAATGACCAGGCCATTTTTTGCGATACGGCTCTGCATCGCTTTAACTGACAATTGCGCGGTCGTGCGATGCTGTACCCAAACAAAATTGACATCCTTTTTTCCCACAAATAGAGCTTTCTTTTGGTGGTATTTGATCATCTCTGCATTTTTTATTTTTTGCGCTATAAACAAAAAAAGAGCGACAATTTTGAAACACAATATTTTGTACTTTTTGCTATAATAAATATCCCCAATTTTTTTTTTTTAAAAACAATTTTTTTTCCTCAGTTTAGGCTGATATGTATTCTTCTACATATTTTTGGTAATAAAATTGCAATAAGCGTATATTGATTGGTTCATGCAAAAGTTATAGCGTCTAAAAAATAGGGGAGATTTATGGCATTATTATTATTATTGTTTTTTACTAATAATGGCGGTGATCAGCGATTTTTATCAAGACTGCAAAATTATGGTGGACAGATCAGACACTTTTGACACATTTCTGGAATCATTGGCATTTATACAGCGATCAGTGCTATAAAAACGCACTTATTACTGTATAAATGTCACTGACAGGGAAGGGGTTAAAACTAGGGGGCTATCAAGGGGTTAACTGTGTTACCTAGGAAGTTATTCTAACTGTGGGGGGATGGAACTGCCTGGGTGAAGAGAGCGATAATGGTTCATACTTAGTATGAACAACAGATCGCTCTCCTCACCCCTGACAGCACTGAGACATTTATATATTTTTTTGAAACAATTTATCTGGTTGTTTGGACTTCCTTTTTTTTTTTGCACTAAGATTGTTTGCACACTACATGCCGATTGTTCCTTTTTGAGTTTATATATATTCTCACATTTTTTTCAACACTATTCAGCTTCAATAGTACACATATTAATTCTCAGTGGGCAACACTGTGTTTTGCCCCCTTTTTAGGCATACCCACCCAAACCTTTCATTGCACACACACACATTTTTTGTGTTTTTTGTCATTTACCTTGGTAATGCTTGGAGTTCTATTTACTAATTTTACTTTGTAAAAAATTTTTGTATTTTGGGCACTCTGCACATTTTTTGACCATTCTCAGCACGTATATCTATTTTTTAATAATTATTTACATTGTGTTACACGTTTTACCCACCTAGTATTGGGTTGTTATATTTTCCTTTTGTTAGGAGTGTGTATAGTTTATTGATTTATTATCCGTCTTTATCAGTGAACAGCGCCAAACCCCTATCTCTTCAGACTACATAATTATCGGATCGCAACTTTGGTGCTTTCTCATTTAGGGGGGCTGCAGTTCGGTCACTGGCCCATCCTAAGCATGGAACACCATTATATATATTTTTGATTAATACCTTGAGCATCTTAAAGTATATCTCAACCTGGTTGAGAAACCCCTC
Organism: Lithobates clamitans; assembly: GCA_037952925.1. Lineage (NCBI taxonomy): Eukaryota > Metazoa > Chordata > Amphibia > Anura > Ranidae > Lithobates > Lithobates clamitans. The sequence continues at coordinate 9,229,626 of JBBGZY010000160.1, read as the reverse complement.
TGCATTGGACTGGATCGCTCCCAAATTGCTGTGGATGGGGAGCGGAACCAGACATACCTCTTATAGAGGTAATACTCGAGGTGGGAGCCTGCATAGAGACTGGAGCAGCAGCAGGGATGGCCTGCAACACAGGTTGTACCGGAGCAGCTACAGTGGGAGATTCCAGGTGAGCCGCGCGATTCAGGAGCATTTGTAACGCCATGGCAAACTGATCCATGCGGTGATCCTGCTCATCCAATCTGGACAAAATATTACCCACAAGTGGATTGACTGCATCTTCTGAATTCATGGCCTTCACCTACTGTCATAAACCATGAATCAGACCGAGACAGAAGTACACTTAAATCACACTTGTTTAATAATAAAAGTAAATAGAACCAACGTAGTCAAAACATAGCCAAAGTTCGGTAAGCAGAACGGATAGTCAGACAAGCCAGAAAGTCAGGAAGCCAGGGAACAGCGTAGTGGAACAGCAAGCAGGATCTGGAGCCAGAAGGAATGTCAGCCAAGCAAGTCTTTTTTTTTTTTTTCCACATCAGTAAACCGTGTTTGGAGGGCTAAATCAGTTTGTTGTTCATTAATTGTCGCCTTCTCGTATTCACATCATAGTGGATTATACTTTTTCTCATTGCTTTTTATATCGCCATAATGACCAACGGATTCCATTACGCCTCTTTACCAACAAGTCCTCTGTCCCTTCCATCTCGCAAGCCCCACCAACCAGGACCCGACAACCAAAGGGACCCGTAAGAAGGAAGAAAAAGGACAAAAACACCAACAAAAAACACAAGAAGAGAGGTTTGTAAAAATGAACTTGTGGGCTCCCCGTGCCCATCTTCTACTGACCCAGCCTGTATTGTGTACCAAATTACCTATGCCCTAATACCCCGATCCCCCCCCACCTACTCCCTATATGTTTATCCTATACCCTACTAAGCTATATATTTAACTAAAAATGTGCATATCCAGAAACACTTTATTATAGGATCCTTTGCCTGCAAGGATACCAGTTGCCTATATACCTATATTAAGCCCATCCCTCAGTCTATTCCGTGTCTATGCAGATCCCACTATTAATGACTCTTCACTTTCTCTATCCACATCTTCCACATGCTTTCAAATTCCTGAAGATTGCCCCTTTTTATGTACTCCATTCTTTCCCTACCCAAGGTTTCATTCATTGTAGAGATCCAGTCTTTCACGGTGGGGGGCTCCTTTACCTGCCATCTAAGTGCTATCAACTTTCTAGCCTGAAACAGGGCCCGCGTGACAGCTAAGGTAGTACTCAACCTTTCTCCCATCACTCTTCTATGCCCCAGAATACAAACCAAGGCCTCGTTTGCCACTGTCGTACCGAAAATATTTCCCAAGTTCCCAGTCACCTCCTCCCAGTATCTAAACAGCTTGGGACACCTCCACACCATGTGAATGAGATCTCCCGTCCTTCGACACCTGGGGCAGTTGTCATTGGGCCTTCTCCCAAATTTAAAAAGTCTTTTAGGAGTATAATAGGCTCTGTTTAACAGCATTAAGTGTGAGAGTCTCTGTGAAGGGGTCACAGAAACCTGCGCTCCCAACTCCAAAATTCTCGCCCATTGTTCCTGGGTCATTCCTCCCACCTCCTCTTCCCATTTAGCCTTTACCCGAAGGAGTATTTCCCTGCTATTAACCGATTTGCTTAATTGGTCATAAATTCTTGAAATTACCCCTCTAGTGGGGGTTATTTGAATTATGCACTGAAATAGAGGCATCTCTTCCCATCTCGGGGTCTGGGCTTTAAATTGTGCTTTAAGGGCATGTTCCAACCGGACATATAGGAAGAAAGACCCCCGGGGAAGCTTAAACTCCCCAACCAGTTCTGAAAATTTCTTTAACCCAGAGTCGTTATATAATTGACTTAGCTTACTGAGGCCAAGCTTCTCCCACTCTCTAAATATGCCTATCTTAAGAACTTCCTGCAAATTATGGTTGTTCCAAATAGGAGAGTAGGCTGTTAAGGCTCCATACCCCATCTTTTTCTTAACTGTTTTCCAAAGTTTGGTTATCAATTTAATTGTTGGAAATTTATCATGGAACGCGTCCGCCTCTAGGGCTTCAATAATTGTATTATGTGTGGAGCTCAACAATAGTAACTTGCCATTAGTGGTGCCTCCTTTCGGTATCCCACAGCCCAATAATTGCTGCAACTGAGTTGAGTAAAAATAACTCTCGGGATGTGGGAGGGCAAAGCCCCCCTCCTGGGTAGGGAGCTGGAGCACTCCAAGACGGATCCTGGCTTGTTTCCCCTTCCAAATCAATTCCCTAAAGAGACTGTCAATTTTTTTAAACCACTTCTTACTTATCCAGACAGGGGAATTATGCAAGACGTATAGCAGTTGTGGCATCCATATCATTTTTATTAAGCTACATCTTCCTGCAACTGATAGAGGCAGGCGTCTCCAAATTCCTATTTTTTGTTTAAATTTTGTTAATAGAGGGACAAGGTTTTTACTGATATATAGAGCAGGGTCCTTCGTCAGGACAATCCCTAGGTACTTCAGAGCTTCCACTGTTGCCACCTGAGGCATACCAGGTGCTATTGTCTCATTTAAGAGGTCTATCGGTAGAAACTCTGATTTCTCCCAGTTTATCTCTAAGCCAGAAAAACTGCCGAAGTCCTCCACTATCCTCATTGCTCCCGGTAGCGATTCCCTCGAGTCTCCCAAAAATAACAGAATGTCATCCGCATACAATGCGATTCTTTCCTCGCCTGTTTTTCTCTGGAAGCCGGTTATCGCTCGACTTCCCCTTATGGAAATGGCCAGGGGTTCCATCGCTAGTGCAAACAACAGAGGGGAGAGTGGGCACCCCTGCCTCGTCCCCCTCTCCAGCTCAAACCAGTCTGACAATTCGTTGTTAATTTTTAATCTTGCCTTGTGTCGAGTTTATAGCATTCTAATCCACCCTATAAAGGCAGGGCCAAATCCAAAGATCTCCAGCACGCGCCACATATAGCCCCACTCCACGCTATCAAAAGCCTTGGATACATCAAGGGTCATCAACGCTCTCGAACCCTCATTCACCATTGGGGTCTGTACATTCAAAAACGCCCTTCTAATATTCAGGCTCGTGGATCTATTGGCTATGAAGCCCGCCTGGTCCTCGTGGATCAGCTTATGGATAACTCCATTCAATCTTGCTGCCAGTACTTTGGCCAGAATTTTTACGTCCGTGCATAAAAGAGAAATTGGTCTATAGGCGGCCATATCCAAGGGATCTTTCCCTTCTTTCTGTAATACAATAATAGTTGCCTCTAGCATTGAGGCAGGTAATTGGCCCCCCTCAAGCGCCCCCCCCAAAACTTTCAGCAGTTCGGGGATCAACACTTCACCATAGTGTTTGTAGGTCTCAATTGGAAGACCATCTGGTCCGGGCGACTTATGGGTTGCCATGCCTGCTACTGCTTGGTATAATTCTGCTATAGATATTGGGGCATCTAATATATCTCTTTCTTCTTGTGATATGGTGGGGATGTCTAACCCCCTTAGGAAGTCCTCCATCTTGGCCTCCTTACCCCTCTTCTGGGAGGAATACAGTTTTTTATAGTAATCCCTGAAGGCTTGTACTATTTTTAAGGTGCTTGATACTTCCTCACCGCTCTGGGATCTAATCGCGAGGACCGTGGATGGAGCTGCATTGGATTTTGCTAGCATAGCCAGTGTCCTTCCCATTCTCTCGCCCTCCACCATAGATTCCTGTCTTTGGAGTAACCGCCTGGTTTCTGCTTTCTGTATAACCACTGATTTATATGCTTGTTGTTTCTCTTGCCAGATACTTTCCGTCTCCGGGGTTGGGTTGCAAGTATAGTTGTTTTCTGCTTCAAGAGCGTCTCTCAACAGGCTCTCCTCCTCCCTTCTAGCCTCTTTGTTGAATGTAGCTATCTGCTGTATCAGGACCCCCCTAAGAAAAGCCTTAAGGGCGTCCCATAGCGTAGAAGGGGACACCGTTCCCTGATTGATCTCAACAAACTCCCTTAAGGAGGAAAGTATCCCATCCATCTTTTTAATAATTTCAAACCAGTACGGGCTTATACTCCAGTACTTTCGGGGCCTAGGCTCCCCAAGATTTAAAATGACTACCATAGGTGAGTGGTCTGAGATGCCTCTTGGCCAGTATGTTATTTTTTCTACCATCTGGAGAACCCTATCATTTCCTAGGGCTAGGTCTATCCTTGAAAGCACGGAGTAAGATGCAGAACAGCAAGTATATTGCAGCACGCCTGGGTTCCGTGCCCTCCACAAATCCATTAATCCCACTTCTTCCAGAAAAAAGCTTAACCGACTCTTTACTGAGTCCTCTGAGCTTTTTCGTAGTGGGAATCTATCCAGCCTTTTATCTAGAACCTCGTTGAAGTCCCCCATTGCTACAATCGGCACCTCTTTTCTATCTAGCAAAAATTCATACAGTTTAAGCAAGACATCCAGATTAAAGGGCGGAGGGATATATATATTTGCCACCACATACCTGGCGTTTTCAATAAAACATAATAAAAAGATGTATCTACCCAACTCGTCTATCCTGACCTGGCTGCAGGAAAACTTCACCCCAGACTTTACCAAAACACTCACTCCCCTACTGTAGGAGGAGTGAACCGCATGAAATTGGGTTTGAAATTTTTTCATCTGTAGGTGATGAATAGTTTCCTTGGTTAGGTGGGTTTCCTGCAGACAGACCAGATCAGCCCCGCACCTCTCCATCATAGAAAGCACTGCTAATCTTTTAAGTGGTGTACCTAGGCCCCTGACATTCCAGGATCCTATTTTCAGAGTCTTAGCTAACATCTAAAGACTGAGGAATATTCTTTACCCCAACATATACAAACGTATATAACAGAAAGATATAAGAGAAATTTAATATATATAACCCTAACCCAAAACTAATTTTTCTCCTCCTAGTGACTGTTATAACAATTCCGTGTGTGTGCATACTTGGCCACTAGACCACGTATTCATTTTGGCTATATTAGCCTTACTTTGGGCATAAATTTGCCATAGACAGTGCTTGCATGTGCGTGTAGAACAACCAAAAACCTATTTACTATAAAAAGTGCCTGTATGTGCAAAAATAATCTTAAGGAAGGTCTGGATACCTCCGTTATAATTTCTAGTGGTATAAGTGTTCGTAAGGAATGATTTACCCATCCTATTTCCCCTCCCTCCCATCTTCCCACCCCTTCCCTTCCCTCCCCACCTAACCTCCCCTACCCTCCCACCCCATCCCCCTCCCCCCCCGACCCGTAACCACCTATCTAGGTGTACCCCCTGGGGGTTTACCATGACCGTTGCCTCTTACACTAACACCAACCTTTTACACCAATCTTACACTCACAGCCCCACACCACCCTACCCACAAATAGCTGTGTGCACCCATCCCCTCCCGTCCCCTTATAACAAAAAGCATTTACAGATGGCAGAAAGGGGTGGAAAAAAAAAAAAAAAAAGCAAGAACAAGAAAAAGAACAAAAACAAAAATACAGCCCCTGTACCTCCCAATGCCTTATCGTGCCATCCTATTGATATCCCGGCCTATTATATCTTCCCCCATTCTCTACGTAAAATTCGTGATTTTTTCCCTATTATCTTCCAGCCACTTCTCAACTTCAGAAGGGGAGTTAAAAAACAGAGTCTCCCCCAGAGCCGCAACCCGCAACCTTGCCGGATATAAAAGAGCATAGGGCAACTTAAATTTTTGTAGATTGCGTTTTGCCTGGGTAAACTCTGCCCTACGCCTCTGCAAATCCGGAGAGAAGTCGGAATAAAACGATATTTTTGCTCCTTTAAAAAAAACCTCCCCTGCTTCCCAAGCAAGTCTTTAGCAGGAACGCAGGAGAGTCTCTGTGATGTTGACCAAGGCGAAGGCAGAGATCATCTGGGCTGGACGGCCTAAGTAGGCAGGACTGACGAGCAGGATATCATCAAGAAGTGAGTCACTGTGGAGAGATAGGAGCTGGCAATTACCCGACAGCTGACCGGCCAGCTCAGAGAAGGAAGGGCTGAGCCCAGCTCTGACAGATCTGTCTGTTTACATTGACAGATCTCCGTTCTGTCTCTGTGTGGAGTGATCGCACGTGCCTGGCGGTCATCGCGACCACCGGGCACACGCATTGGCTCCAGCGTGGCGCCCTGGTCACTTACGTTTGACTCGAACCGTGGGCTCATCCCTATTTAGCACACAATTAACTTTGCTCCTTCTCCTGGTGCTGGCATACAATATACTGCAAACTTTTTTGGTACTGAATAGTATGCATCTCTACATTTTCCTATTTAAAAACTCAGGAGGAAAATACTATATCCATGAAGCATGACAATGTGAACTATATGTCACAATCTTTCAGTAAAAACAGTACTTACTGAATTGATGAGCATTGCATTTACCTGGTTTGCAGCTACAGATAAGTAAATGATAAGCTGTTGATTTTCTTTGCAGCGCAGCAAAGCAGAAACAAAACACTCAGTCAACAGTGAACATAAAGACCCAGGAAATGTGCTGACACCAGATTGCCTGTACAAAGCTGCATTACTGATATGAGTAATCTAATATTATGTGAGTCCAATCTCATTTCCAGAGAAGCCTATAATTCAGTTTTACCTCTGAATATTCATTTCTAGTCATGACAATACTGATGTTTTGGGGAATAAGTATTATTAGATATTTTGATGAGTGAGTCTCTGCTTTCTAGTGCTTTTGTCTATGAAGGTTTTCTTGCTGGAGATCACATTATCACATTATCTAGTATGTGTTTTTTAACCACCCACAAATCATTATATTTCTCCACAATCTGAATAAGAATTAAAAATGATTAAATAATAATACTTTTATCAATATAAATAAGCCTTAGTAAATACTAAAATAAGTGTCCAACGTTATATCCAGCACAATAAAGTGCATATGCAACGATCTCCTTGACTTTTTAAACTAACAAGCAGGTCAGCGTGTTTTATCTTTATGGGGAATAGCAACACCCCTTCTCCATGCTTCTGCTGAGACCTGCATGACTGTATATAAGGAGTGGAAAGAATAGGAAGCATCTTCATTGCATAAAACCATTTTATTAACCACTTCAGCCACAGAAGGTTTACCCCCTTCCCTTCGTGACCAGGCCATTTTTACAATACAGCACTGCGTTATTTTAACTGACAATTGTGCGGTCGTGCGATGCTGTACACAAACAAAATTGATGTCCTTTTTTTTACCACAAATAGAGCTTTCTTTTGGTGGTATTTAATCACCTCTGCAGTTTTTATCCAATAAAAAATGTAAAAAAAAATAATTTCTTCATCAGTTTAGGCCAATATGTATTTTGCTACATATTTTTGGTAAAAAAAAATGGTATATTGATTGGTTTGTGCAAAAGTTATAGAGTCTACAAACTAGGGGATATTTTTTAAAATGTTTACATTTTTTTTACTAGTAATAACGGTGATCAGCGTTTTTTAGCGGGTCTGCAACATTGCAGTGGACAAATCGGACACCTAACTGACATTTTTGACAATTTTTGGGAACCAGTGACACTAATACAGTGATCAGTGGGAAACAATATGCACTGTAACTGTACTAATGACACTGGCAGGGAAAGGGTTAACATCAGGGGTGATCAAAGGGTTAAGTGTGCTCCTAGGGAATGCTTTCTAACTGTGGGGGGAATGCTGTGACTGGTGGAAAACAGAATCTCCACCTTCCTCCCTCACAGAACGGCGGTCAGCCTTGTTTGAACGATTGTGGGCGGCCAGTGGCCATTGTGGCCACCAGACCAACTGATTGGCTCCTGCTGAGTGGGTCGCGGTGCACGCCCCAGACCCACTGCACGAAATCACGTACCTATACATGATTTTGTGCAGGAGGGCTGCCCTGCGCAGTATATCTGCTTGGGGCAGTCTTTAAGTGGTTACATTCCAATAAAAGAAACAATATCAGGCTTTCAAAAGGAGTGCCCAGCCTGGCACTTAGGAACTAAAAGCATAACAGTATACTGCATCAGAGCCATGCACCCCTTTCACTTCCTGCGTGTGTGTGTTTTATTGCTAGGTGATTAAATAAGCAAAAAAGCACTTTATTCCCTTACTGATTAAACAAGCATTGTAAATTGTAAGGATTTAAGTTGGATATCCTAGTGTTTTACATTCTTTTTATTAAATTTAAGAAAAAAACAATTACAAAACATAAAAATAATAATACGCATCAAGTTTCTTCCCCATGAAGGAGTGCAAAAGTTGGGGAAAACCCCACATCCAGATCCAAAAAAAAAAAAGTAGGGAAGCAGAAAAAAATCTCAAGCTTCTAATCCTTGCTCCCCCACCAGATTCCAGTTGTCCTCCCCCTTCATTACCCCCCCAGTTCCCTGTGTTTGTGACCTAACAGCAACAGCATCAACCAAAAAAAAGGAACATTGTTGTGCCAAAAAACAGGTATAATAACTTAGGACATTTACACCTCCACAGTTCTACCCATACCTTCCTTCACCATTCTCATACCCATCCCTCTTGAGGCCCAATTTTGGCATTCTCAACCCGTGCACCAAAAAAGTTTTCCTTCCTTCTTTCCCTTCCCTCCTTTCCCCTCTCTAAAAAAATTGTGCTAGAGGCCAACTGTGATAATTTAGGGGGCAAAACCTTGGGAGGATTATACCTCCCCAGTCCCGCCCTTACCTTTCTATTCTGTTCCCATACCCATCCCCTTATATCCCTCCCTCTCTTGTGATAACTTATTTAGTGCCAGTGTGGGTGTTCTCTATCTGTATACCTATTCACTAATCAAAAATTATTGTGAGGGAAAGAGAGGAAGGAAAAAAAGGGGGGGGAGTGGTTTTGGGGTAACGGAAAGCAGGTGCCCAAATGGGGCTCATTCCATTTCCCTAGTCAGGACCATTTTTAAGGCAGGGCAAAAGGGGCAGCTGCCCTGGACCCCATCATTGTTGTGGGGCCCAAAGCAGCTGCCTTATACTTGCCAACTTCCCCAGTTTAAATTCCCTTATCTCTTGAAGTTTTAATCCCGTGCTGTGTCCTGTTATCTCAGTGTAAATTTCTGTTGCTGCTGCCTAGCTCTGCCCTTTTGCCATGTAAAGATGACTCACCTGCAGACCCTGTGTTTAAATGAGGAAAGCGATTTTGCGTGTATTCCCGGCACACACAAATGTGATCGCAGGCTAAATGTCTCAGTTAAATTTGGTGGTCAGTGTAAATCTTCTCATTACATTGGAGCTTGGTGTACAATCCTTTCATTCACACTAGTGACTAGTGTAAAGGTCCCCCTTACATTGGTTGCCAGTGTAAATCCCTCTTTACATTGGTGGTTACTGTGAATGCTCCTATTACATTAGTGGTCAGTGTAAATCCCCGTTACATTGGTGGCTAGTGTAGAAACTCCTCTTTATATTGGTAATAATTTAAAAAATCTTGCAATTGTGTGTGCAATTGTTGCAAAGACTTGCAATTGTGGTCAGTTACAAATCCTCCCTTACATTGGTGGTGAGTGTAAATCTCTCTTACATTGGTGGCCAGTGTTGAAATCCCCCTTAATTGGCTATCGATGTAAACTCCCCCATTACATTGGTTGTCAGTGTAAATTCTTCATAACATTGGTTATCAGTGTACCTTTCCCTTTACATTGATGGTAAGTGCAGAATTGCCCTTACACTGATGGTCAGTGTAAATCCCCCTTTACATTGGTGGTCAGTGTAAATCCCCCCTAATATTGATGGTCACTGTAGAATGGTCACCTTACATTGGTGGTCAGTACAAATCTCCTCAACAATGGTTGTCAGTGCAAATCCCCCCTCACATGGAGGTCATTGTATATTCCCCCTTACACTGGTGGTTGGTGTAAATGCTGTAATTACATTGGTGTCAGTGTTGAAATCCCTCTTTTCTATTGGTGGGTGGTGTAAAATCCCCTGTTACATGGTGTCAGTGCAAATTCCCCCTCACATTGATGGTCAGTGTAAATCCCCCCTCACATTGGTGGTCATTGTAAATTCCCCATTACATTTGTGGTCAGTGTAGACTCCCCCACTATATACTTGCCAAAGATTTCCAGCCTTGCTCTACATGATTCAGAATTTGCCACAGTGTACTGCCTCCCAACTAATCCCATCCCCCCACCACTGTTACTCATTCGATCAACCCCCCAGCATTGCCACTGATCACACCCCCCTCTCCCCAACATTGTCACTGATCCCAGGAGTCCTAGGACCTATAGGAGTTTTATCTCTATTGATGGGTCTCCTCACCTCCCCAGTCCATGGTGTGCAGGCAGTGAGGAGATGATGTTCTGTAACCTTTAGCAACCAATCAGTGAGCAGTAATGCTGTGCACTAACCTCTTGCGACCAATCATTGAGTGGTAAGGATATGCAGTAACCTCTAAGAACCATCCAGTGAGCAGTAATAATGTGCAGTAACCTCTAGCAACCAAATAGTGAGTGGTATAGATGTCCAGTAACCTCTAGCAATCAATCAGTGAGCAGTATTGATGTACAGTAATCTCTAGCAACCAATCAACAAGCAGAAGTCATGTGCTGTAACCTCTAGAAAATAAACAGTAAGCCATAATGTGTGCTGTAACCTCCAGCAGCCAGTCAGTGAGCGGTAATGATACACTGTAACCTCTGGAAACCAATCGCAATTGCTGCCTGATCTGATTCAGTGAACAGATTTTGAGTCTAGCTGCTATTTATTGTATGTCTCAAAGCATGTGGAGAGCAAAATTGCATGGAAGAGGGAGCTCAAGAAAATGTTTGCCCAGGGTCCAATCAATATTAAAGACAGAACTGATTCTAGTGATATCAATACAGCAGCTGATAAAAAGTACTGTATTCTTTTGGTATAGAGTAGCGCAGATATTGTCATAAATTAAATAAAAGGCATACGCCAGTTGCTTCTAAACTATATAATAAAGGAAAAGCCCCCTAGCTTCTTCCAGCCACATCAAAATAGTCAACTAGCCTATGAAAAAAGTGTCCCATAAAAGCATATTTTATCCAGAAATTATTATAAAAAAGCTGAATTGTAGATCTAAAATATGCACCTTAAAGTTATAGGGATCCTTCAGGCAAAAACTAAAATCAGATTGTTCTGTCACATTGGATCATATTATGCAATTTAAAGATAGTACTATTCCTTTACTTTCTGAAAAATAAATTAAAATAGATATAAGGCTTTTGCAAAGTGCTAATGTAAGAAATCACAGGCTTTTAGTACAAATTATTATACGTTTTACTACATTCTGTATTTAAGATTAGATTATTTAGCCATTGGTGGCATTAGTATGATTATTATTTAATAGTAACAAACCAATGATGTCATGTTTTAAACAAAGCAAAGGTCAGCTTACCCATTTATCAAAGGTTTACAGCCCTAAACTATCTCAGCCAGTAAGTAATTCCCATTTAGATCAGTAGACATCTAGTATACAATATTCATATTTCCTCCCTTCCATCCTGGGCCCTAATGCAGGATAACAATGATACCTCCTCATGGTTCTCGCAACCCTCTCCAGGTCACCTCTTTACCTGTAGATTACACCTCATCTTCCTACAACTCATTCAATGAGATTCTTCCTACTGCTCTTTGACCTAAAATATCTGTCTTTTCTCTCTTCTCTCTAATCAATTATAGAGATATTTGAGATATACAAATATAGCTATGAGTGTGTATAAGTGGAGAGAACTTAAAAACTGTATAAAAGCCTTCATGATTGAAGTGATGAAGGAAACAAGGTGACGGGACCCAGTACTTAATTGCTTAGTTTGAATATACGTGTGTGTGTCAAGGTTGGTGTGGGTGGGGAGTAGCTGCTTTAAGTTGTAGGATGACCCCCATGTACTATTACAGGAAAATCAGTAAATGTTAAACTCCCCACTACCACACCATTGCTAGGAATAAGACCATTAGAGGTGTTATATTTTTTTTATGAATTATATTTTTCTGAATACTTTGTAGGAACAAAAATGTTACAGGAAACACGTTCTTTTCTATCTTATTCTCACTTTTCTGACATTTTTTGTCACCTTTCTGACACATTTATGTCTTGTGTAACACATTTTCTGAAGCCCAAAAAATATCTATTTTGGTAATTTTATTTTGTTATATTTATAAAAAAAAATCTATAGAAGAATAATGAAGAAAATATAACCATGTATACATTAAAGGTATTGTCCATAGATCACTATGCACACTTACCAAATATACCACAGATGGATGGGCTGTTCAATATAATTGACACATCTAAAATTTAAGAAAATGAGACAGTGAACTGTGTGGGAAAGACTTACGCCCTGTACACACGACCGGAATAAACTCTGAAAGTTTTTCAGAATTCCGTTCAAGCTGTCTTGCATACACACGGTCCACACGGTCACACCAAATTCTGACCATCAAGAATGCGGTGACGTATGACGGGACAACACGTATGACGTCTCGTACTTGCTTCAAAGCATGCGTAATTTTTGGTACGTCGGAACAGCATACAGACGAGCGGTTTTCCCGATAGGAATTTGTTCCATCGGAAAAATATAGAACATGTTCTCTATCTAAGTCCGTCTGAATTTTCAACGTAAAAAGTCCGGAATATACAATGAAAAGCACCCATCGGACTTTTTCTGTCGGAAATTCCGACCGTGTGTACGGGACATTAGAAATAATGACAAACAGCATATCAAACTTTAAACTTACATGTCAGATACGTCACACACACTGGAGCAGGATGGCTGAAAAATATAAAATTATTTATATAATGTATAATACTGTACTGTAGACATCTATATAGACAACACATCCACAATCTACTGTACATATATATAGGTGGAGAAAAGCCTTTTGAACCTATTGGTGGTTTATCTATACTGAATTGCAGAATTGCATTAATATGGTTTTGATGCTGTTTGGTATCATCTGCATAATCACCAAGACCATAGGGATATTCAACAAAGAATCAGAAGTCTCCACAACATTTTCTGGCATCTAAAATGGCTTCTGAAGCTTTTATTTCTTTGAATATGCCAACTTTGTGACAAACTTGGCAATTCCAGGTTGGGTGAGTATGTGACTTAGTCCCCATGTAGCATGTGTTGGGAGCATCATGACTTGCCCTGTCACATAGGTCTGGAAAAGGTGTCCGTAGCCCTGTGTAAGGTCCAACAAGTTGTTTTGGAGCTTAAAAAATGTTTTTTTTTCTTGGTCCAGGCTGCTGTACAATCTCCCTTAGATCTGTCAACAATGTTCAGGGACACGCATCTACATGGCTGTCAAGTTAAGAGCAGCGGCTTCCCAATTGACATGAATGGGTCTCCCTGCATGGTAATGCAAGAAACACTATAATCCACTAACATCTCAACAATCAAAAGTATGCATGATGCAAAATTATGTTAGTTTACTTTATTTGAAATATGTCTAATTTTAGTATTTCAGTTTTTAGTCACGACTGAAGATAAATAGCAATTGCTAATTGCTAGCATGTATTTTACTTTTTTTTACTTTGTTTACTTATTTTTACAACTTTAAAATTTCTCACATTACAAAGGCACACTGAGGCACACTAGCGTTTTCTAAGCTCTTAAAAGCTATTATGAACTCATTTTTTTTTTGCTCCTAGAAGCTAATAGTGGTATCCTATGTGTCCATGCACACACAAATTTTATGGCAAAAGCATTTTTCAAGCGTTTTTTTTTTTTTTTCTTCATGTACTGTAAAAACGCTAATAAAACACTAATGCCCTGTACACACGATAGGACTGTCCGATAGAAAATGTGTGATAGGACCGTGTGTGGGCTCCATCACACATTTTCCATAGGAATTTCCGACACACAAAGTTTGAGAGCAGGCTATAAAATTTTCCGACAACAAAATCCGTTGTCGGAATTTCCGATCGTGTGTACACAAATTCGACGCACAAAGTGCCACGCATGCTCAGAATAAATTAAGAGACGAAAGCTATTGGCTACTGCCCTGTTTATAGTCTCGACGTACGTGTTTTACGTCACCACGTTCAGTACGATCCGATTTTCCAACAACTTTGTGCGACCGTGTGTATGCAAGACAAGTTTGAGCCAACATCCGTCTGAAAAAATCCATGGATTTTGTTGTCGGAATGTCCGATCAATGTCCGACCGTGTGTACAGGGCATAACACTACTAAACACCCCTAAAAGCTACTGCAAGCTGGCACAAAAACGCTATTGTCAACATCTTTTTTTTTTTTTGCACCTTTGAGCTTATAAAAAAACACTAGTGTGCATGGAGCCTAAAGCTAAAATTAAATCTGCTTAAGTTTTGTCTTTCGCTGTTTCTTCCTTTACCCCCTTAAAAGATGCTAATGAAAATAATTTGAGTTTTCAGTACAATCCTCATGCACTTGAAAACCAGGCCATTTTTGACACTTTTTGTTTACAAGTAAAAATCTAAATATTTTGCTAGAAAATTACTAGAACCTCCAGACATTATATATATATTTTTAGCAGAAGCCCTAGAGAATAAAATGGTGGCCATTGCAATTTTTTTTATATCACATGGTATTTACACATCAGCTTTTCAAATGCAATATGTTGGAAAAAATACACTTCAATGAGTATTAAAGCAAAAAAAAACCCTGTCCCTTTCATTTTTTTTAATCACCTTTATGTCCAACTCAAGAAATGTAAACATCGCTTATGATAGAAATAAAGCATGACAGGTCCTCTTTATGGAGATATCTGGGGTCTATAAGACTCAAGATCTCTCCTCTACCCTTGAAAGCATGATACAAAAAAAATATTGATCTCATGCTTTCCAGAAAAAGAGCAGTATTTACATCTGCCATAAACAGAAGTGGTAAAAATGCTTGTTGCTTCTTCTAGACCAAAGAAATTATTAGAGGAGATTCGGTCTCCGAACACCTGTATTGAAAGTCAGCGCAACCATCAGATTGGATCCTGGGCCCCCCCGCTGAGATGGAAGAGCCCGAAGAGACACCGGAGGGATTCAGGAGTGGGGACCACTCGAAGTCAATCATGTACATGTACAGTACATGATTTGGCGGCAAGTGGTTACTTTATACACAGTGATGTCATCAATGGGTTTCTGTGCTTCTCTGTCCAATGCATGCAGATCATGGCTGGTAGGAGGTGCTGGCAGGGTGCTATAATCCTAGCTACCAGCCTCAGTACTCCTCTCAAGAGCCCCGATGCAAGCAGTGTGCTGGCTTTTGGGGGAAGGTATTAAAATATCAAATTGAATTGATTGGTGGATGTCTATGCAAGAATAATTGTACGGCTGAAATTCAGCATTAATATCTCTTCCCTAATGATAGACAATGCAACTTATTTTTTATACACGGCCTGCCACAATATCGCAATTCCGCTATAAGTCACTGATTGCCGCTATTACTAGTAAAAATTAAAAATAAATTTAAAAAATCCTATAGTTTGTAGACGCTATAACTTTTGCGCAAACCAATCAATATATTATTGGGATTTTTTTTACCAAAATATGTAGCAGAATACATATTGGCTTAAGTTGATGAAGAAATTTGATTTTATAAATTTTTTCATTTTATATGTTTTATAGCAGAAAGTAAAAAATATTGTTTTTTTTTTCAAAATTGTCGATCTTTTTTTGTTTATAGCGCAAAAAATAAAAACCACAGAGGTGATCAAATACCACCAAAAGAAAGCTCTATTTGTGGGGAAAAAGAGGACACAAATTTTATTTGGGAACAGCTTTGCATGATCGTGCAATGGTCAGTTATAGTAACACAGTGCTGTATCCCAAAAAATGGCCTGGTCAAGAAGGGTGGTAAATCTTCCAGAGGTCAAGTGGTTAAACAGGTCCTGTGGGTAGATATAGGGGCAGAGCTATATCACATGTATGCTGCCATGGATTGGCATCAGGAAAATAACTATACATTAAGTATTTGATACAATTTTCCCTTTTTTTTGAGTTCCATTTTTGTAACCACCTCAGCTCTGAAAGGTGTAACGCCTTCATGACTGGGCCATTTTTTGCTATTTAGCACGGCACTACTTTAACTACTTAAGAACCAGAAGGATTTGCCCCCTTAATGACCAGGCCATTTTTTGTGATACGGCACTGCGTCACTTTAACCCCTTCCCGACCGGCGCACGCCGATGTACATCGGCAGAATGGCACGGCTGGGCAAATGGACTTACAGGTATGTCCATTTGAATTTCCCGCCGTGCCATTGCGTGCGCACCGGCCAGGAGCACCGTGAGTTGGGTCGCGGGTCCCGCGGACTCGATCGCCGTGGGGATACCCGCGATCGCCTCACGGAGAGGATGAGCGGGGAGATGCTGATGTAAACAGCATCTCCCCGTTCTGCCTAGTGACAAGTGCCACTGTTCACAGCTCCCTGTCATCGGGAGCAGTGATCAGCGTAGTAACACTGCTAGCCCATCCCCCCTTCAGTTAGAATCACTCCCCTAGGACACACTTAACCCCTCCCCGCCCCCTAGTGGTTAACCCCTTCACTGCCAGTGTCATTTACACAGGAATCAGTGCATTTTTATAGCACTGATTGCTGTATAAAGGACAATGGTCCCGAAAATGTGTCAAAAATGTCCGACATGTCCGCAATAATGTCACAGTCACAATAAAAATCGCTGATCGCCGCCATTACTAGTAAAAAAAAAATATTAATAAAAATGCCATAATACTATCCCCTATTTTGTAAACGCTATAACTTTTGCGCAAACCAATCAATAAACACTTATTGCGTTTTTTTTTTAACCAAAAATATGTAGAAGAATACGATCGGCCTAAACTGAGGAAACACCTAAACACCCGGGAGATCCAGGAAGTCCAATAAGCCCAGAAGATCCGGAGTCCCATGGCAGGGATCTGTGATCCAATCTGCTCTTCTTGACCTCCCTGAGTAAGGGGGGTCACAGGCGATTCGGTAAACCTTCAATCTTATTAGCGGTGACGGGTCTTGCGAGGTCCTCACATCAAGTCACATCTTTTATATGAAGATCATTCAGTCACTTTAAGGACTTTTTTATTTACAATATATTTTTGGTCACTATATTTCTTTAAAAAAAAATTTTTTTGCACTTTAATGTATGAAATGTTATGTTATGATACTTTGTTTGTTAAATGCAAGCATATTGCTTTTATTGTATTCATAGGAGTGTTGTTCACTATTTTTTGGTCACAAGCTTTGCACATCATTTAGCAAGTTGCTCGCAGCAACTTTCTTCATTTAGCACTGTATTTTTATGGTCATAAGTTTTTGCACACTTTTTAAGTTGCCCATAGCAACTTTCTTTATTTATATTTAGTGCTGCACTTTTCTTTATACTGTATACCATAAATGATTTTCATTTAAAAAAAATACTTGACTTCACCTTTTTTATCCTTCATTGTATCTCAGTGCTTCTGCTCTTTTGCAGCCTCCTTGCATCCACTTTCTGCTTACATTCACACACTCAAAGGAAGGCTGCATGGCATTTTTTTAGGTTGTGCTTCCTGATGTAGTCAACAGTGTACCATACCTGAATAATGTGTGTTGAAAAGTCCACTTATAGACACCATCAGAAGTCTATACGACAGGGTGACAGCACAGCAACATAATAGGGCAGTGGTCTCCAAACTGTGGCTAGATGCTTGCCCTTGCTTGCTTTTATCTGGCCCTTGGGGTACTATTTCATTCACCGATACCAACAATGGGGCATAATTTCCTCCTCCACTGACACCAGTGAGGGGGCACAATTCCTCCTCATCACACCAACGATGTGGCACAATTCCTCCCAATGACACCAACAATGGGGCCCAATGACACCAATGATGGGGCATGAATCCTCCCACTGACACCAATGATGGGGCTTTGTTTTTTCCTGCTGATGTTGGGACCTTTTCTACTCTCAATGGCCACAGTCTGGCCCCTCTAAAGTCTGAAATACGGTAAACTGGCCCCTTGTTTTGAAAGTTTGAAGACCCCTGCAGTAGGGGGATAAGGACATAGTCTATCCTATAAGGGAAAAGGCCTGAACACGGAAGCTATGGCAGGATCATTGTATATTGATTTGCTGAAAACTGCCAATTTAAAAATATTGAAGATGACTTTTGAAATTAAACATGATTAAACGTACAGTATGAAGTACTGTAGTAATGAAGTAATGAAGTAATTGGATTTACACATGCTTTTAACTTTTTTCTGAATGGTGAACATATCCAGGGAATTATTTCTACAAATTCCTGCAGACATTTAAACAGCAATGTTATTACCAGAAACTATTTCATATCATTTGTTAATGCAGCAAAAATGCAATGAAGTAGTTCAAGGAGAGTTGTACTGAGATGCTACTTTCCAGTATATCTACCTGGAGCGTGCTGGTGGACCTAATGAAATCCAATGTATACTTTCCAAAAATACTATATGTCTGTTTTAAAGACAATTTACACTACCTGGCAAGGGAGGACTGAAAACCTTTGGACTGGAGGGGAAACACAAAAAAAGAGGCCCTTTCATGGTAGGGGCAGATATATCTTCGTGTTACCTTTATTTGCAGCTCCTGAAATTTGGTCACGCCACGTCTACCACATCACACCACATTATATAGTTAGCTTTCTTGTCTACTATGTTTCACTGATTGCAGGTCCCACTCTAATCAATATCTGAATAGTGAAGTATCCCCTCTTGGGGCCACCGGCCCTACATTCCCTCTTAGTAATGGCCCAGGGGGCAAATAAATGTCTCCTTTATTATTGTGTGGCTTCATTGGGCAATTCATTATGACAATAGGTTTGTACTATTTATTAATTATCACTGCTTAATAAGCCTTCTGATATGATTTTTAAAATATTATCTTAGAACAGTAGCAGGTATCCATGTTTTCCCCAGAACATGCCACACCTAGATATTTATTTATTTATTTATATACAGTAAATGCATTGAGAAAAGCATTAAATTATACATCTTAAAAAGCCTGACTGACGGAGGCAACCACATCCAACAAACTATCAGCTACCTATTAAATACTTCTTTTTGCCCCTATGATCGGAAGTCATGGACAGTTAGAAAGCCTAAATTAGATTACATGCAATTAAATGTTACATCAAGAAGTAATGCATATTTATACACCTTATATGATTTAACTAAATGAATGTAAAAAGTAATGCATATGTATACACTGCATGTAATGTTACCTGAGGAAAAGCAAAATAGACCGCTCCAGTAAAAAGGTTCAGGAAATAGGAGCACGCTGTTTTAAACTTCATTATGAATGTGAAAAATCCTATTTAGATTTGCGCTGGCAGCTTGAACGCCGGTCTCCTGTGCTTTTGAAGTTTTCTGTTCTGGCAGCTGAATTCATTAAGGAGTTTTTCCTGTGTGACCAACTGATTATGGGCTGTAGAATGTGCTGCTTTAAAGGGTGTTAACAGTGAAATGAACATTTGTTTCACGTCATTAGACACAATTGCAACACAAACTCTCCACATATAGTTCCCTACATTCAGGAGTCAAATCCTACTTATATCCAGTACATATATAAAAGAACAAAATATAGGATTAAGAAAGAGCAAAACATCACTTTAACACTTTATAGCAAAAAAAGATTTTGTTTTTTGTTTGGTGAAAAATGGAGGACCATGGGGTTGATTTACTAAAGGCAAATAGACTGTGCACTTTGCAAAGTGTAGTTGCACTCTGTAAGTGCAGTTGATTCGTAGCTTAGTAAATGAGGTACGGTTTCACTTTGCAAAGAATACCCAATCACATGCAAGGAAAAGAAATAAACAGCATTTTTGCTTGCACATGATTGGATGATGGAAGTCAAAAGAGCTTCTGTTCATTTACTAAGCTCTGGAGCAACTGCACTTTGCATTGTGCACAATTTATTTGCGTTTAGTAAATCAACCCCATTGTTTTAAAATGAAAAAAAAATCATGAAAAATCATGAAAATGAAAAAATGTTAAATCATTAAATACAATCATTCACAATACAGAAAGGGTGCAGCACAAACTTAATGTTCAAAAAGTCTCTAAAAGCATCACATGAAAGTCCACAAATATATCATAGTAAAAGAATCCCCACAACAGCTTTTGTGAGAAAGGATGTGCATGTACTCGTAACCACTGTGAGGGGGCAAACCTGCTTACCGGCTCCTGTTGACACTAAAATTATAAGGAGGTCAACAGCAGCATGTAAGGAATCAAGAGCTGGATGGATCAGCAACAACCTCGCTATGATAACTGCGTCATCCGTCACTGCAGATCCCTCAGTTAAACGGTCCTTGTAATCCTTGGGCAGAAAATTCCACTTTCAGTAATATGTGCAGTGCCAGCAATTTTGCTTCAGAAGAATGCAAATTACAAAACAATAGTGCAATACGTCTAGGAAGCTTAAAACCACTAATTTATTAAAAGGGTTTACACTCACAAGCAATAAAAACCAAAAAGCATGTCAAACAAATTCTAAGGATGGCCGCAGCATGTGGCGTGCTTACATCGTATGGTCCCTTCCTGTGTTACGCATTTCATCACATTCTGACGCCATCAGACGTTAATAGTAAACAAGCTAGAAATGACCGGCTGGAAATTCAACATCACCATGAGCTGCACAATGCGTTCCAGAGCACGGAAGGAGTACCCTTCACTGATTACATGACCGGCTTCCCTTTAAATGAAACTGAATAGTGTATGGAGCCCAGTCAAACACCCGAAGACATAGAAAGCCAAAATTTCAATAGATTAATTCCAAATCATTAGCACTTTTGCTCATGTGCCCCACGGTAAGGAAGGCACCTTTTTTGAAGACAAGGAGCTTACAGACTTGGCAGCACATGTTAAAATAGCTCAAAACATATTAATGAGTACTGATCTTCAGCTAACCAGTAGCTACATTGCAAATGTAGCCAACTTAACTGACACGTTCATCTCCCTGGGTTATTTTTGTCTCAGGACGTACAAAAGATGTGCGCCAGTCACTTTAGTTAAGGTTTCTGTAGTTTTGTTACACTAGTGAAGGGAAAACAGGAATGAGGGTGGAGGGAGCATAGGAAACCTGAAGGCTTCTACGTAGACACAGTCTCTGTCTAAACGTCCTGGGTCCTTCCTTTACAGACCTATGCTAGCTGGACACCTAAACTTACTAACTTATTTTTCTCCTTGACAATTGAGTTTCTAGTGGTTTCCTAGTCTTTAGAGAGGTTGTAAGGCTCAAAAAAAAAAAAACTAAGAAAAAAAAAACCCTGTAAGACAAAGGCATAATGAACTAGTATGCATTGCATACTAGCTCATTATGAAATACTTACTTTAGAACGAAGCTGTTCCAGCAGTGCCCACACACCGCTAAGACAGCTGACATTTTCCCCAGGGCTTCTTCCGCTGTGATTGGCTGGAACCGCGGTGACGTCACTCCTGTGCCAAAACAGGGATCGGAAGGAACAGCACCCATGGCCGTTCCTTCAGAGCGCATGCGCTGGTGATGTCGCTGGCTGCAACCAATGTAAATATTGAAGTAGGAATGGGGATCAGATTATATGGCCATGGTTATGTGTGTAGTAGGGCTGATTTAGAATTCCAGCTAAGAAGCCATTCCTATTAACTATAAAAGAATATTTTGTACGTGACAGGCTGTGGATTGGCAAATGAATACTTCCCCCCTTAGCAAAGCCATCTGTGCTTAGCTTAGCACACTTTTCCTGTTCAGGATGTGTCAAAGGCTAGTCAGCTGATTAAGGAGGTAACCGCAGAGGCAAGGCTTGTGCAATACTTGTGAAAGAATATGCTTTGGTAAACTGCTTGCATTAGTAAAAGTAGGTGAAGGGTCAGAATGTTTTGTAAAGGAAATGTATTATCTGTGCGCTTGTGACGTAATGTGATAGCGTTATATGTACACTGAATTGTCTGTAGGAAACACTCTTTGGCGTGTAGACACGAGTCGGGCCAGGAGTGTTCATTCTTGCTAGCTAGAAGAATGAAATAAAAAACTTGCATACCAGAAGTTCATTGCCCAGCAGTCATTACTGTTATTCTCCTACCTCATTTGGTGCATTGGCCGTAAGGGGGGAATATCGGTGTGACCTGTTGAGGTAGGTGGCACTGTTTTCCACCAGACCTACAAGGAATGGTCCGAGAGGCCAGCCCTGTGGGCTATATCGTAGTCTCAAAAGGCGCCTTCTAGAACTGTTATCTAGGAAACTGCGCTGTGTCCCATTTGGTGGCCTGCTGTTGACGACCTTCGTACCGTCAAAAGGACCTGGGAATCCGAGAAGTAGATAGCAGGAGCTCCAACGGGAACAGGTGAGAGCCTTTTTACTTTTGTTTTTGGATAACAGTTAAGACAGCCAGCCAGCCTCTCGACGGATCGAGAGAAGGGAAGCCTGATCACCTTCCGAGAGAGACGTCCGTTTAGATGATTGTGCATCTTTCGGACGAATCCTCAGTCAGTCAGTAATTTTTGGGTGGGAATGTCTGGTATGATTGATGTGTGTATGAGACATCACTTTGTGGTGAAGTGACCGTGTCCTCTTTTAAGTGCGGTTCCAGGCTGGGAGACCACGTCCAGGCCACTGACCGAGGGAAGCGTTGTCTATTGTCCCTACCTGTGTCGAGGATTCAGACCCCTTACTGAATTCTCATCATTTACCCTACACTCTGTGTCTGTCTTGGTGTCTGTTAGGTTATAAGAATGGGTGGGAAACATAGTGTTGAATTTCCTCTACAAACCATGATCTCCAACTTTAAGAAGGGATTTTCTAAAGAACTGTAATTTAAAAACTTAGCACTGAGAAATTGATAACATTGTGTGAGAAAGATTGGCCCTGCTATGGAGCGCGGTGGCCCCCACAGGGAACCCTTGACTTAGAGACCATTGACTGATTATTTGAGAATATTATGTCAGACTTACAGAAACATGACCAAGACGCACCTTCCAGGAGGACTGTTCGTTCGGGTGATTGTGCATCCCTCGAATAAATCCTCAGCCAACCAGTCAGGAGGAATATCCGTCCAGATGATTGTGCATCTCTCGGATAAATCCACAGTCAGTCAGTCAGTCAGTCAGTCAGCTAGGAGAAAACGTCCGTCTGGATGATTGTGCATCCTTTGGACAAATGGGAGACAGAGACCCGCAGTGGATACAAGCTGCAAAAGAGGAACAGTGCAGAATTATAGTTATGACAAGAGTAGTACCACTGACAAAACAAACAAAACACATATATTCTCAACCCGAAGAGACAGATCAGCCTCCCCCGTATGTAGATGAAAGGACCTCAGATAGAGACAGGTTAGAGCCATGTCCAAATGCCCCGTCCAGTAAACAAGGGGACTCAAGTAGTTGTTCAACTACATCAGATTCAGCAAGTTTGTCAATGCCAAATCTCAGTAAATATACTCCTGACCGTAGCACTCTGGGTATAGGCAGGACAGAAATAGGGAACTCAGTAGTAGTCCATGGGCTCCCCAATCAAGTGTCCACTTCCACTCCGAGAGATCCTGATGCAAATAGCAGGACCCTTGCCCCGCATCCCTTTGAAGCCCGCATACTGCAAGACATCCCGGGACTGTGGGCAGAAGACAACCTACCAGGATTAACCACACACGTTCCCTCAATCCTTATTGAATTAAAATCAGGAGCCACTCCAGTCAGCCTGAAACAGTTCCCAGTCCCTCTAAAAGCCCTAGTAGGAAAACAAAAGTACTTAAACAAATTCCTACACTATGGAATTCTAAAACCCTGTCAGTCTCCCTGGAATACACCTCTACTCCCAGTGCAGAAACCTGAAACAGCTCACTGTCATCCTGTTCAAGACCTCCGAGCGGTCAATCAGGCTGTAATGACCATGCACCCAGCGGTCACTAATGAACTGTTACAATTACTGTGGGAGGCAGGTTATAAGGTGTCCCGGAGAAAGGTGCAATTTTGACAAGAGACTGTAAAGTACCTGGGATTCAGAGTATCACAAGGACAGAGACAATTGGGAGAAGGCAGGAAAGAAGTTGTTTGTCAGATTCCCACCCTGACTACCAGTCGGCAAGTACGTGAATTCCTGGGGGTGGTAGGATTCTACTGAATCTGGATACCGGACTTTGCCATAAAAGCCAGACCCCTCTATGAATCCACAAAGGGGGGAGAAAAGGAACCCTTCCAATGGGGAGAACAGCAAAACAGAGCATTAAGACATTAAGGTCTCCCTAATGCAGACTCTTGCGCTAGGCTTGCCAGATAGCCAAAAAGTCTTCTATTTGTATGTCAGTGAAAAACAAGGAATAGTAGTAGGAGTCCTGGCACAATACTCTGGGTCTTGGCAGCGCCCTGTAGCATACCTTTCAAAACAACTGGACACCGTAGCTCAGGGATAGCCATCCTGCAGAGGGCCATCGCAGCAACAGCCCTCCTTGTGGTCGAAGCTGACAAGTTGTCATTAGGTCAGGAGACTTATGTCCGAGTCCCTCACCAGGTACAGGCATTAATGGATTACAAGGGAAATCACTGGTTCACGAACAGTCGAATGGTTAAATATCAAGCTATGCTGTGTGAAAATCCTCGTATCCACTTAGAGACTGTAAACCCTTTAAACCCAGCCACTCTGCTCCCCACCTCACAAGAACCCCTAACTCATGACAGTCTCCGGGTATTGGATATGTAAGCCGACCAGACTTGAAAGACAGCCCCTTGGAAAATCCAAACGTTGAGTACTTTACTGACGGAAGCAGTTTTGTAAAAGATGTTTATCCCCAGATATAGGCCCAGACAATGGCCCTGACTTTGTCCACAAGTGTCTCCAGGAATTAGCAACGGCACCTAAGATTACTTGGAAATTACACACCGCATATAGGCCCCAAAGCTCTGGAAAAGTTGAACGGATGAACCGCACACTCAAGTCACAACTGGCTAAGCTCTGTCAGGAAACCCAAATGGAGTGGACCTTGATGTTGCCCATTGCCTTACTGAGAATTCGGAGTGCCCCAACAAAGAGGACAAATCTGCCCCCTTTTTGAGGTACTGTATGGTAGGCCCCCACCCATCATTAGAGGGATAAGAGGAGACCTGCATCAGATAGGAGGGGTAGTTAACCGTGAACTGATACAGAGACTTGGGGAGAGTAAGCAGGACATAGGGAAATGGGTTCAAGAGAAACTTCCCATAAGCTTGTCGAACCCAGTACACCCCTTTAAACCAGGAGATACAGTGTGGGTAAAGGAGTGGAACATAACCCCACTAGGGCCAAAATGGAGAGGTCCTTACATTGTTCTGCTATCTACCCCAACAGCCATTAAGGTAGCCGAGGTGACACCCTGGATACACCACTCCAGGGTAAAGTGACCAGAGAAATCAGAAGGAAGGAAGAACTCCAGCCCTGTGTTCAGCACACCCCTGGAAGCTGCTGAATTTACGCACGGCAGAAGATAGACAGACTGCAGCCCTGCGGCCAGCACACCCCTGGAAGCTGCTGGCTCAACGCACGGCGGAAGACAAAGGATATCTACTAAGCTCTGCTCCAACCACAGCCCGGACGCTGGTTGGTCTACGCACAAGCTGAAGCTTGAGGATATTCATCGGTGTAATGTTTACTAAGATCGTTATAATGAGACTGTCGATAGTCATAATATTGATACTGACCAGGTTAACAGGGGGGGAGAGTATCTAATGTGACCCTTGTATAAAGACTACCAGAGTAGGATCCGTAACTACCAAGATGTTATTGTGGCACTCCCATTATCAATGCAAGGGCACAGAGACTGGTACTTGCATACATAATGGGACTACCTATTCAATGTGCTCCTTTGAAAATCAGATAACCTGTTATGACCCCACTTATGCACCCTATAAAACCTGGCTAACCGTTCGGAGCTTTAGTTCCACCGGTAGGCTGATAAACCGTACACTGATCACTGACCCCAGCACTGCAGCAAGCCTAATCTTTGATGTGTGTGCTGCCATCAACCTCAACCACTTCCCAAGGGGAGGGTGTGGGGGATTGGAATGGGAGAGAGAGTATTTAAGAAATGATAGGTACATCTGTTCAGGGAAACTGGGACCTAGCTGTGCAGGTGAGGAATGGAATTACTGCCCCA
Organism: Lithobates clamitans; assembly: GCA_037952925.1. Classification (NCBI taxonomy): domain Eukaryota; kingdom Metazoa; phylum Chordata; class Amphibia; order Anura; family Ranidae; genus Lithobates; species Lithobates clamitans. The sequence goes on along the minus strand of JBBGZY010000160.1, from coordinate 9,203,579 downwards.
ACTGGAGGTGTGCTGCCTGGGGAACATGGGGAATGAAAAATCAGGATGCCATTCTAAAATCTTTAGCTGGTTCATCCAGCTGCACAGTGGGAAGTTGCACCCCTGTGAATTTCACCATACATAACCCTGTCCAGTTTTTAGCACAATGGGTAAATAAGTTTGGAGTTCATATTTATAGTAAAGGATCAGACCCCGGTACAATTGTGTATGTCTCACTAGAAACTGAACTAACAAAGAGTGTTAATCATCAGCTATTTCATTCCTTATATGAAGAGTTAGCCACTGGTATGGAAGTGCCCCCTAGCACAAAGAACCTGTTCATTGAACTGGCAGAAAGTGTGGCTGACAATTTACAAGTCACAGATTGCTATGTGTGTGGAGGAACCAATATGGGAGACCAATGGCCTTAGGAAGCCAGGGAAAAAGATTATGATGTGCCATTCAGTGCCACCTCTGAGCAGCCCCATGAACGAATAAGGTCAGAATGGCACCTGAAAACGTCAATAATTGGGAAATATTGTATAGCCAGGTCGGGTCCCCAGTATAAAACACATGTAGGAGAAATGGCCTGTTTAGGACAACAGTTTTATAATAACACTTCAAAAAGTACATCCTGGTGGAGTGATACAAACGTACCCATGCCTGACCCACACCCCTTTACCAATTTCACTCATCTAAAAGGGCTATGGGAAAATCTCACCAAAGAGTCTAACTGGAAGGCCCCAGAAAACTTGTACTGGATTTGTGGGAATAAAGCCTATTCAGAGCTCCCCCAAGACTGGTCAGGAGCCTGTGTCTTAGGTACATTAAAACCCTCATTTTTCCTTCTTCCACTGGGAAATAGGGAAGAACTGGGAGTCCCTGTGTACATAGATTCAAAGAGGAAGCGGAGGTCATCTAGTCTGAAGATAGGAAACTAGAAAGATAATGAGTGGCCCCCAGAACGTATTGTCCAGTATTATGGTCCAGCCACATGGGCCGAAGATGGCAGTTACGGTTATAGAACACCAATTTATATGCTTAATCGAATTATAAGGTTACAGGCTGTATTAGAAATAATTACTAACGAAACTGCTGCTGCCTTAAATTTGCTTGCTAAACAAGGAACTAATTTACGTGCTCATGTGTATCAGAATAGACTTGCCTTAGACTATCTGTTAGCTACTGAGGGTGGTGTCTGTGGAAAATTTAATCTGAGTAATTGTTGCTTAGAAGTGGACAACACAGGAAAAGTAGTTGAGGAAATCACTGGTAGAATGAAAAAGTTAGTTCATGTGCCAGTCCAAACATAAGATGGTTTCAATGCTGGTAGCTGGTTCGGAGATTGGGGTTTTCCCAGTGTATATGGGGTAAAGGCTATATTGGGGATCGTTGTAATAATACTCGTAGCATGTCTGCTGCTGCCCTGTCTGATTCCCCTTGGGACTAGAATGATCCAGAGTTTCATTGAGGCCACCGTAGAAAGAAAGGCTGTGACCCATATTATGGCTATGTGGAAATACCAGCCATTAACCCCCCAAGACTAAATAAAAAAATCTCAGTCACATTGAGCTCTGATCCATTAGAAAGCGGACCTGTATGCTATTTAGTGATGCTTAATCTCGCTCATATTAATCGCTATGATTATGATCAAAGGGGGGAATGAAGTAGGAATGGGGATCAGATTATATGGCCATGGTTATGTGTGTAGTAGGGCTGATTTAGAATTCCAGCTAAGAAGCCATTCCTATTAACTATAAAAGAATATTTTGTACGTGACAGGCTGTGGATTGGCAAATGAATACTTCCCCCCTTAGCAAAGCCATCTGTGCTTAGCTTAGCACACTTTTCCTGTTCAGGATGTGTCAAAGGCTAGTCAGCTGATTAAGGAGGTAACCGCAGAGGCAAGGCTTGTGCAATACTTGTGAAAGAATATGCTTTGGTAAACTGCTTGCATTAGTAAAAGTAGGTGAAGGGTCAGAATGTTTTGTAAAGGAAATGTATTATCTGTGCGCTTGTGACGTAATGTGATAGAGTTATATGTACACTGAATTGTCTGTAGGAAACACTCTTTGGCGTGTAGACACGAGTCGGGCCAGGAGTGTTCATTCTTGCTAGCTAGAAGAATGAAATAAAAAAATTGCATACCAGAAGTTCATTGCCCAGCAGTCATTACTGTTATTCTCCTACCTCAATATCTCCTAAAAAGGTACACATTTGGGAGATATTTTCACTACCTATAGGTAAGCCCTATTATAGGCTTACCTATAGGTAAATGTTAGCAGACGAAGTTTACCTCTTCTTTAAATTTCAAGGCAGGACAGGACTTTTCACCAACTACATTGCGGGGCACATCTTTAGTAGGCTTTCTCTAGGCCCAATAGTAGATTATCCATGGCAGCCAATATCTTCAGGGGTTTCTTTCAGGAGTCAAGATTCTTGCACCATTATCAAATCCTAAAATATTCTACGCACATCAAATCTCTTTGTGTTTTCATGTGTTTTTATGCACTAATCATGTGAACTGGCCTAAAGCATTACTAAAATCACTAATCCTCATCAAACAGACTTGTGTATTACCCTGGAAAATGGTCATTGCAGTTTTTTAAACATTCAGCTACCAATGAATGCAAACAAAGCAAACTTTAGTCATGTTCTTTGAATCCGTCTTAAACCAAACCCAGGTATGTTGGGCTCATCCCTGGTTATGTTATGCAACAAGTTTATACTGTATATAGTGCTTAGCAGATTTTGTAAGTGTATCTTTTTTTTGGGGTCAGCCATTTCTCTTTCTTTCATTCTCTATTTGTGTATAATACTATTTACTCTTTATAATGCCAGATCTTTAGCCCATAGTCATGTGATAGCAATCATTCTTTCTAGAGAAGGGAAACTTTAGAAAAGCCTAATTTATCCCCCTTTCACAAATCATTACAATGCAAATCTTGGTAATCTGGTATGGCTATTTTTTACAATCCAGTTGTCATCTCTTTGTAATTTAACCACTGGAGAAGACACATTTTTAAGAAAGAGTCTAATTTTGCTAATCCCAAATTGAATCTAATTCAATTTTCTTTCTATATGTAGCAAGGTCTCCGGCCTCCTTTAGTCTATTGAGAACCTCCAGGGCCCCAGATAGCTGACATCTTTCAGCATGTAGTGGGTTGTGAGGCATAGTGGGTGCAAGGGGGAAGTTATTGGGCGCCAGACACTTCTTGAATGCAAAGGAGATGTTTATTTCTCTTACAAACTTTTATGGTGGAAAAAGGGTTACGGCCAGGACACCTTTGAGTAGTTGCAAGTTCATTTAACAGACTCTGAGACTTCAAAAAAAGAACAGCCATGCAGGGAAAAGCCTCCAGCAAGAAGCCACATCTGCACGTGCAGGGATGCTGTCTCTTATGGCAACAGTCTTTAACAGTTCCTAACTAAGGATGAGCCGAACACCCAATGGTTCGGTTCGCACCAGAACATCCGAACAGGCAAAAAATTCGGAAGAACGCACAAACACAGTTAAAGTCTATGGGACACGAACATGAAAAATCAAAAGTGCCCATTTTAAAGGCTTATATGCAAGTTAGTGTCATAATAAGTGTTTGGGGACTCGGGTCCCGTCACAGGGGACATGTATCAATGCAAATTTTTTTTTAAAAAATGGCTGTTTTTTTGGAAACAGTGATTTTTTAATGCTTAAAGTGAACCAATAAAAATTAAATATTTCTTTAAATATCATATCTGGGGGGTGTCTATAGTTTCCCGTGTTTAGAACAGTACCACAGCAAAATTACATTTCTAAAGGAAAAATTGTCATTTAAAACTGATAGCGGCTGAAATGAATTGTCGGGTCTCGGCAATATAGATAAAACTCACTGAAAAAAAATGCATGGGTTTCCTCCCCCTAGTCCATTACCAGGCCTGGTATGACTATTAAGGAGAACCCCAAACCAAAATTTAAAAAAAAAATTGCATGGGGGTCCCCCCAAAATTTGGCACAGGGTTCCCCTTAATTTTCATACCAGACCTGAAGGGCCTGGTATGGATTTTGGGGGGACCCCCACACAATTTTTTTTTAATATTTGGTTCTGGGTTCCCCTTAATATTCATACCAGACCCAAAGGGCCTGGTAATGAACTGGGAGGGAACCCATGCCCTTTTTTCAATGAGTTTTATCTATATTGCCGAGATCCAACAATTCATTACAACTGCAATCAGTTTTAAATGACAATTTTTCCTTTAGAAATGCCATTTTGCTGTGGTACTGCTTTAAACATGGGAAAAATGTGCCACTTTACAGGCATACTATAGACACCCCCAGGCATGATATTTAACCTGTTCTGAACCAGCCGCCGCAGTTAAACTGCGGCAGGTTGGTCCGGCTGCGCAAAGCGCCATAGCTATACGTCGCGTGCGCAACCGGCTGGGGGGTGCGCAGATTCGATCAGGAATCGATCAATCCCCAGGCCCAGGCCAATGATATCTGGCCTGGACCTGGTGATCGGTCCTGACAAATGAGATCCTTCCCCTGTCGTGTAAGTGTAAACATTGACAGGGGAAGTGATGTCATCTCTCCTCATGTCGGTCTTTTCCGTTCCAGACCGAGGAGAGATAACATCTAAAAGTAAGTTGCACAACACTACACTGGCACCAGGTCAGCTAGGCACACAATTCACCCCCCGATCACCCCCCAATCACCCCCCCAGTTAACCCCTTTACCACCTGTCACTGTGTCACCCAGTACAGCAATAAGATTTTTTTTTATCGCTGTACTGGTGTCATTAGTGACACAAATCAGCGTTAGGGCAATTAGTATTAGCATCAGATAGGCCTAGGGACGCCCCCTAAACTCTCCAATAAAGGTTTAATCCCTTGATTACCCCCTGTCACCTGCGATTACTGTAGAAGTGTCACGGGTGACGCAGTTTAGCTAGATTTTTTTTTTATAGCGTCAGAGCCCCCTCCGTATTTTACCCAATAAAGGTTTAACCCCCTGATCACCCGGCGGGTTATCAAAGTTAGGTTTTAGCGTCAGATAGGGTCTGCGTCCCCCCAGGCAGCGTCAGATCAGTGCCAGTAGTGCTAACACCCTTGCACGTACCATACACCTCCCTTTAATAGTATAGTGTCTGAATGGATTGATATCTGATCTGATCAGAACTATATTAGCATCCCCAGCAGATTAGGGTTCCCAAAAATGCAGCGTTAGCGGGATCAGCCCAGATACCTGCTAGCACCTGCGTTTAGCCCCTCCACCCAGCCAACCTAAGTGCAGTATCAATCGATCACTGTCACTTACAAAACACTAAACACATAACTGCAGCGTTCGCAGAGTTAGGCCTGATCCCTGTGAACGCTAATGCCCTGTACACACGGTCGGACATTGATCGGACATTCCGACAACAAAATTCATGGATTTTTTCCGACGGATGTTGGCTCAAACTTGTCTTGCATACACATGGTCACACAAAGTTGTCGGAAAATCCGATCATTCTGAACACAGTGACGTAAAACACATACATCGGGACTATAAACGGGGCAGTAGCCATTAACTTTTGTCTCTTAATTTATTCTGAGCATGCGTGGCACTTTGTGTATCGGATTTGTGTACACACGATCGGAATTTCCGACAAAGGATTTTGTTGTCGGAAAATTTTATAGCAATCTCTCAAACTTTGTGTGTTGGAAATTCCTTTGGAAAATGTGATGGAGCCTACACACGGTCGGAATTTCCGACAACAAGGTCCTATCACACATTTTCCATCGGAAATTCCTATCATGTGTACAGGGCATAACAGAGACCAAAATGGCAAATCGAAGGTACAGTAGTGAAGAGGCCTACACGTTTCTGAGCATGACAGATAGTGAAGAGGAAGTCACTCATCTGTCAGATTCAGGCTCAGAATACAAACCTGTAGACAGCAGCGGCACCCGACAGATAGCTCTGATGACGAAGTTGTGGTCCCTGCCAAGGTCAGGCGTACCAGACCCCGTTCTTCTTCTGCTGTCGTTGAGGTGCAAGAAACACAGGTCCCTCGTATGGAGCAGAGAGGCAGTACTAGCGCCGCTCATCCTTCTGGTGAACTGGCAAGCACCAGCGGCCTAGTACATTCTGGTCGTACATCCAGCACTGCAGTAACACTTGGTGAGGTGGCGAGTCCCATAAGTGTCATATAAAAACAAAAGCATAAATATAAACAAACAAATAATACCATAAAACACCAAATGAAGCTCAATGACACATGCACCAGAAGCATATACAGTATATATCCGCATTGTTACCTTGCAGAAAGGTTTCCGTGAGCCCGAATAATTAATTATGAAGGTGTGTGTTATTATTAAAGATATTTTTTACATATACTGAGTGTATGGTCCGTCAAAGTCCCACTGGAGGGGGTGTTTTTTCCTTTGTTCCTATTTCATCCCAAATGTCCAGACTCCCAATAAACCTGTTAGACCCCTTCCACACTGGGACTGCGCCGGTCATTTTAGTGGAGATTTACCGCTGTTTTGGGCGCTAGCGGGGAGCTTTTAACCCCATTTTGTGGCGCATTCAAATCGCTTTTAAGGCTATTTGAAAGCGCTACCCATTCATTCCAGTGAGCAGGGGCGGATTGTATACAGCGCTCCCAATCCGCCCCACAGATGCTGCTTGCAGGACTTTTTTTCCCGTCCCACAAGTGCACCGCCCCAGTGTGAAAAGACACACTGCAATGAATGATAGATGGTTTTCAGGCGCTTAGCAGAGGCTATTTTTAGCGCAAAAGCACCTGAAAACCGCCCCAGTGGGAAAGGGGTCTAATATATGTTAAATGAAGGTTGTTTGCATATGAAAAGTAAGGGGTCATATACAATTATTTAGACAAAACTGTTCCATGCCATTTATTTTACTAACACATATTTACATATATACGCTGCTGCTAACAAAGCCTGTAAGACCATAAAGAGGGGAGAAAAGACACACACTCCCAGCAGCTGCAGCCTTCAGGAGTGTATGTAAGTCTGACAAGCCAACTGTTGGCTGTCAGATGGAAGTGTTCCAGTAGCTCTGCAGCTTTCACACACCCTGATAATGATGTATCTCATTAAAGACCACCAGTGACAACCAGTGACCAAAATAAGCATCATATTTTTGTAATGAAAAACATGTTACCTGTAAGTTAAAATAAAAAGTAAGAAAATTAAAGTCACACCCAAGCACTTAAAATCCTCCCTCAAAAATGTTTTGAAGGCCTCCCCCAACCCTGCATACACTCACATAGGACTAAAAATGCCTGCAAAAACATTGCTTGTGCTGCACGTGTCATATACTGTATGACAGTGCACGTCAGAATGAGAGCAATAAATCTAGGCCCATTATTCATGATTAACTCCTAACTTATGACTTGTTGGGGCTTTTAAAGTGTAGCCTATGAAAAATATAGGGTACCAAGGTTTGTTGCAGTTTTACGGGCACACGTAACTTTAAGGCTTGACATGCTGAGTTTCTGTTTACTTGACGCAAGCTCATCTTTTAAATTTTATTAAAAAGTTGCATAATATATTGTGTTTGTGAGCCTTAAAATGCACTTTAGTGTATTTTTTTTTTGAAATTTTGTGTTTCATAAACTGTTGCACTAACATTGTATGACATAAAAAAATTCAAACGACCACTATTTAATTCTCTAGGGTGTCCGCGTTCAGAAAATATATTATGCTTGGAGGTTTTATGTAATCTTCAAACCTAAAATGATTTTTAAACGTGTGCGAAAAATGCAAAAACAGCTCTGGCAATGGAAGTGTTAAACAAAATGCAGGTAAAGGCACACAAAAATCAAGTTTTTTTTTTTAAAGTGATAGTAAAGTCTATTTTTTTTTCTTTAAAATAACAAACATGTCATCTTACCTGCTCTGTGAAGTGGTTTTGCACAGGGCAGCCTGGATCCTCCCATTCTCAGGTAACACGCCGGCTCTCCTGGCTCCTCCGTCCTGCCGAGTGCCCCCACAGCAAGCAGCTTGCTGTGGGGGTATCCAAGCAGGCGTTGTCCCGACCTCATGGCTCTGTGTGTCCATTCATACACAGAACCATGGCTTAGCCCCCTCCGTCTTCTGATTGTTTCACTGGCTGTAGCTCCTGCTGCTGCCAAAAGCCAATCAGGAGTGTGAGACCCCAGAGAGGCAAGGCTCTGGTGGACATCACTCTGAGAGGGGGCTCAGGTAAGTATTAGGGGGCTGGGGGGCTGCTGCACACAGAAGGTTTCTTACAACCACTTTAAATGCTTTCTTGCAACTTTTTTCTTTTTTTAGAACAATTTGCCAAATTGCCATCTGCCTTTGAACTTGCCAGAAAATATAATTACTTCAGGACCAGCCAATTCCCTTGTACAGCCATCTGCCTACTTGCATGCCATAGCCTAATCCTCCTCTGGTAATGTATAAATTCTCTATGCTGACCCAGCATCTCTGGCCCTCACCTTGATACATAATTTTGTAGCTACTAAGGGAGGAGCGGAGAGAAAATTTTACTTGACTGACAGATCTGGGTCCACAGGGTCTGCTGACATCACAACCAAGCAGATTTTAAATACATTTAATGCACAAGTACTGGTAATCTTTTGGGAAAACTGCTTTTGAAATGGTTGGTCTGGTTACTGTGTCTCTTTAAAATATAGCTGTAAGGTTTACCATTGCCAGCAACTGAGGACTTACATCTGATCCTCATAAGTATGCAACTTGTATTTGATATCTACACGCTGGAGGTTTTATTCAATTTTGTCAGCAAATACTTCATGGAAAGTATTTGCAGTGAGAAATAAATCAATTAATGTAAACTGAGTCAAATATGCAAAGCCTCACCAGCATACCAAAATCTATTCTTCAAAGAGCTTATGTAGAGTGCTCATTCTGAGAAAGACTGGACATTAGTTTAAACATAATCACTCTGGTGGACATGGTTTTGCATAATAAATGACTGGTACCCTGAACACTTCATCAGTATGAGGTTATGGTCATCAACTCAACAATCACATTTAGATACAGGTACCAGATTCACTGTTAAGTGAAATATGTCGGGAAAGTGAACCCAATCAAATAAAGATATGTTTTGATTATATTTTAAATAGCTTTAATAAAATATATCCTTGTAGGGCTTTGATGTGTGACCTTGATAGTTTGATATGATATGGTCACCTGCTTTTCATTCAGAGGCAGCTTAACACTTCAAAAAGGTATAGATGTTGACTCCAACACAATTTTTCTTTGGAAAAGTGTAGTAGAGAGTATGTTTTTCTAATTTGTTTAAAGTGTAAGAAGACAATGACTTTCCAAAGCCCTGTCTCTGCAAAGAACCAATGCTGACTAAGGGAACATGTAAGAAATGGGAGGATTTAACTAGGACTGAACTAACTAGCACTAAACAGGAGGGAAATACATAGGAAGATACCAAGTCCTATGAGTAAACATGTTAAAGTGTCCCTAAAGCACCAATAGATGTCAGCAATAATAAGTGTGAATGCTCAGAATGCAAGCAAGCATGTGCCCTGTCCAGCCGCAGCAGTTTTCTGCATCTCCTAGAGTTTTACAAGTGGGGCTAGATGGTGTACCAATGCCTTCCAGATCCACAATCTCAATTTTTTTTCCTATTCTGAGGTTTGGACACTTCTGACATTTAGGGCTTATGTCAAGCTAAATTTTCCATTCAAATGGAAAAATGCAGCATTTGACAGGAAAAAGCTGTGTATGACCTGCTTTTCCTGCAGTTCAAAGGCACCTTAATAAGACAGGCTACCTCCAAAGGAACACAGCCCAATGCAAACCAGGTCAAAAGCAGCCTTTGAACTGTCATGTGTATGGCTCCTTTAAAGTCAATGGGATTTTGATGACCTGCTTATCAAATACCTTGCAAATGTATTATTTATTTATTAAAGGTACTTATATAGCCCTGTCAATTTATGCAGTGCTTTACACATGTATATTATATGTTTACATCAGTCCCTGCCCTCGAGGAGCTTACACTCTAAGGTCCCTAACTCACATTCATACATACTATAGCCAATTTAGACAGGAGCCAATTAACATACCAGCATGCCTTTGGATGGTGGGAGGAAACCCACACAGGCACAGGGAGAACATGCAAACTCCAGGCAGGTAGTGCCATGGTTGGGATTCAAACCAATGGACCTGGTGCTGCTAGACAGAAGTGCTAACCACATAGCCACTGTGCCCAATGCTCGTTCAGTGTAAGAAAACAACTCCTGTTGACACGAGTCCTTATACTGACTGTAATTCTTAGTATCTGTACCTGTCCTGTATGAGTGCAGCACAATTTCCCTTCTCCTTTAGGCTGGGGTAAAAAAGAAAAAAAGGGGGAAGTGCCACCTAAGTGCAGTATTAAATCAAGGCAGTTTATTAACAATGGTTAAAAACACTCACAAGATGTGAGATATAAAATCGTTCATCGTGAGATATGGTGTCCACCGCTCGTCTCTGTCCTGCAGGAGCCACCAGGGATCCAGACTACTGGAGATTGTATGGAAGGGTATAGACACCCTGTATGACACTAGGAAGTCCACACCAGCGTGGAATGTACCATCAGAACACACGGGCCTTCCATACAATCTCCAGTGGTTCAGATCCCTGGGGCTCCTGCAGGACAGAGACGAGCGGCGGATACCATATCTTGCAATGAGCGATTTTTTATCTTACATCTTGTGAGTGTTTTTAATGATTGTGAATAAACTGCCTTGATTTATTACTGCACTTAGGTGGCGTATCCCCCTTTTTTTCTTTTTGTTCCATACAGAGCTGGCTCAACCCTGAGGATAGCGGCCACCAGTGTTCTAAACCACATGCATTAAGTTTTATGGACTCTTACCTTTGCAAAAATTATGGACTTTAAGAACAGTTACAGCTTGATTTGGTGTATAACCATTTTAGATGTTTCTTCACACACTCCGTGTGCTGGAGTGCTTTGATCTTTTTGTATAGGTTGGGGTACTTATTCTGTATGCATGGCCATTACAAAGTTCATCTCTGATGTTTTACATAATAAAATAAAGTTTAAGTTCACCTTAAGCACAGTTTACAAATTGCCATCTATGCAATTCAAGATGCCCTGAAAAATACTGTACATTACTGTACACAAGCTCAACCACTGCAACTAAAGAAGGAGAAAGCTCACTGAGCAGTTTGAACTTGTAGCATCCAACCTGAGGAGGATCGACAGGCCAGTTACTTCTGTGGAGAGCTCCCCCCCCAAAAAAAAATTGCTGCATATGTGATGGCAAGTAGAAGCAGTATTTAAAAATGAGGAGCACTGGTATGTTCTATTCAGAGGATCTGGAATTGCATTGGGGTTAGTTGTAAGATGTGGCTAAAAAGGTGAACTTATACTTTAAATCCTAGTAATGTTTGTGTGAAAAGTCAAGCAATCCCCTACAGAAACCAACTCATTCCATATTTCATTTTGCATTTATAAAAAATTAAAAAAATTAAAGTTATTTAAACCCAAGAACAAAATTAAAATGGCAATATATTGTAGCTTACTAGTCTTTAAAAAATACAATAGGGTGATACTGGCACAAGCTGTTACACAAAATGCTGGATCTGACAGGGGATGAGGGGGTAAAACCACTCAATCAGGAGTCAGCAGTCTGAGTGGGGCTTGTGGACACTGTAGATAGGGGGAATAAGTCTATGTCCAGGCAACGGATGATAATCCAATGTTGAAAATGCGGAACAGTTCTGTACTTAGGGCGAGCCTCTTAGGGGAAGCAGAAGCAAAAACTCCAGGAACGTGTAAAACAAAGGATAGAAGCGCCGCTGAAGTAAACTGTATGACATTTAATATAATAAGGCATAAAAACACTTACATCATGGTAAGGGAAGTGAAGCACATCGTGGAGTCCTGTGAGGTGAGTCTCTGTGCTGGCTGGGTTGCAGCGGTGGTTCCTTATCTCCTGTGGGTACTGATCGTCAGCTTGATATATTAGGCTGGAATAGGAAGAGGGGCTGGAAAACATGTGGACCGCAGCGGCATCTGACGTCAGCGCATATGATGTAACGCGTTTCTGAGCATGTGCTCTGTCGATGATGATGACGGGCGCGCTCCTTTTTCAAGCTGCTTCACTTAAAACGATGTAAGTGTTTTTATGCCTTGTTATATTAAATGTCTACAGTTTACTTCAGCAGCACTTCTATCTTTTGTTTTTAGTTTTTAATAAAGAATTCCAGGCATTGGCATGTTATACATAGTTACATTGGTCCAGTGTAACTATGTATGTACCAGCCATACCTGGCCAATGCCCTAGAAATCACTGTAGTAGCCAGTCCCAATGCAAGAACAAGGCAATTCCCCTTATGTTGTATGGTTTTAGTTTGCGCTGTAAAAAAAAAAAAAAAGGGGGCTGCACATATAGTTAGAAGCTCACCAGATTTTTTGCATGATTAACAGGCATTGTACTTGCAGTGTTTTAAAAGAAACAAAACATGGTGCGTATTATGAAGAAGCATACTGCATTTTTGAATTTCGCCCATACGTACACTTTAAACAAGAACTCTGACCAGCCATTAAGGGAATCAACTCCAGATGTTGTGCCCATGTCCATTCTCCTTTCTGTCCTTTTCTAGATTTTTCAGTGTATAGGGGGTTATTTACTTTGAAAGTGCACTTGGAAGTGCAGTCGCTGTAAATCTGAGGGTTAGATCTGAAATGAGGGGAAGCTCTGCTTATTTTATCATCCAATCATGTGCAAGCTAAAATGTTGTTTTTATTTTACTTGCATGTCCCCCTCGGATCTACAGCGACTGCACTTCCAAGTGCACTTGTAGTGCAAAGTGGATTTGCCTTTAGTAAATAACCCCCATAGTGTACATATAGGCACGTTAAATAATAGCACCTAAACTGTATGAGGTTCTCAGCATGTATTCTTCAACTGTATATAAATTTGTATGCTTAATATAATCCTCAAAATACACATTTACTTAATATATAAAGAGTATCTGTAAACTTCTTGTTACATATATTTGAAGTACCGTAAATACCAATATTAGCGTCTATTGGACAGCATAGACAACTGAATGTTGGCATGATTGGATTTTACTAAGCATTCACTGACTGCATTTTCTTCAAAGTCCCTTGCGTGTCAAAATAATTCCTAATTCCTTCAGCAGAAGGCTTATACAAAATTTAAGTATAAGATAAGGGACAAGAAATATTTTTGGGAATTCCCCTGCTAACATATCATGCATTTTTCCCTGTCGTCAATAACTGCTATAGGTATTTTAAGGCTTGTGCGGATGAGTTTTTGTTCGCTTTCAAACTGCTTTTCTCCCAATAAAACTCCATGGGAATGCAAAAGCAGCTTGAAGCAGGTTAGAAGTAAGGCAACTGCAGATCAAACGCATCGGTCAATAAATTCTAAATGATCTCAGAAGCTTCGCAAACTGAAGTGAAAAGCAAGCCACAACTACTGATTGACACAAGCCCAAAGCCCATTGGCACGCACCCTTTCACTGATGTCAGACAAGCTATTTTGGATGTTTTACCATATTTGTTGATTTGTTGTTTTGCTGAATGCTTTCTGTAGCATTCTGCTAGCATCTTGGGAGTTATGCAAGTATAAAAATGCCTTAATGAGTGTGTGTCAGTCTGGAGGAATGGGTGTTCCTGGGCAGACTGTATTTACATGCAGATCATCCCACGAAATGCCCAATGTGATGCTGAACATCCAATGGATGAGAGAGTGGCTAGGAACAGTCAGGCTGGGGAGAAAGGACTAGATGTTGCTGGTTTTCTGTAGCTTCTAATGCACATGGTGGAAAGCTCACAGTGTGCAGTGAAATCAGAGTAAGCAATTTCAGTACAGAAAAGGAGCCTGTGCAACTGTGCAATACTGGCGGTAAGGCTAGAGTTCAACTTTAAGGCCCTATTTACAAGGGTTTCAACTTGTATAAGAACAGTTTGTACAGCAAGCTTTGAAAAAAAATTTTGTTTTTCAGTAAGCTTTAAAGCGGCGTTCCACCCAAAAATTGAACTTCCACTTTAAGTGCTGGTGACCCCATGACATGCCACATTTGGCATGTCATTTTCTTGGGGGGGAAGCGGGTATCCAGTTTTTACAGGCACCCAGCTCCCACTTTCTCCCTTGGCGCCGCGGCGAAAGGAAGTTCACCTCTACCCCCTCCCTCCCTGCAATCTTCTGGGACATGTCACATGTCCCAGAAGACAGCTCAGCCATTCCCAACGTGCAGCCGGGCTCCCACAGAATGATGGCGCCGTGGAGAGGAGGGGGAGAGAAGCAAAGCTTTGTACGGCCGCATTGTGGAATGCGGGACAGGTGAGTGTCTGATTTTTAAAAGTCAGCAGCTACACTTTTTGTAGCTGCTGACTTTTAAATGGGTGGAACTCCACCATAAGTGACTTTGTTGAAGCTCTATTCAGCTTCGGGGAAAAGTGGGGGGGAAGGGGTGTCAGATTAACCACAGATCTTAATAGAAGTGCTGATTTTTACTTTAAACCCTAAATAGCTTGTTAAGTTCAAGCTGGACCAAACAAACTATGGTATTTCCTTAACTAACTGATATGCCTGATGGGAGCACTGTATAAACTCTTTGTAGCATCAGCTACATACAGTATCAGCATTGTGTTCTGGAAAAGGGACGGGGGGTTCCCGTCCCATTCTTGGAACAAGATTGAGTCATGACTTCATCTGCCCCTCTCTCCACCTCAGAGAATCACAGGAAACCTTGTATTTATTTAAAAAATACAAGGCTTTTTGTGAATGACTGAGCAGCACTCAGTCCAACTCAATTTTGTTTCAGGATCGGGTTGGGAAGTTCCCATACAGCTGATGCAACATGGTGCTTTAAACTGTATGTAGCTAATGCTACATACAGTGTATACAGCGCTCCCTGTGGGCATATCTGTTGGTGAAGGAAACTTGGCCCAAAACAACTTACCCAGAGTCATAGCAAATCTCAAGTTAGGCTTTAGGCAAGCTGCTAGCATGCCTCAGCATTTATTGAAGCCATGGGTGTCCGCAGAACTTTTTTCAGGGGGGGCATCATTTTAAGGTCACCCATGCTCCACCCCTTTTCGACAATGTCATTATCACGGTCGGAGACTGTGGACATAGTACAGATACACCCAGATACAATACACCCCCATACACACAGATACAAAACACCCTCATAGACATTACACCCGCATACACACATATACAATACACACCCATACACCCAGATATGTTACATCCAGATACATTACACCCAGATACAATACACCCCCATACACACAGATTACACTCAGATACATTACACCCCCATACACACAGATACATTACACCCAGATACATTACACCCCCATACACACAGATACATTACACCCAGATACATTACACCCCCATACACACAGATACATTACAACCCCATACACACGGATTACACTCAGATACATTACACCCCCATACACCCAGATACATTACACCCAGATACATTACACCCCCATACACCCAGATACATTACACCCAGATACATTACACCCCCATACACACAGATACATTACACCCCCATACACACAGATTACACCCAGATAAATTACACCCCCATACACCCAAATACATTACACCCAGATACATTACACCCCCATACACCCAGATACATTACACCCCCATACACACAGATACATTACACCCCCATACACACAGATTACACTCAGATCCATTACACCCCCATACACCCAGATACATTACACTCAGATAAATTACACCCCCATACACCCAGATACATTACACCCCCATACACACAGATTACACCCGGATATATTACATCCCCTGTACATTACACACACAATCATTAGTATGGAGAACTGCCCTCCAATCAATTTCTATATTGCAAGCTTCAGATGACATTAGAGAGAATTAAAAGGATTACTAACCCCAGAAAAGGTAGATGGAAGGCTCCAACAGCTGTACATGCCAAGCAGCTCAGATGAGGCTGGGGTCCCATGCGGTGGGTGTTCTCGGGGGCCCCTATCTAGAAGGGAGCGCTGGGCCTCCACACACAGCAGTCCGAGCCGAGGAGGAGCAGAAGAGGGAAGAGAAATCAGTGATCTGGTCAGGCTGAGCATTAGCAGACGCTGTCCAGGCAGCAGGTAAAATGTATCTGGCTGTGGGAGAGCTTTGTATTCCCTGCCTCTGGCCACGCTGCCTCCCCTCAGCTCAGGGGCTGCAAACACCATCACTCCCAGACACTCCATGTTGTGTATGCAACTTCCAGCCATGGGACATGCAGCGCGGTGCCCCCGATTGATTGTGCGCACTTGACTATAGGTAGCACCAGCCCTGCCAGGGGGGGCACTTAACCCCCTTTGCCCCTACCCGCGGACGCCCATGATTGAAGCTTGTTGAAAGCCCACCAAAGCCTGTTATCAGCTTGTTTTAAGTGACAGTCAGCACCTCTATTATGATTTGTGTTGAACATCCCTATATGCAGGGTTTTTTTCAGGGGAACCGCAGTTCCAGCACTTCCAGCACTTCCAGCATTGAATATATGTTATGGCAAGGGGTGCTAGGGTGTGCTGCAGGGATTATTGATGCTTGCTGCTGGAGGGTCTATTGTAACTGGAAGGGATCTATTTTTACCAAAGGGGTCTATTGTTGCTGGGGGGGTCTATTGTTGCTTGTGGTGAATCTATTGTTGTTGGGGGAGACTCTTATGTTGCTGGGGGGTCAGTTTCTGCTGCTGGGAGAGATCTACTGTTGAGGGAGGTGTCTATTGTTGCTGACTGATGGAGGGTCTATTGATGCTGGCTGTGGGGAGATATTTTGTTGCTGCCAGGGTCTATTGTTGCTGGGGGGGTCTATTGTTACTGGCTGCAGGGGATCTATTTCACTGTTTTTCTTGTTTTCAATAACAAATTGAGTACAAATAAAATTATATTTAGTTCTGTATCATCTAAAAGGGGCAGTACTGGGAGGTGAGTAGGGGGTGGAACCAAGGAAGAGGGCTCAGAGGTGGGTAGAGGTAGAACCAAGGAATGTTGCTCAGAGGTGGGTAAGGGTGAAACCAAGGAATGTTGCTTGGAGGTGGATAAGGGTGAAACCAATGAATGGTGCTCGGAGGTGGGTTAGGGTAAAATCAGATCAGCAACTAATCAGAGTAATGCCACGTACACACAGTCGGACATTGATCGGACATTCGACAACAAAATCCTAGGATTTTTTCTGATGGATGTTGGCTCAAACTTGTTTTGCGTACACATGGACGCACAAAGTTGTCGGATTTTCCGATCGATAAGAACGTGGTCACGTACACCACATACGAGGTGACTATAAAAGAGCAGTTCAGAACCTAGTGCGGCACCCTATGGGCTCCTTTTGCTAATCTCGTGTTAGTAAAAGTTTGGTGAGAGACAATTCGCGCTTTTTCAGACTCGTGGTTTTCAGATCGTTTTCTGCTGTTCAGTTTGTGCTTGTGGGTTTGTATCTGCTCTTCAGTGCGTGCAGCGAGTACCCTTGACTTGTCATTGTGTTCTTGTTCGTTCGTTACTGTTTTTCAGGTCACTCTTCACAGGCCTTGCTGTTCTTTAGTGCGTACTGTTACTTCGTTCTGAGCAGCTGATCATTTTCTAGCCATGTTGCGTATAGGTACTCCTCATAGAGTTCGTGCTGTGTGGAGGCTTGGTGTTGGGGTCCTTACCTTGACACAAGCCCAGTCCATGAACAGGGTGGGGAAGAGTTCATGGACCAAGAATTGGTTGCTTCAGCGTGACCAGTTCTGTCATATGCCTTTGCTCCGTGAGATCCGTGAGAATAATCCCGACGATTTCAGGAACTTTCTCCGGATGACGGACCCCGTATTTCACCGTTTGTTGACTTTGCTGACCCCCTATATTAGCAGGCAGGATACCTGCATGAGGCAAGCCATCACTCTGGAGCAGAGGCTCGTCGCCACCCTGTAGTACTTGGCGACAGGGAGAAGTCTGCAGGACTTGAAGTTCTCGACAGGCATCTCCCCCCAGGCTCTGGGGATCATTATACCAGAGACCTGTTCTGCCATCATTCAGGTCCTGCAGAAGAAGTATATTAAGGTAAGATTTATCCTTTAACATCACATTTTATTGTATATAATGTTTGATAATATATTGCATTTCTTTCCTCATTCCCTAATTACCATGATTGTAATATGCTGTGAATGTCCCCTTTGTCCTCATGCATGCTGGATTTTTATGCAATTATTTTTTTTGTCCTTCATGCATATTTGCCTTCACTTACCTCCCCAGCATGGTCTCCTGCCCTATATTCACCTTGTGTATTCACTTAACAATGTATTTTAGCAGCTCCATAGTAGTGCTTTACCCCAAACACCCCCTAAAATGTTTAGAAATGTGATTTGTGCTTTAAATTCAGAGTGCCAGAGGCTTTTTTTGGTGTCCCCAAATCATTTTGAACCCTCCCTCCCCCCAACTGCTAAGTCAGCTGATACCAATTCTCTATCTATCCTCAATCATCTATCTGCTGACTTTGCCAAACCCATACACACTATACCCATCTCTTTTGTGGTCAGATGTATGGATGAATTCCCCAAAGCATTTAGTGCAAGGGCCTGCCTGTATACTTTCAAATGGTACTGTTTACAGTTTTTGTATTCTATTATTATCTTGATAGGTAATAGCAGAATGTCCAAATGTGCTCAAATGTGTACAATGTGTATTTATATCTTTGTATTATGACACTTCTTACCTATCCAGTGGGCTGCCAATAGTGTAATTAAGGAGGGGCTGGCCAAAGTAATACCCATTATTTATGCATTCATCTCTCAATGAAGTCAAGAGGGTTACCTGTCCAAGAGTTCCCCCCCTCTAATGTTATAAATGGCCCATGGGGGGGGGGAATCTGATAGGTGTTCCTTATACTTTGGTCTTAAAAAATTCCCTCATAAAAATGTTAGCTTAAAGTTAGCCAAGAATGTTTGTGTCTAATCTGCTTTCCCTGTTTATGTGCAAAATGACTAATTTTTGATTTTGTTTTGACTCCACAGTTTCCTTCCACGTCACAGGAATGGCAGACTGTGGCCTCCCACTTTGCCCAGCGGTGGGACTTTCCTAACTGCGGAGGGGCAATTGATGGGAAACACGTCCACATCGTCCCACCACCCAACTCGGGGTCGTACTATTACAACTACAAGGGGTTCAATAGTATTGTGATGTTGGCGGCAGTGTCGGCTACTTACGAGTTCCTGTATGTGCACGTGGGGAAGAAAGGCCGGATGGTGGAGTCATCGCCCAGACAGAGTTTTACAGGCATCTCCAGAATGGCAGCTTGGACTTCCCACCTCCAGAAGACAGGGCCCTCACCCCGGACCAGAGGGTTTTTAAATTCCGGCTGGCCAGAGCCAGAAGAGTGGTGGAGAACACATTTGGAATCATGGCCAGCTGGTTCCGCCTATTTCTTACACCCATACATATGGCGGAGTACAAACTGAATCACATTATCCTGGCGTGCTGTGTTCTACACAACTTTTTGCGGAAACATTCTGCCAACTATGCTGGCTCAGTTGGGCCTGAGGCCGGAATTCCTAATGAACTAACCCTGACGGCGCTTGAAAGTGGCCGTCCTGGCTTGCCCCCCCTGAGTGCCCGTGATGTCCGGCTAAGATACCTTGAATTCTTTGTGGGTAGGGGGGCCATCAATATGCCACACAATGTGTAAAACATTTTTTAAATAAAAAAAAAACAAAAAAACAGAATGTGAAATGAGAATTGTGGTGAGTCCTTAAATTGGCATGATTGTGTAACCTTACAAAGCACTGTTGGGTGTTATTTCCTAAAGGCAAAGACACTTTGCACTACAGGTGCACTTGAAACTGCACTGAAACTGCACTTGTAGAAAACACCCATTACAGCACAACAAAAGTTTTGTAGCGTTGAGACAATAATACACACAATCTTGATTACCAATCTTTTTAATACCAGCACAATCACATGTGCATTTAGAAAAGGTTTTTAAAACAAACCAACATGTTTGTTGTATAACAATTTTTGGGGTCACATTAGAAAAATTAGAAATGTCCACTTTAGATCAAACAGGCATGTTTAAAATCAACAAGAAAGACACAAATCTTGAACTTACAAAGTTCACATTTGGTAGAACTTGAAGGCAATATCAGACATGAGTATTTACAAACTGAGTTTGATATTGCGTTCAGCAGATGGAGTGAAGTCACCCCAGGAAAAGCCAAATTTTGAAGATGCACACAAATTTAAGAATGTCAACATGTGCTACCTGCCATCATGGGGGATAAAGGGATGTGTTTTGGGGGTGCAACCCCTTTCTCACATCTACTTTATTATTGAGGAAGGGGTTGCACCCCCAAAACACGTCCATTGATCTCCCGTGATGGCAGACAGCACATGTTGACACACTGTGTACCTCTTCAATATTTGGTTTTTCTAATATTTGAAAATAAATGTTCAAAAATTGTAGTATTCCAAAAAACAAAGGGATTTGGAGGGCTTTTAAACTCGCCCTAAAACATCAATGATGTTCTTATTTTTTTGAAGAACATCATTGATGTTTTTCTTGATGTTTTCCAATGCAACATTACACCCCATGATCTCCCCGATCAGGATCTGGGCACTTTCAGAGGTGAAATGCCCTGGATCCACAACATCACGATCACCTAAAAAGAGAGAAAACAAAAAAAACACCATGTATTATAAATCTGCCGGCATCCATCTCTTACCTGAGCCTGTGGTCGCAGACACTCACCTGTTGTGGTGACAATTTCCATCACGTCTTCCTCCTCCTGCTCTGCTTGGCTTTGGGGGATTTCACCTTCTTCCAGAGGTGGGGGGTCTGTGGTCTCCTCTGATGAGGGGTGTCCTCCGAGTCTTTTATCCCCTATGTACAAAAAAATAGGTATACTTAGCACACAGATATTTCATGGCAGAAATAGGAATATGAAACATTGCTTGGAAGTGGGGTACAATTGTCTGTTTTGGCAGAGTTCCAAGATGTAGCATTTTTATTGTCCTTTGTCAAGCTTCAATACTTTACCTGTCTTGTACAAGCTTCACAGATGGAGACCCTCCTATAGTATACACTGGAGCATCTGTGTGGGACCCCCTAATAAAAAGGGTGTTCTTGTGTCCCACACTAGTGCTCCAGCGTCCAGATGTGTAAACTGCTGAGTGTCCTCTCCTTACACAGAATCTAGTTTGCATTTCATTCTAGTAACAAACATATCTACACAACCCAATTCTTTTCACACAAGTAGGCCCCAAAAAATGATGGCAATTGCATATGGCCAAACGAACTATGTTTGATACGAATGAATAATGTGCCCATGAAAGTTGCCATTTTAAACTGGATAACAGTTAAGAAAAGCACATGGAGCAGCACGAACGTAATAAACATAAAAAGAATAGGAACACAGCACAACTACTTACTTTTTTGCAGCACTCTCCGCATCTTTCTGTACTGCTCATGCTCCCTTAATTTGAGCTGATCTTTCGATCGTCGTACCCCGAAATTCCGGTGCAGACTCTTGACAACTTTATCTTGGCCTTTCTGACATTGGGGTTGGGGTAAGGTCCATACTTCCCGTCATAGTCGGCCTTCTTCAGGATGTCCACCATCTCCAACATGTCCCCAAAGGACATATTTGATGCCTTAAATCGTCTCCTTCTGGATCGGGACATTTCTGGCTCCGGGCTTTCCTCCTCCTCCTCCTCGTTGGTGTAATTATCAGACACCTGCTGTGTCTCCGCCATGTGCTCTTCCCCCACTGCGCTGAACGAGAAGGGGCGGGGAAGAGACTAGAAAGAATGTCAGGGGCGGGCGGAGTTTCACGCATGCCCAGTGTCTATAAAGCGTAACACACGTGCATAGTATGTACGATCTGTGAGGAAGGAGTAACGGAGGCGCCGATCGTGATAGCGAAGGTAAGATTTTTACATTGAGCCTATACTGCTTCTAGATTGAGGCCTGTATTTGCACAAGTTTAGTAGACTTTAGGCTGACATTAGGGTGTGTTGTGTCTTGAAGATAAAATGGATGGCTTCAATGACCACAACTTCCTCCCCCTGTTCATAGACAAATACAGGGAGCTGCCCTGTCTGTGGCAGGTGAGACATCCACATTACAATAATAAACAAAAGAGGCAGACAGCGCTGGAGAAACTGCTGGAGTTGGTGAAGCCGGTGGTCCCCACAGCAACCATCCCCTATTTAAAAACCAAAATTGGTGGCCTGAGGAGCACTTATCTAAGGGAGCACAAGAAGGTCACGGATTCCTAGAGATCCGGAGCTGCAGCAGATGACATTTATGTCCCCAGGCTGTGGTACTATGAGAGACTGCGATTTCTGTCAGACCAGACTGGAGTCAGGGAATCCCTCTCTACTCTTCCTTCCACGCTATCTTCCACCCCAGCTGAGGCTTCTGATGTCCAACCTGGGACTTCCAGCCAGGAAGAAGTGGAGGAGCCCAGATGGAGCCAGGTATAGCATTGTTCTACAGATTTCTGGTCAAAAAATAAATGATGTTTACTAGATGGTATTATTGATCACTAATTGCTGATTGAAAAAAGTGTTTTACATATCAATAGGCAGTAGTGGGCAAAAATATTTTGAACAAGACTGAAAAATGGTGGGTTCAGAAGGATAGTCTGTTATATTTGTTAACATTCAATTTGCAACAGTCAGGAGGTGAAAATTGTGTGTGATTGATGAATAAAAAACTAAAACGATGTCCCTTTTTCATACACAGGAAGACCTCAGCCAGGAGGAGGTTGTGGAATGTGGCAGCCAGGAGGAGGCTGTGGAATGTGGCAGCCAGGAGGAGGTGGGGGTTAGTGGCAGCCAGGAGGAGGCGGGGCTATATGGCAGCCAGGAGAAGCCTGGGACCAGTCGCAGCCTGACCGGATCGCAGGTTCCTCCCCTCCTCCTTCCATACAAAAGACCCAGGAAGGCGACTCACATGCAGGATTCTGCGCTCAGCTCATTCAGGAGGCTTCTGCGTCCCTCAGAGCCTTACCCACTCCTGAAGAGGTCTTTGCCTGCATGGCTGCCACAAAACTGCAGGGCATGCAGGAGGGTCAACGCAAGCTATGTGAGGACCTTCTGTATAAAGTCCTAAGTAAGGGGGTGAGTGGGTAACTAACACTCAATACCCACCTGAGTGAGTTGGCCCCTCCACCTCCTCCTCCTCCTCCTCCTGCTGCCACAACTCCACCACCACAGCCACAGCGTGGAAGGAAGCGTGGAAGGAAGACCAGAGAGTGATGGCCCGGGGTTCAGTCTGGTCTGGCCAAAGATGCAGGCTCTTGTATGACCACAGCCTAGGGACACAGATGTCATCTGCTGCTTTCATGATCTCTGGGACTTCTGGACCAGACTGCACTCCCTTAGATATGGACTCCTCAGGCCACCAATTTTGCAAGAAAATAGTTGATGTGTGCCCTGGGGGCCAAAGGCTTCACCCATTCCAGCTGTTTCTCCAGAGTTGCCACCCTCTTTGTTTAGTTGTGAGCCCTTAATAAAGGATTTTTTTTTACAATTATACTTGCCTATGTGTGTTTTCCTTTTAAAAGGACAGTTTGTTTGTGAAGAGGCAGGTACATTTCAAATATACAATGTGAAATTAACAAGAGACACCAACACCAAACAATCTCCCTGAGATTCAATAATACAAAATATCAATGGTGTTGTGATAACTTGACACACAAAACACACACAAAAATATTATAAAGTAAAACACACAAAAAAAAATTAGAAAACATCAGACTTTTTAAAAATACAAACCACAAAAAATAAAAAAAACAGCCTTGAAAAAAATACAAACCACCAAACAAATACAAAAACAGCCTTGTTGGGCGATGCAATGCCCTGAAAATGACGGCCTTACCCCGGGTTTTATATATACTCCAAACATTACCGATAAAGTTACCAATGACCTTTTTTAAGCAAATACAGTCTATTGTGAGGGAGTTTATCTGGTCTCATAAATCCCCCAGAATAACCATGCAAACACTGTCCAGACCCAAGGAGAGGGGGGGCATTGGTCTCCCAGACATCTTCCGGTACTACCGAGCTGTACACCTTGCCAGGATTGTTGATTGGCATTGCAACAAGGACTCAAAACAATGGGTGGGAATGGAAATTGAGGACTTCTCTATCCCCTTGCTCTCGTCCCCGTGGCTCTTGTCCCCATTCCCGGAGGACCAGAAAACCCACCCACTAATAGGAGCTACCCTCCTGGTAGCGAGGAAAATATTCCGTACTACGGACATATCACCGTTACCTTCCCCCCTGACACCTATCATAGGTAACCCGGATTTTACTCCCGGACTTACAAGTCGTAGATTGAGACAACTAATTACCTATGAGAAACAGTCTCTGGGTGAGGTTTGGCCACAGGGAGAGCTTCCATCTTCTTCCACCATCTCTAGACTCACTGAACCTCCGTTAGACAGTCTCAGCATCATCCAGCTTAGACACTTTCTGCAGACTCTCCAGAAGGCTCCCTATGTCCCTCGTGGTCACACTCCTCTGGAATCCCTTTGTAAATCTGGGGAATCGATAAGACACACACTCTCATTTTTATATAGCCTCCTCACTATTCAGGGGGAGGACACGACTCCAGAGTTCTTATTGAAGTGGGAAAGAGACCTGGAGACTCAGTTTACCACACAACAAAGGGAGAAGGTCTTGGTTTTGGCACACAAGTCCTCGATTGCGAGCCATTATCAAGAATACAAAATCCTGACCAGGTGGTATAGAGTCCCATATATGTTGCACAAAATGAATCCTACGCTGTAGGATAGATGTTGGAGGTGTGGCACAGAAGTGGGAAGTATGTTACATGTCTTTTGGTCGTGTCCGGTGCTGAGACACTTTTGGGAGAAGGTGACTTCTACTATTCAAAGTTTGACCTCGGTGGAACTTAAAGATAAACCAGCTGCATGCCTTCTACACCTAACCACAAGACCTACCCGTAAATACAAGAAAACTTTGACAATGCAACTCCTGAATGCAGCGAGAGCTTGTATTCCCGCGTTATGGCGGGATCCCCTCCCACCTACCAGGGTCCTGTGGTACTCAAAAGTAAACTGTATCCTACGTATGGAGGAACTGACTGCAACTCTACAAAACAAGGAGGAACAATTTAATGACAAGTGGAGACCCTGGAGATATTTTGTTGGTACTAACACATATATACAGGAGTTGTCTCAGGCACAAACCCAGCCTACCTGAGATGGCAACCCTGTGGATATTATAAAAACAGGCACCTGTACACGCCCATCTGGGGTCTGGCAGGTGGGTTCGATGGGGGGGCGGTGTCGCAGCCATACCCTTCAAACCCCCTTCTTCTTTGCTCTCTTCTCCCCCTCCTCCCTAAGCCCCTCTTGTTTTTCCTTCTCCCCGCTTTCCCTCCTATTCTTCACTCTATCCCCCTCTTTGTGTTCTTTGGTACTGATAAGCTCACCAGGTAGCCGTGGTGATGGCGTTAACGAATTAATGAGAATATGTTATTCACGGTGAGCAGGAAATATACACTCGTACAGTATAAGACACATTTGTCTTAAAATGTTTTAAACATTACATTACATATCAATACTGTTTAACATCTGTTCAAGGCTTATGCAAGAAGGCCCATTTGTAGGCTACCTTGCTTTACTATGTTTAGGAATGATATATGGTTGGATGGAACACACATGTATTACCCCACTTGTTTGGTGGATAACTTGATCTTGGTCTACGGTCTCAATTTATCGGATCCAAAACGTGTTAATGTATGAAAATGTTTGACCTGCTTTATACTGGACTATGTATCTATGCCTTCTTTATAATAAAATAAAGGAATTTAAAAAAAAAAAAAAAACATCCTTGAAAAAAAGAAAAAATATTTAAAAACAACCCAAAAAATATTTGGTCAGACGTGAGAAATCTAAATATATTGAGGGAATCCCAATAAATAATGAGCAGCAAAACTACTTCATTCTTCTCACATTATAAAGAAGAAGAAAGTGCGCTGTATTAAACAATTTTTGACATTGCAGCCTGACTAAAGTGCTGTAGCCATTCCGAATGCTAGTTTTACCAGACCGAGCTGTTCCGTTTTGGAATTTCTTCTGAGCATGCGTGGCACTTTGTGCGTCGGAAATGGCCACACATGGTCGGAATTGACACAATCGGATTTTGTTGTCGGAAAATTTTATAGCCTGCTCTCAAACTTTGTGTGTCGGAAAATCCAATGGAAAATGTCCGATGGAGCCCACACACGGTCGGAATGTCCGACAACACGCTCCGATTGGACATTTTCCATCGGAAAATCCGACCGTGTGTACGGGGCATAATTGTTTACTGTGACTACTTTCTAAAAAGATAAACATGTTTAATTGAAATAATCATACCACAGTTTAAAATTGTATCCTTACAAGTACGGCCAGAATTAAAAAGGTATGAAGATCCAACTGTGTCCACTTAAAAGAAAAAAATGGTACAATATGTGCATTAGAGATAAAAGTGTTCATCTATCCTTCTTTATAATTATTTTATTCTCTTTTATTACCCATATATGTAATGAGTGAACAGGGCATACATGTGACCAAAACAAATCCGGCTTAATGTTTCATTGATGACAAGAGTCTTCTAGGAGGAGACTGTTGTATTACTGTTAGGTAAGAGCAGCTGGGCATAAGGCTGGCTTTGGTAGCAATGTGCAGTGCTTACTTTAAGGATGTTCAGTGAAGCTTCTATTTAACAGAGTTGATGTGTACTCTGCTTTCAAATGAGACCAATGAAAGCAAAGAGAATCAAATCTTTCAAATCTGAAACCTGTGTCATTCATTCACAGAGATCTTTGACTAAATAAACTACAAGTCCTTTCTTCCACCACAGCAGACAGACTTGTGGTCCATTGACATTTCCTCCAGCTCTCTAACCAAATTCCTGCATAGAGGTACAGGCAAATAGCTGGAGGAAAAGTATGCAGGAGTCTGACATCGCACCTGTGATCCACTGATAACAAATGCATTGCTTTCCAAAATCATGTAAAAAAAAATACATGTACATTTTTTTCCTACATTTATTATTTATTTTTTAAATAAAACTCAACCTTTAAAGGTAGAGTGACTGAGTTGTGTTTTCTGTTGAGGGGCTGCAAGAAACACTTCAATATATATTTGTTAGTACCTTTCCAAGTGAAACCACGCTTCATATTCCATAGTGTGCTCCAGGTGCTGCTGCTCCATAATTTTCATCAGAATATTTTACAGATTCACATCTCAGATGTGAGTGCAGGAAACACTTGCCAACAAATCTTAAAGCTTAAACTTGTGTGCGTTTATTCTTTAGCACTCCATCTCCAATCACACTGCAATACATCTAGTGGATACCATATTCGTTTCACACAGCTGATTACTTAGCACAAATTCCATTCTGAAGTGGTGAATCTGTGTTTATAAAAAAAAATGTTCTTCAAAAGGTCTGGAAGCACAAGAATTGCTGAAGTATTCAATTTGGCACTCTGTGTAAAGTCAGCTTAAAAAAAGTATGAAATACAGCAAGCTTACTTTGTAACATTAATAAGAAAGATATGTTAGGTATTGAATACATCTATAGACTGTTGATAAATGATATATAAATCCAGAAATATTTAATTGAAAAAAAATAATTTCTAAACTCATACAATTAGTATCTTGTAAAAAAAATAATCACATAATATTAAAACTAAGAAAATAAGGAGAATGATTTATTGATAATTCACTAATCTAAGATTACCTGAACTTGATATGAGTGAATGAGTGGTTTCATATATTCAAAAGCCCAAGATGATTAGATACATTATCCTAGAGGAATGTACATGAATTCATTATTTTTAGATAAAAAGATAAAAGACCACTCTTTAGGACAGGCAATCAGACTGTGAGCCAAATCAAAACCTTCTCCATCCTATACTACAGAATTAGCACCCATTCAGTGCTTGTTACAAATGTAGCAAATGTTGCTGGCTAATGTTGGTAAATCTGCAGTGAATGCTGGTGTCAGGTCACCTTGAGGCTAGGTGACAGATGCACTCTGTAGGAGTCAGAAGTGCACCGCTAGGTAGTGGACCTTAGGACTGACTGCTGCGGATTGAACCCTGGGAGGTTCAGGAAGCAGGTCTACTGGATCACTGACACAGATCCCACTGGGAGCTACAGCAAAGATTCCCCAGGGCGCGGAGTCTAAGAGCCAGCAGGTGTTTACCAGAGCCTCTAGTGGGGAGGATGGACTGCGCTGCAGTCTGGCTCCAGGTCGCGGCCCCCAGGGTCTCACAGCTGACGCTCACGGTAGACTACAGGAGAAGAGGAAGGAGGCAGTAGGCTGGAACAACAAGGAAAGTAAGGGACAAACCGAGGTCGGGGCCACAAGCAGACAAGGACAACAGAGTTCATACCAAGGTTCAGGGTCACAGGCAAACAGGGATGGTCAGGGACACGCCAAAGGTCAGGGTCACGAGCAGACAGGAATAGTTAAGAACAGGCCAAAGTCGGTAACTGGAATCAGACGTAGGAAACACAGCAAGTACACACGGAGGCTAACACACAATGGTTGATCAGCACTGCTGGCTTGCAGTGCACAGGTTAATATAGGGTTCCCTGATAGGGCCTGGGGTGGGGCCATGCTTAGGGGAGAGGTTATAAAACCAGTCAGGTGAGAGGCAGCTGGTCTTTAGAGATGAACACATGGAGACAGGTAAGCTGACAGAGAAAACTCTATTGCATAACCATGACAGCTGGTGAATCCTTTGCAGAGACGGGGTAGGAATTTAACACAATTTTTTAAATATATCCCTTAAGAATTAAGAGATGTTCTTTAATGTTTTTTTAAGTATCACTTTGAGATTAATCCAGCAATCCTCTGCATTCCCCATACATCAAAATTATTTTCAATAATCGTGAAACCATGCACGCTGGGCATGGGAACAGAACTGGCCAAAGAAGCATGGACAGCTGTAAGTACAGCTACAACTTTCAACTGAGACACCGAACTTAGCATATCAATCTGTCTGATGTGCAGGAGTTCAGAGACATTAACTCCTGCATAGTTGCCAGCATTAGAAAATAGATAGAAGGGAAGCCATGAAGGGATCAAGAAGAACAATTTGGTGTGCATAGTGTGACACCCACCAAACAGGGGCATGGCTAATAAAGTGAGTTTTACATTACGCTGTATGTCTTGTAATGTGGGAGTAAAATAAGCCCCCATCATTTGAATAACTAGCAAAAACTGTAGCCCAAGCATTTTGTGTAAGTGACTACAATAACCCCCCCTAAATTGGTCAATATTGGTAGTAATGTTAAACCGCCCCGCATTGGTGGTCAGTGGCAGGCTGTAACAACCCCTCCCCCCTGGTGGTCAGTAGGAAAAAAGGTGCATAACTGGAGAAATCAACCAGATCAACAGCGTGGTCCTAAATGCACAACATGGTGCAGTTTGTTAAGAAATAGCTTCAGCCAGAGGCTGCGTCTAGCCCACAAATAGTGGAATGTTTGTGAAGGACTGGCATCTGAGGTCCTTGCCTGGCAATCTCCATAACTGGATCAGCCATGGAGACCCTGATCTGTGGATTAGTTAGTGGACATTTTGGAGAGATACACTATAGAGAAGTATGCACTTTGGAATGCCAGATGACAGGACCCCTTTTCTTCACGTGCGCTGAGGTTATCCCAGAGCCAGCATCCAAAATGGCCAAGATACATTTCTTTCAGCTCAGTGACTTGGAGAAATGTGCAATTTCCATGACTGTGCAAAAGAAGGGAACCATGCAGAACTGAAGAAAAAAAACATTAATTGAAAGCAATAGTGATAATGGTGACGGTGACCATTTTTTCAGGCCTCACGACTGAGCTGACCTCTGAGGCAGGGGGAAAGAGACTTTCCCATTACAGGTCATTGCTGGTTCAGGTAATGAGGAGACTTCCACCAATCTAGGGCATCCTGACTTAAATGTTTCAATAGGAGCATTTGGCACCACCCAAGTGTAAAATCCCACAATGATTAATGCAGGTTATTATTATTGTTGGTAAAAGAGTACCATATATGCTTAATGCTGAAAAGTGTTTTCCTCTTTTTTGCACCCTGGTCCTCCAGCAATATAATTTTGTAGTACACAACAGACCCAGGGGACAGCAACAAAATGCTATTTGGGTGCTCTTAGGTAAAATGTAGGGCCCCCTCCACTTCCAGTATATCTACAGGACTCCTGGGGTGGGTCCGGAATGGGTGATATATCTTCCCAATATTTGGGTTATAATCAAGAAGTACCATAGTAGATAAGAGAAAGGACCCACAGGAGGGATTTAAATGTAGAAAACTCTACAGAGCATGGGTGAAGTAGGGGGAGTTTGAGAGAGAGACATGTATCTGGGGGAAAAGCTGTTTGAGCTGTAGAATTGCTGAGCCCGGCTGAGGACTTTCTCTCATTTGGAAAACACAGGAAAAAGCCCTGTAATACTCTTCTTCTGGGTACAAGCCTTTAGTTGGTAAAACACTGTTTTGTTTCTATGCTGAAGGTCATCAGACAAAAACTTTTGAGCTGAAGAAAATATATTTTCATTTGCTGCTGATAGCATTGCTTGTTTTATCTTTTGGGAAAAATATAAAGACTTTTTCGATTATAAGACTGCACTGGTGACACCTGACCCCCTAAACTTTAAAACAGAGAATTAGCATTTACATTTGTTTACAGTAGTTGAATATAGAGAATTAGCATTTACGTTTGTTCAGTAGTTGAATAGAGGACCCAAAAATTATTTTCACACAGGGGCCCCTTGGTGACCATGTCTGTAACTCATTCCTAGACCTGGATGGAAGTGTTGCCATTTAATCATCAGGTTTGTCCATACAGCTTATGTTCTACTATATATAGCAGTTTTACTTGGTGTTTTTCAAAGTGTTACACAAAACCTTAGTTATACAAAACTGAGCAAATATTTATTCCAGATACCATCACCTACCACCCTACACATGAAATGCTTCATTGAGCACAACTATTCAGATTTAACACATAAGGTGTTGTCTAGAATTAGTTTGGTCCTAATTAGAAGTTATACATTTACAACAACTAAAAAAACATGTTCAAAGTGTTAACCATTTATGTATGAAACAAGCACACTTCTGGTAAACGCTCTTGTTAAATGCACTACCCTTAATATACCAGTGTTATTTACAAACATGTCCAAGTACTAACTAAAATATGTTAATGTATAAGATGATGATGCTTATATAGTATGTTTAATGCAGGAGATTTAGACTCAAGACATTAGAGGGCTACAAATATTTAATTGGTAAACAAAAAAGTTTTTCCTTTTTTTGTTTGAAAAATTGACAATTTTTATTGATTTTCCAAGGACATAGAGAATTAACAACAAGAGTTACAAGGAAATACAATTTTGTGGCTGTAAAGTACTTCTGGTCAATAATCAGCAAAGGAGTATTTGAATGAACATAGAATCAATCCTTCTAGTTAAACAGCCATCAAGAGGTAGTGTCATCAAATTATTATTCAGATAGTACATCATTTATACCTTGTATCATTGATCAAAGAATAGAAGAACAAAAAGGGAAGAGTAAAAAGGAGAGAGTAGTAGGAGAAAAAGGGTGGGAGAAGAGAGAGAAGAGGGAGGGGGGGGTGGCTGTCTGCCTCTAGAGCCCGGAATCTCCTGGAAGAGAACAAGAAACCATTCAGGTATAGCAAAGAGTAAGGGACTTTAAGTTATGGGGTTTTCAAAGAGGACCCATAGTTCCCATATGCGATTATGTTTCTCAAGAGTTTCATTCGTAGAGGCTGTTAGATACTCCATTCTCTTGACGTCTCTGATCCTGGAGTGCAGCTCAGATAATGAGGGTGGTTCTCTCTGTTTCCACTTTAAGGCCACCAGACATCGTGCAGCAGTTAATATGTGTGACAAGAGCTTTTTGGACATTTTAGAGAGAGAGATCGGTGGAAGGCCCAATAAAAAGGTCTTCGGATCGAAGGGCACTCCAGCATTAAAGACGGACTGGAGCAGGGAATGTACCATTTGCCAATAGGAAGTGATCAGAGGGCAAGTCCAGTAGATATGAAATAGCGTCCCCCTATCTTTACAGCAAAGCCAACATCGAGAATCAGCCGATGGGTATATGGAGTGGAGCAGATCCGGGGTCTAATACCATTGAAACAGAATCTTATACTGATTCTCTTTGTAAAGCGTGCAAACAGAGCTCCCGGAAGCCTGTGACCATATGAGCTGCCATGCAGATAGAGGGAGGTCTGCACTGAGGGCCCGCTCCCACCTATCCATATAAGTATGACGGGTCCAGTTGGCGAGAAATCCCAAGTTAAGAGCTGATAGGTGCGCAAGATCATACCCTTAGGGGACGAGCTATCTAAGCATAGTTTTTCAAATTCAGTTAGAGGAGAGAATTGAAGATTGGGTACCAGGGATTTAGCATAATGTCGTATTTGCAGGTAGCTAAAAAAGGCCTGTTTAGGAATATCAAAGTCGTTTTGCAGATCTTGGAAAGATCTCAGCAGTCGGGTTCTAAGGTCTATCAGCTGGCCATATCGAAATAGGGCCTTCTCCATCCAGAAGTGTGACATCTGTGAGGTTAGACTGTCTGAAATATTAGGTGTGAATAAAAAGGACGCAAGGAAGAGGTGGTTAGCGAATATGTCGATATAGCTCGTCGCCACAACAGGCGTAAGAGAGATATTGGTCCCAGTAAATGTAAGCTATCGGTAGGCACATTAGAACTCCATAGCATGGAGTTCAGGTAGACAGGGGCTAACCACAACTTCTCAATCTGCGTCCAACGGTTAAAAGCGTGTAGGGTACACCAAGAGGCTACAGGGCGTAGTTCGGTAGCAAGATAATATTTGGCTATATTAGGGAATGCCAGGCCACCTTGACTGCGAGGAGCGTACAAAACCGATTTAGCAATCCGGTGCCTCTTATAGTTCCAGAAGAAGTTTATCAGATCGCCCTGGAGCCCCTTAAGGTGTGGGGATGGTATGGGTATGGGGAGCGTCTCAAAGAGGTATAAGAGCTGGGGTAAAATTGTCATTTTCAGGGTTGCTAAGCGACCAAAAAGAAACAACTTCAGGGACTTCCATTTGGCCAGTGAGGTTCTGATAGAAGTGTATAACTGAGGGAAGTTGGCCTTATAGAGAGTGTCATATGTGGGAGTGAGGTGGACCCCAAGGTATTTTAGGGAGGAGGTTTTCCAGGAATAGTTAAAAGTTTGCGAGAGATTTGCTAATGTCTGACGAGGCATATTAAGGGGGAGGGCTTCAGTTTTAGAGTTATTAATTTTATACCCTGAGAGGGCGCTATATCGGTCCAGCTCTGAGTGTAGGTTCGGAAGAGATACACAGGGCTGGGTCAAGGTAAGGGGGACGTCATCAGCGTATAAGGAAATCTTAAAGTCTCTGGTTCGAACTGGAATGCCATGGATGTTTGGATTCTCTCTTATATGGGCTGCTAGGGGTTCAATACATAGGGCATAAAGGAGATGGGATAATGGGCAGCCCTGTCGGGTTCCGTTTGATATTGGAAAGGTGGAGGATGAAGCGAATTAAGTGCGGAGCACTGCCGAGGGGGATGAGTATAAGTGGGAAATGGCTCAGAGAAAAGGGCCTTCAATTCCAGCTCTGTGGAGGGTTGCGAACAGGAAGGGCCAGCTCAGCCTATCAAAGGCTTTTTCCGCGTCGAGACTGAGCAACAGTGCCTCTAATTTGGTCCTGTTGGCAAACTCCACAAGGTCAATGACCCTTCTGGTGTTATCTCCTTTCGATGGAGAGGGATAAATCCCACCTGGTCCTTATGTATCAGCGACGGCATAAAATTGTTTAGTCTATTTGCCAATAGTTTTGTAAAGATTTTCAAGTCTGTGTTGAGGAGTGCTATAGGTCTGTAATTGGATGGGAGAGTGTGGTCTTTTCCCGGTTTGGGAATCAACGTGTGATAGGAGGATATGCATGTCCCTCGGGACAAGCGCATCAGACAGGAACGAGTTAAACAGGGTTGTCATATGGGGAAGTAAGTGCGATAAAAAGGTTTTGTAGTAGTGATATGGGAGCCCGTCGGGTCCCGGGGCTTTATTATTCGGCAAGGTTTTAATCGTGTCCGTGACTTCCTCCTCTGTGATGGATGCGTTTAGGGTTGCTAGGGCAGAAGGGGAGAGCTGGGGTAGGTCACAGTCCGCCAGGTAGGAATGAATTGTTAGGGATAGGTCAGGTGGGGAAGGCTCATGGGGGACAGTCGGATCGTTATACAGCTTGGAGTAGTAGTCATCTGGGCAATTTTGGTGGGGTGGGATTGAAGAATGCCTCTCTCATCCTTAAGATGAGAAGTTGAGGCGGTCGCCGCTCATTCACGTAGTTGTCTCGCTAGTAGCGTATGAGGTTTATTAGCCTTGTCGTAGTAGGTGTGTCGTAATCGCGGTAATGCTTTTTCAATCTTACCTAGTTCCACATCTTTCAGTCCTGCCCTGACGTTTACAATTTCCCTAAGGGTGTGTAGCGAAGGGGTAGAAAGCAATCTTGCTTCTAGAAGCTTAAGCTTATCCAATAGAGCCCGGCGAGACGTGTTAGCATTTCTTTTAAGCGCAGTAGAGAGTGAGATGCATTGGCCTCTGAAGACCGCTTTATGACCCTCCCACAAGGAGAAAGTGGAAACCTCAGAAGAGTGGTTTTCTGCAAAGTGAAGCTTCAGGGTTTGTTCCAGTTCCACCTTGGAGGGGCCATATTTGAGCAGAAAGTCATTCAGGCGCCAATGACAATTGCGAAAAGTTCCCTGGGAGGGTGCAAGGGAGAGTTTGATCGGGGCATGGTCCGACCAAGAGATAGCCTGAATGTCTGAGCCTGTACAAGCTCTCAGGGTCGGAGCATTTACGAAGAAGTAGTCCAACCGTGAATGGGATTTATGCGGGTGGGAGTAGAAGGTGAATTGTTTAGCCAACGGATAGTTGGTTCACCAAGAAGCAAACAGGGCATATTTCCTAGTCAGTTGGCGGAAAAGAGTGGATTTTCTATCGAGGGCCTTAGGGGTCTGTCCTCGCCCTAGAGAATGTCTATCCAGGCATGGGGAGTAAGTCAAATTGAAGTCTCCTCCAATGACTAGATATTGGTGGGGGGATGCAAACAGTCTCTTATACACTTTTGATAAGAAGGAGTTTTGATTAGTGTTCGGGGCATAAATGTTGCACAGAGTAAGGTTGGCACCTTTCCAGGTACCACGTAGAATAAGATAGTGCCCTAAAGGGTCAGAGAATATGGATTGTAACTGGAAAGGCGAACCCTGTTTGAAAAGAATTACGACCCCAGCCCGTTTACGTGGGTTGGAGGCTAGATATATTTGGGAATAATGTTTGGATGCAAATGCCATGTTGTCAGTTTTACTGAGATGCGTCTCCTGAATGAAAATTATGTCAGCTTTGGATCGCTTGAATTCCGGTAGTGCTAAGCTACGTTTGATATTGGAGTTGAGGCCTTTCACATTTAAGGATATAAAGTCAATCATGGTGGATGGGTAGGGAGGAAAGGTAGTAGCTTACCCAGCCAGTAGAATGAAATCTTGATATTTAGGAAGTGGAGCAACGGAGTCCACCTAGGAGGCATATATCGGGGATTCTCAATTCTATGGATGAAGTCCGGGCTCCAGAGGCAGGAAATGTCCATGGGACGGTAGTGAACAAGAGAAAGAGGGGGAGAAGTTCTAGTAGTAGAAAAAAGTTGAGAGAGGAAGATGACAAAAAAAACAGAATTTAGTACAAAATTAGATGGTAACCATATACTATTTAACCCACCTAAAAAAGGTGGTGGGTTGGAGATCTCCAAAGGGCCCCACACTACAGAGGAGGGGGAAAAAAACCCACTGAGGGGGGCTGAATAGGGAGCCATTCCAAGATCTCCTGAGGGAGGGTAGGATAGACCCAGGATGGGTGCGACCCACTCCCAGGCCTGCCTGCGCGTAATTAAATTTTCAGCACAACAATATAAAACAAAAAAGAAACCTGTATTTATCAAATGGTAGCTTAATATGTCATTTAGCCAGAACCATGACCTCATGTAGAGGCAAGTGAAGTTATAACTTGCTCAGTAGACAACCATAGTTGGGTAAGTTAACATCAAAATAGAAGCATGTCATCCATCCTGGTGCTCCGCAAAGGAACCCAGGAGGGGTGAGGACTCTGGCTTTAATACTTTACCCTGGTACAGGGGGGAAGGGGAATAGTAGGGAATGGGAGGGGGGAGGGAGGGAGAGGAAGGGGAAGGAAAGGATGGGAGGGGTAGGTGGTTAGGGATAGGAAGAGGAACTGGGTGTACCTTCTGCAATTTGAAAGAGTTAAATACTAACAGATAGGCATAATCTTAATGGGTTACATATCAAAACCATGAACCTGAATGGTTGGTAGGTATAACTTTTTTCATATTTTTAAGTAAGGGAACCAGCAGGGTAAGTCCTGGAGCTCAAGAAAAAAGGGTGGTCGGAAAAAGAGACCCAAATAGTTGCACAGCAATGTAGGTAGGAGTCTCAAAAAAAAAGAAAAAGAGGGGAAAACGAAGACTTATCTCTGGTATGAGGACGAGGGAGGTCCGGCAGAATGCGGTCTCGGGCGTTTTCTCCCATTCACTTGGATCCAAGGTTCCGGGCGAGGTGGAGGGGCTGGGAGAGGATCCCAACCAGGGGTAGGCGGGACCGGGATATCCAGCTCTTTACAGAAAGAATGGAGGTCTTCCGGGTACCGTAGGGTATTGGATCTCCCGTATTTCTTAGCTGTGAGACTGAAAGGAAAGCCCCAATGGTAGCGAAAGTCATATTCCTTCAGGGAGGTGAGGAGCGGTTGCAGGGAGCACCACTGCTGGAGGGTGATCCAGGACAAGTCCGGGAAGAGCTGTATGGAGGCGCCATCAAAATCAATGGTGTGCATGTTGCGTGCCTTCCTCATTATGTCCTCTTTCAGGGCATAGGTATGGACTCTGCATATTACATCGCGTGGTCTGGGTCCCGGTCCTCTTGGGCAGAGTGCGCGATGGGCACTGTCCATTTTAACTCGCTGGTTTTACGGGCGACCCAATATGTTATTAAAAATAGCTTGCAGCATCACTTGCAAATCCTCATCCTGAGTAGCTTCTGGGAGGCCACGAACCCTGATGTTGTTGCGCCTGCCCCTGTTATCAAGGTCTTCAAGGTGGCGTTGAAAGTCTCTAAGAACAAAGGCTTGGGAAGTCAGGCGGTCATATATTTGCGAGATTTCAAGCTTTGTGTCGCATGCTTCTTCCTCCAAAGACGTGACTTTGGTAGTAAGTTGGTGTAGATCAGTGTGAAGCATATTGATTTCAGATCTGCATGTGTCGCGCACTTCTTGTATAAGTAAGCGAAAGTCCTGTTATGTGGGCATAATCCCTCCATGATGTGCACTCTTCAGGTTCAGGTACAGAATCTACTGTAACGTGGGCATAAAAGTCCTGTGTCATGATTGAATGGGTGGCTGGTGGAAGGTAGCCCCTCTGGGGAGTATGTGGGGGAGCAGTGGCTGTAGTTTTCACTGCTGCGTTTGCTCCAGGTTGATGACCTGCAAGTGAATGAGCCCCCTGATGACCTGTATGCTGTGAGGTTGGAGATGGCACTGAAGTCTGGTAGGAATCCCTGTGCTGTGGGGATATAGAGGGGAGTCTGTCTCTGGAGGTCTGGGGCCTTTGTGGAAGAGAGCGTGGATCCCAATCCGGGGCTGAGAGTTCCCAGGAGGGAGACATCTGACCAGTAAGTGCCGATGGCGGTGGGTCCACGAGGCGGGGGGAACGTCTGTGACAGGCTTCCCAGCACATGTTCCCAGAGGGAGCAGGGGGCCCAGTAAGGACGGTAGCTAGAGGAGCTGGGGGGCAATCTAACAACAGATCCCCCCTGTCAGTCCTGTGCTCTGGAGAGATCCGCAGTGGAGGAGAGAAGAGAGCCGCAGCGTATGATGCTGGAGCCGGCGTCAGCGCCATTTTGGCCTCGTGCTGACCCGCCGGAGCTCCGTGCCTGAAATACTCTGTTATAAGAGGTGGGGGAGCCGAGGAAGACCTTTTAGCATGTCCCCTGAGGTCTGCTTCTTTAGCCTTGCAAGGTTTGCCCATGATGCTGGAGCTGTTGTGCTGTTTTTAGCGGTATGCAGGCAGGCCTGGCCGGGAGCTTCAGAGAGACACGTCCGATCCGGAAGCCATCCAAGCCACGCCCCTTTTCTTTTTTTAATAAAGGAAAACGATGATTTTTTAACTAAACCTTAGTAACCATAAGTGAATAACTGATTTTTTGAAAAAATCTCTTTAAAAAGATTTCAACATCATAAAGAAAAATACTGATTCAGGTAAACTATTCAGAGAAAAGCAACAAGTTTACCTAAAGCAGAACTTAACTTGCCCCTACCTTTTCACCCCACCCCATTGCCCACTTACTTGCTATGCTAGGTTAATCATTCTGAAAAAAAAATTCCTCCTATTATTATTGTGGGGTGAGGTGGGGTGGGAGGGAATGGAGTGGAGTGGCATTCCCCTTTATCTGTCCATCTCCAGCTGCTTATATGAAAGAAGTTGACTCCAAGTTGGTTTGCTTCAACTTCACTAAGTGCTAAGATCGCTCTGCATATGCCTGAGTAACAGCCATTGAGCCTTGTGATTGCCCATTTGGGAACCTAGGGATGAGTGAAGTGAGCAAAGTTTGGTATGCAGGAGGTTTGGCAAAGTCCAGCATGAAGACCATCGGCTCAAGGATTTTGAGTGATGTCTTTGACTAAGTAAGAGAACCACA
Source organism: Lithobates clamitans (assembly GCA_037952925.1). Lineage (NCBI taxonomy): Eukaryota > Metazoa > Chordata > Amphibia > Anura > Ranidae > Lithobates > Lithobates clamitans. The sequence continues at coordinate 9,164,810 of JBBGZY010000160.1, read as the reverse complement.
ATATTTGGTCAAAGACGTCATCCAGTTTGTTCAGGAATAGAAGTTAACTGAGGATCTGTCATTTTGTAGCCATATTGTGCAGGTCAAAAAAGGGAGATTTTTATTTATTTTTATTTTAAAGTACAAACATCAATTTGCAGATGAGTACATAAAAATACAATCACAAATAAAAAGAGTAAAGTATAAAGTAAAATGCCCCATTTGAAGTCCGTTGGGACGAAACGCACTGGACCTACTTCACTTGCTTCCCTCATTGCTTTTACTCTTTTAATTTGTGCTCACATTTTTATGTATTCATCTGCAAATTGATGTTTGTACTTTTTTTAAAAAATAAAAATCTCCCTTTTTTGGCCTGCACCATATGGAGCTTTTTCCCTTATTTTTATGAATGTGAAAACATTCCATCTATTATCGGTCTCTAAAACAGACCCCCTATCGAGGTTCAATTTATATTTGGTCTGGAGAACCACCTAAGCCCCGGATACCTGGCTGTATTACTCTTCCCGGATCCATTTCTGTCGATTGATTGACTGATTGATTGTACAACTCTCTATTAGAATATTGTCCGTCTTGTTTCGAATTAGTTCTACAGCCAGCTCCTTGTTTTCTTTGTCATATCACTTTTCACTGAGGATTTTAAATCAGTTATTTGATTGGACACATTCCTTACAAAGTTTATTAACATTTTTTTGGTGTTCATACACATTTTTTGTCACTGTATGGACATTATTTTTGCTTTGATCTTTCCTTCATTGGACATATGATCATTGTACTTACATGTTGTGGGTTTATATTTTTGTGTATAGCACATGTTTTATTTTATGCCCTGTACAATTTCATAATTTTAGTTGACTATAGATATAGTGTTCTATTACATTCTACATTTAGCGCTACACTTTGTTTGTTACATCCACTAGGGACTTTGTTTTAGTGTCAGCAGCTTCATATATAGTGATTTAGCGCAGTGATTGCCCCCTTTTTTTCACATTTTGTAGCCATAGTGAGGCAAGGCAAGAATGTTAGGTGGTGGGTCATCATGGTGGCAAAACAATTTCGTTGGGCGCTGGGTCATTGTGACAACACTGATACTGGAATTTTTAACAAGGGACTTTTTCAAGGTGTGGTTATTTGATTTGATTTTCACATTACACAGTATAGGGCTGATGGGGAGGGGGGGGGGGGGGTAGTGTTTGGATTGCTACTTGGGTTCCCTGTAAAATTCACACCAGGTTCTTATGTAGACATGCAGCCTGCTAAGCCAGGAAAGACAAATCTGTGAGCCCCTCTGTCTAAATCATACCAGGCTCCATTCCTTCAACATTGGGCACCTTGCAAGGGGGGCATGAAAGTCTCCCCCCTCTTGCAAAGTACCATCTTTTCATTGTGAGGGACAAGGAGCTTATCCCCTCAGCCTGTTACCCAAGAAGAATGTGGAGGTTTGCAGTAAAAACAAGTAGAAACACTTATACATGGTACACAATAACCTCAGTGAAAATCCAAGTTATTCACATTGTTCTGTGATGTAGAGCCTCATCAATTACAATGACCCACTGCCTAACAATTTTTCCCAGTCACCTGATGATGTTATCTCAGTGCCACGATGACCTGGCACTGAATGAAGTTGACCAGTCGCACTACCTCCACTAAATGACACATCCCCTGTTGGCTACTGTATGTACACAAACCAGCCAGGGATCTGACATTTAGTTGCAGGGCCGTAGGAGGGGGAACACACACATGCTCACTTGCTTCCCTTTCTTGGCCACACAGGTTTTTTTGATTATACATTTAAGGGAGGAGGGGCAGCATAGCATTCCCCAATCCCAGGCCCTTATCCAAACATGCAGCCTGGGTGACAAGGAAAGAAAGCAGCAAACATACAGTCCCCCATCAGCACCATACCAGCCAATATGTCTTCATCATTTGAAGGGCACTTGAGGGAACAAGAACCTCATTCTCCACTCCTGTCCAGGAAACGTTTGTGTGTGTGTGTGTGTGTGTGTGTGTGGGGGGGGGTATTTTAATCTGTAAACCCTCTTATATAAGGGGGCCCCCAGATATAAAGTAGATCCTCATTAATCACTATGACAGCCGCCACAACAAACTTCTGATGTTGCCTTTCGAAAAGACAGTGATTATCCGCTACTAGTTCCGATGCAAATGACAGATCCCCAGCCAGTGTCTGTTTGTAAACAAATCAGCTATGGATCATAGATGACGTCATTGACCAAATATGGTTATGATGGGCATATTTGGTTGATGTTGTTGTCCATGATCCTTGGCTGGTCAATTTACTAATAAAGGTTGTGTATTCAGAGTGGCAAACTGACCTTATTTGGACAGTTTGTTTGGCAGTTCTACCCAAATCCGAGGTTCTTCCCTACTGGAATCCAGTGCTGAATTATTTTGTTAGGAAGGTGGGAATGTCAACTATCCCCATACCCAGGAGTACAGAGCATTTATATTTCACTCCAGTAGACAAACACAGCCACAGGAAAGTGAAAGGATAGTATGTATTGGCAGTGGGTTTGAGGGAGGGTGCATTAAAAATATTTTTAAAAGAAACACATTTTATTTTTTTGTAAAGCATAAGAAGTTTCAAATCTGTCACTTATCTATACACTTATCTCTCCTAAACTATGCAGGGATGGTGTTAATGGGCAAACTAGGCAATTGCTCACAACCTTTCTCTTTAAGGTTCTTTAAGGTCCCAGCAAGCGAAGAGCAGCGAACGCATATGAGGCCCTGCCTTTGTCCAGCAAAATACACTGGATGGACAGGGGTTGTTTTTTTTACAGTAATGCTAAGGAGGAAGAGGAAACCAAAATATGTAGGGGATCTATTTTTTATATTTAGCTTCACAATTGAATATTTAACTCCATATTTTAGTTATGTCAGCACTGTTCGGTGAGCCCAGGCCAGAATGATGATGAATCCAGGATAGCAGGTCAATGACAGCCAGGCCTCAGAGAAAGTGAGTTGAGTGATGCCAGCCATCATTAATGAAAACGGAATGACGGGACAGTCTCTGATTAAAAGGTGAGTATTACTGTAAAAGTTGCTGTTTTATTTTAATGTAGTTTTTATCCCGTTTTCCCAGTGTCCAGAACTCACCAAGCAGCACCACGCTCTCCAACACATCAGGGCTGAAGGGTGGATATTTATCGCAACAATGCACAAAATTTCAACAAAGAATGGAAAATGACAATAAACAACATGTACAGTATCTCAAAAAAGTGAGTACCCCCTCACATTTTTGTAAATATTTTATTATATCTTTTCATGTGACAACACTGAAGAAATGACACTTTGCTATAATGTAAAGTAGTGAGTGTACAGCTTGTATACCAGTGTAAATTTGCTGTTCCCTCAAAATAACTCAACACACAGCCATTAATGTCTAAACTGCTGCCAACAAAAGTGAGTACACCCCTAAGTAAAAATGTCCAAATTGGGAATAAAGTGTCAATATTTTGTGTGGCCACCATTATTTTCCAGCCCTAACCTTCTTGGGCATGGAGTTCACCAGAGCTTCACAGGTTGCCACTGGAGCCCTCTTTTACTCCTCAATGATGACATCACGAGCTGGTGGATGTTAGAGACCTTGCGCTCCTCCTCCTTCTGTTTGAGGATGCCCCACAGATGCTCAAAAGTGTTTAGGTCTGGAGACATGCTTGGCCCGTCCATCATCCTTACCCTCATCTTCTTTAGCAAGGCAGTGGTCTTGGAGGTGTGTTTGGGGTCGCTATCATGTTTGAAATACTGCCCTGCGGCCCAGTCTCAGAAGGGAGGGGATCATGCTCTGCTTCAGTATGTCACAGTACATGTTGGCATTAATGGTTCCCTCAATGAACTGTACCTCCCCAGTGCCAGCATCACTCATGCAACCCCAGACCATGACACTCCCACCATCCCACACCTGTCTTTGTACTCCTCACCTGGTTGCCACCACACACGCTTGACACCATCTGAACCAAATAAGTTTATCTTGGTCTCATCAGACCACAGGACATGGTTCCAGTAATCCATGTCCTAAGTCTGCTTGTCTTCAGCAAACTGTTTGTGGGCTTTGTTGTGCATCATCTTTAGAAGAGGCTTCCTTCTGGGAGGACAGCCATGCAGACCAATTTGATGCAGTGTGAAGTGTATGGTCCGAGCACTGCACTGACAGGCTGACCCCCCACCCCTTCAGCCTCTGTAGCAATGTTGGCAGCACTCATATGTCTATTTCCCAAATAAAACCTCTGCATATGATGCGGAGCACGTGCACTCCACTTCTTTGGTTGACCATGGCGAGACCTGCTCTGAGTGGGACCTGTCCTGTTAAGCCGCTGTATGGTCTTGGCCACCGTGCTGCAGCTTAGTTTCAGAGTCTTGGCAATCTTCTTATAGCCTAGACCATATTTATGTATAGCAACAATTCTTTTTTTTAAGATCTTCAGAGAGTTCTTTGCCATGAGGTGCCATGTTGAACTTCCAGTGACCAGTATGAGAGAGTGAGAGAACGATTACACAAATTTAACACACCTGGTCCCCATTCACACCTGAGACCTTGTAACACTAACGAGTCACATGACACCAGGAGGAAAAATGGCTAATTGGGCCCAATTTGGACATTTTCACTTATAGGTGTACTCACTTTTGTTCCCAGTGGTTTAGACATTAATGGCTGTGTTTTTAGTTATTTTGAGGGGACAGCAAATTTACTCTATTATACAAGCTGTACACTCACTACTTTACATTGTAGCAAAGTTTAATTTCTTCAGTGTTGTCACATGAAAAGATATAATAAAATATTTACAAAAATGTGAGGGGTGTACTCCCTCACTCCCTACCCTACTGGTCATTGCTATGGGGCCAAAATCCAGCATTGGAGGGTTCCGAATAAAGTCCCTCTGAATTTGAATGTAGGTGTCTAAATGGTGTCCCCAGTAAGCAATACTGTTCCTTTAAGTAGGGTGTGGTAGAGTATGGCCAACAGCCTCTCACCAATTCCTAGGGTGATCACCTGTTTCCTCCCACTCTGCCTGGATATCAGCAATGTCAGCTGCAGTGACATCCTCTCCACGGTTAGACGGGAACAGCAGGCTCAACAGTGGCATTTCATCAAACCAGGAGATGCCTAATATTCAGCCCCAATGCTACCCCGACACTGTAGCAATATGGCCCAGCAGCAACCTTCCACTTGCTCCAACATGTCCTCTCTGAGACTACCCTAAATTCCGGAATAGTCCTTCGTTTTTCTCTCCCTAGAGAGCTCTGGTAATGCTGTAGTCCCAAAGCCACAATCCGTCAAAAGGGCACAAGACACCAGGGTATTATATTACCTACAAGTCATAGTTGCTCTCTTAGGCTCTGCCCCAGAGTCCACAGCAGCTCAGTTTCCTTTTTTTCTCTTTATCCTGGATGATGGGCAGGGCTTTCATCCAGGTCTTTCTGTGGCTTCATACAGTTCTGCAAATGACCAGTGCTCTGTCTCTCTGCCCTCCCTCTCTCTTCCTGTCCTCACTGGCAACCTAGAAGAGAGAGGACAGCTGCAGCACTGGCTATATATTCTTCAGTTCGAACTGAGGCTACATGAATATTAATGGCCTCTAGATATTTACATAAGAAAAAAAATGGAGTCCTTCAATGCATTTTATGGTGTCAACCATCGACTGTACACTGTATATATTTAAGCCTAAGACCCATAATAAATATTTTCATTTCCTCCTTGCTTCACATACTGGTCAGGCAGATTTCCTGAGCTCCCTGTTAGCCTGTCAAGTAAGTTGTATGTACATTTCTTTCTGAGATCAATTTAGGAATTCCATTACCTTTTAGCATTTTTTGTAGTAAAGCAATTTTAATACTCTTCAAGAAAATGCGTTGCTGAGCTAATGTTATGAAAATGGATCCATTACAATTCAGACTCCAGACATGTGTATGAATCGATATGACAGATATATGAAATTGCATTGGTTGCCACTAGCTATCTTTGAGAAAAACATTTCTTTCTTTCCATGGCTCACTTCCACTCAGGAAGAATGTTTGGACTAGATGCTAGAGGCGGCGCATATACTGTAAATGATAAAATCTATTACCCACAGCCAAAGAGGAAAAGAAAAAAAAATGTAAACAGACCAAATTTTACTGATGCCACTTGTATATTCATAGTGAGATGCACTTTAAAAAATTCATTAGAAACAATTCAGCAAAGCAGAACTTTTCAGAGTGATACTTCTGTAAAAAATAAGTATGTGGTTCATTTAACAGATGCACAGTAACACCAAATGACATGCAGTAAAGAAAGTTTCTGTTCATAAAGTGTGTGTATGATTGAGAGGTTGAGAAAGAACCTGCTCTGGAGAACCTACCAGGTGAACAGAAGGAACCTGCTCTGGAAAGTGTGTCACATGGGGTGAGAAAGAGCCTGCCAGATGGAGAAGGAGAATGAGAGACTGCCATATAGAGTAGGAAAAATAGCCTGCCATGTGCAGAGAGAAAAACAGCCTGCTCTAGGAAGCCTGCCATGTGCAGAGAGAAGAAGACTGCCATGTGCAGAGAGGGGAAAAGAGCTTGTCCTAGAGAGACTGCTTTGTGCAGAGAGAGTGGGAGAGAGAGAGAGAGAGAGAGAGAGGGAGAGAGAGAGAGAGAGAGAGAGAGAGACTGCCATGTGCAGAGAGAGAAACAGCCATGTGCAGAGAGAGAAAAAGAGCCTGCTCTAGAGTGACCGCTATGTGCAGAGAGAGAGCCTGCCATGTGCAGAGAGAAAAGAAGAGCCTGCTCCAGAGTAACTACTATGTGTAGAGAGAGAGAAATCTGTGTGCAGAGAGAAAAGAAGAGCCTGTGCTGGAGTGACTGCTATGTGCAGAGAGAGACTTCTGTGTGCAGAGAGAGAAAAAGAGCCTGCCATAGAGTGACTGCTATGTGCAGAGAGTGAGCCTGCCATGTGCAGAGAGAGAAAAAGAGCCTGCTCTAGAGTGACTCCTATGTGCAGATAGAGAGCCAGCCATGTGCAGAGAGAGAAAAAGCCTGCTCTAGAGTGACTGCTATGCGCAGAGAGAGAGACTTCCATATGCAGAGAGAAAATAAGAGCCTGTGCTGGAGTGACTGCTATGTCTAGAGAGTGACTTCCACGTGCAGAGAGAGAAAAGAAGAGTCTGCACTGTAGTGACTGCTATGTGCAGAGAGAGGAAAATAGCCTGCTCTAGAGTGACTGCTATGTGCAGAGAGAGACTGCCATGTGCAGAGAGAGAAAAGAAGAGCCTGCACTGGAGTGACTGCTATGTGCAGAGAGAGAGAGATTTCCATGTGCAGAGAGAAAATAAGAGCCCATGCTGGAGTGACTGCTATGTGCAGAGAGAGACTTCCATGTGCAGAAAGAGAAAAAGAGCCTGCTCTAGAGTGATATTATGTGCAGAGAGAGAGACTGCCATGTGCAGAGAGAGAAAAGAAGAGCCTGCGCTGGAGTGACTGCTATGTGCAGAGAGAGAAAAAGAGCCTGCTCTAGAGTGACTGCTATGTGCAGAGAGAGGCTGCCATGCACAGAGAAAAAAAGTCTGCTCTAGGGAGACTGCCACGTCCAGAGAGAGAGCCTGCCATGTGCAAAAAGAGAAAGAGAGCCTGCTCTGCAGAGAATGTTATGTGCAGAGAGAGAGCCTACCATATGCAAAAAGAGGAAGAGAGTCTGCTTTGAAGAGACTGTTATGTGCAGGGAGAGCCTGCTATTTGCAGAAAGAGAAAAAGAGCTTTCTCTAGAGAGACTGTCATGTGCAGAAAGGGAAGGGAGCCTGCAATGTGCAGAGAGAGAGAGAGAGAAAAAGAACCTTCTCTGGAGAGCACCCTAACAACCAGCCTGAGCGAGATGCTGTCACATTTAGCAGCCCTAGTATTAGTAATATTGCTGTTAAATGTACCTCTTTATGATATAGGTTTATTGAGCGGAAGAGCATCCCATTTAGTTCAGATATTCACCAAATGCCAAACAGGCAAAATTCTGACTGAATTCAGGTTTGATCCAAACCCAAAGCTAATACCTAGTTCCTGTGTGTAAAATCATGCTCAACCATAGCTTGGCTTTACTTACTCTTAACAGAAGTCTTCAAGGGTTTCTCCCAAAAAGGTTGATCTCTGAATCCTTCCATGTGTCTGGGCTCAAGACCTAACCATCTTCACAGAGCAAAAGTCCAAGATGGACGAGACCGAACAGTAAGTGACTCAGATATTTACTAGTTTTCCCCAGCATATCTCAGCAGGTTTCCCTAAGCCCACTGATTGGCCAGGCTATCACATAGCCATAATACAGAATCATATTTCTTTAGCACACCCTTCTGGAGCAAGTTTAAACAACATGTGACAAAGAAAACATACTTAGTGCTTAGAGAAAAAATCCTGTGCAGTAACAGTTATGCACACACAACCAGACTTTACGGCATACTTGGTATAGTGGACCGGAGTCCGTCGGACAATTCGATCATGAGTGGGCTACAGTGGACTTTTATGCCCCAAAAATTTGACGGACCTAGAAATAAAACATGTTTCAAATCTTTCCGACGGACTCGAGTCCGGCCTAAAAGTCCGCTTGTCTGTATGCTAGTCCGACGGACAAAAACCGAAGCTAGGGTAGCTTTTGGCTACTGGCTATGAACTTCCTTGTTTTAGTCCGGTCGTACGTCATCACGTACGAATCCGTCTGACTTTGGTTGATCGTGTGTAAACAAGTCCGTTCATTCGGAAAGTCTGTCGTAAAGTCAGTCGAAAAGTCCGCTGGACAAAGTCTGCCGTAAAGTCCGCTCGTGCGTATGCAGCATTAGGCTCACTACAGCCAGGTGCTGGCTACAGAATACACAAAAAAAAATGCAAAAAAGAAGTTTAAAAAAATTACTACATCCTTACACACATTAAACTCTTTTATTGTTAATTTACTTTAAAATGCTATAATTACCAGTTTTGTTATGTTATAAAATGAGTTATAAACCAGAATCCCCATTTGGTATGCAGAACTGAGAGACAGAAATGCAGAATACATTTCTGTCAGTTTGAATACTATCTGTGACCTTGTTCTGTTCTCTATTTCGTATTGTCACATTGAACAAAGTACAAAGCATTTTACAGACAAAACCACAAAGGCATTTTGTGCACACAACCACAAATGTAATTAAGTTTATAAAACAATGAGCAGAAGTATATTTTAAATAGTTTTCGAGCCGCACAAAATAACAGACCACAGTAATTTATAAGACAGCCTCAAGGATTACAAATGGAACCTACTCACTCATTAATTCACCATTATCCATGGCTTGATGGAACCTTCTTCCAGTATCACCTACATTGTGACACCCAGCAAAATCAGAACCTACCGTTTGATGCTCAGCAACAACAGAACCTGGGGAATCATACATAATAAAGTAAGGTACTGCAAAACGAACATTCCCTCTAAAGAAAATCTATAGCATTATAAAGAGCATACAAAAATAGGTTAACAACTTAACTCTAATAATATTCTGGAGCACAAAATGCAAAAAGACACATAGGTACAAATTTATTGTACATCCTCATTCACCAGCTATTATTAAATCAAAAGTTCAGCCACTAGAGCTACATTCGCACGAGTGGTTTGCCCCATGCGAATGCCAACAGTCTACTGATTCCCGTTGCGGTGTTGAGATTTGCTTTGATTGCTTCTGAGCACATTTTGTGCACCACGAATAGTTGTGCCTGCCGACAACCTGTAATTAAACTGTACTGGGTTGGTGGCTACAACTAGCTGCTCATCCCTGCTGCTGCCATTCATACTGGGGCAAACCACCCGTGTAAATGTAACCTAAGGTACTCATTTAGAGTCCTTGGCATTGCTGACCCGGGTCAGTGCAATATACAATAAATTCACAGTTACATACAAAAAAGCATAAACATGTCCATAATAAGCAAACTGCAGTAATATCATGCAAATAAGATAGCAGGTATACAGCAGTGTTCCCTAAGTATATCAGTGATTTGTCAGAAACTGAAGTGGTGCCCAATAGCAAAGGTGGTAAAGCATTGCATAACAGGAAGTGGAAGACTCTGCCCATACACTGCTTGATCAGGAGTGGTAGGGAAACAGTTAATAGTAGGGTTCAAATACTGTGTTGTGTCTACACCTCCTTTCACTCTCCATCTGAAAATGCATGGAACCTGGTAGAAGTGACATAGTAGGAATGAAGCAAAGAGCAGGGGTTCCAAGAGATGAGTTCCTAAGCTCTTGTTCACATAAAAAAAAAAAAAAAAAAAAAACAACTATAGTTCTGCTTTAAATGTTTGCACTGTAACACCCAGGCATAGTTTCAGCAGGTTCTTCACTTTTATTCAGCGAGGCTGCAAACATACACAGTTTCAATGGAGGAGGGCTTTGAACAGCGAGTCCCTAATATAAAACAAACAAAACATCTGCTCATCTACACCACTAACCAAACAGTTCCTGACTAGATGGGCTCCCACCTAACAGGATCCCAAAATGAACAGGTTGCACATGTACTTTTTTAGTATTCTGTTCTGTCGCCATTCAGCCTTTTCACTCAGAAACAGGCTCCTACAGAGCAAGAGGGACAGATCTCAGCATCAGTAAGTTCTGGTCTTTCTCTCTCTCTCTCTGTGAACAGCTAAGACTAAAAAAATTAGGTCTGACTACCAGGTAAGATGTGGACCTAGGAATGGAGGCGTTATCGCAACCAAAGCTCTACAAAGCCTCCAGGCTCCAGAATAGAACTTGTTGATTCTAAGAAAACAAAAAGTTTGTATTCCCCACATCAGTCATAAACCCCAGAGCCTTTCACCATGTATGTGAGAAACCTAGGTCACACATACACAAAGTTTACAATCCTCTCCACCAGTGACGTACACACGGGCGGACTTTCCGACCGGACTGGTCCAACTGACTTTCCGATGGACTTTTGACAGACTTCTGACAGACTTTTTTTTTACGAACGGACTTGCCTACACATGACCGGACTACGGACGGACTTGCCTACACACGACCGGACTTTTTGGCAGACTATGTCCGCCGGTCTTTCCGACGGAGTTACGGCAGGCTTTCCGAATTAATGAACTTGCCCACACACGAACAAGCCCATTCATTTTGAACGTGACTCGGGTACGACGGGACTAGAGAAGGAAGTCAATCTCGCCGCTTTTATCGGCGAGATTGACACCTTGCGAGCCCCGTCGCGGGGCATACCAGGCCCTTAGGTCTGGATTTTAAGGGGAACCCCCTACGCCGAAAAAACGGCATGGGGTCCCCCAAAATCCATACCAGACCCTTATCCGAGCACACAGCCCGGACGGTTAGGAAAGGGGGTGGGGACAAGCACCCCCCTCCTGAACCGTATCAGGCCGCATGCCTTCAACATAGGGGGGTGGGTGCTGTGGGGGAGGCGGCGCCCTGCGCCCCCCCACCCCAAAGCACCTTGTCCCCATGTTAATGAGGACAAGGGCCTCTTCCCGACAACCCTGGCTGTTGGTTGTCGGGGTCTGTGGGTGGGGGCTTATCGGAATCCGGGAGCCCCCACCCTATGTGAATGAATATGGGGTACATCATACCCCTACCTATTCACCTAGGGAAAAAGTGTCAATAAAAAAACACACTACACAGGTTTTTAAAGTAATTTATTAGACAGCTCCAGGGGTCTTCTTCCGACTTCAGGGGTCTTCTTCTGACTTCGCCGCTCTCTCGGGCCTCTTCTCCCGGTGTCCGGTTCTTCTCCCTCTCTCCGGCCCCTTCTCCCGGTGCTCGACCTCTTCTCCCAGTGTCCGGTTCTTCTGCCGGCTCCTACGCTATCTTCTGCCACTCTTTTGCTAGCGGTGGCTCGGACTTCTGCGTGGTCTTCTTCCCTCTTCTCTTCTGATGTTGACACAACGCTCTCTCCCGCTGTAATGCTGTGTGAGCGCTCTGCAATGACTTATACAGGCGGTGACCCCGCCCCCTTATGACGTCACAGTCCCAACATGCCCCAGGCCATCACTAGCAGAGGAGCCGGCAGAAGAACTGGACACCGGGAGAAGAGGTCGAAACACCGGGAGAAGAGGCTGTAGAGCGGGAGAAGAACCGGGCACCAGGAGAAGAGGCCGGAGAGAGCGTCAAAGTCGGAAGAAGACCCCCGAAGTCGGAAGAAGACCCCCGGAGCTGTCTAATAAATTACTTTAAAAACCTGTGTAGTGTGTTTTTTTATTGACACTTTTTCCCTAGGTGAATGGGTAGGGGTACGATGTACCCCATACTCATTCACATAGGGTGGGGGGCCGGGACCTGGGGCCCCCTTATTAAAGGGGGCTCCTGGATTCCGATAATCCCCCTGCCCGCAGACCCCGACAACCAAAGGCCTTGGTTGTCGGGAAGAGGCCCTTGTCCTCATCAACATGGGGACAAGGTGCTTTGGGGTGGGGGGGCCGCAGGGCACCCCCTCCCCCAAAGCACCCATCCCCCATGTTGAGGGCATGCGGCCTGCTACAGTTCAGGAGGGGGGCTTGCTCATCCCCACCCCCTTTCCTGACCGGCCTGGCTGCGTGCTTGGATAGGGGTCTGGTATGGATTTTGGGGGGACCCCACGCCGTATTTTTCGGTGTAGGGGGTTCCCCTTAAAATCCATACCAGACCTAAGGGACATCGTCGCCTCCCCCTCATACTCGCCGCAATAGGAAAATTTGTTTTTCCTATTGCAGCGAGCGCGAGATTTAGTACCCTGCCCTTGCTTCGTATCTGGTCTGTCGGACCAGCATACAGACGAGCGGGCTTTCCGTTAGGAACTGAGTCCGGCAAAGTTACGATGTAAAGATTTGAAGCAGGTTTCAAATCTAAAGTCCGTAGGATCTCCGACCGAAATGGTCCGTCGGAAGTCCGATGCAGCCTACACATGGTCGGATTGTCCGCCGGATTCGGTCCGTCGGACCAGTCCGGTCGGAAAGTCCGCCCGTGTGTACACGGCATCATACTCTACCACACTGCTTAGACCTGTGGGAAGGGGAACATTTTGTCAACATATAATTGATGCCTGACTGTCCATTGACATTTCCTGCCCAGTCCCCAGCATGTGTTCTACTTAAAATTTAAAGTCTTTGAAAGCCAGAAACCATCTTGTGACCCTTGTATTGTTCACATTTGAGCCATCCATTGTAGAGAAGAATGGTCTGTAATTAATCAGAACCATTTTTCCAAAAGTTAATACCTCGCTGACTCCAGTGCCCACTTTATGCCAGACACCTTTTTCTCTTTGATTAGTTCTTCTCTGGAGGTGTTTCTTGCTGAGGTATGTGACTGAATGCTCTTACCTTTTAAATTCGTGGGACAAAACTGCTGCCAGACCAACATAAGAGGAATTGGAATCTTAACCAAAGTTGGAGGTAGTTAACACTGGTGTTTACACCTTATTACCTTCAGCTTTTGAAAAGCCCTCCCTACCTCTTCATTGCATTTCACCACAGTGCCTTCTTTGGTAAGAGCTATACTTGGAGCTGTTATATTAACAAAGTTAGGCACAAACCTCTGGTACTATCCAGTAATCCCTAGCAAGGCTGTAGCCTGTTTTTTGACAATGGCTGGGGCCAACTTTCAATTGCTTTAGTCTCTCCATTAGAGGTTTTATGACCCTTTGCCCAATGCTGTAGCTCAAATACCTAGCTTTTTCCAGCTCTGTCATGCATTTTGTTGGGATTTACTGTTAACCCGATCCTAGGAATAGAATCTCAAAATGCCTGGACCTACTGTAATTGCAAATCACAGCTGTTGTAAAAATTACAATAATATCTAGATATGCTTAAATATACTGCAATCGTTGTTGGGCTAAGAATGCAGTCCATCATCCTTGGAATGAGGCCCCATGTAAGTAAAAAAGAAGGACTAGATACTCGTACACAGTTTTTCCCTTGCCATGGCTTGTAAGCGAATCTGCCGATACCTTTTAGTGAGATTAAACTTAATAATGTACCCGCCGGAACCCAATCTTTTAATCAACTCATCTACTTGTCATGTCATAAACAATAAATGTGGATATTTTATTTCATTTCCAGAAGCTGTTGCAGAACCCAAGAATGCCATCCAGTTTAGAGATGGGCACTATGAGACTTGACCACTCACTGATTACTCTAACTCCAAGGGACAATTTTTCTATTTCTCCTTTGAAATGTCTTTTTTCTGCATTTCAGGTACTTGATGAAAAAAAAATGTTAATTATGTTAGCTCAGCCAGGAAATTCTAAAAACAGCTCTCAATTTTTCTGTAAGACTTCTCTGACCTCCTGAATCTAAGTATAAGACAGGATTTCTGGCTTCCTAACATCTGCCATACCTTTTGGTAGTGATACTTTAAGGTTGCCTTCTGCTAAGGGAGCCTCCCAATCCTTCCAGTATGTTTTTTAAGTTAACATGGTATATTTTGAGGGGTTTTCAGGTGGTATAACTGATTTTCTCTTCGATCTAACAAGAGCTTTTCCACTTTGCCAGAAATGTATCTAAAGCGGGCACTGCCACCATCTTATCCTGCATTTGTAGCAATTCCCTTACTGAAAACATTAAAGTGTTACTAAACCCACAAGAGTGAAATCAGACTGTGTATGCAGTAAAGCATGTTTGTTATACTCACTGTGGAACCTAAAGGGTTAATCCTCTGCATTGTGTAAAAAGGCTGTTTGATCTTGTATGCAGAGTTACTCCACTACCTACAATGTCCCCCTGGACAAGTCTGAATAAGACAGAGCCTTTGGAGTCGGGCTGCACATGCTCAGTTTGGTGTGTATTGCTAGAGAGATTTTTTTTTCTTGGGAGAGTGCATGTCTAGACAGAGGGTCAGGAGTCCTGCAGCCTCATAGGACAGCTCCAAGCAGTATAAAAACTGCTCCTACAAGATTGACCAGGAAGTGATAGAAATCACAAGACTGCTATATACTGCTGATTAAAAAAAGGTATTTATCAGTTTATATTTACTAAAATAATTGCATTTCCATGTTCTGTGTACTGTGGGTGACCAGATATAGTGAATGCAGTGTCCTGGGTTTACTAACACTTTAAGTATGATAACAAGAAATCCTAGTAATTTACATTCTTATCAAATACTTTTGCATACTTTTCAGGGTTCAGTTAAACTGCATCAGCCCATCAGTTTGGGGGTAGTACAATGAGGTGCGTAGGTGAATACATTTTATCAACCAACACAGCTCTTTGGTTACTTTTGACATGAAAGGGGTTCATTGGTCTGTCCAAAATTTCTTTAGAAATACTGGTATGGGTAAAAATATGTGGAAAAGTCCTTTGACCACAACCTTAATGGATGGTTTTCTGAAAAGGATTGCTTCTGGATAGAGAGTAGCATAGTCATGGACTACCAATATGTGCTGGTGCCCTCTGGCAGACTCTGGAAGTGGTACAACCCATAGCAACCCTCAAAAAAGAGCAAGAGACCTCAATTAAGAATTTAGTGGACTTCAAAATATATGGTTTGGGTGCATTCATTTGACACACAGGGCAAGATTTACGTTACTCCCCAACTCCTTACTAAATACTGGACCAGGAAAAAAAAAGTGCTCAAGCCTCTGTTTTGTATTTTTCTACCCCTATACGGGTAATCTTTGAGACTTTTATAATGAAGTGATTAGTTTATTGTTTAGAGGTAATACCTACACACCTTGATATATTTATTCATTGAATCAAATTAAGTAGCGATGGTTATCCAGTGTCCATACTTCTCTATTTATATTTTGAGAATTTGTGAGCATTCAGCACCATACCTTATCTATCATGGATTGTTTGATACTATCCACATCAGTGGGATCTTTGGGATGGGAGCTAATTTCTGGTGCCCTTATAGAACCAAGGTAATGTTGGCATGTTGTAACTATTTGTGGTTATCTCACAGACATGTTCCTTATTAGAAAATCCTTCTCTAAGTCTGTATTTATATTCCTGGTTTATATTTCAGAACTTTCAACCTAATTATCTTATTTTATTAAGAATAGGCTCACGTTTTGTAACGTAAGCTTTTCAGATCCTCCTATGTAGACCATTCTTCAATAGATTCTATGTGGATTTATTTGTTTTTGAGCATACTTATTATCATATACTACCCTCTTTGGCTATGGTGCTGTTTATATTGTCTTCCTGTTTCTCTTTTTTCCTTTTTAGTGGTCCCTTGCTTGTGTGCCCCTACACTCACCCCAGGGTACCCTTACACTGTGGATTTTGCTGGAGGTTTAGCAGCTGTTTTTGTGGCTCTTATGTGGTTATTTTTTTTATGTAATTTCCTTTATATGTTATAATTAGGAATACTGTGAAATATGGCTTTTTGTTATTGTAACTGAACCCGTCCCACAGCTTGAGTGCTTCCGTCAGTACATCGCTTTCTCCAGTCTGAACATAGAGATCAGATATTATAGCCGATCGTACAAGACTAGCTGACAATAGCTAGTATGAACATGGAATGTTTATTTGACAATCTCACACAAAATATAAACCACAGGAGGACACCCCCCCCCCCCCATTATATTACCCTAACAATACAACTGAGACCAGAAAAACAATAAGTATACAATAAGGACACATTATTACAAGTATAAACACATCCCACAAGGGTTTGCTAGCAGAGACAAAAGGTGTCCCAATTAGCACAATTAACAATACAAACAGTGGTCTCACCTCTCCTCAGCCTAGTAGGCAACAGCCTATAGCAGGAGACCTCAGTAGCAGATTGTCTGGCTCCTACATTGAAGGCCATGGAATCCACACCTAAGCAATGCTTTGATTAATCAGGAATTGCAGGTGGCATGGCAACGGTCTACAGCAGGCTATGAGGCAAAGATCATACCATGCCTCATTTGAAGTAATCCAAACCACATTCTCAGTATCCATTAAGTAGCTGTCCATCATTTTCTTGGTCACCCTGTACCCCTAATAGACACAGGTTGACTTATACATAAGAGGGGCATGGGTGCTGAAGCAATGGTTTCCCAACCTCTCCAAGGGAAGCTGGGTTTCACGGGCCCCCCACCCAAAGTGACTCCCATCACAATTATATTCTCTTGTATACATTTAAGGGTTCAGTTCTCCAGCTTGTCTATGCTCCTAATGAAGCTGTTCTTCCCGCAAAACATGTAGAGGACTCTTGGATACCCCTCACTAGCTCCTCGTCTTGATGCCTGGAGCAATCGCCTAATAATCTCTATAACACAACACATTTGAACATAGTCCTATAAATAACTAAGGGGGATCTATGCAACTATGAAGGAGAAAAAAATCTGCTGTGGTTTTAAACCTTGTTTTCATGCTTTTTTTATTCAGTGTTATTTTTTTAATAAATAGCATTTTGGTGTTTTTTTTACATGATATATGTAACCTTTGGGTACCAAGAAAGTCCTTCTATTTACATTAGATTTTTGAACTACCCCTAAATGACCACTTGTCATGGATGAGGGTACCAAGGTACATGGATGAGAAATGCATATGTCCTCTGAACAGCACACTTGCAAATTATTGCAAGAGTTCCAAGTTCCCCATACCAGACACAAATAACAACCCTAAAACAACATGCACACTCTAATCTCTTACTTCTGCTACCAGATGTCAAGGAGTCACACCATACAGTGACTTAGCAAGGCCTTGGTAACCCTGAACCTGGCTAGGACTTCACTTTCAGGTTTACTATACTTCTTTGCATCCTGAGGTTGTAAGTCAACATAGAACTTTTGAGGTTCCATATTAAAAGGGTGCTAGCCTACTGCTCCTTGGGTAAGTTCTTATGTTCAGTGACTTTCTCAAAGATGCCGAAGTAGGCTTCAATGCCCTTCAGGGACAACTTCTGCAAATCTCTCTGTACCAGCTGTCAAGTTGAATCACCATCTACCTCTCTAACAGGGCTCATATCTGCTGATGTAGAGACAGGTTTACTTGCTGCTGTCCCTCTAAGAAGGCCTGGTGGTCTGACAACCAGCTGCTGCATATGCTGGATGGTAAGCATTCCAATTCTTGCTGGTTAGATTTGACAGAATGGGCTGTTTTACCATCTCTTTCATTTTGTTCAACAATAGGTTTCTGTCTTTCTAAGGTACTGCCACATGGGACCACCCAGTTGTAAGGGGGTAGACAAAACTGGATTCAGTAGTGGAAAGCTATGCATAAGACACGCAGAAACAGGCTGGGTTGTCCTGCAAGGCAGCAAACAGTTTCAATGCAGAAGGGCTTTGTTCACAGCATAAAGCAAACAAACCAAAAAAAATCTGCCCATCAGAGCTACTAACTTAAAGGAGTTGTAAACCCTCGTGTTTTTTCACCTTAATGCATCCTCTGCATTAAGGTGAAAAAACAATTGGCAGTCACCGGCCCTCCAGCCCCCCCGTTTTACTTACCTGAGCCCCTTCATCCCTTCGGCGGGGATGCGCTGTCCCTCTTTCCACGGGGTCTCGGCTCTTGATTGAATAGATTAATAGTAGCGCAGCCATTGGCTTCTGTTGCTATCAAATCCAATGACGCGGGCGCAGGGGGGCGGGACAGAGTTTGGCATTCGTGCCCTCAAGGTAACCCCCTTGGGAGAGCTCTTCTCCTAGGGGGTTATCTAATTCAGAGAGGAGCCGCGAGAGCTGCTGGGGTACCCCAAAAGAGGATGTCCGGGGCCACTCTGTGCAAAACGAGCTGCACAGTGGAGGTAAGTATGACATGTTTGTTATTTAAAAAAAAAAACAATCCTTTAAAATCACTTTAACTCAACCAGTTCTTCACTTACAGGGTGCCCCTTAGTGGGAACCCAAAAACAAACAGGTAGGTCTTGTACCTTTTTAGTGCTCAATCAAAATTCAACCTTTTCACCCAACAACAGGTTCCCACAGCAGAGAGACTTGATCATCAGTCAACACACATAAATAAAGGCCTGTGGACAGCTAAGACTAATAATCTAATTGGATGGACTTGAATTGAGGCTTTATGCCATACCAAATTATTTTAAGCCTGCAGGCTCCAGAGCCCAGCACAGAACGTATTAAGGTTCTGAGAAAACAAACATTTTGTTTTCTCCACATCAGCCATCAACCCTGGAGCACTACCCCAGCAAAACCTAGGTGACACTCTACAAACATACTGTACACATCATCCACAATCCTGCCTGTCAGTGCTATACATATTTATATGTAGGCAATTAAGCAGCCTTGGAGGTGAAGGGGTGATATAACTGTATTACCAAACAGAATTATAAACTCTTTGGCAGATAAAAACAGTAAATATACATACGGTATATGCATTTGAACTGTTTCAAGCTGTTTGTATTAAGTTGTACTTTAAATGCGTGTGAGTTTTACGTATTTTCTACCTCTGCAGATGTTTAAACTTTGCTTTTATGTTTAGAATTCTTTACCATTTTATTCACAAGTAGTGTCAAAACATTACCTGAAAGCAGGTGGCTGCTTATGAATTTTGTATATTTTATGAAGGAGAAATTGTACTATGGGACATGACAATAGATATCTATAGATTTTAAACATTGACAGATTGATTAATGGCATTGATGGGCTGACCTTCGAAATGACCTAGAAATTAGAAAACGAACCTGTGCACATAAGGACTCAGTTGGGGCAGTTTACGAAAAAGGCTCCATTTACCAGTTCATTGAGGAAGGATACAGTATGTTTGTTGTTATACATTGCACAAGACTCACATTTCCCACATTTCTTCATGGGGGGCTTTTCCTCTAGAAACATTGACCTAACTAAAATTAATATTGTCGATCACCCTAATTTAAAGGAAATCTGCTGATATAGCTGGTATCGTGAACCAGTATCTCTAAGAATACAGGCCCCACCCTTATCTACATTTTTATCTCAAAAACAAAATGGACATACAAAGATGGAGAGATTGATGGGCAGTTTAATGGCTACAGATGCGCAGACTGGCACTTATGAACATATTGTCAGAGTGTATAAGGAAAACACTTACAGACTGATTAGTATTGCAAACATATAACTAGACACACACTGACAAAAGATGGTTAGATACAGTACTGAGGAACAAAGCAATTGTCACTGCAGGATAGACTGATTTACATTAATGGATAATCTGGCAGTGACACAGACTGAAAGATGAACAGACAAACCAGATAAATGTTTGGCAAAGTAATTGATTGTCATTAAGAGAAATTCTGGCAAGGTTGACTGTCTGGCACTAACAGCTTCAAAACTCAACTCACAAAGCTTTGCACAAGCCCAAATCATTTTGTTTTTAGCCTTATGACTGTCATTTGTTTAATCTCATTCAGCTTAATTGAAAATAACTGTCACTTTTTAAAATTAAGTATCCTTAGCCTTGTGTGTTAAATTTGTGAATTGTGCCTTTATTTTAATTGATGGACAGTCTTATTGGTTACATACACAGACTGACCCTTATAAATAGACTAGCATAAGCATAGACAGTGGAAGACAGATTTATTAGCATTGATGGGTGAGATCAACGCTGACATAGATATAAACTGGCAGCTCTCCCATCGGGAGAACTGTGTTGATGGGGGAATCAGGCGATTTTCTTTCCTGCAACCATGGGTTGCAGGAAAAAAAGAAAATTGTGTCATGGCTGGGTTAACCTGACCAATAGCAAATAGAGACTAAAGCCTTGTACACACAGTATGAAAATAAGAAGTGGATTGTCATTTGACAGGCTGTTGTCCGAAATTCTTACCGTTAGTACGCTCCTTTCGACAATTGTTTTCCAATTTTTGGACAACAAATGTTGGATGACAGGCTAGTAGATTTTTGGCGAACGACGGCTCCACGTCTGATTTTCGGATGGTCAGTACACAAATCCGTCACACAAAAGTCGAAAGTACAAACACGCATGATCGGAACCAGAGAACGAGCCGGAAGTGGTCGGTCTTGTAAACTAGCGCTCGTAATGGAGAATTAACATTTGTGGCGCGGAAATTATGAAATGTCGAAATGCAGCGCACGTTCTCTTCTTCTTTAATGGGATAATAATGAAGCTGCTTTGCTGGTGATACTAATGGAGTTATGCCAAACTTATTTTAAAAGGCATTTGTTTTCTAGTGATATCAAGAATATTATTATTATACTTTTTGTTTGATTTTTTTTGGGCAAGTTTCCACAACCCCATTATCCCTGAGTTTTTAAGATCAAAGATACAACTATGTTGGTGTCCCTTGTTAATTTTACATTGTATTTTTTTTTATGCAACTGCCTACTCCAAAACTGTCATTTGAAATAAAACACATAGCCAAGTATTCATCTACACATTTTTTTTATTGTGCAGAAAAAAAAATAACACAAATTATATTAGAGATGCTATCTGCCATCCAAATACAAAGAACTTAACAAAAAAGTGCATTCCATGCATACAAAAATAAAGAAAATAACAAAAAAACATTCAACAAAATAATAGAAATTAGTAAGGGGTGAAGGGGTGATAATCCTCAGACCAGCGGGGTTGTTGGGGTTCTTGTGGCTGGTATTGCCACTGACCGCCATGGTGCTGTGGTGGGTGGGTTGGCTGTGGTGGGTTGGTTGTGGAGGTGGTGTATGTGGGCCCACAAAATCACACAGGTGGGTGGTGGCATAGATATCACCCGTCGCCCCCCTGTTGAGGAGCTGCAGGATGAGATCCTCGCACCTTCTCCTCTGATCTCCGGCCATGACCTGGGTTTGCATCTTGAGGAGAAGAGTTGGGAAACACTGCCCTAACTAATGTTAAGCGTAATGTTTATCTGGTTTTTACAATCTAAAACCCAACATTTGAAGGTGCCCAGAAATTGGGCCTTAACATTCTTATTTCCCCCATGATCCCATGCCTAAAATGTGTGTAGTTCCATACATCTATTTTTCTAAAGCCCCAAAACACACACAGTGTGTCAACATGTGCTATACAATTTAAAGGCTGCGCTGCTATTGCAAATACATGATCATATTAACTGAAAATACCATAATTATGAATGAACACAAGTGAATTGTTTCATAACCAAAAATATGCACATAAATCGCATGCAAAAAAAAAAATCGCATGCAAAAAAAAAAATTTTAGTGAAACATTCAGTAAACAAAAACGATTAAATTGAGTCCATTTAGTCATAGATTGAAATGAACTGTAGGTCTTGTGGGTGTAGAAAATAGTTGGATAGAGGGAGAAAGACACCCTTCCTTCAAGTGATATAAAGATTATCTCCGTAGGGAGCATGATGTTAAAATAGAGAGAAGATCCTCCACCTCAAGTAAGGTAAGCCCCTTACCAGATCCAAAGATCTCCTGTCACAGAGATCATGCACACATGTGGCTGTGTCCCCCAGCCACTGGGTCTCTGTCAGTGCGCAGATCGGAAGCCACCTCTCCAGGAAATCAATCCAAACGTGATTTATCCGCTCACAGACCATGGATAAATAGGAAAGAAATACTCCATAGCGTAATACAGTTAAAATCCACTTTAATTTGTAAAAGAAAAGCACTTACAATTTGTGCAGTAAAGATCGCTTATAAAAACATGTAGCGCCGGCCGGCTTCAGCTGCTGCCCGTTCCTTCCGGGTTCAGCGTGGTATGGTGGTGACGTCAGCACGCCGCTCCTCCCTACGCCGTTTCGACAAATCTGTCGTCTTCCTGGAACGGGCAGCAGCTGAAGCCGGCCGGCGCTACATGTTTTTATAAGCGATCTTTACTGCACAAATTGTAAGTGCTTTTCTTTTACAAATTAAAGTGGATTTTAACTGTATTACGCTATGGAGTATTTCTTTCCTATTTATCCATGGTCTGTGAGTGGATAAATCACGTTTGGATTGATTTCCTGGAGAGGTGGCTTCCGATCTGTGCACTGACAGAGACCCAGTGGCTGGGGAACACAGCCACATGTGTGCATGATCTCTGTGACAGGAGATCTTTGGATCTGGTAAGGGGCTTACCTTACTTGAGGTGGAGGATCTTCTCTCTATTTTAACATCACGCTCCCTACGGAGATAATCTTTATATCACTTGAAGGAAGGGTGTCTTTCTCCCTCTATCCAACTATTTTCTACACCCACAAGACCTACAGTTCATTTCAATCTATGACTAAATGGACTCAATTTAATCGTTTTTGTTTACTGAATGTTTCACTAAAATTTTTTTTTTTGCATGCGATTTTTTTTTTTGCATGCGATTTATGTGCATATTTTTGGTTATGAAACAATTCACTTGTGTTCATTCATAATTATGGTATTTTCAGTTAATATGATCATGTATTTGCAATAGCAGCGCAGCCTTTAAATTGTATAGCTAGTAAGGTGGAGGTTGTTTCACATCTAAGGTTGCAGCAGCATTTTACATTTCAATTTTTGGTTTGAGATATTTGTCTTTTCATCACACACATGTGGGGATCATTTCCACTTATGGGATAGCGCAGTATTTTTTATGATATTACATGTCAACATGTGCTATCTCCCATCACGGGGTTTCAATGGGCGCGTTTTGGGGGTTCAACCCCTTCCTCATAACTAAAGTAGCTCTGAGGAAGGGGTTGCACCCCCGAAACGCATCCATTGATACCCTGTGATGGGAGATAGCACATGTTGACACACTGTGTGTGTTTTGGGGCTTTAGAAAAATAGATGTTTGTAATTACACACATTTTAGGCATAGAAACATAAGGGACATTTAATTGGTAGGCCTCTACGTGTATGTGGCTTCAAATGTTGGCTTTTAGAGGGGTGAGATCACCCCATCTGAGGAAGGCAACATCCACACAGTCTTTTGATACTAATGTCTCGGTTGCCCTTCACTTTACCAAACTCTAACTTTGTAAGTTACTGAATTTTGGATGTGTATCTAATGGTTTAGAACATGCCTGTTTAGCCACAGAAAAGGAGAAATAATGAAAAACATACATGTTATACACCAAGATGTTGGTTTGCTTTAAAACCTTAAAATACACATGTAAATGTGCTTTGAGTAAAATGTTTTTTACTAAACAATGTGTGGCTTATTATTTCATTGCTCACTACGAATGTATTTCGTAAGTTGTTGTAGTTAAAGTGACAATGTGCTCTTAAATGTGGACAACTGTAGGCCTCAAAAAAAATAAAGGAGTTGTAAAGGCATAATGTTTTTGAACTTCATGCATTAGATCCATTAAGAACAAAAACATTGTGTGTGTGTAGCAGACCCACAGCACACCATAATAGTTAGCTGAAGAAGATATTGTCACCTCATGTAGCAGTTAAGGTACATTTGCACTATTGGAGCAAGTGTCCAAAATAAAGCCCATTTGGGAACATATTAGACATATAAGAAACACAAACAACAGTAGTTCAAATGAAATATGAGTTTATGATCTCAACAAAAAGATTAGACATGATCAGTTACAATTTGCTGCTAAGCCACTGCCCCTCTACACACAAAATATTCAAGGTATTTCTGTCATAAATCTCGGGCAATTAGGGAGGGCAATCCAGCACGGGCATTTTCAATAGCCGTCAGCACGCCCACAGACGGACGAGCTGCAGCCTCTTCAGCTGGACCTGCTACTGCAGGGTCCACATCACTTGGCAGTGAGGCTAGGTAGCTGGTAGTATTAATCCTTAAAAAATTATGTAGAATACAGCAGCACAGGACCACATGGTTTATCTTGTAGAGTTCCAGGTTGATTGGAGTCAAAAACAGCCTGAAATGACTTGATAGGATGCCAAAGGCATTTTCGACCACCCTTCTGGCATAATAGAGCCTATAATTGAATATTCTCTGCTCTGGGGTGAGGTTAGTTATAGAAAACAGCTTCATCAGATGTTCCCCCCCAATGCAAAGGCCTCATCTGCCACAAAAACAAAATTGAGGCCCTCAACATTCTCCTCAGCAGGTGGCAAGTTTAAGGTGCCATTCTGGAGCCACTTGTAGAACTCTATCTGCATAATCATTCCTCTGTCAGAGTTGTGGCCGTTCTTCCCAACATCCAAATCAAAAGAACTCGTAGTTGGCAGACACTGCAGCTAGCATGACTATGCTGCAAAAGCTCTTATAGTTAAAATAATAGGAGCCAGAGTTGGCTGGTGGCACAATCCGGACATGCTTGCCATCAATAGTATCACCACAGTTGGGAAAATCCAACTGCTGATGGAACTGGGCTGCAACGTTTTGCCATTGTTCTGGGTTGGAAGGAAAAAAAAAGAAATTACTAATTCTGCACATAACATTGCAATCAGATTTGACACAAACATGCTTAGCCAACATAAGGATACTCTTAAATGAGTATTTAAAGACAAAAGTGGAAGGTCAACTTATCTGGTTACTCCCCCCATTAGACAACTTTTGGGGGGGGGGTAATGGGTAGATGTTTTGGACAGGTAAACCTCCCCACTTCCATGAGAACTGTTAGCATACATAATCAGTAATACTTTGGCCAGCACCTCCTTACTTACACTATTGGCACCCCCTTGGACAAGTAAGAAGTGTCATAATCTAAAAAGCTGGATACACACTGTCCAAATTGCAGCACATTTTGACATTATGATTTAACCAATCAATATAATAGGAGACAAAAACTTAAAGCGGGGTTCCACCCAAATTTTGAACAATATCTGTATGTATTCTCTTCCTTGCCTAGATGCTGACATGCCGTTTAAAAAATTTAAATTGCCGTAATTACCTTTTATTTTTCTATTCTTCTTTGCACTTCCTGGTTCTCCTCCCGTGGGAGTAGGCATGTTTCTAGCCTCTCCCAGACTCCTGGGAGCTAGCCTCAGGCTTCCCAGGATGCCACTGAGCATGTGCGGGAACGAGTGGTGAATGCTGGGAGCACAGCATTCACCACATCCAGGAAATAAATGCTTGT
Source organism: Lithobates clamitans (assembly GCA_037952925.1). Classification (NCBI taxonomy): domain Eukaryota; kingdom Metazoa; phylum Chordata; class Amphibia; order Anura; family Ranidae; genus Lithobates; species Lithobates clamitans. The sequence goes on along the minus strand of JBBGZY010000160.1, from coordinate 9,139,036 downwards.
GGGCTTCAAATGCCCACAATGAAGATGGAAACCGCCTGCAGTGAATAATATAAGTTATTCTTTCCGACGAAATCTGACACAGGCGGACATATTACACACAATATGTGAGTATGTAATGCTGAGAAGAAAAGTTTGTGAATTAACTCAAAAAAAAAAACGATAGATAGGTGGACCCCCGCTTTAAGAAGTTTCAATTTGTAGGTAATCAGGCAGGCCCTTGCACTTACATGGTTTAAGAAATTTATACAGACATTTGAACACAAAAGAGGGATAGTGTGTATGGGTTTTTCCAGGTCAGCAGATAGAGTATTTGGATCTGCTGACATTGCATTTTTGGGAGGGAGGGTTCCAAATGAGTTTGGGCCAAAAAAAAAATGGCCTCTTACACTCTGCCCGAATTTGAGGACACCAATAACATTTTAGGGGTTGTTTAGGGTAAGCCCCAAAATGTAGCTGTTAAGTTACCATTGTTAAGTTACCAGGCTATGTGTGTATGGGCCCAGGATAGCATGCTGGGGATGTTATTGAAGGAAAATATGCATGTAGGCCAAAAAAGGAGCAGGAAAATCTTACAGCATGCATGAGGACAAAGAGGACATTCACAGTATATTACAATAGTGATAATTATGTAATCAACAAATTAATAAAATACATTAGCAAACATAAATACATAGAATGTGATCTTAAAGGTAAAAACTTACCCTAATATAGTACTTCTGCAGGACTTGAATAATGGCTGAGCAGGTCTCTGGAATAATGACTTCCAGAGCCCCGGGGGGTAGATCCCAGTAGTAAACTTGAGGTCCTGGAGACTTCTCCCCGTCGCCAAGTACCGCAAGGTAGCTATGAGCCTTTGCTCTGGAGTGATGGAAAGCCTCATACATGTGTCCTGCTTCTTAATATAGGGGGTCACCAATGCCAAGAGGTGGTGAAAGCAGGGGGGGTCCGTCATCCGGAGATAAATCCGAAAATCATATGGATTATTCTCCTGGAGCTCTCCCAGCAATGGCATATGACATAATTGGTCACGATTAAGCAACCAATTTTTGATCCAAGAACTCCTCCACCTCCTGTTCCTGGACTGGACTTGGGTCCAGTAACTCTTGGCCCAATAATCACACATTCTCTCCTCTGATTACGCAACATGGCTGGTTGACAAATGACCACTCAGAAACAAACTGAAAAGCACAAACTGAAAAGCGTGAACCAACACTCACCAAATTTCTACTAACACAAAATTAGCAGAACTTCCTCTTTATAGTCTCGTAGTACGTCACTACGTAGTGAACTTCCTCTTTATAGTCTCGTAGTACATCACTACGTTCGTGTTGTCGAACAACAATTTGCGTAACGTTAGTATGCAAGACAAGATCCTGGAACACGCCCTTTTAACAAAAATCAGACACTCGTTTGTCCAACAATCAGACCGTGTGTACGAGGGTTATGCTAATTGGATGCGGGTTTCTCCACATCCAATTTGCATGACAGGAGATTGTGACCGGCTCTCTATTGAGCCGGTTCACATATCTCCATTGCGGCTGTTTGCGTCTTTGGCTCTGTTTCAGGGCCAAATTCAGCCAAAAATTCAGCCCTGATTCGTCCCTGAAACGGAGAACAGGGACGCACCGGACCCCTGGTGTGAGCCGCAGCCATCGGAGGTGTGACCCCAGCCTCAGGGTAGCCATAAATAGTCAAATCAAGCCTCCACCTTTACAGGCTAATGTTTTGAATGGTCCAGCAATTTTGGTCCAACACAGAGCAAAGTCTACCACTTCAGCCCTGGAAGGATTTACCCCCTTAATGACCAGAGCATTTTTTGCGATACGGCACTGCGTTGCTTTAACTGACAATTGTGCGGTCACATGGCACTGTACCCAAACAAAATTGACATCCTTTTTTCCCCACAAATACTGCTTTCTTTTGGTGGTATTTGATCACTTCTGCGGTTTTTTGCTCAATAAACAAAAAAACAGCATCAATTTTGAAAAAAACAACATTTGTTGTTTTTTTTTGGTTTTTTTGCTTTCAAAATATTTTATTGGTTTTTAACAAGAAAAGGTATAAAGTTAGTATAGATACATCAATCCAAGTCGGGCCCCTTGTGGGGTAACTGACAACAATTGTAATGTATATAACACAGGTCTGAGACCATACAGGATTACCATTGTAAGTCTAGGCCCTATCCCTAAAAGGGGATAACCCTGAATCTTAAGAAGACTGAGTGGAGGGGAAAGGAGAGAATCCACCGGCACCCCAACAGGGAACACACTGTGACTGGCCGAATCTCCTCAGACCCCCCCTCACTCCCCCAGTAATTATTGCTATGATTATATGGAATCCAACAAGGGAGCAAATACCTTCGTCATATTCTTCCCTGGAGAGAGTTCCCCCTCTGGGGTCCCAACTGCCTTTGAACAAAAGAACTCTCAACATCTTGAAAAAAATAAACTAACAAATAAAAGAAAGAGTAAAGTTGGAAGGAGGAGGGAGAGGAAAGGAAGAGAGGGAAGGGTAGACGGAAGCCACTCCACGGGAGGGGTCCCCACCAACCCAGAGACACTCTGGAGTATTATGGTTGCACACCTGGAATCAAGGAGATACCCATGAATCTTGCCCAAGGTTCCCAGATAGCTTCAAATTGCTCTTTGGTGTTGTTAAGGGTACTGGCGAGCTTCTCTTGGGCCATGATCCAGGAAATTTTGCGGATAGCCACCTTGAAGGACACCTTGGGTTGTTTCCATGCCTTGGCAATGGTGAGCTTAGCTCCGAGAAAAATTAAATGTATTAGTTTACGGGCAAGTTTTGGAGTTTTAGGCAAATTATCATTAAGGAGGGCCAAGGTAGGGGTTTTTGGGATTTGGACTTCAGTGATTTTCCTGATCAGGTGAAAAATCCTGTTCCAGAATGGCCTCAGCCTTGGACATTACCAAAAAATATGGGCCAAGGAGCCCTGAGTTGACAACCCCTATAACACCTTGGGTCTGCCGAGGGGAACATTTTGGCTAGTCTCTCCGGGGAAAGATACCACCTTGTAATGACCTTTAAACTGGACTCTATCAAGGAAATGTTCTTAATGCCCTTATAGGCCCTTACAGAGGCGACCCTCCATTTATCTAGGTCCCACTTTATGGACAAATCTGACTCCCACACGAGCATGTATGGGGTCTTGGCGGTTTGATTAGATAGTGACTGGTAGATGATGGAGATTCCACCCCTCTGTTCTGTAGACCGACCACACCATATTTCATAAGGGGTGAATGTGTGGGATGGTGATTTGACCTCCCCAATATGGGTGAGGAAATGTCTAATTTGATGAAAACGAAAACGTTCAGAGCAAGGCATCTCTAATTGACTCACACAAAAAGCCTGAGTGATAGGCCCAACAGAACTGAAGTAGTGTCCAATCCGATACATCCCCTTGTCCAACCACCAGCGAAATGCTTTGATGTCAAGTCCCAGGGGAAAGTCAGGATTGTTGAAAATGTGAGCTAGGGGGTGGCAGTTGGAAGTAATGGCCTGCATATTTCTTAATGTATCCCATATTTTGAAGGATTGAGAGAGAATAGGGGAAAGAATTGGGGGACGTTTTCTTGGGGGGACCCACAAGAGGAAGTCTATAGTGTAAGAAGGTACTGCCTGTCTCTCTATTTGAATCCAATCTGGTTTCTCAGCCTTCGCGTATACTGTCGAGATCTGGGCTAGCCTGGCAGCTTGGTAATACCAAAAGAGCTGAGGAAGACCCAATCCCCCTTGTGGTCTGGACAAGAATAAAGTGTTTTGCTGGAATCTGTGCCCCTTCCCTCCCCAAATGAATTTGATTACCTTTCTTTGAAAAGACATCAGGTGCTCTTTCATGATGTTTATTGGAAGGGCTCTGAAAAGGGAGAGGAGTCTCGGGAGCAAAGTCATCTTAACTGCATGAATTCTCCCTAGCCAGGATATACCCCCTTTTGCCCAGTTGCCTAAGTCTGCCTCAAGTTTACGATATGTGTGAGGGAAGTTGGCCGAATACAGTAGTTCCGTTTTAGCTGTGAGCTTGATCCTTAAATAATCAATGTAGGAGTCACTCCATCTGAATTCAAAGGCACTCTGCAGGGATGTCATCATGTCTGGTTTAAGGGAGATGTTTAAGGCTGAAGATTTGGAATAGTTTACCTTTAACCCTGAAATCCTAGAGAACTCTTTCAGGAGTCTGCACAGGTTTGGGAGGGAGGTGGTTGGGGACATGATGAAGAGGAGCATATCGTCCGCAAACAAGCCGCATTTGTGGACTTGGTCCCCGCATGATACCCCTTGAATGTTGGGATTAGATCTAATTGCTATTGCTAGAGTTTCAATTGCAATAGCAAAAATCAGGGGGGGAGAGAGGACATCCCTGCCTAGTGCCTCTTGCTATAGTCAGGGGTTTAGAGTATTGGCCTTGTAAACGTATCACCGCTTGTGGGGTGGAATATAGCGATCTAAGGGTCCCTATAAAATTGGGCCCGAATCCCCACTTCTCCAATAAGGAGAAAAGATATGGCCATTCGATCGAGTGGAAGGCCTTGTGAAGGTCTAGTGAAAGGATCATTCCTTCCTGTTTCGGCCCACCTTCCCAGTTTGATTGGAGAATGGAAACGATATCTATCGCTCTCCTGATTTGGTCAGGCCCTTGCCTACCCGGGATAAAACCGACCTGATCCTTGTGCACATAAAGCTTGATGAATGAAGAGAGACGATTGGCTAGAATTTGTCAGGATTTTGAGGTCATTATTAATTAAAGATATGGGCCTGTAATTCTCAACTTCCTCATGAGTTTTGTTGGGTTTGGGGATCACCGATATAAAGGCCGTGTTCAGTTGGGGGTCCAGAGGGGATCCTGACTTTTTTAAATTGAAAAACGTAGCCATATATGGGGCTAAAATTTCGCTAAATTCTTTGTAGTAGGGGACCGAGAGACCATCTGGCCCTGGGGCTGAGCCGGATTTAAGTCCTTTAATTACCTCCCTGATCTCTTCATCTGTAATGGCAACTTCCATTAAGTCTTTGTATTCTTTGGAGAGGGAGGGAAGATGTAAGTTCTGCAGGAATGCATTGGTTAAGGGGCCCTTCTCAGATTGGGGTGGATTGTAGAGTTTGGCATAAAAATCGTGAAAGGCAGACATTGTTTTGCTCAGATTAGCTGTTGGAGGTTGTCCCACTATCCTCAGTTTAGGGAAGGAAAGAGTGCGAAATTTAGGTGTGAGTTTTGAGGCCAACATGGAGCCGAATCTGTCTTTGTGGCAGTAAAATTTGGCTCCACTCCATCTAAGGTTTTTCTCTGCTTTAGCCGTTAAAGCTAGATTCAGCTCGAGCCTGGTTGCGTCAAGGTTACCTAAAAGAGCCCTAGACGGGTGTTTTTTGTGTTCAGCTTTTAGGGAAAGAAAAGATTTTTCGAGTCTTTGGATATCGATCAAGCGCTCCTTCTTGGATTGGGTCGCTAGCCTGATTAGAACGCCTCGAATGGTTGCCTTATGGGCTGCCCAAAGGGTGTCTGGAGAAAAGTTATCTATGTCATTTAGGAGAAAATATTCTTTTATGGATTTTGCTATTTCCTTGACGTGGCTAGGGTCAGCGAGAAGGGACTCATTTAGTCGCCAAAAGAAGCCTCCTCTCCCAGAGAGAACATTTCTCAGGGTAAGGAGGACCATGGCATGGTCAGACCATACAGTGTCCAAAATTGCTGCCTTTTTTGACAGGGGAATGAGGGCTGTCGGGATGAGTATGTGATCGATTCTAGCATATGATTGGTGGGGGAGGAAAAGTGCGTGTAATCCCTACTATTAGGGTTCAGTTCTCTCCAAATGTCTACTAATCCTTGAGAATGGACTATTTTGGCGAATCTGGTGCTTAATTTCTTGGGGCGTGTGAGCTGGTCTTTGGGGGGCTTAGTTTTGTCTAGACCCTGATCAAACGCCACATTTGAATCTCCTCCCAGGACGACTTTGCCTTCCAAGAGCGGTTCTAATGTTGTGAAGAGATCCTGGAAGAAAGTCGCTTGACCCTTGTTCGAGGCGTAGTAAAATATAATAGAGTATAAAACCCCTTCCAGGGTACCCTTCACCAGAATGAATCTGCCATCTGGATCTTTATAGTCAGAAATATGTGAGAATTTGCTATTTTTGGAGAAGAGAATTGCCACCCCCTTCGTCTTATTAGGGGCATTCGCTAAATAAAAGGTAGGGTAGTGTGCATGAAGGAACTTGGGGGTGTATCGGATCGGGAAGTGCGTCTCCTGCAGAAGCACTACATCAATTCTTAGGGATTTATAATGATCAAGAGCTAGTCTCCTTTTCCTGGGAGAATTTAGGCCCTGTACGTTATGTGAGGCTACCTTGAGGTCATTACCCGTCACAATCGAGTCAGTCATAAGAACAAAGGGGAGGAATGCCGAAGATCAAGCAGTCACTTACCCATGGAAGTCTTCTACTTCTGTATTTGAGCAAAATGAAGTGGAAATCTCCGGTGTCCGTTTTTGGGGCGTGTGGGGAACCCTCCCATCGAAAGGCTAGAAAAAAGAAGAAGAATAAGTGGGGGAAGAAAGTGGAAAAGGACATACAGACAAACAAGCCTGGTCATCCAGGGAGGGACAAAAAGACCCTAAAAAGCGGATCCTATCCAAAATATGGAAGTGGTTTATGGAGAGCTCGGACAGATGGTGACCCCTGACTATACTGGGGTGGGACCTAATACAAATGTCACAGAAAATCTAGTCCGAGAACCATTCCTCTATGTGAGAGAAACCCTGGTCTTCCAAGAGGAGCTTGTTTCCTGAGCAAGTCATCTTCACCGGGTAGGCTTCAGGATCTGCCGGTTGGCTCCAGGAAGGTGCGAAAAGAGGATAAGCTGGTAAGAGGTGGTTTCACTCCTCTGCATTCGAAGAAGGCTTACAGCTGTGGAAAATGAGGCGAAAAACTGTGTGGAATAATGTGACCCTTGTTGTGGGGTCATCTAATCCTTAATCTGGGAGGTTGTTTGGAGCTCCAGCTCCGTCAACTGGGGGGACAAAAAACGTCCCTGATGGGACAAAAGAAGAATTAGGTACAGGCCGACCCTTACGGTGGTCTCCCATCTTTGCTCTTCTTAGAAGGGCCCTTAAGCCAAAGTGGAGATACGGGGCTGCCTGGAGGAGGACGCTTAGTCGAACCTGAGGAGGATGCAGAAAAGTCCATTGGGGCCTCCTGGGAAATTAACTTGAGTGAGAGGAACAGCCTTTCACCTTCTGGGAGACTGGCGAAGGAGTGGGTCCTGCCCTGAATGGAAAACTTTACAGCAAAAGGGAAGGTCCAGCGGTATTTGATATCCCGCTGTGAGTGGACCGTAAGAAGGGGTTTCAGCACTCTGCGTCTTTGAATGGTTGAAGGAGCTAGATCAGCAAAAATCTGGATCTGATGTCCCTGGTGTTGCAGCTTAGGGTGCTGACGTGATTGACACATAACCTCCTCCTTTACCGCAAAAAATTGCGGTTTAACAATTATGTCCCTTGGTGATCCATCTTGTCATGGGGGGTCCGAGAGACCTGTGTGCCCTATCCAGTTCGAAACGCTGGGGCGGGATATTTGGTATAAGGTCAGATATAATGTCCTGTACCGTGGAGGGAATATCTGTGAATGTTTCCGGAAGGCCTCTGATTCTAAAGTTATACCTCCTCGATCTATTTTCGAGTTCATCGATCCTGGAGAGGGCCACATCCAGTTGTTCTTGAATAGTCTGGAGGTGTGCTGCATTTTGGTTGGTTCTGGAGACTGTGCTGTGCTTTCAACTTTATCCTCAATGGCTTCAATTCTGGAGCATAAATTGGACAGGTCTGCTTTAATAGTGTTGGTAATCTGTTTTGCTGTGCTGGCCAGACCTTTCTCTAATAAAGAGGAGAATTTAGCAAACATATCTTCCTGCATCGCTGTGAAGTCAGTGACTGAGAAGCCTGAAGGCTGGTTAACTGGAGCCAGGAGTTGGGCCTGTACAGGAAAGGCCTGGGGTCATAGTTCCTGTTGTGAGTGGCTCATGTGCTCTGTGGAGGCCTTTACTGTGGCCTGGAGCTTCATGGGGCCTTGATGGGGTATTTGAGACATGGGAGAAGGTCTTTGTGCTGCCCGGGCATAGGTCAGGGTCGGAGGAGTTAATACTGGCCTGTGCTCCTGGATCTTTGAGTGGTGGCCTGCATGTTGCTGCGGCCCGTTTGTGCTGGTGGCCATCTTGGTACTCCCGTCCACACCCGCTGTGTCAAATTGCGGGCCGAGATCGCGTCTCACCAATGGACCAGACATCTCCGCGGGTTCCTCCGGGGTTCCCTGGCTCGGATGGGGTGGTGAGAAGCTGTGCAGTGGGCTGTGGCGGCAGAAGTGCGGCTCGGTGGTCCGGGGTGGAGCGGAGCTCCTGGCTCAAGCGGCCATGTTGGAGCTCTTGCACATGCGCACTCCTCAAAACAACATTTGTTTTTACTTTCTGCTATAATACATATCCCCAAAAAAATATACAAAAAAAATCTAATTTATTCATCAGTTTATGCCGATATATATTCTTCTACATATTTTTGGCAAAAACAATCTCAATAGACGTATATTGATTTGTTTGTGCAAAAGTTATTGCGTCTACAAACTACAGGATTGATTTAGGGACTTTTATTTTTTTTTATTGTTTTTACTAATAATGGCGGCGATCTGTGATTTTTAGCGGGACTGCGACATTGCAGCATACAAATCTGACCTCAAATTACTCTTTTTGGGGACCAGTGACATTTCTACATTGATCAGTGTGCTATAAAAATGCACTGATCAATGTAAAAATGACACTGGCAGAGAACGGGTTAACACTAGGGGGCGATTAAGTAGTTAAGTGTGTTCCCTCAGCGTGTTCTAACTGTAGGGGGGATGGGCTTACTGAAACATGACAGAGATCACTGCTCCTGATCACTTTGAGCAGTAGATCCCTGTCATGTCACTAGGCACGGAGAAATGCCTTGTTTACATAGGCAGTTCCCTGTTCCTGTTCCCTGTTCTGCCTCTCTTCGTCGCAATCACGGGCCGCCGTATATCGGCGTGAGCCAGTCGGCAAGTGGTTAAATTATTAATAATACCCAGATCATACATAATGACCAAACCTTTCCATTGGTGTACATTCTCCTACATTTATCCTACAAGTGAATTGGGACAAGAATGTTGCTGTCCCTTCGGGGAGTGAGATCCAAAGTCCGTTGGTGGTCACCCAAGTTGTGCAGAATGCTGCTGATTCTGCTTCAGCGACTACCCCAGAACCCATTGCACCGATCACTCCTAAGGGCCAAGGTCGGGCCCGGATGCTTGCACTGATGTCTGAGTTACCCGAGAGAAAAATACCGGGGCTGGGTAAGCCAGCAAAAAGTGAGAGTTGTGTGCCTGTGGGGGAAGTGATACCATTAGCGGTGAAAGGTAATGTCATGGGGTGCCAGCCAAGGCGAAAGCCAAGCGCAACTACATCCCAGCCCAGAAGTGCTCGACCATCTCAGATTCGGACATTACATCCGATGGTCCATCAGAACTCTTCACGGACACCCTGTGGGGAGAAAGTGCTAAAAGTGAAAGTGATGAAAAGTTAACCAGTAATGTGCAGGAAGATGAAGCACCTGCTACTACTACTGCAAGCGAGCAGATTATGCTGTCAGCCAGTGCAGCACCGCTGATTAGCATTGCCAGGTCCTTTAAGGAGGATCAAGAGAATCAATGGGTTCCACAGCCCGGCCTATCACGCCCATGCCAAGTCCAATGAGGATCGTAAGTCTGAGGTGGTTGCTGGGTATCCAGTTCAGCGCGCTCCAGACGCTCGGGTTCTATCTAAGTATGGAGACCGTAAGACCCTGCCTCGGCTGTCAAATATACAGCGCATAATTATCAGGAGAGTAGCAGAAAATCACGGGTATTTATACCCTTACATTCCTCCTCATCTGGAAGTGGAGATTCTGGAGAAGGAAATGCAATGGGTGGATGAGGCCGTCCGTGAATTCCTTCAAATACCCTTAAAGATAGACTTTTTAAAATTATCACCTAAAATGATGGGGAAATACCTTTCAGTGCTGAATACCTGGGGCTACGACCGCAAAATTAATCTGGACAGCGTAATCCTCCGTAGGCCAGACAAGAAAGATGCCAAATATTATGTTGTCACTGTAAATGCCAAAGGAGAAGATGTAACGCTGCCAGATCCCAGATACTATTGGTGAAGTCTCATCAAAGTGATACCATTACCGTGTGGATTACAAATATGGGTTGTGTGATGTCAAGGACGCTATATTGACAGTTACCTTGCACACCCATTTAAAGTGTTGTTAATGGGGAACATCCCAGAAAGCTGTATTGCCAGGACTGTGCTGGACTGAATGCTGCCGGAAGTTACAGGAAATGATAATCTGAGCCACGTTGGATAGAATTAAAGTTGTTGGGGTGTTCCACCCTGAAGAGCGATCTGTGAACTTCAGCAGATTTTTAGTATCAAACGACAAAGAAAGTCTCTTGGTCTTTGGCTGTCATGTGGGCAGACTAAAGATATTTCTGCAAGGGGACCCGAAGTGTGGTTCCTTGCATATTGGCCTGACTGCCTGTTACTTGAGATGCAGTCATGCCCTTTGTGCCTTTGAAGAAGAAAAGGAACTTCTGGGAATGTGGTCCATTGGAGTAAAGTCAATGGGCTGTAACATGTCATGGACACTGAGTGTGTAGATACTTAGAATAGGCTGTGATAAAGAAATGATTGCCTATTTTATTCAAATAATGGACTCATGTGCATATATCAGGACTGTTACTGATTTAACCACTACTGAAGTTCTATGAAACATGGAGTTCATGCTAATGGTGGGCCTGACAGACTGTATGAATCTAAATCCAAAAAAGTGATGGAAATCAATAAGAGTATATCTGTATCCATAAATCTGCTCACATTGCTCGAGCAGCAAATTAGAACATTGATTTTCTCAACAAAAAAGGGGATATGAATAGAAAATTACAATACCTGAAAATATGCTCAAGTGAGTACATCCAGCTTCCACCTTGTACTTCCTCGGCATATCAACTGATTGCTTTAGGTGCAGGTAGATAAGGGTACATGTGAGACATTCTGACCAATCACAGGATTGATTGCGATGGCTGGGACAGCTGGCCCTGTCAGCGCCCAAATGGATGCTGAACACATCCCAGCTGAATCCCTTGGTTCAATGACGTGTGGCGCAAGTGATATCCATCACTTTTTTGGATTTAGATTCATACAGCCTGTCAGGCACACCATTAGCATGAACTCAATGTTTCATAGCTATGAGTCCTTGTAGTGAAGCACTTGTTGCCATACCTCTTGGGCCCTCCAGAATCTTCCTGAGGGTTGAAGCTGTCCAGGAATCCTTTTTGAAGGACCTCCATCTTTCCCACCGGCTCTTCAGACATATGCATTGTTATATGTATAACTTTGTAAGTATAGCTATCTTATCTATAAGAAACTTATAACACGTGTAAAATGTTCAGTTTGATAAACTTTTGTACTTTTTGTATAGTAGTTACTTTAATACTAATATGTTATATCTTTTGGTATTTCTTGTATTATAGAAACCTTGTACCCAACTTGACTTAAATCACCTCTGATGAAGGACTTTCTTGTCCGTAACATGTAAGGTGTCAATGCCTGTATGCGTTACCACTAGCCTGCCTGTTCTTACGGCAGTGGGTTTACATACCATTGCAATTTTGGGTACTTTGTATAGTTTTTATTGAAGTCACTAATGTTCTTATCTACTTTTGTTTACATGTATTTGTAATGTAATAAAAATTACTATTTTACAACAATATTTGGTCTGTCTATAATAGATCCAATAGGGGTTCTCTCCAGTGCTTTCATACTGGATATTCCAATTGTTACATCAGATCAAATAGCAACAATTTTCAATGTGATACTTACATTTCACTGATTCCTATGTCAGTGGTGTCACTAGGGTTGGTGTCACCTGGTGGGGTAAAACATGGTGTCACACCCCCTGTCTATCCTGCCCATCATGTTTGGGGTGGTATAGGGTAGGTTAGGGTGGTATAGGGCAGGTTAGAGTGGTAGTGGGCAGGTTGGGGTAATATAGGGCAGTTTGGGGTGGTATAGGGCAAGTTAGGGTGGTATAGGGCAAGTTGGGGTGGTATGGGGCAGTTTGGGATGGTATAGGACCGCGGCGGCTGGTGCTCAAAATATTTGAGGGCGGCGCAAACACTGAAAAATTCTGAAAAATACTGAAAAAAAAACCATCAATTGCAGCCTCACTGTGCCATCAAATGCAGCCACTGTGCCCATGAAATGCAGCCACTGTGTCCATCATATACAGCGACTGTGCCCATTAAGATGCAGCCACTGCGCTGTCAAATGCAGCCACTGTGCCCATAAAATGTAGCCACTGTGCCCCATCAAATGCAGCCACTGTGACCATCAAATGCAGCAGCTGTGCACATCATATGCGGCCACTGTGCTCATAAAAAGCATCCATTGTACCCATAAAATGCAGCCACTGTGCCCATAAAATACAGCCTCTGTGCCCATAAAATACAGCCTCTGTGCCCATAAAATACAGCCTCTGTGCCCATCATATGCAGCTTCTGTGCCCATTGTATGCAGCCTCTGTGCCCCATCATATGCAGCCTGTGCTCATCATACAGCCTCTGTGCCCATCATATGCAACCTGTGCCCATCATATGCAGGCTCCGTGCCCATAACATGCAGCCTCTGTGCCCATCATATGCAGCCTCTGTGCCCATCATATGTAGCATGTGCGCCTCATATGCAGCCTCTGTGCCCATAATATGCAACCTCTGTGCCCATCATATGCAGCCTCTGTGCCCATCATATGCAGCCTTTGCCCATCATATGTGGCCTGTGCCCATCTTATGCGGCCTGTGCCCATCATATGCAGCCTCTGTGCCCATCTTATGCAGCCTGTGCCCATCATATGCAGCTTCTGTGCCCATCATATGTAGCCTGTGCCCATCATATGCAGCCACTGTGTCACCCCCTCATTCGCCATCTGACCGGCACACACATGGCACAGGCAGATCAGGCAGCAAGTCAAGCTACGGCTCCTGCATCCTCCATGGTTCTCTATCCTCCCGTGCATCTACTCTTCCTTCTGCTAGGCGTCCAATCAGAGCGCCTGTGCCTTCAGCCAATCAGGTGACAGGTATTAGACTTGCGCCTCTGATTGGCTGAGAGGCAGTTCAGTGTTAGAAAAGCGAATATTTTAAACTTTCCTACCTTTTATAGTTATTTAAATTTCCCCTTGTCCATAGAGACCCATGAAATGTCTTTGATCATTTGCACTTCAGCTACTTTAGCATTAGTCAATTCATGTAACATTTTAACACTAATCATCTACAAAGAATCTTTTCTAACACATTGGAACATCCTTTTGACCAACCAGTCATTAGTGATAGCTACTTTTGAAACCTTATGAATATCCTTCATAAGGCCTCATGCACACAGGCTGTTAAAATAACGTTATGAAAACGCCAGTATCTATGCAGTGATTTTTTTAAAAACTTTTTTCAGCTTTTTTCAACGTTTTTGCAATAGCGTTTTTGAGCGTTTTTCCACGTTAGCGTTTTTTAGTGTTTTTTTTTTTTCAACATTTTTTTTTTTCAATGGATCAAAAACGTTAAAAAACATCGGTGAATGACGTTTTTGAGCGTTTTTGAGCGTTTATCAGAGTTAGAGCATTTTTACAGCTGAAAAACGTCTCTCAGAACCCACTGGTCCTGGGTTTTTTTTTACAGCTTAAAAATGCCTATGCCATTTGCAGCTTAAAAACGCCTAGGTGGGCATGAAGCCATAGACTAATGCCCCGTACACACGGTCGGACATTGATCGGACATTCGGACAACAAAATCCTAGGATTTTTTCCGACGGATGTTGGCTCAAACTTGTCTTGCATACATACAGTCACACAAAGTTGTCAGAAAATCCGATCATTCTGAACGCGGTGACGTAAAACACGTACGTCGGGACTATAAACGGGGCAGTAGCTAATAGCTTTCATCTCTTTATTTATTCTGAGCATGCACAATTGGAAATTCCGACAACGGATTTTGTTGTTGGAAAATTTTATAGCAAGCTCTCAAACTTTGTGTGTCAGAAAATCCGATGGAAAATGTGTGATGGAGCCTACACACGGTCGGAATTTCCCACACCAAGGTCCTATCACACATTTTCCATCGGAAAATCCGACCGTGTGTACGGGGCATAACATAGACAGGCCTTTTTAAGCTGCAAAAAAAGCTCAAAAAAGCAGCTGTAAAAACGTCTGTGTGCATGAGGCCTAATTGTCAAGCATGAAGCTTAATTCACAAAGCTACAACACCAGAATAGGTATTCTTATTTGATTTTTATCAAAGTTATTTTCAGTTGAAATGTGAAAATTACAGCAAAGTGGTGGAAAACAGAGTGCCCTAGGAAGCAATGTGTTACTGTTTTGTAAATTAAATCTACTGTGTGTATTGGCCACAGCAATGAATCATCTTATTTCTTTCATCATTTAGTGAAGATTGTGAAAAGGAGGCAGAATCTGGCTATCTGGCTATTAAAGATGAACTTCAGCCATATAAAAAGTACACAACAATTCAGCTAGGAATTCATTAACACATCATTAAATGTACTTTTTAAACACAAGCTGTGGATGTAGCTAAATTTGACTTGGTATTCACCTCTTGCAATCCACTGTACAGCAGAGCTTAGACTGAGGAATGAGAAGGAGAACAAGTAGCCCAATCAGTTAGGCTGTAATGTTCACTAACAAGGAGCATGCTGATGAAAAAGCATGGCCACAGAGAGATGAGCTTCTCAGTATGCTGCTTCCTATTTACTGTCCAGTCACAGGCTGGGGGTGGAGAAAATACCTGAAAGTGTTAGTAGAGCAGAGAAAAATCAGATCTCTGGCCCAGCAATTCAGGCCTGTGCTGTTTGAGGAGTGCTGCATAAAGCTCAGTACACACATAATTTTTTTGTTCAACCAGCGAGTTGAACAGGAAAAAAGGAACAGATCTCTTGATCAACATAAGGGATGTTGATGCAGGGATCGCTCTCACTGAGACATTGTATTCTGACAGGGAGACTCCCCACCCTGCCAGAATACAGCCACAGGCTTCAAGCATTAATCAATGCTAGCATGACTGTTCGACAGAAGCCGATCGTTAGAACAGTAAGCAGTACACACGACTGAAAGATGGCTGGTCCCGGTTTAAATCTTAAACCTTGATGGATAGAAGTACAAACCCTTGGCCAGCTAAAATAATCACTAAATACTGTATGTATTTCATCTGTCTGTTTAGCTGTTTACCTGAAGTTTAGCTTTAAAGGCAATACTGATTTGTGTGCATAAAAGGCAATATACACATCTAATGCCGCGTACACACGAGCGGAATGTCCACCAGAAAAAAATCAGACGGAAGCTTTTCATCGTATATTCCGATCAAGTGTGTGCCTCATCGGACTTTTCTTTTAGAAAATCCTGATGGACCTAGAAATAGAACATGTTCTAAATATTTCCGAGGGAACCAATTCCTATTGGGAAAACCGCTCGTCCGTATGCTGTTCCGATGGACCAAAAACGAAGCATACTCTGAAGCAAGTACGAGACGGAAGCTATTGGCTACTGGCTATTGAACTTCCTTTTTCTAGTCCTGTGGTAAGTGTTGTACGTCACCACGTTCTGGACGGTCAGACTTTGGTTGGACTTTGGTTTGACCGTGTGTAGGCAAGACCGCTTGAATGGAATACCGTTGGAGTTCCGTCGAAGAAACCTTCGGAGTTTATTCCGACTGCAAAACCGGCATTAGAGAGGTTTCACACTGCCACTCTGTGGTTTGGCAGCAGTTGCAGGTGCAGTGCAATGTACCTGTGGTTTTTATGCGGGTTAGCTGCAGTTTCTAATTGACTTCTATTAGATTGCAAATTTTTTTGTGGTGCTTTCAGAAAATGCACCAAAAAACTTGCGATCTAATAAAAGTCTATGGGAAACTGTAGGTATCCCACACGAAAGCCACAGGTACACTGCACTGCACCTGCACTGCCACCATACCACACCTTGGCAGTGTGATACTGCCTTTATAGTTTTAAATTCTGTTGGACTACAATTTGTCATTTAGAGAACTATAATAATTTTAAAAAGCTCCCTTTAAAAAGTTGTCCTTTTGCCAAACCACTGTAGAATAGGAAAATGAGAGATCATTCCCTCTAGAGCTCAATATTATAATTAACGTGTTACAAAATGAATCATGTCCTCAAAAATTATTTAATTTGAATTCAGATGATATTCAATGCTGATGAGAAGGACTCGTGCTTTGTTGTAATTACCTGTGTTTACCATGTACTTAACAGCCTTCTGAAATTAGAAACTGCTGTTCTGTCAACTATTGAAATAGAAGATATCCTGAAGGACTGGAGACTCAGACATTACTGAAGCCAAGCAGATTCTGGTCTGGTGATGTGTAATAATTGTGATTTCATTGCTTTTTCTTATCTGCTTCTGTTCTGTAAATTCCATCACAGTAATTTCCTCAATTTGATTGTTAGGTAGGAAGATCTGCCAACAATAATTACAATTACATTCTACCCCAGTTGTAATAGGTGAAGCATTGTATTCTCAGCACTCCTGTACATATAAGGTCTTTTTGAAAAACAAAACCTCATTGCAATAAATTTAAGGTAATCACACTTGAGTAGACATCTTGGAAAATTGTGATCTAATTACATGAGCAGGGAATTATTTTCTGGGTTTTCCCATCCTCCAATGGGGACACTAGTTCTGGTGACCTTTGTTATAACCAGAGGTTTCCCTCACTTTGTAGGGATTTCATCTCACTTGCTGTTTTGGCTATGAAACAAGAAGTAGGGTTGCCAACCACCAATAAATTTACAAACAGTTTGAAAAAATCGATAGATTTTTACACTGTCCATGAATGTCCTTTATGGGCAGAGGTTGACCATAAAAAATATGGCCAGGGGCGAGCTTTGAAACTACACATGTGCAGTTCCCAAGCTGGCTGAATCGTATTCAACAATCATCAGCTTGCCTTCGCTAAGCGGCAGCGGGGTGGGATCGCGCTTTCACTGTGGGCTGCATGAAAAGCACACCTGATAGTTCACAGGCTAACGCCCTACACCCTGTGATACCTCTACTGCGCTTCTGAATACGTGAAAAAAAGTATAATTTAAATAAACTATATTTGCCACTTAATATGTAACAAATACGTGACTGAATTTAAACCTCTAGAGATAAGTGGAGTAAATAGTAGCGCTCAAATAAATAAAAAATAAAAATAAAAATTAAGAATAAAAATACAAATGTGCTAATGAAAGCAATGATCAATCTAAATGAACAGTAAAAGTATATATGTGTGAATATTGACAATAATACCCTCATTGAGAATCAGTCACAATATGAATGTGATCTGACAAAAAAGTTATTGGTGAACACTGTGAGCAAACACATCCTATCACATAATGTTCAAAACAACACACCCTGTGGCAGATGTGAAAATAATAAATGAAATCTTAACATAAAGTTCATATCATGTGAATATATTCTAACACAAAAAGTTATTGGTGAACACTGTAAGCAAACACATCCTATCACATAATGTTCAAAGCAACACACCTTGTGGCAGATGTGAAAATGATAAATGAAGTCTTAACATAAAGTTCATATCATGTGAATATATTCTAACAAAAAAAGTAATTGGTGAGCACTGTGAGTAAACACATCATATCACATAATAATCAAAATAACACACCCTGTGACAGATGTAAAAATAATGAATAAAGTGTTGACATAAAGTTTATAAATATTTCGATGAATGGTCTGAAAAAATCTATAAATGAAAACTCTTGGTTGTTCTTTGTGATCTTCCACCACACCTCAGTGTTTGTGCTTCCATTCCCACTTACAGATTTGCACTCACCAGCTACAATTGCCTCCCACTCTCGTGTTTGGCATAACTCGCCTCAACCCACACTTATTGGGGGTTAAAATGTGATCTCCAGATTCCAAACGTGATCTCCAAATTGCAACCTCACGAATAAGTCAGTTGTGACGAAACATGTCGGGGCATGGCTATAAGGCAAGCATCTGAAGCTTGACGCAAGACGTTGTGACGTGACACGCTGCATCGAATGGTGGAGGCTTGAGACTAGGAGTGGGTGAGACTGCACATCTGACACACTATAATGGGTCCGCCGTGACTACTATAGATCGCTTTACCAGTGCATGGAGTTTATGTTACGATTTCCTTTGGAGTGTTTTTTTGGCCTGCTTTGGTTATTACACATGTGAGTGCAATGGCGTGCGATGGTTTGAATTTTTAATAAATGTGCTGTACTTTATCACACTATTTGGAGCATTTTTTCATTTTCATGTGGAGCAATCGCTTCTTGAGGAAAAGGATTTTTTGCATTTACGCTCGCTATTTGGAGATCACGTTTGGAATCTGGAGATCACATTTTAACCTCCAATAAGTGTGGGTTAAGGCGAGTTATGCCAAAGATGAGAGTGGGAGGCAATTGTAGCTGGTGAGTGCAAATCTTTAAGTGAGAGTGGAAACACAAACACTGAGGTGTGGTGGAAGATCACAAAGAACAACCAAGAGTTTTCATTTATAGATTTTTTCAGACCATTCATCTGAATATTTATGAACTTTATGTCAACACTTTATTCATTATTTTCACATCTGTCACAGGGTGTGTTATTTTGATTATTATTAATTACTTTTTTTGTTAGAATATATTCACATGATATGAACTTTATGTTAAGATTTAATTTATTATTTTCACATCTGCCACAGGGTGTGTTGCTTTGAACATTATGTGACAAGATGTGTTTGCTCACAGTGTTCACCAATATTTTTTGTCAGATCACATTCATATTGTGACTGATTTTCAATGAGGGTATTATTGTCAATATTCAAACATATATACCTTTACTGTTCATTTAGGTTGAGCATTGCTTTCATTAGCACATTTTTATTTTTCATTTTTATTTTTTCATTTTTTATTTATTTGAGCGCTACTATTTACTCCACTTATCTCTTAGAGGTTTAAATTCAGTCACGCATAAAAAGCACGCACGCCACATGATTTTCCCACCAACCACCATTCCATCGCAGAAACTGGGGGGAAAGATGCACTTCCTCCGGCTGCTCGGTCACGCACGGGCTACCTGCTTCTTCTCTGCCCTCAGCCCCTCTTTGCCTACCTGCCTGGTGGTGCAGGCTTGTGCCTCAGTTTGCCTGCTGCCACCCAGAGTGCCCAAAAAAAGTTTCCCAGAAGAATCTCTAAATTCCATAAGTATAGGGGGCCGAGGGAGCTGGGTGCCAAATACTGTAAATGCAATGGCGATAGATGAAGCAGTCTAATGGGGGCCAAATGAATACATGCAATGGATCAGTACTAATGGGGCAATAATAAATGAATGCAATGGTCAATGTATGGAGTGGTCTACTGGGGGCAATTATGAATACATGTAATGGAGCAGTCTACTGAGGGCAATAAATGAATGCAATGGTCAATGAATGGAGCAGTCTATTCTCTGGGGGCCAAATGATAACATGCAATGGAGCAGTACTACTGGGAGCAATAATGAATGAATGCAATGGTCAGTGGATGGAGCAGTCTACTCTCTGGGGCAATTATAAATACATGCAATGGAGCAGCCTGCTGGGGGCAATAATAAATGAATGCAATGGAGCAGTCTACTCTGGGGCAATATGAATGAATGCAATAGAATAGAGAAGTCTCTGATGGCAATAACTGCAATAGAGCACTGACAGCTATACTATAATGTTTGCTTTTTCTTCCTCCTCTTTGTGCTGTTAGGTTGGTTCTCCTGAAACCACGATCAGGCCACTGCTATTGACCAACCTGTTCCACCACTGCTGCCAACACCTTGCCTGTTGCCTGCTGCCCTTCTTGGATCAAGTGAACTGTTGAGCAAATTTACAAAGACATATATAGTTGCAAACCTTTACAGTTATATCATGAATTTTAGGAATTTCTTGAGGCAGATTGTCTAAAGATTGTATAGCTTTATTCTACAAGATGACTTTCTATGCTTGACTGCGTCAACCACATTCTCACTCCATATGATGCCCTGTGCAGTTATTTTCAGTCAAGTGATGATGCAGACCACTTGGTAGCTGTGGACATCATAAGTGTCTTTCTACAGTATCCTATCACTAAGTTCTACTTTCTGCCAAATTTCAACCAATTCAATCAAATTTTCCAGAGCAATTCTCCTATGTTAACTGACTTGTACTTCAAGTACTGCCAACTGCTTAAAAGTCTTAAGCTTTGTACACACGGTACAAAAATTGGAAGGGAATTGTCGTTTGACAGGCTGTTGTCCAAAATTCTTACTGTTAGTACTCTCCTTTCGACAATTGTTTTCCAATTTTCCAGACAACAAATGTTGGATGGCAGGTTAGTAAATTTTTGTCTAACTACGGCTCCACATCTGATTTTCAGATGGTCAGTACACAAATCCGTCACACAAAAGTCGAAAGTAGAAACATGATCGGAACCAAGGAATGAGACGAAAGCGGTCGGTCTTGTAAACTAGCATTCATAATGGAGAATTAACATTCGTGGCAAGACAAATTATAAAATGTCTAAATGCATTCTCTTCTTAATGGGATAATAATGAAGCTGCTTTTCTGGTGATACAGATGTAGTTATGCCAAATGTATTTTAAAAGGCATTTGTTTTGTACGATCTGAAAATTGGGAATCAACACTCACCAAAATTCTACTAACTTCTACTAACACAAAATTAGCATAAGGGGCTCAAAGGGGGGCGCTTGAGAAATTAACTTCCTCTTTATACTCTCATAGTATGTCACTACGTTCGTGTTTGTTAAATGACGATTTGCGGATAGTTAGTATGCTAGAAAAAATCCTGCACACGCCCTTTTGACAAAAATCGGGCGTCCAACAATCAGACCGTGTGTAGGAGGCTTTATGGGCTACTTTATCAGTCCAAACTTGTTGGTTTCACTTGAAAACTATGCATTGATTGCATTTGACCACACTAATAGTGTAAATTTCAAGCCAACAGACAGTATTTTCATTGGCTATCAAACAAGGGAACATCTGTCTACAGTAAGTGATTTGTCAGCTGTTCAACAGTTCATGGTCTAAGCAACAACATTTTACAGAGCAGTAACTGCCATTAAAAGACTGATGCTCATTGCAAACGGAATCATTCAGCTATTGGCTTTACTAAAACCTTCAAACAGGTCTACTGCTAAATCTGGGGACATTACTAAACTTGCAAAGCATTTTCCACTAACTATTCCCCTGCCTGATGGTGACTCACTGCATACTGAATTTTGTGAATACCAAGTGACAGATTTCATTGATGTTGCTGAGACTGACACATATAATTGTTATTGTCACATGGTAGGGCAAAGCTGTATTATCCTTCAGGACAACCTGAAAGTTCCAACATCTGCTAAAATTTGCAAAAACTATGCTTTCCCTTCTCCATGAAACAGCTGAGGTGGAACGTGTAATTTCATATGTTAAGTTAATGAAAACTGATCTTAGTACCAAACTTTCCGCTACAATGTTGGAAGGCCCAGGAAGAATTACTCAACAAATGCTTGAACATGTTGATACCACAATGTATGACCACAAGGTTGAAACTTTATCAACGCCTAAATGTAGACCACTGTGTATCTCCTCTTCCACTGATAACGTGTATAAGGACAAAGATGGGGATGTGGTGCTGTATAAATACCACTGACTGCAGAAGCATGTACATGTACAGTGACAGGCACATAAGGAAGGAATCAACCGTTTTGTAAAAAAGTAATTTTTTTTTTTTTTACTGTGATAGCAGTAACAGTAACATTTGAAACAGTTTTAAGCGCAAAAAATACAGTTTGAGCTATGAAAACATTAGGGCTATAGCCTGTCCTGGCCTAAGTGTTTTTCTATGTATATTTTGCCTACAAAGGCTAATTTTGCTTTATTTTGCTTTAGATTTTGGAAGTAGCACTGTCACCATGGGAGCAGTAAACAAAAAAGTGCACATCTCCCAGCCAGCCGCCATTACATGTGAGTAAGTATAAGCTTCAGGCTACATGTCTTCGCCAAGAAACCAGGCTACTGATGCATTTTGCCTCATCCATCGTAGAAAACTGTGTTAACGTGTGTGGTTTCCTGTCAGAGACATGGAAGCTGAGTATGATCCTTACTCACATGTCATGGTGGCTGGCTGGTAGAATGGCACTTTTTTGGTTTACTGCACATATCACTTTGGATGGGCATATACAGCGTGCACCCCTTCACCTGTGGGTAGGGATGACCTTCGTGTTCGAGTCAAACCCATGTTCGACTCGAACATCATCTGTTCGCCGTTTGCCGAAATTGCGAATGATATGGACCATTCGCGCCAAATTCGTGTGGCGCATCACGGCCCATAACTCATTGCGGCATCGCAGTGCATTGCTGGCTGATGATTGGCCAAGCATGCACTATGACCCGCATGCTTGGCCAATCACAGCACCGTCAGTAGAGAGAGCTGTAATTGGCCAAAGCCTGGGTGGCTTTGGCCAATTATGGCTCAGCGAGTTTAGAACACGCCCCACACTATATAAGGCCGCCTGCACGGCGGCCCTGTGTAGTGTGTTCCGGCGTGCTTAGAGAGAGAGAGAGAGAGACAGAGTCATTTCATTTGAGTTGAGCTAGATTAGGCAGGACAGTCAGTGAGTTAGCTGCACTTACAGTGTATTGTGTATATATATATGCATCCCAGGTGTTGTGTGTATATATATATATATATATATATATATATATATATACACACTATATTCAGTTTAGCTGGATGTGTTCCTGTTATCTTCCTACTGACAGGCAGGCTTGTCTTGTTACAGTATTTACAGCTACCTGAAGAAAATTGCTGGTGTTCTTTTGATCCTATTAGTACCACAGTCAGGCAGCTAGACTATTTACAGTTAGTGTAGTGCGTCCTCCTCACTGTGTTCAGTTAAAGCTGCAAGTTAGTTTAGTGTGACCTCTACACAGTGTTCAGCTAAAGCTACAAGTTAGTGTAGTGCGTCCTCCTCACAGTGTTCAGCTAAAGCTACAAGTTAGTTTAGTGTGACCTCTTCACAGTGTTCAGCTAAAGCTACAAGTTAGGGTAGTGCGTCCTCCTCACAATGTTCAGCTAAAGCTACAAGTTAGGATAGTGCATCCTCCTCACAGTGTTCAGCTAAAGCTACAAGTTAGTGTAGTGCGTCCTCCTCACAGTGTTCAGCTAAAACTACAAGTTAGTGTAGTGCGACCTCTGCACAGTGTTCAGCTAAAGCTACAAGTTAGTGTAGTGCGTCCTCTGAACAGTGTTCAGCTAAAACTACAAGTTATGCTCCGTACACACGGTCGGATTTTCCGATGGAAAATGTCCGATCGGAGCATGTTGTCGGAAATTCCGACCGTGTGTGGGCTCCATCGGACATTTTCCATCGGATTTTCCGACACACAAAGTTGGAGAGCAGGAGATAAAATTTTCCGACAACAAAATCCGTTGTCGAAAATTCCGATCGTGTGTACACAAATCCGACGGACAAAGTGCCACGCATGCTCAGAATAAATAAAGAGATGAAAGCTATTGGCTACTGCCCCGTTTATAGTCCCGACGTACGTGTTTTACGTCACCGTGTTCAGAATGATCGGATTTTCCGACAACTTTGTGTGACCGTGTGTATGCAAGACAAGTTTGAGCCAACATCCGTCGGAAAAAATGCTAGGATTTTGTTGTCGGAATGTCCGAACAAAGTCCGACCGTGTGTACGCCCTATAAGTGTAGTGCGACCTCTGCACAGTGCTCAGATAAAGCTACAAGTTAGTGTAGTGCGTCCTCCTCACAGTGTTCAGCTAAAACTACAAGTTAGTGTAGTGCGTCCTCTGAACAGTGTTTAGCTAAAACTACAAGTTAGTGTAGTGCGACCTCTGCACAGTGTTCAGCTAAAGCTACAAGTTAGTGTAGTGCATCCTCCTCACAGTTTTCAGCTAAAACTACAGGTTAGTGTAGTGCGACCTCTGCACAGTGTTCAGCTAAAGCTACAAGTTAGTGTAGTGCGTCCTCTGAACAGTGTTCAGCTAAAGCTACAAGTTAGTGTAGTGCATCCTCCTCACAGTGTTCAGCTAAAACTACAAGTTCGTTTTTTGCGAGCTCTGCACAGTGTTAAGCTAAAGCTACCTGTAGAAGGTTGGTGGTGTTTTCCTGATCCTATCACTACCGCAGGCAGCTAAATAAGCTACAAGTTAGTTTTTTGCAAGCTCTGCACAGTGTTCAGCTAAAGCTACCTGTAAAAGGTTAGTGGTGTTTTCCTGATCCCATCACTACCGCAGGCAGCTAAATGAACTACAAGTTAGTTTTTTGCGAGCTCTGCACAGTGTTCACTTAAAGCTACCTGTAGAAGGTTGGTGGTGTTTTCCTGATCCTATCACTACCACAGGCAGCTAAATAAGCTACAAGTTAGTTTTTTGCGAGCTCTGCACAGTGTTCAGCTAAAGCTACCTGTAGAAGGTTGGTGGTGTTTTCCTGATCCTATCACTACCGCAGGCAGCTAAATAAGCTACAAGTTAGTTTTTTGCGAGCTCTGCACAGTGTTCATCTAAAGCTACCTGTCGAAGGTTGGTGGTGTTTTCCTGATCCTATCACTACCGCAGGCAGCTAAATAAGCTACAAGTTAGTTTTTTGCGAGCTCTGCACTGTGTTCAGCTAAAGCTACCTGTCGAAGGTTGGTGGTGTTTTCCTGATCCTATCACTACCGCGGGCAGCTAAATAAGCTACAAGTTAGTTTTTTGCGAGCTCTGCACAGTGTTCAGCTAAAGCTACCTGTAGAAGGTTGGTGGTGTTCTCATACTACAGGCAGGCAGTTGATTTTGCTGCAGTATCAGTATATATATGTGTATATATATATGTGTATATATATATATATATATATATATATATATATATATATATATATATATATATCCCAGCTTAGTGCAGCTACAGGCCATTAGTATGTCTGGAAGGCCAACAAGGAGAGGCAGACAGTCACAAGCCAATAAAATAAGGGCAAGCAGGCTCTGTGTCTAGAGGCAACAGTGCTGGTCGTAGAGACGGTGCATCCTCATCAGCACGTGGCCGTGAGACACGCTTAGCCTTTTTTTCAGCAGCTGGCTGTGTTGAGCCGCAACATGCGGAAGACTTGGTCGAGTGGATGACCAAGCCGTCCTCATTTTCCTCATCCTCTCTCACCCATGCTCAGGGTACTTTGTTGGCAAAGCAGCTGCCAACGCGGCCTCTTCCCTCGGCTCAATGGCATCAGTGACTCCTTCCCTAGCCCCACCATGTCCTCCTGAGGAGTCCCTCGAACTGTTTGACCACAGTGTTGGGTATATGCTCCAGGAGGATTCCCAGTGTTTAGAAAGCTCTGATGATGATACTGAGCTAGATGAAGGCAGTAACGTGAGCACGGACAGAGGGGGTGCCCAAGAAGGACAGCAATCTGGCAGTCATGCTCCCCCTGCTGCAGTATACTGCCAGGTTTGCTCCAGTGATGAGGAGGGAGGGGATGATGAGGTCACTGACTCAACATGGGTGCCTGATAGGAGAGAGGAGGAGGAGAAGGAGGCACATCACCAATGAGGCAGGATGCCCTCCAGGGGCCAGCCTAAGGGCAGCACACTGACTGCATCACACCCCAAAGCGCCGCATGTGCAGGGCGCTGCTGTCTCTGCCCGTTATTCCAAAAGTTCTTTGGTGTGGGCCTTTTTTGAGACGAGTGCATCAGATCGCACCGCTGCTATTTGCAACATATGTCTCAAGCGTATCTCGTGTGGCCAAAACATCTCCCGCTTGGGCACCACATGCTTGACCAGACATATGTTGACCTGTCATGCAGTTCGTTGGCAAGCGTATCTAAAAGACCCACACCAAAGAACAAAGAGGACCTCTCCTTGCTCCTCATCAGCTGAGATCTCCAACCCCACAATACCTTCAGTCCTCTCTGAGACCTGCACTGAGAGGAATGAAGGTGTAGAATTAGGTGTGTCACAGCCAAGTACTTGGGGGCAATCTGCTTTTGGTACACCGACGTCAGATTGTACCAGGCAAATTTTCCTGCCCCAGCTGCTGCACCGCCGAAAGAAGTTCGCTCCCAGCCATCCACTTGCCCAGCGGTTGAATGCTAACTTGGCAAAATTGCTAGCACTTCAACTGCTGCCTTTTCAGTTGGTAGACTCTGCCCCCTTCCGTGAGTTTGTGGAATGTGCGGTTACTCAGTGGCAGGTACCCAAACGCCACTTTTTCTCACGGAAGGCGATTCCGGCTCTATACCGGCATGTGGAAGGCAATGCCCATGCCTCGCTGGACAGTGCAGTCAGCGGTAAGGTGCATATTACCACTGACTCATGGTCCAGCAGGCATGGACAGGGACGTTACCTAAGTTTCACTGTGCATTGGGTGACTCTGCTGGCAGCTGGAAAGGATGCAGGACAAGGTGCAGTAGTGTTGGAGGTTGTTCCGCCACCACGCCTCCAAAATGCCACTACTAATGATTGTGACACACCTCTTTCCTCCTCCCCCTCCTCTTGTGCCCTGTTTAGCTCATGTCCTTAATTTGGTGGTGCAGCGGTTCTTGGACAGGTACCCGGGCTTACAGGATGTCCCGAGGCAGGCCATGAAAGTCTGTGTGCATTTCCGCTGGTCATATAATGCCAGTGCTCGGCTGGCTGACCTCCAAAAGGAGTTTAACCTGCCCAAGAACCACCTAATCTGTGACATGCCCACCAAGTGGAACTCAATGTTGGCCATGCTGCAGTGCCTGCACAAGCAGCAGAGGGCCATCAATGAGTACCTGTGCAACTATGGCACCAGGACAGGGACAGGGGAGCTTGTTTTTTTTTTCCCCACGCCAGTGGGCCATGATCAGGGATGCATGCACTGTCCTGTCACCATTTGAGGAGGCCACGAGGATGGTGAGCAGTGAAAGTGCATGCATCAGTGACACTGTCCCCCTTGTCCACCTGTTGGAGCACACGATGCATGGAATAATGGACAGGGCACTTGAGGCAGAACAGAGGCAGAAAGAGGAGGACTTCCTTAGCTCTCAAGGCCCCCTTTATCTAGACAGTGTTCCTGCGTGCCCGCCGATCACACAGGAAGAGGATGAGGAGGAGGAGGAGGATTGTGTCAGTATGGAGGTGGAGCCTGGCACTCAGCATCAGCAGCAGTCTTTAAGGGATCAGTCCCAAGAAACACATGGACTTGTACGTGGCTGGGAGGAGGTGGCTGCGGACCATGACGTCCTTAGTGACCCAGAGGACTCCGGACTGAATGCCTCAGCAAACCTACGCTGCATGGCCTCCCTGATCCTGCAAAGCCTGCGTAAGGATCCTCGTATTCGTGGTATCAAGGAGAAGGACCAATACTGGCTGGCAACCCTCCTTGATCCACGTTACAAGGGTAAGGTTGCGGACCTTATCTTGCCGTCGCAGAGGGAGCAGAGGATAAAACATCTTCAGGAGGCCTTGCAGAAAGGTCTGTGCAACGCGTTCCCAGAGACTGGGAGGTTACAAACTCCTGTTTCTGGACAACGTGTTGCTGAGGCTTTGGTCAGTCAAAGAAGGAGTGGTGGAGAAGGTGGCCGATGAGTTCTGACAATTTTTTAGTCCGCAGCCCCAAGGTATGATCGGTTCCAGCAACCATCGCCAGCGTCTGTTTTACATGGTGCAGGAATACCTAGGGGCAAGATCAGACTTGGACACCTTTCCCACCGAAAATCCTCTGGGTTACTGGGTCTTGAGGATGGATCACTGGCCAGAGCTTGTACAGTATGCAATTGAGCTACTGGCCTGTCCTGCATCCAGCGTTCTTTCGGAACGCACATTCAGTGCTGCTGGAGGCTTTGTAACCGATCACAGGGTGCGTCTGTCCACCGACTCGGTCGATCGACTGACCTTCATAAAAATGAATCAGTCTTGGATCACCACCAGCTACCAAGCACCTGATGCTGATGTAACCAAATAATTTTTTTTGAAATCTCAGATCCCTTCAAAGACTGCCTATGCTGATGCTGAGTGACTATCCTGAGTAATTATCCTCTTCCTCCTCAATGATCACGCTGATAGCTTGTAAGAACCTTTTTGGTTCTGGGCGCCGCCACCAGTGCCTAAGGCCCAATTTTTCAGCCCCTGTTTAACAGGGGCATGTAATTACAATTTTTGATGCAATACCTTGCAGCAGGGCTCGTTTCTGCGTTCCAACTAAAGTATCTGTGAGGGGTTGCAGTGTTGTGGCACCAGCACCAGTGCCTAAGGCCCAATTTTTCAGCCCCTGTTTAACAGTGGTGTGTAATTACAATTTTTGATGCAATACTTTGCAGCAGGGCTCGTTTCTGCGTTCCAACTAGAGTATCTGTGAGGGGTTGCAGTGTTGTGGCACCAGCACTAGTGCCTAAGGCCTAATTTTTCAGCCCCTGTTTAACAGGGGCGTGTAATTACAATTTTTGATGCAATACTTTGCAGCAGGGCTCGTTTCTGCATTCCAACTAGAGTATGTGTGAGGGGTTGCAGTGTTGTGGCACCAGCACCAGTGCCTAAGGCCCAATTTTTCAGCCCCTGTTCAACAGGGGCATGTAATTACAATTCTTAATCTAATATTTCACAGCAGGACCCGTTTCTGCGCCCGCCAAGAGCGAGTGAGGACTTACAGTGTTGTGGCACCAGCACCACCACCAAAGGCCCAATTTTTCTGCCCCTGTTCAACAGGGGCATGTAATTACAATTCTTGATCTAATATTTCACAGCAGGGCCCTGTGAGGGCTTACAGTGTTGTGGCCACAACAACACCTAAGGCCCAAATTTCTGCTGAGTATATAGGGCAGGCCCCTACTTTCAAACATCCAACTTACAAACGACTCCTTGCAAACGGAAGGAGACAACAGGAAGTGAGATGAAATCTACCCCTAGGAAGGGAAATTCTCTCCTGTAAGAGTCAATATGGGAAAAACATTTCTCCTTTCCACTGATGCTTTATCACCAATCCTTGTTTCACAAAAAACCCCAAATTTTCAAAAAACATTTGTCATTGGGACAAAAAGTGAGGTAAAATCTTCTCAAGAGGAGCACAGACAGCAAAACAAATGTCACAGGGGTGATAACCCTTCCCTATGTTTTCCAAAAAGCTTAAAATAGATTTTTTGGCTGGAGCTAAACACGTTAAAAATGTACCAGTTCAAAATTACAAACAGATTCTACTTAACAACAAACCTACAGTCCCTGTCTTGTTTGCACCGCCTGTATACTGCTGTTCAGAGTACAGAGCCTGTATACTGCTGTTTCCTTTTTTAATTTGGGTGCGGGGTTCCCCTTAATATCCATACAAGACCCAAAGGGCCTGGTAATGGACTGGGGGGTACCCATGCCATTTGTCTCACTGATTTTCATTCATATTGCCAGGACCCGACATTACATTAAAGCCGCAAGCAGTTTTAAATAACTTTTTTTCCTTTAAAAATGACATTTTGTGCAGGGACTGTTCTAAGCACGGGAAACACGCGCCACTTTACAGGCATACTATAGACAACCCCCAGGTATGATATTTAAAGGAATATTTCACTTTTTTTTTTTTTTACTTTAAGCATCATTAAAATCACTGCTCCCGAAAAAACAGCCGTTTCTAAAACTTTTTTTTGCATTGATACATTTCCCCTGGGGTAGGACCCAGGTCCCCAAACCCTTTTTAGGACAATACCATGCAAATTAGCCTTTAAAATGAGCACTTTTGATTTTCAACATTCAAGTCCCATAGACGTCAATAGGGTTCTAACGCTTGTGCAAATTTTCGGTCCGTTCTCAGGTTCTGGAGCGAACCAAACCGGGGGGTGTTTGGCTCATCCCTACCTGTGGGTCATGGATACAGTATCCCTGGCTTTGAGCATCTTTCCAAGTATAGCTTAAAGTCACCATGGGAGGTTCACCTTTTTTTTTGCCTATTGTTAAAGTAGCAGAAAGTGACCAATTTTCACCAAAGCTTTCAGTTCTCAGGTGGCTACCTAAGATTTCTCGTCACTTTCTGCGGTGGCTATGGAACCCAAATTGAAGGGGAATCTCTCCAATTGGACACAGGTGCCAAAAGACCTGAGTTATATTAACCTGACCTTCATGTTAATGGAGAAATATTTTTGGCTTTTTTTATACCTTAAACACATTGCTAATTGCACTAGCTACATGTGTGGTGCTTAAGGTATCATGCTCACAGGATGTTTTTTAACTCTCCTAGAAGCCAGCAGCTTTTTTGCAGAAAAAATGCCTGACACTTATAAAAGTGTCTAAAGCTTTTACAAGCTTTTAGGAGCTTTTACAGGCTTCAAGCTCTTGGGCAGCAAGTTTTCTTATCCTCTTGATGCACAAGTAATTCATATGTGCGGTGGCAAGAGGATGGGCTTTAATGCTCATATGCCACACATGAGTACATGGATGGACATGGTTTATGTGCTGAGAGTGTAATCATCGCAAGCTCCTAGCATAGCAAAAGAACTGGTTGCATGGTCTCCCAGTAGTCATATAATGGGGTAGGTCCCCCTTACGTAAAGACCAGGTTAAAGGGATACAAGACTGAGCGTGAATAAATTATTATTGCTAAGTGTATGATGGACTTAAAAGCCAAAAAAGTGAGCCCACGCAGCAGGCTGGCAACACTCCTACTTATTGTGAGGCAGCAGCTCAGCTTGGTCAGCCTGCAAGGGGAAGTGCTGTTACTGGCAAGATCTCCAGGTAAGAAACTTTGCAATAGATTAAAAAAATGTATTTACTGTATATAGTATTTAAATAGAAAACTATATATAGTCAGGCATGATGCCATATATAATGGAAAATAGATTTTGGGTTTACATGCTCATTGCTAGGGCTAAATTGCTTAATTGGACATTGCTCAGGAGCAGAATCCTTTTCTAATAGTGATGGTCTCAGACGTGTTTGGAATCAAAACCTGCCAGGAAGCCGTCACCGCACATTGCCAATCATAGGCAATGAGGCATTTCCTGACCTGTAGCTGCACATACACACGCAGTGCCGGCTTCCTGGCAGGTTCGATCCGAACACGCCCGAGCCCATTCTTATTTACTAACAGAGAGATGGTTGCAGTCTAGGCCATTGCAGACATAGAAAGACTACCAAGAATTATTTGAGGGCAGGAGGAGCATACATCTTTCCCTGCCTAAAGGGTTAACATCAGCATCCAATAATTATTTGGGGGGCAGGGGAAAGCATACATCTTTCCCAGCCTAAAGGGTTAACATCAGCATAGTTTGATTGGCATACGGATGAAAAATAGGGCAATGTTTTCAGCATGTATCATTTTTCTTTTTTTGCAGGTTTACAATGCAGTACACAGTAGTGTAAGCATCCCTTTTCATTATCGCTTTGTGACTGCCTCAGCAATGGTCTAGCCAGCTGCAGCCTGGAAATAATCACAATAATTACATTGTTCCTTTCTTCTTTTGAAAACTAAAAAAACAATGTAGGAACTCTATGGGAGAATATCTGCCTCTATAGCCAACTCCCACGTCGCTGTTTGCGCATCAGAAAAAAAAATAAAGAGAACTATGAGTTAAATTATTATTACTACTGCTAATGGCTATGCTTTTATAAGTATGATTATTCCAAAATACTGCAACACAAGGAATAAGATGTAGACAGAACAAAGTGCAGAATAATTTGTGAAGTCCAGAATCATTTATGTTAACAGAATGGAACTCGATGAAATGGCATTGTAATAAATGTGTAAAAACAATTGCTCATGAAGGATATTTTCTGGCTGTGGCAAGTTTTTTTTGTGAAAACATTACTTTAATCTACAAGTAATATGTTTCATTTTGCTGTAAATGTCATAGAGTTTTAATGTTCACCATTTCGAATTAGAAATTTATGTAATTTGCATTTCAAGGCAGTGGAAATAATTAGGTCTGCATATAAAATCGGTCACTGAAAACACTTTGGAGGTTGTTGTTATCAGTACTACTTGTCCTTTATACAGGAATCATATAGAAAAGAAGGATGTTAGCAGCGATTCTTGACTACTTCTCTTGACATTACAAGTTGCATGGCTGTCATGCTGATCCGATGACTTTGGTCCTCTATAATTCAATGCCTTGGAATATGTAAACACCATTTAGACCTTACTCTCACTTTCCTGATCTATATGCTTGCTATGAGTCAATGTATTAGAGTATTGCAGCCAGGCAACTAGCATTTTCAGGAGGAGGTGAAAATAGCAGTCACTGTATTTTTTTACAGCATAGTTTTCTTTAAGGTAATGATCACACCAGCCCAATGCTGGCACCCCAACACATCTCCAACGGGCATCTATGTTGCAAACCACCAATGTGGGCTGCAGTGCATTACAAAAAAATACAGTATGACCCAAATTTCAATGCATTGAGGTGTGTTACAGCTTTCTGCCAAGCCCCAGAGTTCCTTTAACAGGGTCTCTATGCTTGGGGGTTGGGAAGGACTGCCCAATTACGAGATCACTGTGATTGGCTGCCACAGTGTTTAAATGATTGGGTGCTGGTCCTGTGAATACTCCCACAGCACAGTAACCCTAGCTGCCTATGGATGCATATGTGCGGCGTGTGGGTGCTAAGGACCACCTTCCTTGTCACCGCACATATTCGTTACGTGGGTGGCAAGAGGTTATTGCAACATTTCTGAGTATACACATTTCCCACATTGTAGTGCAGTGCCATTCCCCAATTACAGAAACAACTGGTAAGTATCAAAATTCAGCATGACCAATAATTATATAAACATATTTAAATTCTATAAATAAACTACCGACACAGTAATCCACGAGTTTCCAAAAAACACAAAATAGTGAAAACAATGTCAATAAATCAGTGTCATCACAGTGTCTAATAATTAATAATATTCATACGTGATCCCCATAATATAGTGATCCACACTGTAATATCCATACGGTGAAGCTATAACAAAAGATACTAAGCGCCAATGAATAATGTTAATCTAAAGTGCAATTTAAACCAGCTATAAAAAATGTATTTATATTCTGTACTTAAACATATGCATAACTATCTCCAGTAATCACCACTCTGTACTTTCCCTCAGTGTAGGTCCATATTCCTAGGGCACGGTTTACCACCACTAACTGTGGTCAGACAACCACGTTTCACAAATGCATTCTTATGCCGCGTACACACGATCAGACTTCTCGTCAGAAAAAGATATGACGGCTTTTCCGATGGTATTCCGCTCAAGTTTGCCTTGCATACACACGGTCATGCAAAAGTTCGCTGAACTTACGACCGTCAAGAACGCGGTGACTTACAACACTATGATGAGCCGAGAAAATAAAGTTCAGCGCTCCCATTAGGCTCCTCTCACAGTACTTTCCCCTGCCCCGATGAAGTGGACCAATGCATAAAGCAGAGCTTAATGACACATATCTGGGAACTGTATTTGTCCAGGCAGTGCCCTAGAAATATGGACTTACACTAAGGGAAAATACAGAGTGGTGATTGCTAGACACGGTTATGCATATGTTTAAGTACAGAATGTAAGTACGTTTTTTTTATATATAATGTTGTTATAAAATGAAGTTCTATGCCATGTGCGATAGCGCTGCACTAGAATAAGGGAAAGATGCATGTTTTTCCTTATTTGTATTTTATAACTGAGCTTAGTGCTGGCAGCTTGGGGCTTTGAATGCAGAAGTTTTGGTGTGCTTTCAGAAAGAACACCACACCTGCAGGATATAATAGAAGTCTATGGCAAAATGCAGCTACAGTAATCCGCAGGAAAGCCACCGGCGCATCAGTCAGGCCCCTTTCAGACAATTGGTCCAATCGGGTCCGCCAGTCAATTTTTTTTCAGGCAGACCTAATCAGACCCTCCATTCACCTCTATGGGTCAGCAGATGAAAACAGACTTGTGTCCGTTTACACCCGCCTACTTCCAATCCATTCCCCCCCCCCAAAAAAAAACAGAAGGGGATCCGTCCCCTTCTGTCTGGGCAGATTGGAGGGCCCATAGATTAGAGCAGGCTGCGTTCGTGTCTTCTATGCATAGTGTACAAGGACCTGATCTGATGATCGCTGATGATCGCTGGTGCAATACCCCCCCCCCAAAAACAAGAATATAAGTGCACATTTTTTTACCTGCAAATACCTGCATTTAGTATTATTTTTAAAAAAAGTGAACTTATCCTTTAATTGAACAAGCTGGAGTTAGAAGCTGATTGGCTACCATGCTCAGCTGCACCAGATATTGCACTCTCCACTATTAGTAAAACAACCTCATTGTTTAAAGTGACACATAGCAATCAACTGAATATTTTTTTTCAGTACCTGAAATTTGATTAATTGATTGATTTTTTCAGGATGCTGCAATTTTTACATAATCAGTGTTTGATTCCCAGCTTGATTAAACCAGTTAATGTGTTGTAATACTGCAATAACTTTCCGTGAACAATTTTATATTAATGCAATTAATAGTAGATAGTATGACTTTAAATGTTTCTTTCTACTACTGATTTCCAACTGCCAGCATTTACAGACACATTGGTTAAACCCGCCTACACCTGTCTCTTTATATATATAGTGTTGAAGCAGCACTGGGTATTGAATTAACTTTCGCACAAGTGGATTTAGTCCAAAGTAAATCCCATAACAAAAGCACAGGGATGAGCACAAACAGAAATAAATCTGTGAAAGCAGTCACAGTGCCAGAACTGGTAAATCGTGAACAGAATTTCTTTCCAAACATGCATTCAATCGTTCGCTATGAGCTGACTTAACAAATGGCGACACTATGTCGTGGGAGGGCGGGGGGAGGACTAATTTACTACAATCCCAGTGCCAGCTACAGCAGTCTATTGCAGTATGATCACGAGTGGTATAGCTTCTGGTGATACTGTTTAAATGGCTATAGATTTTGCACAGTGCTTTGCAGGCTCAAACACCAGCTATAAAATAGACTATTATGTGAATTTTATTAAACAAAAGCTGCAGTGAAATACAAAGGCTGCCAATATTGACTGCTTCTTCTGAAAATCGTTGTTGCTGGCTGATACATTGGTTTCACTAGTTTATTAGGTTACTGACATGATGCATGTATGTGGCTAAGATCTGTCTTAACTCTGATGTAACTTGTTGCTTCCGTGTTTTGGGTTTGTGGCTCAGACAGTATTGAAGCTAGAGAGAGCCAGGCAACTGGCATTTTCAGTAGGAGCTCGTCAATAAAAACCTGCACATTTCTTTCTCCTTTCCTTAAAGGAGAAGGGTTTGCAAAACAGAGTAGTGCATTAAACAATACCAGATCTATTAATAAAGCGGTGAGTCCAGTTCTGGGAGGGCGTCCATAGACAATGTCCTCCCAGATCTATGCCGCCCCCCCCCCGTAAGGCGCGCATTGTTGCGCTCTGTTACCACTGTGTCTTTTGGACACAGCTGATCACAGATCGGGGTAACGGGCCAATCACAGCCGCCCTTTACAATGTGATCAGCTGTGTCCAGTCAAAAATAAACTTGCCGGTTATCAGCCTTTCTTTCCTCACACTCTGTCACAGCGTGGGGAGAGGAGAGTTGGTTACCGGAAAGTGTGACGGGACTTTTACACTGATATTCAGGGCACTAATCATCAGTGTCCTGATTATCATTGCAGCCCCAATGGTGCCTATCAGTGCCACCTATAAGTCCCATCAGTGCTCATCAGTGCAGCCTCATCAGCGCATATCAGTGAAGGAGAAAAATTACTTATTTGCAACATTTTATAACAGAAACTAAGAAAAACTTTTTTTTTTCAAAATTTTCAGTCCTTTTTCATTTGTTTAGCAACTAATAAAAAAACTATTTGTGATTAAATACCACCAAAAGAAAGCTCTATTCGTGTCAAAAAAATGATAAAATTTGCTTATGGGTACAGTGTTGCATGACCGCGCAATTGTCATTCGTAGTGCAACAGCACTGAAAGCTGAAAATTGGTCTGGGCAGTAAGCCCTGGTTCACATTGATGCGATTTGGCATGCAATTTGACATGTCAAATCGCATGCCAATCGTTGGCAATTGCAGTATCTGAATCAGGGCAATGTCGCATTTGCGGCGCCGCCGATTTTTAAAAGTAGTTCTGTACAGAAACCCGCACAGATGTCTCTGAAATCGCCTCCGAAGTTGGGACTGACATGCGGGAATGAAATTGTGTGAGTTCAGCTGAACTTGCACAATTTCATTCCTGCAGTCAGTGTGAACCTAGGTGAAGGGTGTGAAAGTGCCCGGTATTGAAGTGATTAAAGAGACATTTACATTGGA
The DNA here is from genome assembly GCA_037952925.1 of Lithobates clamitans. Lineage (NCBI taxonomy): Eukaryota > Metazoa > Chordata > Amphibia > Anura > Ranidae > Lithobates > Lithobates clamitans. The sequence goes on along the minus strand of JBBGZY010000160.1, from coordinate 9,102,666 downwards.
GTTTTCATCTTATATGGCTTTCTTATATTCTTTCACATATGAATCATGATCGATGCATTTTCATAAATGCTGGCATCTATACGTATTATTATGTTTTCTTAGTTTAATATTACTATCATGCACATAATCACTATTTCTCTCATGCATTCATCACATTTATTTATCATTCATGCATTTTTACATGCATTTTTTGGTTTACCTATAGACACTATGGGGTTGATTTACTAAAGGCAAATCCACTTTGCACTGCAAGTACACTTGGAAGTGCAGTCACTGTAGATCTGAGAGGGACATGCAAGGAAAATAAAAAACAGCATTTTTTCTTGTATATGATTGGATGATAGAAATCAGCAGAGAGAAAGCGCATGCGTGGCAGCTTCCAAGATGGCCGCGAGCATCTAGAGCTCCGCTCCACCACGGCCCCATAGCAGCCACTGGAGCTCGAGAACAGATCGAGACGCTATAACTTTAGTATCAGGGGGCTCCCCGAATCTAAAAAGGAGGTTCAATTAGCAGTCAAATCACCCATTAAAGGTCTCATCCCAGATATTGCAGAACACTGCCTCGAATTGCACAGGGCCCTACAACCCCCCCACACTGACGGCCTCCCCAGAGACATCATTGTAAAGCCCCATTTTTACTCAGTAAAGGAGGAAGTGATGAGGAAGTCCAGAAGCTCCGACTCCCTCACCTTACATGGGCACAAAATCCAGATATTCGCAGATCTATCTCCTTACACAGTGCAGAAAAGATGATCGCTTAAACCCCTACTCCAGATCCTTATCAAGAAGGAAATCGCATACAGATGGTTATTCCCGCTCTGCCTGAACTTCTCCTATAGGAACAAAGGCTACAGTTTCTCCTCTTTTGCAAAGGGAGAGCGCTTACTGCTACACCTTGGCCTGCTCGCTCAAGAAATACCCCTCGTCCACACCAACAAGGGACCCCCCTCTTCCACTAAGAGGCCCCCCCAGCAAGCCCGCTGCAACCCACTTGGCTGAAACAACACTCTAAGAGATCTAAAGAAAACTTACCGACTTGGGGAGCAAGCTAATCCCAAATAGACCAGGGCTCTGGTCTGTAACTTTATCTCCTCACATGATTGGGGTACGACCCCGGGACTACATTTCGGAGGCTCTCCTCTGAGACTATAGAAAATAGTGAAAAAAACTGCGCTAAAAACCAAGTGCGGATCAAATAATGTGAAAAGCAGCAATCCCCACAAAAACATCAATTGTAGAAAAGCATAAGAAAAGTAAAGGGTTGCGCTAATACTAATAGAACATAATGAATAATTTACAATGAAAAAAATTCATATAGTGATCATAAATAAATCAATGTGCAAAACTTGGTGATAATAAAAAATCCATTAAATAAAACATCAGTTAAGTGTTGTGAGAAGTCCAAATCACCAACAATATGTAAAAAAGTCCAAGTCGCCGACAATATGCAAAAAAGGAGTCCAAGTGATATTAATGAAGATCTGTGACAACAGGGAAGGGTCCACCACCAGAAATGGAAGGGGTTACTCCTTACCAGAAGGCCATGACCCCCCACCACAGAGGATCACAGCAAGCGGAGATCTTTAAAAGCCAAAGTTGGGAACTGTCAGCGGTGTCCACCAGAGGTCATCTCATCAACAGCAACTCCAACGACCCGGGGCATAGATACCATAAAATAGAAGGGGCTCACATAGTGTAAAACCACTTAAATTTATTAAAAGTAAAGTAAATACAAATGCACACTTACAGAGTGTCAATAAATGGAACAGCCTTAAGTCCGGCGCCCCCTGTGCCCCTGGAAGACGTGATGATGTCACGAAACGCGTAGGGCGGAGCCAGACGACGCGCTGACGTCACCCCCAAACGAGTTGCATTCCAGCAGGACGGGTTTGTCTGAGCTCCGGTGGCCACGGAGCCGGACTTAAGGCTGTTCCATTTATTGACACTCTGTAAGTGTGCATTTGTATTTACTTTACTTCTAATAAATTTAAGTGGTTTTACACTATGTGAGCCCCTTCTATTTTATGGTATCTATGCCCCGGGTCGTCGGAGTTGCTGTTGATGAGATGACCTCTGGTGGACACCGCTGACAGTTCCCAACTTTGGCTTTTAAAGATCTCCGCTTGCTGTGATCCTCTGTGGTGGGGGGTCATGGCCTTCTGGTAAGGAGTAACCCCTTCCATTTCTGGTGGTGGACCCTTCCCTGTTGTCACAGATCTTCATTAATATCACTTGGACTCCTTTTTTGCATATTGTTGGCGACTTGGACTTTTTTACATATTGTTGGTGATTTGGACTTCTCACAACACTTAACTGATGTTTTATTTAATGGATTTTTTATTATCACCAAGTTTTGCACATTGATTTATTTATGATCACTATATGAATTTTTTTCATTGTAAATTATTCATTATGTTCTATTAGTATTAGCGCAACCCTTTACTTTTCTTCTCCTCTGAGACTGTCTACTCCTACCCGTTGACCCAGAAGGAAGCCCTTCCCTTTTACCCTACAGATTTTGATCTAATAGGGCGACAGGGAACTCCAGCTCTAGGCATTTTTGGAGGGACAAGGAGTCTACCCCTTGAGCCCTTGAGTGGGCACCTTTTAACCGCTGACTGCCTTTCCTAGACGGCATCCCACACTAACATAGTGTTTTGATACATATGGAGTCTTCTTTTCCCCTCCCTTTTTTTTTTTTCTCCCTCAATCCCTATAGAGGGAGTCCCAAGCCTCTATCCTCCATAAGGTGGAAACAGTTATGTTAAGGTTAATATTTTCTGTATAATATGTTTCTTTTACCTCCTCCTCCAACTTAGCTCTCAAGATTTTTTACAGCAGTTGTACAAGAGCTCTTACCAATTATACTTGAGGGGGGCTACCCCGATATAGGCTAAAGGGTTTAATCATTCCCCCAAACTGGGTCTGGGTGCTCTCCTGGCTCTTGGGCTGAGGGGCCTGGATGGTGACCGGGCCAGGGACAGGGCTTCCGGTGTTCTTGTTTGTTTATCTTTAGCTCCTAATATAGGGCGCTCTGTTCAGTTTACATTAGGAATGCTTAATACAAGTTATTTTTTATAGGTGGTGGGGCTGTGGTGGCCCCAGTGCACCTACGAAAGTCTCCGTGGACATCTTTGGTGTCCCAGGAGACTTCCCTGGAACACCTGTAGTCAGGGCGTTTCGGTCCTGTCGGGTTATGGGACAACGAATGGTGAGCACATCCTTTCCCTGGGTGGCGGTCGGGGGACCCCCGGGTACTATGTTATTTAAGTTATGAAGCTTACATTAGCAGTTTGACGCATGATTATTCTTGTGTAACCTCTCTCTCTCTTTTCACCCCTTTCTTTCTCTGCTTCGCCTTCACTTGTATAAGTTATTCCAGGATCTCCAACCACCTCTGGCTCAGCTCTGCAGGTTCCTGGGCATTGACTCAACTGTCAACTTGGCTTCTACATGGCTAAGTTTCTCCAAAAGAAGATAGGATACATGCTTCTTCCACAGGTCCCTCACCTCTGATCCATGACAAACGCAAATCTCACACCCCAAACTCTCAAAATTATCACTCATAACAACCAGGGACTCAATTCCCCCATCAAACGCAGGAAGCTCTTCCAACTGTACCAGTCCATGCACACAGATGTCGTCTTACTACAAGAGACTGACTTCCCAGCTACATATAAACCTACGTTCCTACACCAGAGATACCCCCAATTTTTTATAGCCTCCGCAGACAACAAAACAAAGGGGGTGGCTTTGCTAAACATATCAACCTTTCTCAACCCAAAATTATAGCTGACCCATTGGGCTGCTACCTCCTGGTGCCCGGCTCTATTGACACGGAGACATATACTTTTGTTACCTATTATACCCCCAGCAAGGGCCAAAAACACTTCTTTGAAACTCTGCTCCTTAAGTGCGGAAGCACTTTAAGGGTCTAACGTTCATTGGCAGAGACTCTAACACCGCATTTGATTTCTCCCTAGACAAATCTGCAGGCGGGAAACCGAAACCCAAATGCCCCTCTAAACAAACCGCTAAAATTGCTCGCTTGCTGCACTCAGCCAGGCTAGTGGAGATCTGGTGAGAATTTAATCCCCATATGAAAGATTGCACAGACTTTTCAGCTCCCCACAGCTATTTTGCCAGGATAGACCACATCTTCACACACTCCACAACGATCCAGTTAATCAGAGGATCCTCGATTGTAGATTCCCCCTTGTCAGATCATTCGATAGTGACCCTGATATCACAAAGGCCATCGGGATTTAGGGGACCCTTACGTTGGCGACTGAATGAGGCCCCCCTGAGTGACCCGATACAATGCTCCTTACTTGAGCAAGCTATTAAAGAATACTTCCTTGACAATGATAACAAAGAGGTCTCTCTGTCGGGCGTTTGGGCGGCACACAAGTTGGTACTCAGGGGGAAATTCATTCAGCTTGCTTCGAAACTTAAAAAAGAACACAGGGCTGATACCCAGAAACGTATGAAGGAATTTTGTCATCTAGCGAAGGCACACAAACACAACCCTTCTCCGGAATCCATGGTGAAATTAGACACAGCTTGTGCACTTCTCAATCTGTCCCTTACAACTGCAGCAGAGAAACACCTTAGATGGACTGGGGCTAAATATTATTCCCAAAAAGACAGGATTGGCTCCAAAATTGCTGTCAATCTGAGCCCTAAACACCACATACTAGCATTTCCCAAAATTCGTTCCGTTTCGGGAGATTTAACACAAAATCAGACAAAAATATTGGACACATTTCTACAGTTCTACTCTGATCTGGACAAAACTATGCCAACTCCCCCCCAACCACTTATCCAGGACACATTCCTGGATAACCTCCCTTTGCCATCACTGACTAGGGACCACAGGGAGCTATTGGAGAGCTTGTTTACTCCCAAGGAGGTCTTGGACACCATCAAGTCCCTTAAATTGGGTTCCTGTCCTGGTTGGACGGGTTCTCCACTGGACATTACAAAAAATTTGGTCAAACTTTGGCCCCGCACCTAGCCTGGTTCTTCAATTCTCTCAGGGATGGAGCCCCTCTAGGAAATGATTTCAGCCTATATATCAGTCATCCCGAAACTGGGAAAGGACCCAAGTGAGGTTGGCAACTATTGTCCGATCTCGCTCTTCATCAACGACATAAAAAATAATGACCAAGATTCTTGCAAATAGAGTAGCGAGTTTTATATCTTCCTACATTCACAGAGATCAGAAGGACTTCATCCCTGGGAGACAGGGACCGGACCAGATACGGAGAGCAATAGATATTATTTTATTACTCCAATCATAGTGGGATGGAGGGTGCCCCCAAAAGGGTTTTTTACTCTCGATAGACCTGTATAAAGCATTTGATTCAATGGACTGGGCCTACTTGTCTGGGATACCGAGTCGATGGGGCTTCGGCCCATACTTCCTGAACATAATACATTTGCTTTATTCAACCCTGCACGCCCAAGTTCGTCTAATGGGTAGATACTCGGAACCCTTCCCTATTGGCAGGGGCACCAGGCAGGAAAGCCCGCTCTCCCCCCTCCTCTTTGCAATAGCCATAGCAACTTTGGCCATAGCAATCAGATCAAGTCCTGACGTCAAGGGGGTACTCTGCGGGAATCAAGATCATAGGTGCGCACTGTAAGCAGACGATCTTCTCCTCTTTCTCACCTCCCCACTGACATTGATGCTGACGGTCTATAAAATACTGCAAAACTTTAGCAAGATCTCTGGGTTGCGGGTTAACATGTCTAAATCAATAGCTCTAAATATATCTGTTCCCCCGGACCTGCTTACACACAACTTTGCCTTCTCATGGGCACCTACCACAATACCGTAACTTGGCGTCAAACTCACCAGTGATATCAACAATCTCTTCCAGGCGAATTACCCCCCGATGATACATAAATGTATGGGGGACCTGGAGAGGTGGTCGAAGTGTGGTCTATCCTGGCTGGGCAGAGTTCATGCAGTTAAGATGACTCTGCTCCCCCGCTTACTGTATTTATTTCACTCGCTCTCGATCCCGATTAAGAAACAATTCCTTACTAAGTTCCAGTCCTCTTTAGTGAGCTTTATCTGGGGTACCAAAGGCTACAGACTCCCAACAAGGATTCTAATTAGACAAAAATCTCAGGGCGGGATGTGTCTGCCGAATTTATGGTGGTACTACCAAGCCGCTCAACTGTCCCAAATATCCACAGTTTTATCTAGGGGTACGAAGCCTGATTGGGTATCCATGGAAAGACGAGCCATTCCATTAAATACAATGGATTACCTCCTTTGGTGTGAACCCAAATCCAGACCCGCTATCATGACACCTACCCTCTCCCACTCCATAGCTCTGTACACACTCTCTACACACAAAACTCTCTGATCTTGCCCTTGAAGCCATTATCGCACAACTTCCATAACACAACATTCCCACTGGGTATGAATATTAAATCCTTCCAATGGTGGACAGACAAGGGCCTTTACCGAATAGGCCATTTTTTCTCCCAGGCAGGCCTTCTTACCTTAACTCACTGCAGGAAGAGAAATGCCCAACTCGGAACTATTCTGATTCTCCCAAATATCCCATTTCCTACACTCCATTTGGCCCAATAAAACAGATCCCCTCACAATCACCCCCTATGAACACTTAGTGCTCAAACACTTTAGATCAGAGAGGATGGATCTCGCTGATTTACTCAGCTGTGGCAAAAATTTAGGACATTCCGTCATATGCTCGGGCCTGGGAGGAAGACACCGGCTGCTCCTGGACTACCTCGGACTGGTTTTGTGCGTTTCAATGTTCATTTAAAGGTATCCTCAACATTTCTCTTATAGAAGCCAGCCTTAAAGTTATGACGAGGTGGTATTATGTCCCCTCCAGACTGGCAAGGATCTACCCAGGAACCTCTTTTTTTGTGCTTTAGGGGATGCGAGATAGAGGGCTCTATGTTCCACATATGGTGGACATGCCCCCGCATCAGATCCTACAGGAGGAAGGTATTCCACACCCTTAGGGTCCTAACGAATACCACGGCCGATCCAGACCCCAATATAGCACTGTTAAACCACCTCATACCTGGGTTACCAAAACATCAGCAGGCACTGACTTACTATGTCTTACTGGGTACTACAATTCCGCTAGCCAAAGCCTGGAAAAACCCCACGGTATCCTTCCAAGGGTTCAAGCGGAAAGTTTCTTGGATAATGGCACAAGAAAATATATTAGCCAAACTTCACGATACAGTAGGGAAATTTAACGCCATTTGGGAACCCTGGGCCTCCTATAGCAATATCTCGATCTGCCCAGGCATCCCATCTAGAGCCACGGCGGATTCTGAACAACCATAAACCCACTTTCTAAACACTTTCTTTTCTTTCTTCTCTCACTCACACATTTTCTCTTGTTCTCTGTCTGGGACACTCTGTTCCTTCTTTCCTGTTACCTAAAGCAAGGCTTCTGGCAACCCTTTAGTTCAAATATGAGTTATTTTGAGGCTGGCATCCTGAACAAAATCTCCCCTGTTATCTGTAATTGGGGGATACTCGGGGGCCGGAGCAAACCCACAACCCAGGCAATGATACACTAGTCGCCCATCCCTATGGACAGGTGATGGAACTAGGATAGGGGGAGGGGTGGTAACTCTGACTACCTCCGGGTTGCAGTTTGACCAGCCTCGAATGCTGGCCCTTTTGGGTAGCCAGAATTCTCTGTTATGACCACAGGAATCAAGGTTTCCTACTGGCCAAAGCCACGCTTCAAGCGCTTTACTCAGATTATTACATGCTCAGATATTGTTTTTACTGGTTGATGATTTAATTGTCACTGCTTTAATTCTTCTGACTTGGAACCATATGGTTCTATGATATTTTCAGCACTGTACTGTTTGGCACTTACTGTTTTGTCTGAAATTTTCAATAAACGTTTTAAACTTTATAAAAAAAAAAAAAGAAATCAGCAGAGCTTCCCCTCATTTCAGATCTTCCCCTCAAATCTACAGTGACTGTGCTTTCAAGTGCACTTGCAGTGCACTTGTTGTGCAAAGTGGATTTGCCTTTAGTAAATCAACCCCAATATGTATATGTTATATATTATTTATCTAAAAATTTGATTTATGTCTGAACTGGTCATTTTTATATGGGTGTTATTCTCTAGATGCATGGTATTATGCGTTGAGGGTTATGCATGGATGTAATATATTTTTTGCGCAACACCTATTTTTGCTATTATTGGTGGAGTGAGAATCACACATTTTAGTGTCGGCAATCTTTTTTTTTTAATTTTCAGCTTTATTGGTTTGTGCAGAGGATTTCCCCATACATTTCTTACATATCAGGAGTCCTGACTTCACTGACTGTACTGCATGTTTGCTCTGGGCCAGTGACTGAACCAGGCAACTAGGTTATTATATGTAGCATTTCCCCCTGAAGGAGCTGCTGTTTCTGTGACCATGACTTTGAAAATAGCACCACACACTATAAAACACCTGCATGGGTGGAAAATAATTAATGCAGATGTATATGTGATACCCCAGTAGCAAAAGTGATATGAATAACAGTAACAACACAGAAAATAGTTAAACTGGTTGTAAAATATATATTTTTTTAATAACAAACATGGTATACTTACCTTTTAAATAATACCACACTACTTTAACTAAAGTAATTGGACAATTATAATAATAACAATAATTATAAAACAATTTAGGATCACAGTGCTCGATACACCAAAATATACATAATTTACATAAATGAGATTATTTCCCTGAGGAAGACACATGACCCTGTGTCAATATGCGTAGGGGAGGGGCCAGGACGGTGATGACATCTGCATCCAGCATGGAGCTGTGAGTCGGATCGTTGTCTGCAAGGCTTGTGTGTTCAAAACACTGATTTTAATGCTTGTCAGAGCCTGGTGTGCGGGAAGCACCTGAGCTATGTGAGTAACCTGAACTTTAGACATGTGCATTCATTTTCGTCCGAATGCATTTTCGTCCGAATTTCAGGTATTTTCGTTATCGTTTTAACAAACGATAACGAAAGTGCAGAATCCGAAAAACGAAAGATCCGACATAAACAAATGCTTTATTTTCGTTTTCGTTGCTACAACAGTTTGATATAGATAGGAGATTCGACATGATGATAATAACAATCTGTGTCTATCAAACCTGTGGTCGAATGTGCCTAACCTTAACTCTATTAGTCCAAGATTATTCTACATAGAGAGAAAAGATTCGATGTAGGGGAGAAAGATTCGACGTAGGGGAGAAAAGATTTGACGTAGGGGAGAAAAGATTCGACGTAGGGGAGAAAAGATAAATAAAAATAATGATGATGATGAATGTTATTGGCTGACTGTAACCAAAGAGGAGGAGCAGTAAAATAGCTAGAACGTACTTTGGCTTATGGTGTCAAAAGTTCTAAGAAGATTCGACGGGCAGGTAAACTATACGGCGTTGTACAGTTTAGCTGCTCCGTCGAATCTTCTTTGAACATTCGACAGACACCATAAGCCTTCAATGACCTTAATTTGGATTTTCAGACGAATGCAATTTTTAACGAAAAACGAAATAAAAATAAACGAATTTCGGGAGTAACTAATAAATTTATTTTTCAGATGAAAACGAAATTCCGAGACAAAATATTTCAGTGTGCACATGTCTATTATTTAATAAAGTGATGTTTTATGTAGGATATAAGCACTATTAGTAGTTTTTCTTATTACAGCTCTTAATGGGAGTCTGCATCTTCATATTTTTTTCATCACTGTTTCACTTTTAGTATTTATACAGTTTTTTTTGCATGGACTATTCATTGTTTGTGCTGATTTAAATTATCCACTGATATTTGATTCATGTATGTATATTTTGATGTATCGAGCACTATGATCCTAAATTTTCTATAATTATTGTTATTATTATAATCGTTCCATTACTTTGGTTCTGTAGCGCGGTACTATTTAAATTTGAAATATACCTGGCACATTTATGAGAGTGTAAACAGTACCAGCAGCATAGTCAGCCTACCTTTTGGTAATTATTATTCTCATTTAGGATTTTCACAATATATATGGTATACCTACCTGCTGTGTGTAATGGTTTTACACAGAGCAGCCTGGATCCTCCGCTTCTGGGGTCACTCGCCGACCCTTCTGGCTCCTCCTGTCTTCTGAGTGCCCCGAAGTAAGCAGCTTGCTAGAGGTGCACTTGTGTGGGCTTGACACGCAGTGCAGCTCAGCCCCTCCCTGATGGGGTGTGGACATCCAGTGAAAGGAACTTTTAGACAAGGTGTAATGCTTGCTTCATTGCTTTTCAGAGGTCTATTTATTAGCGGCACGCAGGCATTCAGAAGGTGCTACGGCCTTCTCCTTCCTTTTTTGTTTGCCTCCTTTGTTTTTTTAATTACAAAAGCAGCAATTTTATATTGCAGGACTGCACTACAACTGTGAGCCAAATGTTTGTTGGCACCACTGATATTTTAATGAGCGAATTTTACAGGCAGTGCCCCCTGTCAAGCTGTGCAGCCCGAGTAAAAATTTGTCATAGCCTGAAGAACTACAGGGCGATTGTAAATGACAAGGAGAAGAGACAGGAAATGCTACCAGAAATAGAATTACAGATATTGGTGGGGATGGGATCTAGTAACATCAATGGCTGAAAAGTACTAAAATTAGGTCAAGAGAAGATCAATACAGAAGACCTCTCACCATTAGGGTTGAGCTCAGACGGGTTTAGATCTTAGTCCGAACCTGCCTGAGCTATCCTGCCAGGAAGCTGTCATTGCAGACCGCCAATCATAAGCAGTTGATACATTCCCCACCCACTGCCCCAGACATACAAGGGACATGTATACACAAGTCGGAGAATACCTCTACCACTTAAGATTGGCAGTCTACAGTTACAGCTTACTGGTGGGATAGCTCAAGATAGTTCAGATTAGCATCCTGTGCTCATCCCTGCTCACCATCTACTAGCACAGATAAGTTAAATAATGTAAACTGGAGTTTCACAGCATGCATTGAAAAAGGCAGTTACAATATAATAGTGCAGAATTACCTTGCAACTAATCAGTTTGAAGTTTACTTTAGGAAGATCAGTGATGGATGAATGTTAAAGTGGCTTAATGCATGCTGCTCTTTATTTAAGCGTGTGATAGAGACTACTGCACATAGCATACTAATACACATACTCTTGTCAGGTGTGCTGGGAATGATTTTAAAATGTAGACCTTGGATGTACAAAAGAGTAAATCTGGACCATCTGACAGGAAGCTCTAAATTTATATCCTAAAATAAAAGCTGGATTTAACTTGTAATAAATACTCAGGCTATCCCAGGTTTGCAGTTACACCAAGAAACTCAGCAGCAGACAAAACTGAAGTGTTTTAAATATGCACCATTGTTCCATTATCTGTATTAATGCTCTGTCACTGGATTTCAAAGTAAAACTGTTCAAATGCAATGTGTGGCGTGCTCTGTCTTTACTAAGAAGAAGAGCGGAGTACTATTGACTAATATTTTGGGGTAACCAAGAATGGATAGTTATGGGAAGGGGGAGCAGCCAGCTCAAGATAGGAGCGATGGTGGCCAGAAGACAGAGAGTACTGATGGTGAGTTTGTCTGGTTGGAAGGATGCACCCCCTCGGGCGGCTGGACTACTATTACATGGTCCTCAGCTGCAACACTGGACTGATTGTAGGGACCTGGTCTGGAACCACAGTACTGCAAGGCCTTGAAAATTTAGTCATGAGGCTCCCTTCCTAGCCTCCAGGCGGAATCTACCATAAGTGTATGTATCATTAGGAGCTGGTGGGAGAAATGGTGCTCTGCATTGTCAGTCCCTAATGGTCTCTGTGTTGGGGGCAAACAGCAATCACTGGCAGGATACATAACGTGAATGTTTTCTTCTGTTTGTGGGACCCCAGTAAGTTAGGAGGACATTTGGTCAGAAGGGGGCGCAAACCACAAACTAACAAGCAGAGTGGTGTTTAGTGGCTCAGGCTTCAGGAGAGTAAGTGTTGACACTTTTCTTTAAGCCTGAACAACTTCTCTCTATTAACCCACATAGAGGTATGTGAACTGATTTCTCTGCTTGCCATAGGCAGGGCAGATGTGGTTTTCCACAAACCATATCTATGTACAGTATGTGTATATTATGAATACATATACATAGTACATGTAGCCAGGTGCCCGCCAGCTGTATGTGTTCCACAAGCTTGCTCACCTCTCCCTCCCCGCTGCAGCTGCGAGCAGGGAGAGATCGGCTGTGCAGAGCTGGGCTGCGTGTACCCCCCCCCACGGCTATAGACACCCAGAGGAGGAGCGCTGGCACTCTGCATTTGTGTGCCCCTGTGTGCTGCTTCTTTTTCTCTTTCCCACTGGGCTGCTGTGTATAATGAGGCTGTTGGGCTGCAGAGTGGGCTCTGTGTCAAATTCCCCACTCCTTCACCCCCCTCTCTCCTAACAGTGGACTTGAACTAATCAGAGAGCAGGATAGCCAAAACCAATCAGAGGTCGGAAGAGGACTTGCATGGTGTCTGCCACCATGAATCTTGGGAACTGGAGTTCTTAAAAGGGCGCTGCACAATATAATTGAATGGCTGCAGAACTACAGCACCCACAATTCCATAGACACAGAGCAGGAGAGGACAAGATTCTCCTGATCCAATCTGCAGAGATCAGGGCAAACCAGCACAGGGAACAGTACAGTGCAGACCTGTTTCTGGTGTTTGTGCATTGCAGAGCTTAGAGACTGAGCCTATGAGAAAGTGAGCCCTTATGAGCACCCATAGAGCCTGAGGACTAAACCACAGAGCGTCACTGTGCCATAAGACCTGCTGCCGTGTGAGTGCCTACACCAGAGATGAGAGACTGGGCCAGTGAGGGACCAATTGTGAGGACTGGAACAGCTGACTGCCAGGCCTATGGGACCAGACCTGTCACCTGCAAGGAGTGGCGAGCAGAAATACAACACTTTACCCGTTACTTTGCACACAGTTAACGCAACAGAGAATGCACTTTACTTAGCCGCCCATCAGCTATTCAATGACAGTCTTAAAGGGACAGCTATACATGCACCACCAACAGAAGGGCCCCAACAAAAGCCATCCAACACAGACAACTAGGGGCCAGGTACTTGCAACTACCTCCAGGGGTACCCCTTTGTCAAATATGATGCTACACTCTGGTAAACATGGCCCTGTCCCAACTTTTTTGAGACGTGTTGCTGTCATCAATTCGAACTTGCTTAAAATCGTACACTTTCTCAGTTTAAACAGTTGATATGTTTTCTATTGTGAATAAAATATAGGTTTATGAGATTTGAAGATCATTGCATTATGTTTTCATGTAGATTTTACACAGCATCCCCACGTTTTTTTAGAAATTTGGGTTGTAGAAGCATGAGGAATATGTAAAAAAAGGGAGGGAAGTTAAAGAGTAGCGGAAGGTGGAGGAGGAAGAGGTGAAGGAATAATAGGAGAAGCAGAGGAAGGAGTTGGAGGAAGTGGATCTGGAGGAGAAGGAGGAAGAGGTCACATTAGTTATGCTCAGCTACCTCCATGTAGAAGCACTGCTACAAATCCTTTTAAGTTTCCTTGTCTTTTTATTTTTTCTTGGGGGCAGGGTGTCCTCATTTGGGGAAATGTTGGCAACCTACAGCCATAGGATTTTATATTTAAATTTCTCTGCTTTACAGCGAGTGATGCTGCGTACACACGAGTGGACTTTACGGCAGACTTTGTCTGGCGTACTTTTCGACGGACTTTACGATGGACTTTCCGAATAAACGGACTTGCCTACACACAATCAACCAAAGTCCGACGGATTTGTACGTGATGATGTACGACCGGACTAAAACAAGGAAGTTCATAGCCAGTAGCCAATAGCTGCCCTAGCGTCGGTTTTTGTCCGTCGGACTAGCATACAGACGAGCGGACTTTTTGACTGGACTCGAGTCCGTTGGACAGATTTGAAACATGTTTCAAATATAAGTCCGTCCAACTTTTGAGAAAACAAAGTCCGCTGGAGCCCACACACGATCAAATTGTCCGACGAAGTCCGGTAGGCCGGACCAAGTATGCCGTAAAGTCCGATCGTGTGTACGCGGCATTAGTGATCGTGTGATCAAATCATTCCACCAAGTACTATGATTACCAGCAAAATAAAAAGGAAGAAGATGAGGGCACATTAGGAGCAGTTGCAGACAAGGGATGGTGGACATACCCTGTCTCTAGATGGTGCTGTCTCACAATCACTCTGGGGTTGATTTACTAAAGGCAAAAAGACTGTGCACTTTGCAAAGCGAAGTTGTACTCTGTTCACTTTCTCCAGAGCTCAGTAAATGAGCAGAAGCTCTGCTGACTTCCATCATCCAATCACGTTCAAGCAAAAATGCTGTTTTTTTTTTTATTTTCCTTGCATGTGATTGGGTACTCTTTGCAAAGTGAGGCCTTAACTCATTTACTAAGCTCTGGAGTAACTGCATTTTGCAAAGTGCACGGTCTTTTTGCCTTTAGGAAATCAACCCCTCTGTCTTTCAGAATATGCACACTCCATAATATTTCCGCCTGCATAGCCTCTGCCTGTCATTTTAACCCTGCCTGTCATTTTTTAAATTAAGGGATTTGCCTAAATGTAATGGCAACTATGACACTTGGGGGGGGGGGGGGTAAATATGAGGGGTTTTGGTAGACATTGCATTGCAAGTATGAAATGGTGTGCTACAAATAATGGTCAGATTTGCCCGTGTAAGAAACACATTCATACAGTGAACCCTAAAATAAAAACAGAACACTAGCAAAATAAAATATGCTGCCCCCCCCCCCCCTCCAAAAAATACAAATACTCAAAGAAACGAAACCCTAATCATATATTTAAAAAAAAACTAGAAGAAAATAAAAAGAATGGATAAATGTGAAATAAAAACAAAACAAAAGAAAAGAAAATGAAAAAAAGAGGTGGGGGAAGAAGGGGTGAGGGAAGAAAGGGAGGAGGAGTAGCAGGAGGACAAAATAAAAGCTTTAAGTCCAGGAACATAACTTCTATCAACTGTTAAGGTATCTATTACTTCACAGTCACTTTTGTGGTATATACTCTGTATAAAGGTTGCAAACAACTAGGTCTCCTGGAGAGACCCTTGTTTATATATAGTGCCCCCTAGCTTTAAGTTGTGATAAAGTCCCCAGCTAGTGGCCTACAGTAAGGACCATGCCAGACATATAAGACATGGCCACTACAGGATAAAGGCCCCCTGATATACTATGATAAGTCTGTCCCTGCATTAGAGTCCTGGACTCTTCAGCAGGGCTTTTTTTCTCAGAGAATAGGTGCAGGAACTCCCCCCGTCTGATTCACCCCTTGTCTCTGCCCCTACCCATCTTTGACCACCGTCCCTTGATTCCACCCCTTACCCACCTACCAGAACTGCCCCTTTTAGAGAATACAGAACCAAGTATCATTTTGTGGTGCTAAATCATTTGTATGGAACATGTTAATGATAAAAAGAAAAGCAGTAAAATAGATCTCCTGCAGCCAGGAACAATAGAATCCCAACAATAGATCCCCACACAACAACAGACTCCCCCAGAAACAATGGGCTCCACCCCAACAACAATAGATTCCCTGCAGCAACAGTGAACCACCCACAGCAAAATATCACACCCATAACAAAATATCCACCCAAGCAACATTAGACCCCCAGCAGCAACAACAGATCTCCCAGCAGCCAGCATCAATAGATTTTCCAGCAGCCAGTAAAAATAGACCTCTCCCTCAACAATAGATCCCTTTCAGCAACATAAGACCCCGCCAGCAACAATAGATTCCCCATCAGCAACAATAGTCCCTCACACAAAATCAGATCCCCACCAGTGACAATAGATCCCCCAGCAGCCAACATCAATAGACCCTCCAGCACACCCCACACCCCATGCTATTACATATAGTCAGTGCTGGAGGTGCCGGAACTGCTTTCCCCCACGTTCCTGCTGAAAAAAAGCCCTGCTCTTCAGGGATGGTGGGCAGTGCCCAAGCCACATCTCTACAGCTCACTGTTTATGTACACAGTTTGCATCTTCCTTGGGCCTTAAGGTTACAGGCCCAACATTGGGGATTACGCATTAAATTGCTTGTGAGGCCTTGCAAATACCCATGGTCCAGGCTTTGTTCATCTGGGTTTTGCCCAATACCTAAGGCCCACTGAATGGGTGCCCAGGTGGTATGCACAGAGCCTGGGGAGCCTTTCCAGCTTACCATCACTGATGGGCCTTCCAAGTATTGGCTGTACAATAGGCTATAAAGAACTACCGATCAGTCCAGCATATACTCTATGAAGTACTCTGTCGTATCTTCTGTAGCCATACAGCAAACTAAACCTCATTCTGATGCTTATGGTCCTTACCGACCACATTAACCAGGTGTTTCTTGCTTTTAATACTTTACTAGAATTGTTAACTATTTACATAGCAAACTGAAATTTGTTTTCTTCGAAGTTACAGTCAACAGCTAGGGTAAAACAATGTCCAAAAATATGCGATACTTCAAACATGAATGGTCAGTTCTTACACATATTGTCAGAACTGTTGAGTGCCAAAGGAGGGGTGCTGCGGTGGGCACAATATTGCTTTAGGTTAAGTTCTCAAAGAGGATCTCTTTTCCCCCTTCCTCTCTGACCACAGGTCCAAGGCCTACTTGTATCCTTATAATATAAAAGTGGATTGCGCTAACTTCTGTGTATGATACCACTGCTGAAATATGCAAAAATAGGATATCTATCCTATGTAGCGTGCTTTTCTGTATCAATTAATATTGTATCAAAAATATACTGTCCACTTAGTGTTTACTAGTGACAAAATAATATTCCAAATAACTGTTTAAAGTGCTAGTGCTAAAAAAAATTAAATATGACAAATATTAAGAAATGTGCAATGTGCCAATATTACTTAGTGACCATCAAATATCACATATCACCATGCATATATACTACATGCTGCAAAAAATGTCCTCAGCATGTGCACAAACACTACAGCCCACTAGATGTCCTCAGTGGGTGATTACTTCTGTGCAATGACGTTAGGTGCTACCAAAAGCTATTTAAAAAATGATTAATACTAAACAATATGCCAATATTACTAACAAAATATCACATATCAACATGCATATGTACTACATAGTGCAAAAAATTAAAAATATATGTCCTTGACATTTGCAGAAACACCACAGTACACTGGATGTCTTCATTGAGTGATAACTTCTGTGCAATGACATTCCTTTTCAGTATATTGTGCTCCTAATTCACTACTTATCGTGACTTCACCACCACCTCATGCAATGGCCACTCACCAGATGTAATAAGAATAAACGACTTTAGTTCATTAAGGATAATCAATCCTTTTGTGATGGGTCCAATAGCAGCCTTTCCAAGCAATGTATTAGTATCTCTTGCTCATAAAGACATATGGATAGCCATCATGGTATAGTATGTAATTTCATTTTATTAAAAAAAGGTAAAAACATGGTTAAACTCACATGTTATGGTGCCCTTAAGCCGGCACCAAGCAAATCCAGCAGTGTATATGGAGAGCGGTGTCTCAGTTTGTTTCCCCTCTGTTACTTCCCTAACACAGGAAGTATGAAGAAGACACAGGACAACTCTGAATTTCTCACTAGGTCAAGTTTTTATTTTTTCACTTATTGCACAGATATAATAAGAGTTTAGAGTTTATATACTGTACATATTAAAAGGCCCAATGAGGTTTTGAAAAAAAAAAAAATCAGTGTTTTTAAAATTCCCCTGAACAGAGAGGGATTTGAAGTGAACACAGGCCGCTGTGAAAATGACTTTTAGTGAAATCAGCCTCTTTTCTTTTGTAGTATGCTGCATGTTTTCTTTTTCCTTTATATGGACAGAGTATTGTAAAAAGAACGATAAACACTTAGAAAACATATTTGCTTTCAGATATTTTGGTATGTTCATTATAAACCCGAATGATCATTACAAAACTGCGATGAATGTGTCCTTGCTGTTTGTTCACATATTCAGTCTGTGGCTTTTGTAGATGAATTTTCACCGCAGTCTAGACATTTCCTCACATTAGCTGAATTCCAATTAAACATAGAGAAAGAAATATATGCATAGATGAAAAACTATTAATGATGCTCTGCAAAAAGCTCTTGCAGCAAGGTAGAGAGAGCAAGTGCCAAAATGTTTCTTTATAATGACTATCCATGATAATGCATGGAAACACTAATATGAAATCACAGGGTGTGAATGAATTGATTTCTGTAGTGTAGTGAATATTGAGATTGTGCCTGTGTCCTCAATGTCCTGCCTGCTGGCATTGTAGCTTCACCACATCACATCTAGATAGTAATAGATCTTGCACTTACTTGTTGAAAACTTTATTGTGGCTTGCAGATTGTGAAGGAATAATACAGGTCAAACCCCGGCTAGCCATGCATTTTGTCAATTCTGTGGCATAAAATTTTTTAGTTACTTATTTCTGAAAGTCTATGTCGCTTTACATAATTTTGTTGCTAAATACTTATAATGTAAAATGCTTTGTATATGTAAATCAGAGCAAGGATAAAACACTGTCAAGGGAATTCAATACAATTACAACACTCTTCTGGCAGTTTGGCACTTCTGGCACTTATTACACTCTTCTAGCACTTTTAAAATGGACTGCACCAGGTTCAAAAACCAGTTTTGGTAGCTTTATGTGGGGCAGAGTCAGGTAGTTCCTAATAGTGCCACTTCAACAACGTGAGGGTATGTCTGCTCTAAGTTCAAAAAGAATTTCGTTGATAACGAAACTGCGGGTAATTAAGCATAACTTTACCTTGGCGTGTCTCTGTACACTGTGTAGCAGATGGCATGTTTTTCCACTGCTACCCCTTCCCACCTTTCACCGCTTGTCAATGAGTCATCCGAGGCTGCCAGGCCTCCGGCAGTCAGTTACTCTAAGAGCCGGTTCACATTAGAAGTGGCACGACTTGCAGGTCGCCTCACCGAGGCAACCTGCACACGACTGCCGCGGCGACTTGCAAGACGACTTCTGTATAGAAGTCTATGCAAGTCGCCCCCAAAGTAGTACAGGAACCTTTCTTCTAAGTCGGAGCGACCTGCGTCGCTCCGATTAGAACGGTTCCATTGTACAGAACGGGAGGCGACTTGTCAGGCGGCTAGGTCGCCTGACAAGTCGCCCCCGTGTGAACCGGCTCTAACAGAGGGTGGAGCCTGATGGGTAAGCTGAGAGACTAGTTCCCCATCCAAACCACTCTGTCTTAGTGATTGACAGCAGTCTGTTTATTGTTTCGTAGTTTCGTAGACAATCTTTATGATTTCCCCTAAGTACACTTTAATGATTATTATGTTAACAAAGTGCTTTAGTGCTTTATGGAATATGGTCAGTGCAGGCTTAAGTAAATCTAATGTTGCCACTTAAATATACACAAAAAGAAACAACCAGCAGTTGCGCTGATCAACAGTTTAGCATAGCCCTTCAGAAGGCTATTGGTGATATTTAAACAAGTCAAAGGGTGCTGCTTCTCTCTATGGATCCTAAAGATGGCAGGAAAACATCTAGATGAAACACAAAAGAAGAGAGCGCAATACTGCCCTAGTGTAACTCGGCTTTAATATTTTAAAGTTAAAGTGGATGTAAACCTGATTCATGAAATTTGAGCTGGGCGCATATATCTGCAGTGTTTTGTTATCTCTCTTCAAAGCACTATGTCCCGTAGCTATCTCCTGCTCCGTTCTTCTGTTATCAGCCTGACTTCTGACAAGTTCTCCATCACATATCATAAAAGCCGCCATAGTTTTGTGTTGGGGAGGATGCTATACATAGATTAGCAGAGCCCTAAACTATTCAACAAACAGAGCTGAAAGTCTCTACCGATGAGGAGAGGGGGTGTGTGCCTTTCCTCCAAACAGCTGTCTTGGCTGTATGCCCAGACATCACTGCACTGCTAACCAGGAAGAGTAAGGCCTCTTTCACATGAACGATCCATTTAGGTCCGCCTGTCAGTTTTTTAGGCGGACCTGAACGGATGTTCCATAGACCTCTATGGAGCATTGGATGTCAGCGGTGACATGTTCACCGACATCCGACCCGCTCCGATCCGAAAAAGTGTAACAAAGGAAAAACCTACTTTTCCATCCGTTTTTGGATCAGATCGGGTGACGACGGACTCTACGGTCCGTCGTCATCCGATCCCCCATAGGGGAGAGCGGCACTCTGACAGGTCATCTGCCTGCTCAGCGGGGATCCACGGAGCGATCCCCACTGAGCAAGCGGATGTTCAAGGGGCGGATCATCACAAGTCCGTCCCGTGTGAAAGGACCCTTAATCTCCTAACACAATCTGCACTTTCTAAACATATATAAAGCTGAAGGCAGCAGATATACATATAAAACTTATGTGGGGAGATTTGTTTCATTTCTGTGAGGGTTTACATCCACTTTAAAAACACTACAATGGTCAAACTCACAGTGTGTGAAGATAGATACAGCATAAGGATTCCACTGTTGCCACAGTGGAATCCTTATGCTGTGTCTAACTTCACACAATGTGAGTTTGACCATTATAGTGCTTTTAACTTTACCATATTAAAGCCGAGTTACATTAGGGCGGCTTTGCGCTCTCTTTTTTAATGTTGCCTCTTGCAGGGTAATACCACTCAGCCTAGTCTTGTGTTTTACTTGACTTTGACAGACTGATTTAACCCATGTGTCTCCCTATTTTTCACCTCAGGTAGCCAGACCTTTTTTTTGCATTTTTTCAACAATTTTATTTTACAGCTGTGAAAATTTTAAAAAGATCCACCTAACCTTATATTTCTTGAAAGCACAGGACCTGTAGAATTAAATGATGGTGCTGCTGATTTTGTGTATCCTATGACAGTTGTACAAAATACACAGATGGGAACCATCTTTGCGTTGTGGTGTGCTGTGTTAAAGAAAGCACAGGTGTGATATTAGCATAACCTTTATGGCAGCAGCAGAAAAAGGGTTAATTTTACTTTTTTTAAACTTTTTAAACTTTTGTTTTCTTACTGTCACTTTGAGGGGAATAAAGTGATTGTAAAGGATCTTTTTTTAAATAACAAACATGTTATACTTACCTGCTCTATGCAATGGTTTTGCTTAGAGCAGCCCTGATCCTCCTCTTCTGGGGTCCCCAGCTGGTGCTCCTGACTCCGCCTGCCTTTGAGTACCCCCCTAGCAAGCCGCTTGCTGGGGGGGGTACTCGTGCGGGTCCAATCCCAAGCCGCATTGTGTGTCTATTGATGCACGGCCCAGCTTGGCCCAGCACCCCACTCCTTCATCCCTGGATTTGATTGACAGTAGCAGGAGCCAATGGCCCCCACAGCTCTCTTTGCTCTCAATGGTAAAAAAATGGAAATTGGGTGCAATCATTTGGACAACTGCAAAACACATTAAAATTTAGCATACATCCCCTCTAACCTAGGGAGAGGAGGCCTATACAGACAGGAACACCTAAGCTAAGGATTTGTTAAGGAGCTAGTAAAGCCCAAGCGGATATCACAAACCCTTGACTTCAGGGAAAGGAGAAACCTTGACAAGAAGTGTACAAATGTTCTTGAACCCTTCCGAAGTTGAAAAAAAAAAAAAAAGAAATACATGACCCTTGTAAAAGGAGGGGGTAGGTAGAAAATAAATGGACAAGAACAAAAAACAAAACAAAGAAAAAAAGGATAAGTACAAAAAAATGTAGAATCCTGTTAGATAATCTGGAAGCATAAATCCTTCCCCAGGAGTGAAGGACAGGAGTCCCAGAGCCAGAGCTAATAGTGAGAAAAAATAGATAAGAAAGGGGAATACCTGAGGGAGTCTTCCTTCCTGACAAAAGATCTGTATGTTAGATGAGACAAGTATTAACAAGTAGTAGAGACCGTCTACATTACAGTGGGCAGTACAACAAAGATACTGTATTATGTTCCCCTGTTGATCTCCCAAAAGTAGCATGGAGGTATAGTAGAAATTAACTACACCCAGCTCTAAGAATAAAGGAAGGTCTTAAATCTTCTGGAAGGAAGGATTGAAACTAAAAAAGTTGGAAAGGATTGTGGTTCCAAAAATGTTGATTCTCTACAGGGATTAACCAAAACATTTAGCAAAAACACTGCAAAGGATATTACTATAAAATAGGAATCTAGATTTTTTATTGAAGGTCAAGATACAATGACAGTGGCCTTTGGTAGATTAAAAGGAACAGGATCTTCAACTTGCATAAGGAACAGAATCCTCAACAAGCCTAGCATCTGACTGACATTACCTAAAACATCTTCAAGGAGTGCTTTCTAAACAGTGTTTTTAAAAAAAGAACTGGAGAACTAAACTTAAAGTGTTACTAAACCCAGGACCCTGCATTCACTATACCTGGTCTCCCGCAGTACACAGAACATGGAAATGCAATTATGCTAGTAAATATAAACTGTTAAATACCTTTCCTCGTCAATTAATATATAGCAGTCCTGTGATTTCTATCATTGTCCAGCTGAGCACTGGTAAAAGCTTGTAGGAGGAGTTTTCATTCTCCTGACTGTCCTATGAGGCTGCATGACCCCTGATCCTCTGTCTGGACAGTGCTGATTGGCCCTTTGCTGATCACATGCACCCTTCCAAACCAAACTAAGCATGTGCAGAGTGGCCCAAAGGCTCTGTACTATCAGGAGATGGTTTGGTGACTGTGGAAGTAGGGGAGGATCAGATAAGACAGGATCAAACAGCCTTTTTACATAATGCCGAGAATTAACCCCTTTGGTTCCACAGTGATTATAACAAGCATGCTTTACTGCATATACAGACAGTTTTTACTGTTATAGGTTTAGGAACACTTTAGGAAGAGAGATGGTTGAAAAGAAAAGGTACCAGAAGGGATACAATACTCCCGCAAAATAACAGATTACTTGTGAAAGGATACCCAAGTAAGGGCGGGTTCCTAAACAAAATAGAAAAAACAAAGTCCATAGATGGAGGGAATCCAAACAATCTTGGACCAAGCATGTAAAGGTACCAAAAACCAGATAAGCGAATGAGGGCAATTAAAGAAAATGCGCCAAAGTAGGGTCCAGAATGGAACTTTATAGAGGGGAGTAAGTTACCATGAGTTGCCACTGGAGGGAGATAAGATAAATTGCCCAGGACTAGATTGGGATAGGCAAAAGCAAAAGAAAAGAAAGGAAAAATACTATTGGATAAGGTACGGCGAATCTTAAAACAGAAAGATTTTTGAGTTTTGAGATCCGTTGTTTGAGTAAGAAAATGACTCTGAACATATACGAGGAATTGCAGCAGTAAGAGACTAAGATGAATAAAGCACTTCCAAGAGCCGGGCACAACTGAAGTGCAGTGCTTCAGACATTTGATCCAAAAGTTGCAGAATATGAGCACATGCCTTGTTGTGTTGGAGGGTTCCTTCTAAAATCCATGGTTTTTACAAAGCATAGCCACTGTAAAGAGAGGGTGTAGAGCAATACCAGTTGATTGAAACTGAGACCTAAATATGCATTCCAACGGTCTATCAGTGAAGTCAATAAAGATGGTGATACCCTCAATCTGAGAAGTGGTATACCTTTTAAGATATATAAAAATGTTGTTCCACACTATCAGGAGGAAGCCAAGAATGTATGGGGTGGTCCCATTCCTAATAGAGAAAAGTATCCAGAACTGTGGGTATAGGAAAGGTGTTTGCTGAGCACAAGCTCTAAAAGACCCTTTACCTGGTACAGTGTAGTTAATCTCCTAGATATATGCTAGAGCGTATTGTATCAATGAGGTTGGAAGTGTCAAATCCCGAGTCACATGAGACTATGATGATAATACGAGTCTCAGGTACGCTGAGGGATGGAAGGCCTAGGAGGGTCAGATTTAGTAGTAGCAGGTTCCAAAGCATGTTTAAATAAAGCATTTGCTTGGAGTATTGCTTCAATACATTTGCACAGACTGACGCAGGTGGAGCAGTGATGAGAGGCCTTGTAGACACAGAACAGGTTTCAGGGTCAGGCAGCAGCGGCATTACCCCATATCAGCGGGACCTGTCCACAGAGCTCTGGAAAGTCAGTTCACGCAGGCTGGGAGCACAGTTCGAGATCCCAAGATGACGGCCGTGACCCAGCCTCATGTACAGGAGGAGCAGGGCAATTATATGAACAACACTGTTCCGGACTCCCTGCTTGTCAGCCCTCTCTCAGGGGCTCATGTGAGTACCACAGAAACCAGGTGTGCATCCACAGAATCACACTATGGAGGATCTCCTGTTCTCCCCCATGGAGGACTGCTCCACAGCACACCAGATGAGGGAGGCCCACCTTGTCCATCCTCCTGATCTACCTTTTGACATTGCAGATATGTTTTCAAAGTTCTCAGACATGCCTGGCCTGACCAATTTTACAGGGGACATTAAGGCAGAACTTCAGAACCTAGGATGTCGCATTGAGGCAATTGTATCAAACTTGGATGCAACAATCACACACAGATCAAATACAGGATTTACTGGACCAACATGAGACAGCAATACCCAAAATAGATGACCTCGAACAGGTCAAGGAGATACATTTTTCGGGAGACCCCTAATCCTGAAATTATAACGAATGTTCACGCAGCAGTACGCTCCCTCATCCAGGACCTCATACCAGACATCCCACCACGCAGGCTGGAGCTGGACTGTGCTCATAGAGCACTGGGACCCCCAGAATCAGATGGTCTCCTGAGGGGCATTGTGGTGAAACCCCACTATTACGCTGTTAAGTAGGAGGTCATGCAACGGGCTTGCTCAGTCTCACAACTCAAGCTCAAGGATCACCCCATCCAAGTTTTTGCGGACTTATCCCTGTCATATACCCAAAAAAGAAAGGCATTTAAACCACTTCTCTCAGTGCTATCTCAAAAGGACACTAAATATCGGTGGCTGTTCCCATTCAATCTTAAATTTTCCAAATTCTTAGAGGGCGAAAATCTCCTTCTCCACCTGGGACTCATCTCTCAGACACCTGTATCTCCACCTTCTGGATCCAACTTCGGAGCCTCCAAACGACATCTTCCCACATGCCCGATCACTCCAATCTTGCAGAAACCCAAAACCAAGAGGTCCAAAGAATCCTAAACTAGAACTACCTAAAAGGATTATGATTACATGGGAATCCTGTAGCTCGGTGAGCCTTTCTATATCTGGGTCTTCTCTTTCGGTCTGACCCCAGTATAGACTCTCTGGAATTCATGAAACTTCCTATGGTTGATAACTTTCCTTAAAGCAGAGTTCCAGGCTTTTTTTTTAATTAAAAGTCAGCAGCTACAAAAAGTTTACCTGCTGATTTTTAATGAACAGACACTTACCTGTTCCACGGTCCAGCGATGCGGTCGAACTGAGCCCCGCTTCTCTCCCCCCTCTTCTCTCCCCCCTCCTCTCCTCGGCGCCTCCATTGATACTGTGGGCACCTGGCCGTAACAGCTTTCGGCTTTACGACCGGGCGCACACTGCGCATGTGCAAGTCGCGCTGTGCTCTTCCAGTGGACAGGCAATCTTCTGGGACCTGTCACGTGTCCCACAAGTTTGCCGAGAGGGAGGGACCGCCTAGGGGGAGAGGAGGAGTCGCCTAGGTGGTCTGCAGCTGGAACCAGGAAGTGGGACAGGAAGTCCCCTTCAAAACTAAGCACCCACTCCCCCCCCCAAAAAAATGACATGCCAAATGTGGCATGTAATGAGGCGAGGAGTGCTTAAAGCAGAAGTTCCACTTTTGGGTGGAACTCCGCTTTAAGTGCCTAGTTCGGCAACCACTACACTTTTGAATTTTTCCAAGGTTTAGCTGTTATTGTGTTTTTAGGATGGGCGGGCATTAACATAGTTGTGGGACATGTCCTGACCAACTTTGGATGGGACAGGCCACACAACGAAAATACCTCAGAGCACCGGGGTCTAAAAAGACCCATTACGGTGTTTGACACTTTGCGAGCCCTGCCATCTGAGTTGGCGACTCCTTATAGTCCCTGTTGAGAGAGTGAAGGAGTAGGGAGGGAAACAGAGGGTGAAAGGCTAGCCAATAACATTGGTTCTGCCCTGAAGGGTCTCTAAGTTAAAACCCTGGTCCCTGAACATCACCATCAAGAATTTAATCCTCCACACCTAGCTCCCCTCACGATAATCTCCACTCTCCCGTCTCTAACCCAATTCACCCATCCACTAGCCTTCCTGCACCCACCCCCATCCCGGACCCTTCACCCTTACTCCCATAGGCCTTCATCGCTCTTCATATAACAATTTGTCCCCACTGGTTTGTTGATATCATATATTGTGCTGTTATTTTATGCTGTCTACCTGATTGGAGACCAGGTCACCCAAGCACTTCACTAGACTCCCCTTCACGAGGTCCAAAGGTAAGTGACTGTATATCGCTTGTGTTCCCCCTCTACTTCCTCCATGGATGACACTGAAAGACCATCCCCCTACAAATTGTATCTCACAATACACAGGGCTTAAATCACAGATCAAATGATGGAAAATATTCCAATACTATCATAACCAAAAGATTGATGTGATCCTGCTTCAGGAGACACATTTCCCAAGAACGTACTACGCTGAGTTCATCCACCCTAAATTTCCTAATTTTTTCCTAGCTAATGCAGAGGATAAAATGTAGGGGTTGCAATACTCTTCTCACACAGGTGCAAGTTTGTACTTAATTCTGAACATAAGGACCCTGACAGTAGATTCATCCTTGTTAAGGAAGTGTTGGACAGTCAACTCTATTCATTTGTTTCCTACTATGCACCCAATCGGGGCCAGGCAAAATTTTTCAATTCCATGCTCTCGAAACTGGAGCCTTTATTCGAAGGCACAGTTGATGTCGGGGGGATGCCAATCTTGCATTTGACTCAGGGCTTGGCAAAAAGCACCCACAGGGAGCCCAATCAATACCCCCCCTCAAAAAAAAGCCTCCTCGTTGCTAGGCTAATTTACCGACAAGGGCTGATCGATATCTGGAGGGAACTCAATCCCCAGACAAAGGACTTCTCTTACCTTACCAGAATTGATCACATTTTCTGGTTAGTAGCCCAAATACCCTTAGCATGCAAATCTTTCATCAGAGACTCAGTATGGTTGGACTATTCCCTGGAATTTCTTGTTTTACAAAGACCTCGGGGCCCAAAAGGAAACAATCACTGGAGGCTTGCTGCCTCAATCCTTAGTGATCCAGTGAGAACTATTGAAGTTAAGAGAGCCATCAATTACTATTTCCTCTTAAATGACATTGAAGGTGTTACTCCAGAAACTCTCTGGGTAGCACATAAAGCCATAATCAGAGGAAAACTCATACAGATCTCTTCCCAAATCCACCGGGCTGGAAGGGCTAACATAGATTGACTAGAAAAGGAATTCTTGGCTATCAGTAACCAACATAAAAGAGACCCTAAATCCATACCTGCGGCCAAACTAGATGCAGCCAGACTTGCGTTAAACCTTGCCTTTACTTAAAAGGCGGAAAAGAGTTTAAGGTGGCGTGAGGCCTGGTTCTATCACCTGAGAGACAAAATGTGCTCGATACTAGCAGCCAGACTAACTCCCAGACCTCGCTCTCATATGCTACCAAACATCCTCCTACCAAATGGCTCTGGGACACATAACCCACAGAGATTTATGTGCCTTTCAAAAATTTTATAAAAACCTTTATAGCGGAGGGCGCAGGAGGACCAAACTAGCCTTATCTCTTTTCTAGACTTTCTGCCTATACCCAAACTCTGCCATATACTGTAACCAGATTAGAAGCCCCAATAACTCATGCAGAGGTTACTTTGGTCATTAAAAACTTGAAACAGGGTTCTGCCCTTGGACCGAACGGCTTCTCGAATCCCTACTAAAAAGCCTTTGCACCCATTCTATCACCATACTTAGCACGCTTCTTTAATGCCTTGCGGAAGGGAGCCACCATGGAATGCTTGCTCAACTCGGCCTTTATTACAGTTATCCCAAAACCAGGGAAAGACCTGGGTGAGGTTAGCAACTATCGACCCATCTCGCTGATAAATAACGACTTGAAGATCTTAACTAAGATCTTAGCTGACCAGATCAGGTAGGCTTTATACCAGGCAGACAAGGTCCTGATCAGATTAAAAGGGGAATAGACATAATCTCACTGCTGCGATTGGGTAGGAAAGGAGGGCAACCACAAGAAGGACTACTTTTATCCATAGACTTACAGAAAGCTTTCAAGTCTGTCTTCTGGCCTTATCTCTTCACTATTTTACAGCGTTTCGGTCAGAATTTCACTAACATTTTAGGTGCTTTGTAATTGACCCCTGAAGCCTGGGTGCAGCACCAAGGTTATTACTCTGAGCCTTTCTTCATATCTGAAGACACAAGACAGGGTTGCCCTCTATCCCCCCTGATTTTTACAATAGTGATCAAAACTCTAGCAATAGCTATCAAGAATCATCCAGATATCCATGGCATACGATATGGCACTCACATGCATGATTGTGCCCTCTTTGCAGATGATCTGCTCCTTTTTATTACATCGCCACTTATTTCTCTACTAAATTTCTGTCGTTTGTTAGATGACTTCAACAACATCTCTGGCTTTCAAGTCAACATGTCCAAGTCACAAGCCCTTTTATTAACCACTTCAATACCAGGCACTTAGACACCTTCCTGCCCAAGTCAATTTTCAGCTTTCAGTGCTGTCGCATTTGAATGACAATTGCGCAGTCATACAACACTGTACCCAAACACATTTTTTATCATTTTGTTCCCACAAATAGAGCTTTCTTTTGGTGGTATTTGATCACCTCTGAGTTTTTTCATGGATTATGGCTCAGGGGAAGATGGTCAGTATCCTCCAAGACACAGTTCAGAAATTCGACATCTCCCTGACAACCTCAAAGTATTTATCTAAAACATGTTACCTAACGCGCACCAGTAGGGCATCTACTTTTCTTCTTTTAACCTGCTCTTCCCCTCCTCTTTTCACCCCCAAATCTTTTTTCTATTTCTCTGTCCCCTCTCCTAGTTTCCTCCACTTAGGGAGGGTTCCGTTTGAAGATTGAGACGCTCCCACTAGAGTAGGTGGGAAACACACATCAGAGTACTCCTAATTTGGGGACAAATCAGTTCTGCTAAACAAACATGGGGAGACTTCAGCCGGGAGGGACTTGTCGTCTATGCAAAGTCTTGATTAAATCCCCCTGATAGAAGTCTACCAGGAACTAATAATACCAGTTGTTTGACATTTGTTGTTCCTATGATTTAATGCTTCGGCACAAACAGGTTTAGATGGGTCATAGACCTTTCTATCTTTCATACTGAAAAGCAGGGATAAGGGATTCCATCCCTTATGACAGGAGCCATCTTCAGGCCGGATCTGAAGATGGCTCCTAAAAGGATAAAAGGAAATTCACCCTTTTTCACTCCTCCATACCAGCCTGGGTCCGTTGATACACTTTGTATACTCACACTGGAAACCCTTACTATGTATTGTATTCATTCTCTTTTTTGAATTTACAATAAAAATCGACTGAAAGAAAAAATGCTGTTGGAAAGGATGATTTCTTAGAAAGACAAGTCCCAGGATGCAGTTTACAGGAGTATACACAAAACATCACTGTGCTAGGTATGGACAATACTCTGCAGGGTACAAATGCAGTACATAAGAGCTAAATGGTACACAGCAGAATTTAGTGATCATAGGTCACATATCAGTATGAGTCAAGCAAAAGTAAATATCTGCTGATAGATTGTGTTCAGAGTTTGAGTCACAAAGGAACTGTGGCATTATTCCGGGCTATGGACAATGCTATGCAACAAAGAAATGTAACACAGAAGGACTGAAAAATGGCAAAAGCAGAGCTTTGTGTCTGAAGATGACATAGTATATTTCCTTTGCATGGGCAGGATCGGTCTCACAGGTAGTTATCAGATACTGGGTTACACCAGTGACTGTACCACTGCTCTACCAAGAAAAAATGCTTCTCGTATAGCTACAGTATAGGTAGAGCACAGCACCCAAAGGTAACTTACCTAAGGCATTTTTACACAGGGGTTCATAAAACCAAAATCTATTGAGAATAAGTATGACTTTTATATAGATGTAGTCTACATCATTGGAAAAATGTTTAAAAAAAACACAATCACGTTTCTTAATTTTACCTGTAATTTAAAAAAGGTAAAAAACATCTAAAAATTGCTGATATAAAACATACTACAAGAACCCAATATAGGGCTTTTAACAAAATTTCCTATGGCAACAAAGACATTGTTATGCTTGCAAAATAAATACACATTTACAGATGTACATTAAATATGTAGCAATAACTCTCGGTGGAGCTGCTGGTTTAAAGCGGGCTGTTACCGTCACCTTCGTTACCTTAATTTCACCAGAATCGGGTCTAGGGTCCCGTTGAGTTTAATACCAGACAATGTAGGCACCGGACACTTGAGTATCTTTTCCAATGCTTTAATAAACGTAACTGAAGGAAGTAGAAGGAAAGAGGTAGAAGAAGAGTTGCAGGGAAGTTCAAGTTTATTAGGAATTGGAATCTTGTAGATGAATATACTCTCTCTCTAGAGTTGAATCTTTGCCCGCCTGGATAGGTTTCTCTCACTAACCTAGCAGCCAGTACGCAGCACGAACAAAAGTCTCTGCCACAGACTTGAATGGAATAGAAACCCGTACGATCCGATCCTCTGCCACAGGATGAAATGGTTTACAATGGATAGCAAACACAGCACTAGAACCTTTAAGCTGACCCGGCAGTACTATGCGGTAGGATTACTTTAGGATACGTTCTCCAATTGAGTCAC
Organism: Lithobates clamitans; assembly: GCA_037952925.1. Taxonomy (NCBI): domain Eukaryota; kingdom Metazoa; phylum Chordata; class Amphibia; order Anura; family Ranidae; genus Lithobates; species Lithobates clamitans. Next base: position 9,071,853 of record JBBGZY010000160.1, on the reverse strand, counting down.
CAGGCCCCTCTCCAGACCAGCACTCTGCATGATCCTTCCATGACGGGTCATCCCCTGGGATCTTCTCAGTTGTCCAGCTTCTTCACATAGGACAGAGAGCTCAGGACCATTCCCTTGCCGCTGTGGTAGACCCCAGACAGGCTTCTGGGCCCACCCACACGCTGCAGCAACGTGGGCCTCCCGGTTGGAGGACCATGAGGTAGTACTCCTAGCACATACCTGTTGGCCAGGAGGGCCAGCAGGTGAAACGAAATGAACCCTAAAACATGGCGTCTGCCCCATAAATACCCTCTCCCAGAATGCAACTCGGAGGACCACCCCCACCGAGTTATCTCCGGAACAGAGGAGCACTCATACGCTTCAACGTGTTGCCTTTCCAACACCGACCCATGGTGACAACGACACCCACAGGCACAGTGTGAAACTACATGCAACTCAGCCAAGCTGGAACAGAGGCAAATCTGACTATGTATGAACAGATAACCCACTAAATTCACCTATCAGCAGTAGATTGAAAATCTACCAGCGCTACAAATATATTTGAATCAAGATCCCTTGACGTGTTTCTAGGTCATTTCTTCAGGAGGAATATCAAAGAGTAATAATCTATTGTGTCTTATGTCGAAGTTTTCATTCAAAAGCCCTGTGTCTTTACTCCCAAAAGGTAAATCAAGTTGAAGGGGAACACCAGGAGTCACCAGGTCCTGTACCTAGGAATGCCTAGTATAGTTTTCCTGGTAGCCAATAGAAACTCTGGTGCCAAAGATATATCAATCATGGATTCACATCGGAATCACATAATATATAAAAGATAGCAAACACCAATTTAAAAAATATACCAGATCAGTTAGAGCCACACTTCAAGTGACTAAGCTCCCAAAAAGGGAGCTCTTGCAAGTGCTCACACTCCACATAGAACCCATGTGAATAGTGGTTATTTTTTTCAGTTATATAAATAAAGGTGCTATCAGATCTCCCATTTCTCTCATTAAAGATGTCATTAAAGTGGCTGTAAAGGCTGAAGGCTTTTTACCTTCATGCATTTTATGCATTACCCCCAATACTCACCTGAGCCCCCTCTCGATCCAGCAATGTGCACGAGAGGCTCGGCTGTCCCGGGACTCCCTCTCCTCATTGGCCGAGACAGCAGCCGGTGCCCATTGGCTCCCACTGCTGTCAATCACAGGAAGTGAACCAATGAGGAGAGAGTGGGGGCGGGGCCAAGCTGCGTCTCTATGTGTCTTATGGACGCATAGAGCAGCGGCTTGGGAGCGAGCACGCAATGGTGCCCCCAAGGAAAGCAGCTTTCTCTGTGGGCACTGCTTAAGGAGGAGGAGCCAGGAGCGCTGGCGAGGGACCCCGAAAAGAAGAGGACTGGGGCTGCTCTGTGCAAAACTATCACACAGAGCAGGTAAGTATAACATGTTTGTTACTTAAAAAAAAAAAAAAAAACAAGGTTTATCACTTTAAGACATGGAATGAGCAACAATCGAATAGGGACCCATCCTGGTTGCTCAGGCATTCACTTCAGCACATGGCTTAGTATCCACAATCCATGGTCCTCAGCAATCCAAAATTCAGGCACTCATAGCGGTTCTTCACCAAAGACAGCCCCAGAGAAAAGAGAGCTCTGGAAAGATGTTCACAAACATTTATAATCTTCCCACACCATGCTTCTGAACAACACCATCAGGCATTAATTGAGTCAGATAAAATATTTATGACCTAGTGGTTGATCCTTCCCTCACTGATTGTTGAAGCAGGCTTTCACCAACAGACTGAAGCAATGAACCCCCAGGCTTAAGGAAAAACTACAGAACTCAGAAAAGTAAATATCAGCTCAGACTGGTTACAGCCTAGCTGTAATACATTCCAAATTTATTCACAACTGCATAGGCCAGTATTGCTTCATGACAAAGTATGCTAAAGTCTGGAACGTGCCACAAGCAAGGCCCAGTTCTTGAAGGTCACATTCCATGCTAGCCCCACAATCTTCGATCCAGTGTCTGGGTATAATCTCCAAGGCTGTTGCCAAGTATAAGCTAATCCTGATCTTTGCAGTAAAAAGCAGCATGTTCAACAACTTGACTGAAGATAAAAACAATAGATCTGTAAAGAAAAGGATAGAAAAATTAGGGATCAATTTTCTCTTTGGGGCTGTGAAGAGCTGAGAAAAAAAACACCCAAACTACTAGGACAATAGCAAAAACAAACTGAGGGATGACAACTGAAGATAGGGTTACAGAGGGGGTTGGCTTAATACTTTTTTTTGCCAGTGTCCCAGTCTCCTGAGTGCAGCCAATTAACCCAATTGTCTAAGAATATCTATAATTCCTGTGTCCCTCAATGGATAATAAATAAAGGAAAATTTATTATGAAATACTTACCGTAATTTTCCTTTCCTGATGGACTCCATGGCAGCCTACGTGTGGGTTAACCCCGCCTCCTCTCCAATGCTATAGGACCCCATTCCCATAAATGAGCACTCACCACTAGCTGATGCGTTATGTAACTAGCCTACTCTTAGACCAATGGGTGGGAACTCCGTCTGCCATGGAGTCCATCAGGAAAGGAAAATTACGGTAAGTATTTGATAATAAATTTTCCTTTTTCCTGACAGACTCCATGGCAGCCTACGTGTGGGAAATAACTAGCTAACCACACGGGTGGGTATGCTGACCAAATCATAATTTTAATTTGTCCTATCAACCAATAGGATTCTCAAACCAAAGTTTACAGAATAAAGAGATGCAGGCTCTATGCAGTAATGAGCCATAAATGTGTTAATAGAGGCCCAAGAGGTCGCTTTGCAAATGGTGTCTGGAGCCACATGTCGAGCCGCCGCGCACGAGGCTGCCATTCCCCTGGTGGAGTGAGCTGTCACCGCCTCTGGAGGAGCCAAGCCCTTAGCCCTGTATGCTTGCTGGATGGTCTGCACAAACCAGGCTGCGAGTGTCCTGGTTGAGGCTTTCTTCCCTTTATTGCTGCCCGAGTGTAAGACAAAGAGATGATCAGGACGTCTAAAGCAAGGATCCTCAAACTACGGCCCTCCAGCTGTTGCAGAACTACACATCCCATGAGGCATTGTAAATCTCTGAGATTCACAGACATGACTAAGCATGACGGGAATTGTAGTTCCTGAACAACTGGAGGGCCATAGTTTGAAGACCCCTGGTCTAAAGGGAGAAGTAACTTTCAGATATTCCTTTATAGCTTCGCCTACATCCAGAGGGTGAGTTTCCGTGAACCCCGGGGACCTGAACGTAGGTAAGACGATCTCCTGATTCTCGTGCAACACTGAAGACACTTTCAGGTTTGAAACCAGCATAGGAATGAGAACTACACGGTCTGGGAAAAACGTCAAGAAGGGTTCTTCATGACCCAGTGACCCGATCTCAAAGCCCTTTTAGCCGAGGTGACGGCTACTAAGAAGGCCACTTTTGCTGAAAAGTCCTTGATGGAGAGCGGGGAGGGCCCCGTAGTACTGAGTCCAGAGATTGAGTCAAGGACAAGTGAAAGGTCCCACTTGGGAAATCTGGATTTCCTTTGGGACTTGAGCCTTGATGCCCCGCGAAAAAATTGCAGAATCAAAGGATGAACCGCCCACGAAGAACTGGAGAAGGCTGATAGCGCAGATACTAGGACTCTAAGAGAGCTGATAGATAAGGGTAGATCTAAGCTTGTTTGAAGGAAGCTGAGAACATCTTGAACTTCTGGATGTCTAAAAGACCTGCCCTTAGAAGAGCAAAATTCCACGAATTTGGACCAAATTCTACCATAGACCTTATTTGTGCTAGATCTTCTTGAACTCATGAGGGTGGAGATCACTTTAGAGACACAGCCAAGGGATTCTAGCCTCTCCCTCTCAAGAACCAAACCATCAGTCTCAGCACTGCCAGACAAGGGTGCAGGACTGACCCCTGAGAAAGAAGGTCCGGCCTGAGAGGGAGAGGCACAGGGTCCCGGAAACTGAGTTGGACAAGGAGAGGGAACCAAGGCCTGTTCGGCCAATAGGGAGCTATTGTCACCACTTCGACTGCTTCTACTCTGAGCCTCTGCAGGAATCTCAGGATAACTGGCAGTGGTGGAAAGGCATACGCCCTCCTGAACCTCCACTGGTCCATCAGGGCGTCTGTTCCGAAGGCCTGGCTGCAGCGGCCCCTGGTATAAAATTTCTTCAGCTTGAAATTGCAGAGGGAAGCGAACAGATCTACTTCGGGATCGATTCCCAGTGACAAGATCCACTTGAACGTCTGTACATGAAGGGACCACTCGTTGTTTTCCAACTCGGTACGTGATAGGAAGTCCACTTGATTGTTTAGGTCTCCTGGAACAAAGACTGCTGAGATGTTGGAAAGGTTCTTCTGTGCCCATGATAGAATGGGCTTGACTTCCCGTGGTTGTCCATCCTTAACAACACTGACTCCCCTTTCAGAAGGTGAGAGAAGGACTGTAGGGCACACCAGGCCGCTCGAAGTTCCAGGACATTCGAACCTGGGTCGGGGAGGCAGGTGACCAACTGGCCCTGAGCAAGGTTCGATCCACAGAGGGCTCCCCAACCGGTACCGTTGGCATCGGTCGTGACCGTGACCCAAGAGATGGGAGCAATGAAGTGGCAAGTCAGAAGGTTTTTGCGCTGAAGCCACCAGAAGAGGCTGTTCCTCATTGTCGATGTTATGTGGATAACTTGATTCTTGTCCCCTGTCTTCCATTGCTGTAGGAGGCCTGACTGGAAGGGACATAATCTCCACAAGGCCCATTAGTCCATGGGAGTCGTGGAGACCATCGTGCCGATAATTTTCCAGGCATTGGGAGGCTTTCAGGCACGGAGCGTGTAGGGCCCGAGAAATTCTGTCTCAAACAGTCGGGATTTTCTGTAGTGGAAGGGAGATGGTGTTTTCCACTGTGTCAAACTGAGCTCCTAGGTATATTAGATGTTGAGTTGGGTCTAGATTTTCCCTAAGTTCAGGAGCCACCCGAAGCTGGACAGGGTGGAGATCACTTGTTCCCGGTGAGCCAGCAACTGCTCTCTGTTTTGAGACAATACTAGGAGGTCATCGAGGTAATGGTAAAGACGTACCCCTTTTAATCTTATGAGAGCCACTGTGGCTAGGAGAACCTTTGAAAAGGGGAGGCAGATAAATTGTAGATGATCTTGCCCGACTTGGAATCGGAGATATTTGTGAAACTCCTTTTCCACTGGAACGTGGAAATAAGTGTCCTTCAAGTTGATTGAAATCATCCAATCACCTGGCTGTATGGCTCGCTGGATGGTTGACAGGGTTTCCATTTTGAATTTTCTGTGCTCTATGAATTTGTTGAGGTAGGTCAGGTCTATGACTGGGCGCCAAGAGCCACTCTTTTTCTGGACTAGGAAGAGAGGGGAGTATATCCCCTGGAACCATTCGTCCTTTGGGACGTGTACCACTGCTCCCTGAGTCTTCAGAAGGTCCACATAGGACAACAACACTTGTCTCTGTTCCTCCGAACAAGGAAGAAGAGTGGAGACTAATCTGGGGGAGGAGTACTGGAGAAGGTCCATCTGTGACCTGATGAGACTGTCATAACCCAAAAGTCCAAGATTGAGGCCACCCAGACGTGCCGGAAGAGGAGCAGACGAGCCCCCACCTGACCCGCCTGGGCGGGCACAATCTCAAAAGGACTTCGCCTACTCATGACTGCTGGATGTCTGGCCTTTAGCGGGCTCACAGTAAAGAAGTCTCTTACCTGAGACCAGGGCTGGGGAAACCCTGCTCCGCTCCACTCCCTCTCACTGTCAGGGAGTTCCCAATCTGCAGGAGCTAGGAGCGGATTTTAAATCCCCCGCCCGTGACATCATCGCCCCCACCTCGCACCTGTGCTGTGGGGCGGTGACCATACTGCGCATGCGCGGCCGCCAAGCGTCCCGCTGCTCTGTGCATGTGCGAGCCAAGCCTCGGTCTTGAGGAGGCTACAGCGTATGCAAGAACGGGGAAAACGGCCGCACCCGGAAGTGCCGAGGCGAGCTGGAACACACAAGCACTTCAACCGCTATGAGGGGTAAAATAGCCGGGCAACGGCCAAAGTAAGCCACAGGACCGACTTATGAGAGTTTAGAGGGGATAACAGAATACACAGACAACAACTGCCATGGAGAAAAACAAAAACGGACACCGTTGCAGACCTTGCCAGCTGTTGATGCGTCCATCCATTCGGCATACAGAGACGACTATCCCTTCCACCATAGGGGTATTACTCCAGCCTCTATTCACAACTCGCCCGCCCGTGGCTGGGCTCTGAGCCGCACCGCATGAGGTATGCCTACAACTCGGGTCCATCAGATCGGACGTGAACATCATGTGTAGGTCCATTGGAGGAGGACAAAAAAGGAACGCAGCAGCTAGTGGTGAGTGCTCATTTATGGGAATGGGGCCCTTTAGCATTGGAGAGGAGGCGGGGTTAACCCACACGTAGGCTGCCGTGGAGTCTGTCAGGAAAAATGTTTTTCTAATTCTCTTTAGGCTGTGTAACAGACGGTTTCTCTTTTAATCATGCACTGAAACTGCCACAAAAGCTATTATGTAAAATCAAAGATATTAAAGCCAAACTCCAGAATAAGCAACTATTGTCTAAATATAAAATGCATGTGTGTTCTTACTTGAATCTTGGTTTGCTTTGTATATATTTTACCAGATATGTGCAATAAGCTAGTGAAAAACTTTTGCCATTGTGCCGGAGCTTCCTGTACTAAAGGCTATTCACTACTACTTGTATACAGATTAAAAAAAACTATATTGCCGTGCTTAAAGTGACCGTGAAAATCAAAACAAGTGTATCTTAATAAGTAAAGAGAGCGAAGATTAAAGCGGAGTTCTGACCCCGCACGAAAAAATTACACATACTGTAGCAGCTGACTTTTAATATTAGGACACTTACCTGTCCTGGAATCCAGCGATGTTGGCACTGCAGCTGATGTTTCCAGTGGCTCTCGGGTGCTGCCGTCGCAATAGCCGGTAAGGGAAACCGGCATTGAAGCCTTGCGGCACTGGAGGTGGGGAGAAGGCAGATAAGTGGAGCTTCCACTTTTGGGGGAAACTCTGCCTAAAATCTTTCTGTTCCAAAGTTCTGAAATAGTGTGCCACCACCTTGAATAAAGAGGACTCTTACCAGAACATATGGACCCTTCATGAAAAAAGAATTGTGAAAGCTTATGAATTAATATACCATCTGTAGGCAAACTTGTGTCACTGCCAAATCTCCACCTGCGGTCACCAGGATTTCCCATCCAGTAACATAAGATGTGCCATGGAATATAAAAAAGAAGAACTGGGAAAGCCCACATAATGTAAAACTGTATACGCAATTTATTGGTAAAATAAATGACTAGCCACTCACAATGATAAAAACAACAAGCGCTTGACAGTAATTATTACTGTCTGATTTGGGGCATAACCCCCAAAAATCTTGTAATCATCAAAACAAAAGTGTTGCAGTAAATATAGGAACATAGGACATGACAGCTGTAAAAGCAAGTTTTGTGGGTTAAACAGGCTCAAAATTAAGTTTTAGAAAAGGTTAGGACTTGCAGGTATGCTTCAGTTAAGAATTAAGAAACCTATGCAGGTCTAGCTTGAGTTGTTCTTCAAACATTCTGCTTTTCTTTATGATCTAATTATGCCTTTAATAAAACCATTAGTATAAACTCATCTGAGAAAAGAATTGACCTTCCTACCCTAGGGAACTAATTTGAATTAGAATAACATGTTTATCAAATTACTGAGGACTCTAAACGAGCACTATTGCAGAACTGTCAAGTATAATGTTGCTGCTAGTTTGTAAAAAAGCACTTTACTTTTCATGGTAGTGCTGACTACAAAATGGGTTATTAATACATGGGTTAATAATAAATACAGAGGTCATTTTTTCTACTTATTATTGAGTATATCCTAAAGGAGCATTATCATTCAATAGTCTTAATAATACTGACTACAATATAGTGTTTGGTATGTGATGGTGTCCTGCTTTTGACGGGATGCAATAGACAGAGACAATTACATATACCGTAGCTGTGAATTTTAAAAATATAACTGATATCTCAGATTTTACAGAGCAGGGAAGGGCAGAAAGAGGGCTTGTGAGTTATTGTGCAAACGCCAGAGGTATCCAGTAATTGACCATAATTCTTTACTTTTAATGAGGCTAGTGACCACAGATTAGATTGAATTTTATTTTAACCTGAACCTTCATAGAATTCTGGTCTGCAAAGGTCCTCCTAAAATAAAATTATTTAAAAATTGCAAAGCAAGTTGGCCTGCCTAACATAAATCTGTCATTATTTCATAGTGATATTAATCTTCCCTCTTTGCAGGCTGGTTTTCAAGGGATCTTTTATCAGTTGCATTACAAATCTCAGCTGTGTACTGTGACCGCAGGGCATATCTACAGAAGGACAGAGAAAACAAACAATGTATTTAGCAGTAACAAATACATATACAGTATATACAGTATCTCACAAAAGTGAGTACACCCCTCACATTTTTGTAAATATTTTATTCTATCGTTTCATATGACAACACTGAAGAAATTACAATTTGCTACAATGTAAAGTAGTGAGTATAACAGTGTAAATTTGCTGTCCCCTCAAAATAAGTCAACACACAGCCATTAATGTCCAAACCGCTGGCAACAAAAGTGAGTACACCCCTAAGTGAAAATGTCCAAATAGGGCCCAAAGTGTGGCCACCATTATTTTCCAGCACTGCCTTAAAGAGGAGGTCCAGCTGAAAAAAAAAAATTAAAAGTCAGCAGCTACAAGCACTGTAGCTGCTGACTTTTAATGAGCACACTTACGTGTCCAGGGTGCCCGCGATGTCGGCCGCCCGAAGCCAATCCATCCATCGGATCAGGTCCTGGCACTGCCATTTGAACTAAGGGAAACAGGCAATGGAGTCTTGCGGCTTCGCTGCCCGTTTCCTACTGCGCATGCGCGAGTCGCGCGGCACTTTGTGAATGGCCGGCTGTGTTCTGGGACACACACAGTTCCCAGAACACAGCACGCCCCATTCCCCAGAAGACAACGCGAGGAGGAGAAGAATAAAGATCACTGCGGAGTAGGAAGTGGCAGATTAGGACGATCTGCCTAGCAACAGCTATTTCTGGTAAGTAAAAAAAATAATTTTTTCAATTTTTTTTTTTTCGATTTTTAGGAGCATTTTTATGTAATTTTTATTTATTTATTTTTTTAGGGTGGACCTCCGCTTTAACCCTCTTGGGCGTCCTCTTTCACTCCTTCATGACAACATCACGGAGCTGGTGGATGTTAGAGACCTTGCGCTCCTCCACTTTCCATTTGAGGATACTCCACAGATGCTCAATAGGGTTTAGGTCTGGAGACATGCTTGGTCAGTCCATCACCCTTACTCTCAGCTTTAGCAAGGCAGTGGTTGTCTTGGGGGTGTGTTTGGGGTCATTATCATGTTGGAATACTGCCTTGCGGCCCAGTCTCCAAAGGGAGGGAGTCATGCTCTGCTTCAGTATGTCACAGTACATGCAGGCCCAGACCATGACACTCCCACCACCATGCTTGACTGTAGGCAAAACACACTTATCTTTGTACTCCTCATCTGGGTGCTGCCACACAGGTTTGACACCATCTGAACCAAATAAATTACCCTGGTCTCAACAGACCACAGGACATGGTTCCAGTAATTTATGTCCTTAGTCTGTTGTCTTCAGCAAACTGTTTGCGGGCTTTCTTGTGCATGATCTTTAGAAGAGGCTTCCTTCTGGGACGGCAGCCATGCAGACCAATTTGATGCAGTGATCTGCGTATGGTCTGAGCACTGACAGGTTGACCCCCCACCCCTTTGACTTCTGCAGCAATGCTGACAGCACTCATACGTCTATTTCCCTAAAACAACCTCTGGATTAGACATGTGCGGTTTGTTTCATTCCGAATTAATATTCTGACAAATTTTTTGTTATTCTGAGATTTGGATATATCCAAATACCCCGAATTACAATATAAACAAATTTTACCGAATGCTCCGAATACCGTAACAAAATTCGACATAATTTCGGACTAAAAGTCGAATCAAATTTTACATTGAACTCCAGTCGAACTCTAACTACACATGTTGCTGAAATCAAAGACTGTGTGTGTTATTGGTGTACTATTTCAAAATAATGCTGTTTTTGTTAAGCCAAAGGTGATTTTAAAGAGTCATTGTAATCATTTGATGAAGATTTTTCTTTTGTTTGTTCACTTTGCTGCATTCATATCGAAAACCATATAACATTTGTGATTCGACCGCTTGGAAAATGTATCGATTTGAACATTTTGAATCGAAAAAATCTGTCCAGTATGAGAGAGTAAGAGCGATAATACCAAATTTAACACACCTGCTCCCCATTCACACCTGAGATCTTGTAACATTAACGAGTCACATGACACAGGGGAGGAAAAATGGCTAATTGGGCCCAATTTGGAAATTTTCACTTAGGGGTCTACTCATTTTTGTTATCAGTGGTTTAGACATTAATGGCTGTGTGTTGAGTTATTTTAAGGGGACAGCAAATTTACACTGTTATACAAGCTGTACACTCACTACTTTACCTGCTTGCCGACCAGCGCACAACGATGTACGTCGGCACAATGGCATGGCTGGAAAAATGGGCGTACCTGTACGTCCCCTTTAAGACGCGACTCGATGTCCACCGGGGGCCTGTAATTGTGATACTGTGCAGCAGAATGGGGAGATGTAAACAATGCATTTCCCCATTCTGCCTAGCAACATGACAGGGATCTACTGCTCCCTGTCATAGGGAGCAGTGATCACTGTGACTTTGTAGTGAGCCCACCCCCCCACAGTTAGAATCACTCCCTAGGACACGGCTTAACCTCTTGATTGCCCCCTTGTGTTTAACCCCTTCCCTGCCAGTGTCATTTACACAGTAAACAGTGCATTTTTTGATAGCACTGATCGCTGTATAGATGTCACTGGTCCCAAAATAGCGTCAAAAGTGCCGCAGTGTTGCAGTCATGATAAAAATCGCAGATCGCCGCCATTACTAATATTAAAAAAAAATAATAAAAATGCCATAAATCTAACCTATTTTGTAGACGCTATAACTTTTGCGCAAACCAATCAATATACGCTTATTGTGATTTTTTTTTACCAAAAATATGTAGAAGAATACATTTCGGCCTAAACTGAGGAAGAAATTTATTTTTTTTTATATTTTTTGGGGGGATATTTATTATAGCAAAAAGTAAAAAATATTGCTTTTTTTTCAAAATTGTGGCTCTTTTTTTGTTTATAGCGCAAAAAATAAAAACCCCAGAGGGGATAAAATACCACCAAAAGGAAGCTCTATTTGTGGGAAAAAAAGGACGTCAATTTTGTTTGGGTACAATGTCAGTTAAAGCAACGCAGTGCCGTATCACAAAAAGTGCTCTGGTCAGGAAGGGGGTAAATTATTCCGAGGCTGAAGTGGTTACATTGTAGCAAAGTGTCATTTCTTCAGTGTTGTCACATGAAAAGATTTAACAAAATATTTACAAAAATGTGAGGGGTGTACTCACTTTTGTGAGATACTGTATATATTAATTCCAAATAATATATACAGTGGGGACGGAAAGTATTCAGACCCCCTTACATTTTTCACTCTTTGTTATATTGCAGCCGTTTGCTAAAATTCTTTAAGTTCATTTTTTTTCCTCATTAATGTACACACAGCACCCCATGTTGACAGAAAAACACTGAATTGTTGACATTTTTGCAGATTTATTAAAAAAGAAAAACTGAAATATCACATGGTCCTAAGTATTCAGACCCTTTGCTGTCATATATTTAACTCAGGTGCTGTCCATTTCTTCTGATCATCTTTGAGATGGTTCTACAACTTCATTTGAGTCCAGCTGTGTTTGGTTATACTGATTGGACTTGATTAGGAAAGCCACACACCTGTCTATATAAGACCTTACAGCTCACAGTGCATGTCAGAGCAAATGAGAATTATGAGGTCAAAGGAACTGCCTGAAGAGCTCAGAGACAGAATTGTGGCAAGGCACAGATCTGGCCAAGGTTACAAAAAAAATTCTGCTGCACTTAAGGTTCCTAAGAGCACATTGGCCTCCATAATCCTTAAATGGAAGACGTTTGGGATGACCACAAGCCTTCCTAGAGCTGGCCGTCCAACCAAACTGAGTTATCGGGGGAGATGAGCCTTGGTGAGAGAGGTAAAGAAGAACCCAAAGATCACTGTGGCTGAGCTCCAGAGATGCAGTCGGGAGATAGGAGAAAGTTGTAGAAAGTCAACCATCACTGCAGCCCTCCACCAGTCAGAGCTTTATAGCAGAGTGGCCCGACAGAAGCTTCTCCTCAGTGCAAGACACATGAAAGCCTGCATGGAGTTTGCTAAAAAACACCTGAAGGACTCCAAGATGGTGAGAAATAAGATTCTCTGGTCTGATGAGACTAAGATAGAACTTTTTGGTCTTAATTCTAAGCAGTATGTGTGGAGAAAACCAGGCACTGCTCATCACCTGTCTAATACAGTCCCAACAGTGAAGCATGGTGGTGGCAGCATCATGCTGTGGGGGTGTTTTTCAGCTGCAGGGACAGGACTACGGGTTGCAATCAAGGGAAAGATGAATGCGGCCAAGTACAGGGATATCCTGGACGATAACTTTCTCCAGAGTGCTCAGGACCTCAGACTGGGCTGAATCTTTACCTTCCAACAAGACAATGACCCTAAGTACACAGCTAAAATAACGAAGGAGTGGCTTTACAACAACTCAGTGACAGTTCTTGAATGGCCCAGCCAGAGCCCTGACTTAAACCCAATTGAGCATCTCTGGAGAGACCTAAAAATGGCTGTCCACCAATGTTTACCATCCAACCTGACAGAACTGGAGAGGATCTGCAAGGAGGAATGGCAGAGGATCCCCAAATCCAGGTGTGAAAAACTTGTTGCACCTTTCCCAAAAAGACTCATGGCTGTATTAGATCAAAAAGGTGCTTCTACTAAATACCAAGCAAAGGGTCTGAATACTTAGGACCATGTGACATTTCAGTTTTTCTTTTTTAATAAATCTTCAAAAATGTCAACAATTCTGTGTTTTTCTGTCAATATGGGGTGCTGTGTGTACATTAATGAGGAAAAAAATGAACTTAAATGATTTAATGATTTAATAATGATTTTAGAAAATGGCTGCAACATAACAAAGAGTGAAAAATTTAGGGGGTCTGAATACTTTCCGTCTCCACTATATATATATATATATATATATATATATATATATATTACTGTACTAATACTAATGCCCCGTACACACGGTCGGATTTTCCGATGGAAAATGTCCGATCGGAGCGTGTTGTCAGACATTCCGACCGTGTGTGGGCTCCATCGGACATTTTCCATCGGATTTTCCGTCACACAAAGTTTGAGAGCAGGCTATAAAATTTTCCGACAACAAAATCCGTTGTTGGAATTTCCGATCGTGCGTACACAAATCCAATGCACAAAGTGCCACGCATGCTCAGAATAAATAAAGAGATGAAAGCTATTGGCTACTGCCCCGTTTATAGTCCCGACATACGTGCTTTACGTCACCGCGTTCAGAATGATCGGATTTTCCGACAACTTTGTGTGACCATGTGTATGCAAGACAAGTTTGAGCCAACATCCGTCGGAAAAAATCCTAGGATTTTGTTGTCGGAATGTCCGATCAATGTCCGACCGTGTGTACGGGGCATAATACTAATAGATGCATCCTTTTTCAGAGATGAGGAGGGGATGTGCCACCAATTATCATACCAATAATCTTGCATGGCTAACAGTGGTTCTTTACAGTTTAATCTGATAGCCACCTGGGTTGCAATCTTTCTACATTGATGCAGGAGAAGGTGTCATGAGTGTCATAAATCATTATGAAATACTTACCTTAGAACAAGGCGTCGGCAGCTGATCCCGGTCACCGCCGAGGGAGCTAACATTTCCCCTCGGCGTGTCTTCTGGGTTTGCGGCTCCAGCGCTGTGAGTGGCCGGAGCCGCGACTTCTTTCCGGCAAGGTCCAGCAGATGTCAGCGGCTGCCTGCAAAGTGAATATCTCCTAAACAGTACAGGTTTAGGAGATATTCATTTTACCTACAGGTAAGCCTTATTATAGGCTTACCTGTAGGTAAAAATATGAAAAAAAAAAGTGTATACAACCACTTTAAATAAAACATATATGTACTCTGGAACTGAATAGCCTTTATTTGGGTGGTTAAATACCTTTTAATCATATTGGTACATTGAATGCATGGCAAACAGCAAAAAGAATCTGTGCGCCTGAAACCTAGAAAGTTAACATTTACTTCACAATTTGGAGGTTGATAATCGTATCTAACAAGTTGATTTATACAGCATTTTACCTTTCCTAAATGATTGCATGGGTGAAGTATTAAATTTCAAGAAACATGGTAATTTTCTCCCAAACGTGCCAATTTCTCTTTATGCATGTAAAAATTTTATCTAAAGTGGCTTTATACTGTTACACAAATGGAATACAATTACAATGTTGCTTAGATGTCAGTCTCTCCTGGGGACTGTCTCTTGACATCTCCATCTCAGTCCAACTTATTTCACTATCCAATTCCCCCACCAGGGATACTCGCTCCCCTGCAATTTAGATTTAATCTTTATAAGTATACTCGTATGTGTTGCAGGATCCACAACAACCATTGCAATACATTTGAATTGTGCTCTCCTCCTACCTTTAAAAACTTTTTTTTTTTCATATTAAATCTAGAATAATGTAGCAACATATTCCTATCTGTAGATGTTTCATACAAACTGACCAGAATATTATTAATAGAGATCAGTGTATCAAAAAATGAATTTTTTCACATCCAGATTGTATGTTAACGCAGAAATACTGCATCATGGTATTGGCCTCCTCATGGTACAAAGACGGGTCATCGCTACACCAACTGTGAAAACATCATTAATGTATCAAACACATTTCAGGTAATATATTTGATACAAATCATTTCCATAAATAAAGTGTTCTCCACCCAAACCATAAAGGCTATCACACAAAGTGAAGCATAATAACCCACTGCAGTGCCATGTATTTGCAAATAATATTTATCTTTAAACATAAAGAAGTTGTTTTTCAAAATGAGTTGCGATGAAGAAATAATAAACCACAGTTGTGCATCAGAAAATCTTCCAGATTTCATCAATAACTCTTCACTAGCAAGCAAACCCAGGTTATGATTATGAGAAGTAATAAACTAGAAATATCCCTGGTAACTAGCACAGTATTAGCTAGTGCCTAGAGTTCATAAGGCATCGTTCAAATAAGATCTGCTTGTTCATACCAAAAGGTATCATAAAATGCGTCAATGGGTATAGTGTGGACGTGAAACTAGTCACCATGGGACATCTGGGGGAGTTAAGAGGAACCATATATTCCTTAGTCAGGACGTATATTACTGGGTGACCTCTTATTAAAAAAGATTTAGCATCTTTTTTCAATAATCCCTTTCAGACATGCCTTATTCACCACCTATTCAATTTTATGCTAAACATCAAAAACAGGATTAGTAGTAGTAGTCAATTTCCAATAAATGCTCTCATTGACCAACAGTTTAACAATCTCTAACTCATAATGTAAAACATACAAAATTACTTCTGACCACCCCCCTTTGTCAGTGGGCAATGATATAATGATATATAAAGATAATATAATAATAATTTGAATGTGACACACTAACAAGGTGTTCAGTGCTTGTATTTTATTAACTGATAAATTATTAGCCCTATTATTAGGAGTTAGATTGTTCAACACAATGGCTACATACTGTATTTCACCACTCTCTTGAAGTATAAATAAAGACAAAATGTTTTCTTTAGTTTTGAGTACAGTGGAAGGATTATAACACCTGTGAATTTTTATTATCTGTCTGTGCCCTCATAGTGTCTTGTTTATCATTAGCATTAAAAGTGAAAGTAAAAGAAAATCCCAAATTTACATAAACGGATGGCCACGCCACTCAGAAGCCATTGGAAAGTCCCCGTGCGTCAGAGGGGGCGGGGTCACCTGGGTACGTCACCATGTGGCCCCACCCTCAATTATAAAAGAACTGTCACCTGAGAGGAAAAGTCGTTATGGTGGGTGCCTCCCATGGAGGGAGATCGGTGGCACCGTGCGGGGATTTTTTTTTTTCGGTCCGGCAGAGCGAGAGAAGAAGAAAAATGGACTTTGTGGGACATTTTTATTTTTTTATTTTTTAATAAAGGACTTGTCCTAAGATGTGTCTTGTGTTTTTTTAACATCTTGACACTTCTTTTGTGAAATGGTAGGGTTACAATGTACCCATTACCCTTTCAAACAGGGGGGGCTGTGATCTGGGGGTCCCCTTGTTAAAGGGGGCTTCCAAATTCCGATAAGCCCCCCCGCCCGCAGACCCCCACAACCACCGGGCAAGAGTTGTGGGGATGAGGCCCTTGTCCCCATCAACATGGGGACAAGGTGCTTTGGGGGGCTACCCCAAAGCACCCTCCCTATGTTGAGGGCATGTGGCCTGATATGGTTCAGGAGGGGGCGCTCTCTCGTCCCCCCTCTTTTCCTGCAGCCTGCCAGGTTGCGTGCTTGGATAAGGGTCTGGTATGGATTTTTGGGGGGACCCCCATGCCATTTTTTTTATTTTGGCGCGGGGTTCCCTTTAAAATCCATACCAGACCTGAATGGTCTGGTATGGATTTTGAGGGGGACCCCTACGCCATTATAAAAAAAATTGGTGCAGGGTTCCCCTTAATAACCATACCAGACCTGAAGGGCCTGGTATGGAATTTAGGGGGACCCACACGCAATTTATTTAAAAAATTTTGGTTCAGGGTTCCTCTTAATATTCATACCAGACCCAAAGGGCCTAGTATGTTTAAATTTTTGGGGGACCCCCATGCCATTTTTTTTCAATGACTTTTATCTATATTGCCGAGACCCAACAATTCATTATAGCCGCGAGTATTTTTAAATGACTTTTTTGCATTGATACATGATTGATTATGACAATACCAAGCATATAAGCCTTTAAAATTACCACTTTTGATTTCTCCCATAGACTTTTTAAGGGTGTTCTGCGGCTTTCGAATTTGCTGCGGACACCCCAAATTCTTCGCTATTCGGCGAACAGGCCAACACATCGAGCTCATCCCTAATGGTGATACTGGATCTCTTCTAGCTGTTTATCAAGTATTTTATTACTCTTTTTTTATTTGATCAAATTTCTGAGAGATCAATGTGGATGTAATAAGGTACAAACTGACGAAAATACATATAGGGTTGATTTAAAACTGCAAAAAAGGGTGTAGCTGTGCATAGAAACCAGAAATCAGCCTCCAGATTTTTTTTTTTATCAAAGCTTAACTGTACAAGTTGAAGTTAGAAGCTGACTGGCTACCATGCGCAGCTACACCAGAATTTGCACTCTCCAGTTTTAGCAAATCGACCCCAGTGTTTAAAAATTGCAGTCAATACAAACGCAAAGTAAAATCATAGGTGTGTGCAGCCGATTGCATTAGGGTGTGCACCTCAACGCTCAAACAAATGTGTATGTATGTAAATTATATCTAAAAAAATTTGAATATGATCAAAAAGTTAATTTATTTCAGTAATTCAATTCAAAAGTGAAACTCCTATATTTATATAGATTCATTACACACAGTGATATATTTCAAGTATTTCTTTCTTTTAATTTTAAAGATTATGGCACTAAATACTTGGTCGAGGTTCCTTTTGCATAAATTACTGCATCAATGTGGCGTGGCATGGAGGCGCTCAGCCTGTGGCACTGCTGAGGTGTTATGGAAACCCAGGTTGCTTTGATAGCAGGTATTGGTACTTTTGGCAGTGTGGGCAGGTGCCAAGTCCTGCTGGAAAAGTAAATCAGCATCACCATAAAGCTGGTCAGCAGAGGGAAGCATGAAGTGCCCTAGAATTTCCTGGTAGAGGGCTACGCTGACTTTGGACTTGATAAAACACATTGGACCAGCACCAGCAGATGACATGGCTCCCCAAATCATCACGGACTGTGGAAACTTCACACTGGATCTCATGCAACTTGGATTCCGTGCCTCTCCACTCTTCCACCAGACTCTGGGACCTTGATTTTCAAATGAAATGCAAAATTTATTTTCATCCAAAAAGAGGACTTTGGACCACTGAGCAACAGTCCAGTTCTTTTTTGCCTTAGCCCCGGTAAGATTCCTCTGACGTTGTCCCTGGTTCAGAAGTGGCTTGACATAATGAGTGTGGCAGTTGTAGCCCATGTCCTGGATACATCTGTGTGTGGTGGCTAGGGATGAGCCGAACACCCCCCGGTTCGGTTCGCACCAGAACCTGTGAACGGACCGAAAGTTCGCGCGAACTTTAGAACCCTATTAAAGTCTATGGGACTCGAACGTTCAAAATCAAAAGTGCTAATTTTAAAGGCTAACATGCAAGTTATTGTCCTAAAAAGGGTTTGGGGGCCCGGGTCCTGCCCCAGGAAACATGTATTAATGCAAAAAAAAGTTTTAAAAACAGGAGTTTTTTCGGGAGCAGTGATTTTAATGATGCTTAAAGTAAAAAAAAAAGTAAAATATTCCTTTAAATATCGTACCTGGGGGGTGTCTATAGTATGCCTGTAAAGTGGCGCGTATTTCCCGTGCTTAGAACAGTCCCTGCACAAAATGACATTTTTGAAGGAAAAAAGTTATTTAAAACTGCTTGCGGCTTTAATGTAATGTCGGGTCCCGGCAATATGTATGAAAATCAGTGAGACAAACGGCATGGGTGCCCCACACCCCCCAGTCCATTACCAGGCCCTTTGGGTCTTGTATGAATATTAAGGGGAACCCCGCACCCAAATTAAAAAAAGCAAAGGCGTGGGGCCCCCAGGGCCTATATACTCTGCACAGCACTATACAGGCGGTGCAAACAAGACAGGGACTGTAGGTTTGTTGTTAAGTAGAATCTGTTTGTAATTTTGAACTGGTACATTTTTAAAGTGTAGCTCCAGCCAAAAAATCTATTTTTAAGCTTTTTGGAAAACATAGGGAAGGGCTATCACCCCTGTAACATTTGTTTTGCTGTCTGTGCACTTCTTCAGAAGATTTCACCTCAATTTCTGTCCGAATGACAAATGTTTTTTGAAAAATTGGGGTTTTTAGTGTAACAAGGATTGGTGATAAAGCATCAGTGAAGAGGAGACACGTTTTTCCCATATTAACACTTACAGGATAGAATTTCCCTTCCTAGGGGTAGATTTCAACTCACTCCCTGTTGTCTCCTTCCGTTTGCAAGTAGGAGTCGTTTGTAAGTTGGATGTTTGAAAGTAGGGGCCTGCCCTATATACTCTGCAGAAATTGGGGCCTTAGGTGTTGGTGTTGCCACAACACTGTAAGCCCTCAAAGTTACCCTTGGTGGGCGCAGGAACGGGCCCTGCTGTGAAATTTTAGATAAAGAATTGTAATTACATGCCATTGTTGAACAATGGTAGAAAAATTGGGCCTTTGGTGGTGGTGGTGGTGGTGGTGCTGGTGCCACAACACTAAGTCCTCACAGTTACTCTTGTTGGGCGCTGGAACGGGCCCTGCTGTGAAATATTATATCAAGAATTGTAATTGCATGCACCTGTTGAACAGGGGCAGAAAAATTGGGCCTTTGGTGGTGGTGGTGGTGTTGCCACAACACTGTAAGCCCTCACAGTTACTCTTGGTGGGCGCAGGAATGGGCCCTGCTGTGAAATATTAGATCAAGAATTGTAATTACATGTCCCTGTTGAACAGGGGCAGAAAAATTGGGCCTTAGGCACTGGTGCCACAACACTGCAACCCCTCACAGATACTATAGTTGGAGCGCAGGAATAAGCCCTGCTGCAAAGTATTGCATCAAAAATTGTAATTACATGCCCCCTGTTAAACAGGGGCAGAAAAATTTGGCCTTGGCCACTAGTGGCGGTGCCCTGAACCAAAAATGTTCTTACAAGCTATCAGCATGAAAGGAGGAAGAGGATTGTGACTCAGCATAACAGGATAGTCACTCAGCATCAGCATAGGCAGTCTTGAAGGGATCTCACATTAAAAAAAAATCAATCAGTTACATCAGCATCAGGTGCTTGGTAGTTGGTGATCCCAGACTGATTCATTTTTATGAAGGTCAGCCGATCAACCAATTCGATGGACAGGCGCAGCTGTGATCGATTACAAAGCCTCCAGCAGCACTGAATGTGCGTTCCGAAAGAACGTTGGATGCAGGACAGGCCAGTAGCTCAATTGCATACTGTGCAAGCTCTGGCTAGTGATCCATCCTCAAGACCCAGTAACCCAGAGGATTTTCAGTGGGAAAGGTGTCCAAGTCTGATCTTGCCCCTAGGTAATTCTGCACCATGCACCATGTGAATCAGACGCTGGTAATGGTTGCTGGAACCGATCAGACCTTGGGGCTGCGGACTAAAAAATTGTCTGAACACATCGGTCAGATGGCCACCTTCTCCACTGCTCCTTCTGTGACTGACCGAAGCCTCAGCAACACGTTGTCCAGGAGGACCAGGAAATTGTAACCTCACAGGCTCTGGAAACGCGTTGCAAAAACCTTTCTGCAAGGCCTCCCGAAGATGTTTCATCCTCTGCTCCCTCTGCGATGGCAAGATAAGTTCTGCAACCTTACCCTTGTAACGTGGATCAAGTAGGGTTGCCAGCCAGTAATCATCCCTCCCCTTGATACCAGGAATACGAGGATCCTCCCGCAGGCTTTGCAGGATCAGGGAGGCCATGAAGCATAGGTTTGCTGAGGCATTCGGTCCAGAGTCCTCTGGGTCACTAAGGACGACATGATTTGCAGCCACCTCCTCCCAGCTACATACAAGTCCATGGGTTTCTTCGGACTGTAAATGATCCCTTGAAGACTGCCGCTGATGCTGAGTACCAGGCTCCACCTCCATGCTGACACAATCCTCCTCATCCTCCTCGTCCTCTTCCTGTGTGATCGGCAGGCACGCAGGAACACTGTCTAGATAAAGGGGGCCTTGAAAGGTAAGGAAGTCCTCCTCTTCCTCCCTCTGTTCTGCCTCAAGTGCCCTGTCCATTATTCCACGCAGAGTGTGCTCCAACAGGTGGACAAGAGGGACAGTGTCACTGCTGCATGCACTGTCACTGCTCACCATTCTCGTGGCCTCCACAAATGGTAACAGGACAGTGCATGCATCCCTGATCATAGCCCACCGGTGTGGGGAAAAAACCAAGGTCCCCTGACCCTGTCCCTGTGCCATAGTCGCATAGGTACTCTTTGATGGCCCTCTGCTGCCTGTGTAGCCGCTGCAGCATGGCCAACGTTGCGTTCCACATGGTGGGCATGTCACAGATTAGGCGGTTCTTGGGCAGGTTCAATTCCTTTTTGGAGGTCAGCCAGCCGAGCACTGGCATTATATGACCTGCGGAAATGCACACAGACTTTCCTGGCCTCACCACCAAGTTAAGGACGTGAGCCAAACAGGGCACATGGGTCAGTTGTCCCTGTCGGAGGGCGGAGAGGAGGTTGGTGCCATTGTCGCAAATCACCATGCCTGCCTTAAGCTGGCGTGGTGTCAACCACCTCTGAGCCTGCCCCTGACAGAATCTCTGCCCCAGTGTGGCTCCTGTGCTCCAAGCACACCAGCTCAAGCACCGCATTGCATCTTTTTGCCTGCGTGCTTGCGTAGCCCCTTGAATGCCTACGGAGCACCGCTGGTTCCAAGAACAAATCAGCACAGGAAGAGGCCACGGAGGAAGAAGAAGAGGAGGGGGTGGAGGAGAGAAGTGTGGCAGAATCACCACTAGTAGAATTTTGGAGGTGTGGTGGCGGAATAACCTCCAAAACTACTGCACCTTGTCCTGCATCCTTCCTAGCTGCCAGAAGAGTCACCCAGTGCGCGCTGAAAGATAGGCAATGTCCCTGTCCATGCCTGCTGGACCATGAGTCAGCGGTAATATGCACCTTACCGCTGACCGCCCTGTCCAGTGAGGCCAAGACATTGCCTTCCACATGCCGGTAGAGAGCCAGAATCGCCTTCCATGAGAAAAAGTGGCGAACCTGCCACTGAGGAACCACACATTCCACAAACTCACGGAAGGGGGCAGAGTCTACTAACTGAAAAGGCAGCAGTAGAAGTGCTAGAAATTTTGACAAGCTAGCATTCAACCACTGGGCATGTGGATGGCTGGGAGCGAACTTCTTTCGGTGGTGCAGCAGCTGGGGCAGGGAAATTTGCCTGGTACAATCTGACATCAGTGTACTGATAGCAGATTGCCCGCAAGTACTTGGCTGTGACACACCTAATTCTACACCTTCATTCCTCTCAGTGCAGGTTTCAGAGAGGACTGAAGGTATAGTGGGGTTGGAGATCCCAGCTGATGAGGAGCAAGGAGAGGTCCTCTTTGTTCTTTGGTGTGGGTCTTTTAGGTACGCTTGTCAACGAACTGCATGGCAGGTCGACATATGTCTGGTCAAGCATGTGGTGCCCAAGCGGGTGATGTTTTGGCCACGCGAGATACGCTTGAGACATATATTGCAAATAGCAGCGGTGGAATCTGATGCACTGGTCTCAAAAAAGGCCCACACCAAAGAAATTTTGGAATAACACGCAGAGACAGCAGCGCCCTGCACATGCGGAGCTCTGCGGTGTGTTGCAGTCAGTGTGCTGCCTTAAGCTGGCCCCTGGAGCGCATCCTGTCTCATTGTAGATGTGCCGCCTCCTCCTCCTCTCTCCTATCAGGCACCCACGTGGAGTCAGTGACTTCATCATCCCCTCCCTCCTCATCACTGGAGCAAAGCTGGCAGTATGCTGCAGCCGGGGGAACATGACTGCCAGATTGCTGTCCTTCTTGGGCCCTCCCTCTCTCTGGGCTCACATTAATGCCTTCCTCTAGCTGGGTACCATCATCGGAGCCTTCAAAATGCTGGGTATCCTCCTGGAGCATGTACCCAACACTGTGGTCAAACAGTTCGGGAGACTCCTCAAGAGGACATGGTGGGGCTACGGAAGGAGTGACTGATGCCATTGAGCCAAGGGAAGAGATCGCCTTGGCAGCTGCTTTGCCAGACAAAGTACCCTGAACCTGGGTGAGAGAGGATGAGGAGGATGAGGACGGCTTGGTCATCCACTCTACCAAGTCTTCCGCATGTTGCGGCTCAATGCGGCCAGCTGCCGAAAAAAAAGGACAAGCGTGTCCCACTGCCACGTGCTGATGAGGATGCACTGTCTCCATGACCAGCACTGTTGCCTCTAGACACAGAGCCTGCTTGCCCTCTTTTATTGGCTTGTGACGTTTGTTCCGTTCCAGGCGTGCGCCTATGCGCATGCGCGAGTCACGGACCGCACGCACGAATGTGCGCATGTGCGCATGTTAGATGTGCTTTGGCGACCAATAGCCTTTAAAAGATGCTCAATGGTGCTGCCCCTTGCGATTTGATCTGCTTCTGTTCCCTGTGTTCCTGATTGTATCAGTACTCTGTTCCTGTGTTTGACCCGGCTTCCTGATCCTGCTTATGTCTCCAATCCTGACTTTGACTAGTTTGACCCGGTTCTGTTACCTGCCTGATTGTCTGTTGCCAAGACCCAGCCTGGACTCTGACTATTCTCTGCCTGCCATTTCTGCTGTATTCCCTGATGTGTATGACCCGGCTCGTCTGACTCCGCTACTCTGCAAACCTGCATCTGCTAACCTGCATCCGCTGCTCTGCAAACCTGCATCTGCTAACCTGCATCCGCTGCTCTGCAAACCTGCATCTGCTGACCTGCATCCGCTACTCTGCAAACCTGCATCTGCTAACCTGCACCTGCTGCTCTGCAAACCTGCATCTGCTGACCTGCATCCGCTGCCCTGCAAACCTGCATCTGCTGACCTGCATCCGCTACTCTGCAAACCCGCATCTGCTGACCTGCATCCGCTGCTCTGCAATCTGCACCTGTTGACCTGCATCCACTCTGTTGCTAACCTGCATCTGCTGATCTGCAACCACCACTCCAGCTTCCATGCAAGGAGACCACTTCAAGCAGTAAGGACTCAGGCACCTTTACCTCACTGTGCTCTTACCGCCACTGTTACCACTCCAGTGGTCTCCGAGCCAGGGTGGTACGGGAGGTCTCCCTGCACAGGTCAGGCTCACATCCCAGGTACATTACACTGCCTCTCCTTGTTGCCCTTCCAGACATACTAATGGCCTGTAGTGAGATGTAGCTGCACAAAACTGGGATGTATATATACTGATACTGCAGCTAGCAGAATCAACTGCCTGCCTGTGGTACAAAAAAAACAAAGAATGTCCAGCGCTCTGAATGTTACAAAGACAAATAGCAGCAGTCCAAAATGAATAATGAGAGATTTAATAGATCTAGATAATAAAAGCAAATGGTAAAACAATTGATAAAAAATAGTCCCGTAATGACACAACACTATATTGCACTTGGATTAGAAATATCAAACAGACAAAGAGTCAGCAACAAGCAGCCTGAACGGGAGATCCATCCAACTAACCTAACCCCAGAGGGGATGGCTCACTGGTGTCAGGAGATGGCTTTGTGGATGTTACCTGAGGACAATCAATAGTTCCACCGTACGGAGAGAAGTCTCACTGGAGCTCCGTGCTGAGGAGCGATGACGTCAGCCCCGCTGAAGGGAGAGGGCGCGGCTTCACACAGGGGAACCGCCAGAGAGTCAGCTGATGATGCTGAGCTTCTGACTCACCGGTCTGTGTCCCCTCTAGGTGAAAAAGCCTCAGTGTGAGACAGTGTCACTCAGGGAAGCCAGTTGATTACATAAAAAAACAATAAAGAGTGCAATGTTGAGCTGAAGTCTCACCGGTCTGTGTCCTCTCTAACAACAGCCTCAATGAAGGACGGTGTCATTTAGAGAAAACATGATAACCAGCCAATAGTGGAGCCGGCAATGTAGACGGAAAACACTGCTGTGGGCAATGTAAAACTCCCGAGAGTGGATGGATGGATATTCACCATGGCATGGTTCTGAGTAGAACCTCTGTCATAATGTTGCCTTGACAACGCGTTTCGCGCATTATCGCTTTTTCATAGTCAAGGATAGAGGCAACTTGCAAAGTTTAAATACAAAAATGTTAAGTGGGGAGAGGGGAGGAGAAAAAAAAAAGGAAAACCCGGGGGGAGGAAAACAGGGAGAGGAGCAATGAAAGGGAAGGAGATTAAAATCAGAATAAAATACGGGCGGGAGTAATTAACCCATTGCGAGAACGGGAGGGGGGGCGAGAAGGATATTGTCCCCAGTCCAAAACCCCTGTTGCTCAATGGACTCGCAATGGGAACTATAAATATCACAATGAAACATACATTAGTATTTACTGGTTAATGTACCTTTAGGAATAGTTTCGATCACATAAACTTCTAAAAGTCTAATGTCCTTGTTATGGAAGTGTAAAAAATGTTGAGGGAAACTATGTTCGTCGCTTCCCTTGGAAATAAGTCTACGGTGGTCGCCCACCCTTGCCCGTAGGGACCTGATGGTCCGACCAATGTAGAGAAGCCCGCAAGGGCACCGCAAAACATAAATTACGAAGTCTGTCAAACAAGTAATAAATTGCCTGATTTCGTATGTTTTGCCTAGATTGGTCGTAATATTCTTGGTGCCGTGGGCAATAAATTGGCATGTGAGACATCCCCTTTTCTTTCACTGAAAAATTCCCTTTCTGTCATCAAAATATGACCAGATGTTAAGTGGAGATTTAGATGATTTATTGGTTACTTTACTAGGTGCTAATAGATTCTTAATAGTACGAGCTTTGCAGAATGTTACATGTGGAACATAAGGTAAAACCGGAGCTAGACGTTGGTCCAATAGTAAAATATTGTAGTGTTTCTTAATGATTCTGGATATAGATTTAAATTTGTCATTAATAGTAGAAATAAATCTAACTGTCTGGTTGGTTCCTAGTTCTTCTTTAGTGGCCTTATCCTTGGGAAGGGGGTTCATGTGAGACAAAAAAGCGTCATTGATGAGATCACATGGGTAGCCCTTCTCTTGGAATTTCATTTTCATCGTGGCCCCCTGTTCGACATAATCCACCACTCTGGAGCAATTGTGTCTCAATCTATTGAATTAGCCACTTGGGATGTTACATTTCCATGAAGGATGGTGGCAGCTTCTAAAATGAAGATAGGAATTGCCACTGGTTGGTTTGACATGGTTTTTTGTAAAAATCCTATGTTGATCCTGAGCCAATACCAGATCCAGGAATACAAGTTCATGAGGGTCTAGTACGTGGGTAAATGACAACCCAAAAGGATTGGAATTACAATGGGCCACAAAGGTGGGGAACAGATCCAGATGAGCACAATGTCATCAATGTACCGCCCAAAATAGACAATGTGCTCAGCAAATGGGTTGTTGGCCCTGATACTGCGCTGCTCCCAGTAGCCCATGGTAAGGTTGGCATAAACTGGAGCAAAATTAGCTCCCATAGCGGTTCCCCTGCGTTGCAAATAAAAGCGATCACAGAAAGTAAAATAATTGTGTTTGAGACAAAATTCCGTTGCTTGGACCAAAAATTGTGATTGCAGAGAATTGAAGTCTCCACTTTTCATCAAAAAATGTTGTACAGCTCTCAAACCTCATGGGGTATGGAGGTATAGAGGGAAGACACATCAAGGGATGCTAACCAATAGCCCTCTTCCCATTTGTAATTTTGTAGGGCTCCAATGACTTCATTGGAATCCTTAATCACTTCAGCCCCGGAAGGATTTACCCCCTTTCTGACCAGAGCACTTTTTACAATTTGGCACTGCGTCGCTTTAACAGCTAATTGCGCGGTCATGCAATGCTGCACCCAAACGAAATTTGCGTCCTTTTCTTCCCACAAATAGAGTTTTCTTTTGATGGTATTTGATCACCTCTGCGGTTTTTATTTTTTGCGCTATAAACGGAAAAAGACCAAAAATTTTGAAAAAAAAATGATATTTTCTACTTTTTGTTATAAAAAAAATCCAATAAACTCAATTTTAGTCATACATTTAGGCCAAAATGTATTCGGCCACATGTTTTTGGTAAAAAAAATGTCAATAAGCGTATATTTATTGGTTTGCGCAAAAGTTATGGCGTCTACAAGCTAGGGTACATTTTCTGGAATTTACACAGCTTTCAGTTTATGACTGCCTATGTCATTTCTTGAGGTGCTAAAATGGCAGGGCAGTACAAAACCCCCCCAAATTACCCCATTTTGGAAAGTAGACAGTAGACACCCCAAGGAAATTGCTGAGAGGCATGTTGAGCCCATTGAATATTATTTTTTTGTCCCAAGTGATTGAATAACGACAAAAAAAAAAAAAATTACAAAAAGTTGTCACTAAATGACATATTGCTCACACAGGCCATGGGCATATGTGGAATTGCACCCAAAATAAATTCAGCTGCTTCTCCTGAGTACGGGGATACCACATGTGTGGGACTTTTTGGGAGCCTAGCCGCATACGGGGCCCCGAAAACCAATCACCGCCTTCAGGATTTCTAAGGGCGTAAATTTTTGATTTCACTCCTCACTACCTATCACAGTTTTGAAGGCCATAAAATGCCCAGATGGCACAAAACCCCCCCAAATGACCCCATTTTGGAAAGTAGACACCCCACGCTATTTGCTGAGAGGCATGTTAAGTCCATGGAATATTTTATATTTTGACACAAGTTGCGGGAAAGTTTTGAAAATTGAAAAAAAGAGTATTTTGCAGCTCTCATTTGTTTTTGAAAATAAAGAAAGACAAGAAAAAACATTTTTTTTCTTTTTTCAATTTTCAAAACTTTCTGACAAAAAGTGAGGTCTGCAAAATACTCACTATACCTCCCAGCAAATAGCTTGGGGTGTCTACTTTCCAAAATAGGGTCATTTGGGGAGGGTTTGTGCCAACTGGGCATTCCATGGCCTCAGAAACTGTGATAGGCAGTGAAGAGTGAAATGGGGTGTCATTTCACATATTCCCATGGCATGTTTGAGCAATATATCATTTAGTGACAACTTTGTGTAAAAAAAAAAATGTGTCTCTTTCCCGCAACTTATGTCACAATATTAAATATTCCATGGACTCGACATGCCTCTCAGCAAATAGCTTGGGGTGTCTACTTTCCAAAATGGGGAAATGGGGTCATTGGGGGGGTTTTGAACTGTCCTGGCATTTTATGCACAACATTTAGAAGCTTATGTCACACATCACCCACTCTTCTAACCACTTGAAGACAAAGCCCTTTCTGACACTTTTTGTTTACATGCCCTACAGATTAAAATGGTGGGTGTTTCATTTTTTTTTTCACACAGTATTTGCGCAGCGATTTTTCAAACGCATTTTTTTAGGAAAAAACACACTTTTTAAAATTATAATGCACTAAAACACACTATATTGCCCAAATGTTTGATGAAATAAAAAAGATGAATACATGCATACCAAACATCACATGCTTTAAAATTGCGCACAAACGTGCAGCGGCAACAAAATAAATACATTTTTAAAAGCCTTTAAAAGCCTTTACAGGTTACCACTTTAGATTTACAGAGGAGGTCTACTGCCAAAATTACTGCCCTTGATCTGACCTTCGCGGTGATACCTCACATGCATGGTGCAATTGCTGTTTACATTTGACGCCAGACCGACGCTTGCATGCGCCTTAGCGCGAGAGCAGGGGGGGACAGGGGTGCCTTTTTTTTTCTTTATTATTTTTTTGCCTTTTTATCTTATTTTTAAACTGTTCCTTTCATTTTTTTTAAATCATTTTTATTGTTATGTCAGGGAATGTAAATATCCCCTATGATAGCAATAGGTAGTGACAGGTACTCTTTTTTAAAAAAAAGGGGGTCTAAACTAAATTTTGACTGTTAGAAGATGGTAATAAGCGATTCATACGCTCCCTAATGTTAAAACGCCACTATGCCCCTAATCCTTTGGCTATACATAAAAAAGGCCTGAAGGAGGCTAGTCCTACATTAGTTCTGATACCGGAGTGTACACCCCTCACGGAACTTAATGAGGAGGCACTACAGGCATTGGAGGACCTATGGGCCGAGGGCCAAATAGAAGGTTATGTTCCCACTGCTGGCTTAGACCCACCAGTGACACATACCCCCTTCCGACCCAAATCAACCTTTTTTCCAACTAACTCAAAAGGCCCCTACATAGAAACCTACTACCAAGCGGTGTATAAAGACTTTCTGCGACTTTGTGACAGCTCCAAGACGCGGAAAGATCAAAACTTGAGTAAAGGAGAAAATCTAGCCCTGAAAGATCTAATAGCTAATACCAACATCACTATTAGGCAGGCGGATAAGGGAGGTAGTCTGGTGGTACAAAATCAAACTGACTACATTAAAGAGGCAAATCGGCTGTTAGCTGATACAGATACGTATTTGAAACTACAGTCTGACCCTCTACCAGATTTTCAGTTGGAATTAAGGTCATTGGTACAGGAGGCTTGGCATAATGGAATACTCACCAACAAAGAGAGACAATTTTATTTTATTTTTATTACCATCTGAGTGTAGTACTCCATATTTT
Source organism: Lithobates clamitans (assembly GCA_037952925.1). Lineage (NCBI taxonomy): Eukaryota > Metazoa > Chordata > Amphibia > Anura > Ranidae > Lithobates > Lithobates clamitans. Next base: position 9,042,301 of record JBBGZY010000160.1, on the reverse strand, counting down.
TACCATCTCCCGAAGGTCCACAAATCATTGATTGATCCCAATGGTAGACCTATTGTGGCTAGAACCAATAGTTTCACAAATGGTTTGTCGATCTATATTGATTTCTGTCTACAGCCTCTTGTATGCCAATTACCGTCGTACATTAAGGATTCCAATGAAGTCATTGGAGCCCTACAAAATTACAAATGGGAAGAGGGCTATTGGTGAGCATCCCTTGATTTGAGAGCTGTACAACATTTTTTGATGAAAAGTGCAGACTTCAATTCTCTGCAATCACAATTTTTGGTCCAAGCAACGGAATTTTGTCTCAAACACAATTATTTTACTTTCTGTGATCGCTTTTATTTGCAACGCAGGGGAACCGCTATGGGAGCTAATTTTGCTCCGGTTTATGCCAACCTTACCATGGGCTACTGGGAGGAGCGCAGTATCAGGGCCAACAACCCATTTGCTGAGCACATTGTCTATTTTGGGCAGTACATTGATGACATTGTGCTCATCTGGAGCGGGGGCCCGGATCTGTCCTCCTCCTTTGTGGCCCATTGTAATTCCAGTCCTTTTGGGTTGTCATTTACCCACGTACTAGACCCTCATGAACTTGTGTTCCCGGATCTGGTATTGGCTCACGATCAACATAGGATTTTTACAAAAAACCATGTCATACCAACCAGTGGAAGTTCCTATCTTCATTTTAGAAGCTGCCACCATCCTTCATGGAAATGTAACATCCCAAGTGGCCAATTCAATAGATTGAGATGCAATTGCTCCAGAGTGGAGGATTATTTCGAACAGGGGGCCAGGATGAAAATGAAATTCCAAGAGAAGGGCTACCCATGTGATCTCATCAATGACGCTTTTTTGTCTCACATGAACCCCCTTCCCAAGGATAAGGCCCCTAAAGAAGAACTAGGAACCAACCAGACAGTTAGATTTATTTCTAATTTTAATGACATATTTAAGTCTATATCCAAAATCATTAAGAAACACTACAATATTTTACTATTGGACCAACCAATAAATCATCTAAATCTCCACTTGACATCAGGTCATATTTTGATGACAGAAAGGGGATTTTTCAGTGCAAGAAAAGGGGATGTCTCACATGCCAATTTATTGCCCACAGCACCAAGAATATTACGGCCAATCTAGGCAAAACATACGAAATCAGGCAATTTATTACTTGCTCGACAGACTTTGTAATTTGTTTTGCGGTGCCCTTGAGGGCTTTTCTACGTTGGTCGGACCATCAGGGCCCTACGGGCAAGGGTGGGCGACCACCGTAGACTTATTTCCAAGGGGAGCGACTAACATAGTGTCCCTCGACATTTTTTACGCTTCCATAACAAAGACATTAGACTTTTAGAAGTTTATGTGATCTAAACTATTTCTAAAGGTACATTAACCAGCAATTAGAGATTCTCTCTGCTTTGCAAACGAGGTCTTTTGGATATATATGTTTGACTCACTTGCCCCAAGGGGTTAAATGAGGAATTGGAGACATGCTGTTTTGTGTAGAGTTTGGTGTCAAAAGAATGGTTTCATTTAACTGATGTAAATACCAATGTATGTTTTATTGTGATATTTATAGTTCCCATTGCGAGTCCATTGAGCAACAGGGTTTTTGGACTAGGGACAATATCCTTCTCGCCCCCCCTCCCGTTCTCGCAATGGGTTAAATACTCCCGCCCGTATTTTATTCTGATTTTTTTTTTTTTACAAATAAAAGTTGTTGTTTATTTTTCGAAGAGGACATATTTACAGAATAAAGAACATACTGACATAAGAGGGGATACATAGCAATATTTAAAGTACAGAACATATCTATCATGACCTACACGGTCGCTGTTAATAAGATATATGCAGGTAGTTATTTGCAGTTACTTAACACATGTATACCTTTTGCGTCGAGAGGTGGTTTATTGCCACATCGGTGCATATATTACGGGGATATTCTACTGGAGTCTATTCAATGATTGTGTTGCATGTGGCTGCATTGTTTAACCATGAATCCCATATTTTCCCATATTTAGATGGGCAACCCCTATGGGCATATATTTCTTTCTTATATGGTAAAGTAGTATTAATGGCAACTATCCATTCCTGGAGTGTTGGTGGTTCCATCCTCATCCACTTTCTAGCTATGAGTAGTCTAGCCATAAATAATGCCTCTCTGAGAAAGGTGATATGGAACTTGTCTGAGTCTGGATCTGGGAAAATTCCCAATATGCATTGCTTGGGGCATAGTTTAAGAGGAGACCCCATTTCATCATGTATGAAGCGCACTATGTGGGACCAGTAATCATGTATAACCGGGCATACCCAGAGGAGATGAAAGAAGGAGCTAGATGGGCTGCCGCATCTAGGGCAAAGAGGATTGTGGTTAGGTTTGAATCTAATCATTCTGGCTGGGGTCAAGTATGACCGGTGTAGAATGTAAAGTTGGGTGAGGCGATCAGAGAGCCTGGTGGACACAGTTTTGCAATTGTCCAACGCATCTTCCCACTCATCATCCTCCAGCTCCCCCACCTCCCCAGCCCATCTGTCCCTCAGCCTATAAGCAATTTTCACAGCCGTAGGCCGGAGCAGAGAAATGTAGAATATTGAGATGAGTTTAGAGGAATCTTGTCCCTTAATGATATTTAGAATATCCAATTGTTCCACATTGGGGGTAACATTGTGGAACTGGGTCTGTAGAGCGTGGCGGAGCTGAAGGTATCTGAAATGCATGGAGTTAGGTAGACTAAATTCATCCTTAAGTTGTTGAAATGATTTCAACACGCTGTCCCCGTATACATCTGAAAGAATAGTCACCCCCCTAGCGACCCATAATCCATGTTCTGGCAGAGATAAAAGTTCTTTTAATCCTGGGTTGCCCCAAAGCGGTGTGTGTGAGTGTGTATGAAGAGCATGTATTTTGCGTCTTATTACTGCCCATATTTTGCAATGGGTGGATATTAGGCCGGGACAGCCTCCCCCCAGCACCCGAGGATCTGCAGGGTCTCTAAAAATGATTTGAAATGGATGGGAATAGAGGTGAGTATATTGGGAACACAGTAAGGTCATATAACGTTCTTTGTCGCATTTGTCTAAATAATAAAAGTGTGATAGTTGCGCCGCTAGGTAATAGAGGTTGAAATCGGGTAAGGCTGTGCCACCTAGGTCTGTAGGGTTTTTTAATACTTGCCAAGATAATTTATGGCGAGACCTTCCCCACACAAATGAATTAAGAATTGTTTCTATTGTTTTAAAAATCTTGAGTGGTAGATATATCGGGGCATGCCAAAAGACATAGAGAAACTTGGGGAGCAAAACCATCTTGATGAGGTTCACACGTCCCATAACCCCCAAGGGGAGTTTAGCCCAAATCTGGGTCTTATTTTTCAAAATTGTGAGCAGAGGCTCTATATTCTGTTTGGTGTATTCTGCGGGAGTGCGGGTGACATTGATCCCCAAGTATCTCATGTTACTAACTATCGTGAGGGGGGAGGAAGCTTGACTTTGTGTGGGTGCACCTATGTCTATGGGGAGGATTTGGGATTTGTCCCAATTTATTTTAAGACCCGAGTAGTTCCCAAATGTTTGTATGGTCTCTAGAGCTATTTTTAAAGAGGGGCCTGAATCTGATAGGTATAGCAGCATATCATCTGCGTACAGACTGATTGTCTCCACCAGTTCGCCCCTTCGTAAACCCTTGATGCCCGGGTGAGATCTCAGTGAAGCTGCAAGGGGTTCCACTGCGAGGGCATAGAGTAGAAGAGATAGCGGGCATCCCTGGCGTGTCCCCCTTGAGAGGGGGAAGGCATCTGAGACTCTTCCGTTAACCAAGATCCTGGCACTGGGGTTTTGATACATTAGTTGAATCCATCTAATGAATTTCGGTCCAAATCCAAATTTAGCTAGGCATTGCCATAGATAGGTCCACTCAACGGAGTCAAATGCCTTGGCGGCATCCAAAGACACCACAACTCTGGATCCCATTTGGTCATGTTGAGCTTGTATATTCATATGTAATCTGCGGAGGTTATGGGCTGCATTTTTAGTGGGCATAAATCCTGTTTGGTCCGGGTGGATCAAGGTAAGGATTATTTTATTCAGACGTAGTGCCAGGATCTTGGCCAAGATCTTTATGTCTAGTTGAAGAAGCGAAATGGGACGATAAGATTCTGGGATTTCTAAATTTTTACCAGGTTTGGGTATGAGCACTATATAGGCTTCAGTCATGGATTGGGGGATAGAGCCAGATTTAAACATATGTGAATATAGTTCGTGTAATCTAGGGACAATGTTATCTATATATGTTTTATAAAATTCTAGGGGAAGGCCGTCGGATCCAGGTGCTTTCGAGGTTTTGAGGTGGGATATCGCTTCAATAATATCATCTGTGGATATTGGGGCTTCCAGCATTTCAATCTGGGTTTGGGATAGTGTAGGTATTTCTATATTCGCTAATAGTGCCCCTGCATCTCTATTATCAGTATCAATCGCGGAGGTGTAGAGTGATGAAAAATAAGAGCGAAATTCTTCCGCAACTCTATCGGGCTCGGTAATCATTTCTCCATTAATGCCCCTAAGAGATACTACCGTGGGTGGTCTGAGGTCTATGTGGGCTAAGTATGCCAGGAGGCGTCCCGCCCTTTCCCCACATTCATAAAGTCTTTGTTTGGTGTAGAATATGTTTCTCTCCGCTTTTTCAAAGTGCAGGTTGGACACTATACGGGTTTGTTGTTTTAGTTGGTCGGCATTAGAGGGGGTAGGGTTAGATGTAAACTCCCTCTCTATCTCTGTTAGGGCTTTTTCTGCCTGGTGTATTACGTGAGAAGATGTCTTCTTATATTGATTTATGTGTTGGGCAAGTGTCATGCGAGCATGGGATTTAAAGGCATCCCATACTATTTCAAAAGGCGCTGAGGCTCTATTATTTTGAAAAAATATGTCCCACTCAATCCCAATCTCATCCATTCCGGGTACCACCGATAACCAGAAGGGGTTAAGTTTCCATGTATAGGTATTGGGGGGGGAGTCAAGTCTAAGCACAACCCAATATGGAGCGTGGTCTGATAATGTACGAGGGTAGAAACCCACGTCTTCCAACATAGGGAGAAGGGAGCGGGATAGTAAGACAAGATCGATCCTAGACATTGAATTATGTGACGTTGAAAAACAGGAGTAGGCCTTATCTTGTGGGTGGCGATATCTCCACGTGTCCACCAGAGCCATCTCATCGAGTAATCTACCGAATCTAGTGTGTTGGGGGGAGGAGATATTAGATGGTTGTGTAGTCATTCTATCGAGATCCCTGTTTAACACATTGTTGAAGTCTCCCATCCACAATACCGGGACAGTAGGATATTGAGCCATAAAAGCAAGGCCTTCATGTATAACGTTAAAGTGGAACGGGGGAGGTACATAAATTGCAAGAATAAGTATTTCCAACCCATTTAGCTTGGCGTGCAAGAATATGAATCTGCCTTGAGTATCTGATTTAAGCGTTAGTAAAATAAACTGCACTGTCTTAGCCACCAATAGTGCGACTCCTCTAGAATTGGAGGTGTATGGAGCATGGTACAACCACCCCACCCAGGGTTTCTTAAGCGTTGACATCAATTGACCGGTAAGATGTGTCTCTGTTAGGGCAATTATCTCAGCTCGCATATTTTTGAGGATAGATAGGGTTGCATTTCTTTTAGGTTTAGCCCTTATACCTCGCACGTTCCACGTAACACATTTCAACTTATAAACCATATTTAAGTTTGTTTATCTGTGGGCTCGCCATCCCGGCCGCAGAGCAGCCGCTACGCTGCAGCCTGCAACACAGGAGGGCCTGTATCCCCGCCCATCGTGGCTCAGGTAACAGAGTCAGGATCCACACTTTTCCAAGTCCGGAGCCCGGCTCTACAATCTTTCCCCCCTCAGTGCAAGGGCATAGGTATATCAGTATATAAACCAGGTATCTGCAGTGAGAACTCTTATCTCTATTAGCCTGTATGAAAAGAAAACAACAAAACTTTTTCAACTTGTAGATTAACACGCTGGGCTGCACGGGCAGACACCCCCCCCCCTGTAACATAGGGGTGGCTGCTGCTTCCATACATTCCAGGGAAACAAAACTTGCGTCTTTTGGCGAACATTACATGAAATTCCTGTAAAAACAGGACCCACTAGGAGTCCTGTACCTAGGGGAACGATAAATCGCTGAAAAACGAGCAATAACATGAGGGATTCGACTCCCAAAACATGACCTCCAGGATGATGCGGTGTTGAAGGATATGCAAAGTTGTACGCTGAAGAGTATTCTCTGGAAGTCATGAGGGGCTTCTGCCAGCCAAAAAACAATTACCATCCATGATGGATGGTATGAGTATAGGGGACAGAGGTGTATGCCATATAAAGTTGCGGGCATGTGTTTCAGAAAAAAGGGGAAAAGACAAAAAGGAGGGGGGGAAAATAACACAGGGGGAGTATGGCAAGTCATAGTGAGTTGTGGATAGGAGAAAGTTCACTGGTGAGATGAGGGCCATCTCCACATAAATTTGTATGGTACAGTACCTTGACGGAGCAAAGCCTGGCGTGTCTCGGTGTATGGTGTAGTGATGGCGTTGTATCCAGGCGTCATGTACAGTTTACGGCATTGGTGGTCATCGGAGGTTCTAGTGGATCCTACAGGGGTGCTTGGTCCGGTGCTGCTCTGTTCTCCATCCATTCGAGTGCCGCTTCTGGTGTATCGAAGAAGTGGGCCCTGTCTTCACCGACCACACGCAATCTGGCCGGGAAGAGCATTGCATATTTGTAATGGCGGATCCGCAGCTGTCGTTTGGCTTCTGTAAATTGCGCGCGCTTTTTCTGGACTTCTGCTGAGAAGTCTGGAAAGACTTTGACCTCCCCATTTTTGAAAGGAATGTTGCCTTTTAGCCTGGTGAGGCGGAGAACAGCATCGCGGTCACGGTAATTGAGCAGCTTGGCAATGAATGTTCTGGGGGGTGCGCCCTGGGGAGGAGGTTTGGAGGCCAGTCTGTGTGCCCTCTCCACCACGAATGAGGTGGAAAATTCAGCCCGGCCAAAGGTGGAGATCAGCAGATTCTCCAGGAATGAGGGGGGGTCAGCACCCTCCACACCCTCCGGCAATCCTACAAACCGCAGGTTGCACCTCCTCAGACGGTTTTCCATGTCGTCCTGCTTCATAAGTACCGTGTTCAGCTGGTGTTGTAATCTTTCCGTTGTTGTCTGTAATGGCGGTATGTCGTCCTCCACCTGGCTGATTCGCGTCTCCGTCTCAGTAACCCGTTCTCTTAGTTTCTGCAAGTCCTGTCGGATTAGCGACACATCCACCTTCACCTCCTCTATCTTACAAGTGAGGGTGCTCTTACAGTCGGAGATTGCTTCCAGGACGCGGGCAGTGTCATCTGCTGCTGAGTCCGACGGAGCTGGCTGATCGGCGCCATTTTCCTCCGCGGCCGTCCTATCTTGTAGGCGGTATTTCGCAAGTTTAGCGGCCGTGTCCGTAGCTTTTTTTGGAAGAGACATCCTCTCTGTACTTTCCCACTGCTGGCAGTTTGAATAAATCGGTGTTTGCGGTGTTTAATACCCCAGGAATGACGGATACGGATTTTGGGCAAGCGGAGCTCTCAGTCAGTGTCCCTCACGCCATGCCGGTCCAGGCCACGCCCCCATTTTATTCTGATTTTAATCTCCTTCCCTTTCATTGCTCCTCTCCCTGTTTTCCTCCCCCCAGGTTTTCCTCTTTTTTTTTTCTCCTCCCCTCTCCCCACTTAACATTTTTGTATTTAAACTTTGCAAGTTGCCTCTATCCTTGACTATGAAAAAGCGATAATGCGCGAAACGCGTTGTCAAGGCAACATTATGACAGAGGTTCTACTCAGAACCATGCCATGGTGAATATCCATCCATCCACTCTCGGGAGTTTTACATTGCCCACAGCAGTGTTTTCCGTCTACATTGCCGGCTCCACTATTGGCTGGTTATCATGTTTTCTCTAAATGACACCGTCCTTCATTGAGGCTGTTCTTAGAGGGGACACAGACCGGTGAGACTTCAGCTCAACATCACCAGCCGACTCTCCAGCGTTTCCCCTACACAACATTCCACTCTTTATTGGCTTTTTTATGTCATCAACTGGCTTCCCTGAGTAACACCGTCTCACAGTGAGGCTTTTTCACCTAGAGTGGACACAGATCGGTGAGTCAGCAGCTCAGCGTCATCAGTTCCCCTGTGTGAAGCTGCGCCCTCTCCCTTCAGCCGGGCTGACGTCATCGCTCCTCAGCACGGAGCTCCAGCGAGACTTCTCTCCGTACGGTGGAACTATTGATTGTCCTCATGTAACATCCACGAAGCCATCTCCTGACACCAGTGAGCCATCCCCTCTGTATCCCACAGTCAGCGGGGAGAGTGTGAGTCTTTAGGGAGCGCTTGTTTGGGCTTTATTTCCCCTCCATCCCCTGTCCATTTGATTCCAGCCTGGGGTTAGGTTAGTTGGATGGATCTCCCGTTCAGGCTGCTTTTTGCTGACTCTTTGTCTGTTTGATATTTCTAATCCAAGTGCAATATAGTGTTGTGTCATTACGGGACTATTTTTTATCAATTGTTTTACCATTTGCTTTTATTATCTAGATCTATTAAATCTCTCATTATTCATTTTGGACTGCTGCTATTTGTCTTTGTAACATTCAGAGCGCTGGACATTCTTTGTTTTTTTTGCTTCAGATCTGTATCTATCAGTTACGGTTGGTCTAGCTGCACTGGTTCCTCCCCCCCCTTTTCCCCTTTCTTCCCTTGAGTTCAAGTTATGTTATTTTACACAATACATGTTATATACTACATGGTATGTTGATTACAACTATATGTCATTCATCACATGCCCCGTTTGAACTCCCCGGTTGCACACTCATTGGCGCTGGGACATTATTGTTGTTGCTTGCCTGCCTGTGGTACTAATAGAATCAGAGGAACACCACCAATTTTCTTCAGGTAGCTTTAGGTGCACACTGTGTAGAGGACATAGTACACTAACTGTAAATACTGTAGCTGCCTGCCTGTGGTATTAATAGGATCAGAACAACAGCAATTGTATTCAGGTAGCTTTAGGTGCACACTACACTAACTATAAATACTGCAGCTGCCTGCGGTACTAATAGGATCAGAAGAACACCACCAATTTTCTTAGGGTAGCTTTAGGTGCACACTGTGCAGAGGGCGCACTGCACTAACTTGTAAATACTGCAGCTGCCTGCGGTACTAATAGGACCAGAAGAACACCACCGATTTTCTTCAGGTAGCTTTAGGTGCAAACTGTGCAGAGGAGGCACTACACTAACTGGTAAACACTGCAGCTGCCTGCGCTACTAATAGGATCAGAAGAACATCACCAATTTTCTTCAGGTAGCTTTAGGTGCACACTGTGCAGAGGACGCACTACACTAACTTGTAAATACTGCAGCTGCCTGCGGTACTAATAGGAACAGAAGAACACCACCAATTCTCTTCAGGTAGCTTTAGGTGCACACTGTGCAGAGGACGCACTACTCTAATGCCCCTTTCACACGTGCGGACCGTATGTCCGTATTTCATGCATCCGTTTTCACATGAAATACGGACATACATGCATCCCTATGGGATAGCGGGTGTCAGCGGATGTACATCCGCTAACACCCGATGTTGTCCGCCTCCGCTCTCGTCCGATTCTGCGGACGGAAGAAAATCCTATTTTTCTATCCGTCTGCAGAGCGGATCGGAGGAACACAGACAGACGGTCCGTGTTCCTCCGATCCCCCATAGGGGAGAGCGGAGATCTGACAGGGTGGTCCCTACACAGTGTGCGGGTCCCGCCCTGTCATCTGCCTGCTCAGCTGGGGAAAGCGGAGCGATCCCCGCTGAGCAGCGGATAAACACGGGGCGGATCAATACGGATCCGTCCCGTGTGAAAGGGGCCTAACTTGTAAATACTGCAGCTGCCTGTGGTACTAATAGGATCAGAAGAACATCACCAATTTTCTTCAGGTAGCTTTAGGTGCAAACTGTGCAGAGGACTCACTACACTAACTTGTAAATACTGCAGCTGCCTGTGGTACTAATAGGATTAGAAGAACACAACCAATTTTCTTCAGGTAGGTTTAGGTGCACACTGTGAAGAGGACGCAGGTAGCTGTAAATACTGTAAAAACACCTGTCTGCCTGTCAGTAGGAAGAAAATAACAGGAACGGATCTAGCTAAACTGAATACAATATATATATAGATATATATATCTATATATATATCTATATATCCATATATAGATATATATAGATAGAGAGATAGATAGATAGATAGATAGATAGATAGATAGATAGATAGATAGATAGATAGATAGATAGATAGATAGATAGATAGATAGATAGATAGATAGATAGATAGATACACACACAAAACACCTAGGATGCATATATATATATATATATATATATATGTATATATATATACAATACACTGTAAGTGCAGCTAACTGACTCGCCTGCCTACTCTAACTTAAATCAAATGACACTGTCTCTCTGTCTATCTCTCCGCCGCCGCCACGCAGGTGGCCTTATATAGTGTGGGGCATGTACTAAACCCCCTGAGCCATAATTGGCCAAAGCCACCCTGGCTTTGGCCAATTATGGCTCTCCGTTCTTACCGCGCTGTGATTGGCCATGCGGGTCATAGTGCATGCTTGGCCAATCATCAGCCAGCAATGCACTGCTATGCTGCAGTGAATTATGGGCTGCGACGCGCCACTCTAATGTGGCGCGAACGGCCCATAACGTTCGAAATTCGAGAAATGGTCGAACATGCAATGTTCGAGTCGAACATGGGTTCAACTCAAACTCGAAGCTCATCCCTAGTGGTGGCTCTTGAAGCACTGAAACCAGCTGTAGTCCACTCCTTGTGAATCTCCCCTAAACTCTTGAATGGGCTTTGCTTCACAATCCTCTCAAGGCTGCGGTTATCCCTGTTGCTTGTGCATTCTTTTTCTACCACACTTTTTCCTTTCACTAAACTTTCCATTAATATGCTTGGATACAGCACTCTGTGAACAGCCAGCTACTTTAGCAATGACCTTTTGTGTGTGACTTACCCTCCTTGTGGAGGGTGTCAATGACTGTCTTCTGGACAACTGTCAAGTCAGTAGTCTTCCCCATGATTGTGTAACCTACTGAACCAGACTGAGAGACCATTTAAAGGCTCAGGAAACCTTTACAGGTGCTTTGAATTAATTAGCTGAATAAAGTGTGACACCATAAGTCTACAATGTTGAACTTTTTCACAATATTCCAATTTTCCGAGATACTGAACGATTGGTTTTCACTAGCTGTAAGCCATAATCATCAAAATTAAAAGAAAAAAAATGCTTGAAATATATCACTCTGGGTGTAATTAATCTATATAATAGATGAGCTTCATTATTTGAATTGAATTACTGAAATAAATCAACAAATAAATTAACAAAGTTTTGAGATGCACCTGTGGGTATGTATATACATATATATATATATATATATATATATATATATATATATATATATATATATATATATTTAGGCTGGCCGATGCAAGCACGCTGTGAGCCGCTGGATTTCTACTATACATCATGATGCCCGTATTTTTCTACTACCTGTAAGTGGACTACAATAAAATATTATTTTTATACCTTACGGGCTTCACTGTTGCTGCTTTATTTTATTTCCATTTGGGTAACTTTTCATTGATGACAGTATATCATATGCATCCCTGTTTGATGAGCTGGTGGCTATATGTGGTCTGGATAATGGATTCCCTGTGATCGATTTGCAGTATTTGGAGTGTGACACCTTGAGCTTCTGTGATTTATGATTACATGCCTTTTTTACCACTACTCTCTAGTAAGCAGGTTGGATTCACTTGGGTGTGGTGTGCTTTTTCATACACACTGAAGCTGGTGAAGGGTCCTTCATATTCCCTATCTCTTCAAAGACAGAACTTTCATATGATTAAGGACAATTTGAAGCGCTGCACTTTGGACTTTTTACATTTTAAATGAATGCCCGCCCCGATTTAAAGTAATGCTCTGCCTACAGTGGCTTTCTGCACACACAGAAAAAAAGCTGTCCAGATTGATTCTACCCTGTAACAAAAGCTGAAATCGCAGTCCTAGGGGGGTGCATGCACGTGAACAGGGAAAATGGCTGCCTGATTCACCTGCTCCGCGCCAACGGAACAGCAAACCTCGGCTAGCATAACACAACCCGCACCCGGCACACACTGAAAGCTTCCCGCAGTTCCGGAACACATCAGGCATCCGGCGGTTATGTACCGCTTGACGAAAAACTGTCACAAGTGTAACACAAAGCCCAAATCAGCTCTGGCCACAGGGAAGGGGAAAAGGGCAATGGCTCCAAATCCACGGAAACCGGACGACTCCTCACAACACTCGGCAGCGGACCCTGCCTCCCCAGCCAACAGCCTGCACCAGTTCCCTACGGACCTGGTAAGTCCCCTGCATGCAGACTCAGATGCCCTGCTGAACAAATTTCGCTCCATTGTTAGAGATGAAATCACACAGGCCTCACGCAAGCTCTCCTCTGACCTTGTAAAAGGACTTAAAGAGATAGGCCACCGGATCAACCAGTTAGAGCAAAGAATGGACTTAGCAGCCACTGTGCTTGAAGGCCATGAAGAAGAGGTGGATACATTGTCTGCAGAGCTGGAGTCCCTGCGAGACAAACTACAGGATGCTGAAAATAGGGCCCGCAGGGATAATCTCTGTATTCGCGGAATCCTGGAACAAATCACTGATCTGCAGGGTATGGCAACAGCCTTTTTCCAGGAGCTGGCACCTGAGATACCCCTGGAGAGACTGGAATTTGACCGTATACACAGATCCCTAGCACCCAAACCGTCAGAAGGCCCCCCAAGAGATGTCATCATCAAGTTCCATTTTTACTGCACCAAGGAGCGGCTCCTCCAAGCTGCACGGGAACAGCGAGACTTCTCTTTCCAGGGTAACCCCTTTCAGCATTTTGCGGATCTCTCTCCAGCAACCATTGCAAGGAGAAGAGGCCTGAAACCCTACCTCCAAATCCTGCAGACCCAAACGATCAAATATAGACGGGGGTTTCCTTGTAAGCTCTCATTTTCGCATCTCGGTTGCCAGTTCCACGCATCCTCCCCCTCCGACCTGAAACGTCATTTTCAGGAACTGCAGCTGGATATACCACCTTCCCAGGGAGATGCACCCTCTTCTCCCTCCCGGCCCAGATCCTTCCAGCCTCCTCGCCAGACCCCTCAGCCCCTCCAAAGGTCTCAACCCAGATCACAGGCCTTGCGAGACCTGCAGGCTTATAGGTTCATGGCAGACCCTAAGGGCTGATGGCATATAACCTCTCAAGTTGACGGTTCTTCACAGAAAAGTTACAAATGACTCCATGAAATCCTAAGCCTGCCTCCGGCTGCTATCGGACTTAAATTATGTCTAGCACCCGCTGATACCCAGCATGTTGTTACTGAGTTGGTAATAGGCAGAACTTACCTCACAGATGCTAGTTTTTTTCCGTTCAATTGAACCTGATTTGACACGCAAGATCTTCATAGGACTGGGCCCCCCCTGAGGCGCCCCAACTGCAAGATGGTGCCTCTGGGACATGTCCGCCTCACCGAGGCAAGACATTGAGCACTCAATAAGGCATGTCACTTTGGCCCCACTTACAGGGGTGGAAAAATGGGAGGCTCCCATCATATCACAGAGAGTATGGTGGTCCCATCCCTATCAATAGAAACAAAAATGGTAACCCCCTCAGTTGGGACTTCAAACAGGCCACCCACTGAGAAATAAGTAAAAAACAATTTTTAATAATAGAAAAAAACATATAAAATCCACATGTGACAAAGATGCACAACGTATGTTACATGGAAAGTCAAAAAAATATAGTACACATAGTTATAAATATTATTTGATCTCATATATCTGTTCACCCATACGATCCCTCTTCCAGATGTAAAAGAAAAAATAAGAGGCGCTCACACCCCCCCAAGTGATGAAAAATTAAGTGAACTTCAACTTTACTGTATGTTACAGACTGAAATCTGCCACATGCATTAACACGTGCACCTAATCACAACCACAGTGATTGCACACCAAATATATAACCATACACAGATTATTTCACCATGTGTTAAAGGTGGAAAAATATACCATTGGTGTACTATAATAGTTCATATAGTGTAATTAAAAATCCATATAATGTAAATAAAAATCAGTCCAAAATTATGTGACAAAAAATGGTGATAAAAAATGTGACAAAAAAAAATCTTTGTTTGAATGCTGAAATCTTGATAAGTGAATGACCTCCGCGTGTCTTCCACCTCACCACCGTGAAATGTGAATCCACTCCCAATAGAAACACACTCACTGATTCCTATTGCCAGCACTCTCATGCACGGCAAAAATCGCTTGTTTACCACACTCCAGGGTAATCAGATAAATGGGAAACCCCACAGTGTTTGATAAATCGGTCCACATGAAAAATAATTAAAGTGCTCACATAGTGTAAACCAGCATGGCAAGTTTATTAAAACCACTACAATCTTCTAGAAAATCACTCACATTTTAAAAGGTTCAGAACAGCAGCAAATACAGTGTAGCTCACAGCAACTTCAAAAATCAGTGGATGAACACAAAACACTAATGGTCACGGCTAGGGATGAGCTTCGTGTTCGAGTCGAACCCATGTTCGACTCGAACATCGGCTGTTCGACCGTCCGTCGAATTGCGAACGATATGGGCCGTTCGCGCCAAATTCGTGTGGCGCGTCACGGCCCATAATTCACTGCGGCATCGCAGTGCATTGCTGGCTGATGATTGGCCAAGCATGCACTATGACCCGCATGCTTGGCCAATCACAGCGCCGCCTGAACAGAGAGCCGTAATTGGCCAAAGCCAAGGAGGCTTTGGCCAATTATGGCTCAGGGGATTTAGTACACGCCCCACACTATATAAGGCCGCCTGCACGGCGGCCCTGTGTAGTGTGTGTTCCGGCGTTGAAAGAGATAGACAGAGAGACAGTGTTTGATTTGAGTTAGATAGATTAGGCAGAACAGTCAGTCAGTTAGCTGCACTTACAGTGTATTGTGTATATATATGCATCCCAGGTGTTGCATATATATATATACACTGTATTCAGTTTAGCTAGATCCGTTCCTGTTATCTTCTATCTAGACTATTTACATTCAGTGCAGTGTGTCCTGCTCACAGTGTTCAGCTAGATCCGTTCCTGCTATTTACATTCAGTACAGTGCTTCCTGCTCACAGTGTTCAGCTAGATCCGTTCCTGCTATTTACATTCAGTGCAGTGCGTGCTGCTCACAGTGTTCAGCTAGATCCGTTCCTGCTATTTACATTCAGTGCAGTGCGTGCTGCTCACAGTGTTCAGCTAGATCCGTTCCTGCTATTTACATTCAGTGCAGTGCGTCCTGCTCACAGTGTTCAGCTAGATCCGTTCCTGCTATTTACATTCAGTGCAGTGCGTCCTGCTCACAGTGTTCAGCTAGATCCGTTCCTGCTATTTACATTCAGTGCAGTGCGTGCTGCTCACAGTGTTCAGCTAGATCCGTTCCTGCTATTTACATTCAGTGCAGTGCGTCCTGCTCACAGTGTTCAGCTAGATCCGTTCCTGTTATCTTCCTACTGACAGGCAGGCTTGTCTGGTTACAGTATATAAAGCTACCTGAAGAAAATTACAGGTGTTCTTTTTGATCCTATTAGTACCACGGTCAGGCAGCTAGACTATTTACATTTAGTACAGTGTGTCCTGCTCACAGTGTTCAGCTAGATCCGTTCCTGTTATTTACATTCAGTGCAGTGTGTCCTGCTCACAGTGTTCAGCTAGATCCGTTCCTGCTATTTACATTCAGTACAGTGCGTGCTGCTCACAGTGTTCAGCTAGATCCGTTCCTGCTATATACATTTAGTGCAGTACGTCCTGCTCACAGTGTTCAGCTAGATCCGTTCCTGTTATCTTCCTACTGACAGGCAGGCTTGTCTGGTTACAGTATATAAAGCTACCTGAAGAAAATTACAGGTGTTCTTTTTGATCCTATTAGTACCACGGTCAGGCAGCTAGACTATTTACATTTAGTACAGTGTGTCCTGCTCACAGTGTTCAGCTAGATCCGTTCCTGTTATTTACATTCAGTGCAGTGCGTCCTGCTCACAGTGTTCAGCTAGATCCGTTCCTGCTATTTACATTCAGTGCAGTGCGTCCTGCTCACAGTGTTCAGCTAGATCCGTTCCTGCTATTTACATTCAGTGCAGTGCGTGCTGCTCACAGTGTTCAGCTAGATCCGTTCCTGCTATTTACATTCAGTGCAGTGCGTCCTGCTCACAGTGTTCAGCTAGATCCGTTCCTGTTATCTTTCTACTGACAGGCAGGCTTGTCTGGTTACAGTATATAAAGCTACCTAAAGAAAATTACAGGTGTTCTTTTTGATCCTATTAGTACCACGGTCAGGCAGCTAGACTATTTACATTTAGTACAGTGTGTCCTGCTCACAGTGTTCAGCTAGATCCGTTCCTGTTATTTACATTCAGTGCAGTGTGTCCTGCTCACAGTGTTCAGCTAGATCCGTTCCTGCTATTTACATTCAGTACAGTGCGTCCTGCTCACAGTGTTCAGCTAGATCCGTTCCTGCTATTTACATTCAGTGCAGTGCGTGCTGCTCACAGTGTTCAGCTAGATCCGTTCCTGCTATATACATTTAGTGCAGTACGTCCTGCTCACAGTGTTCAGCTAGATCCGTTCCTGTTATCTTCCTACTGACAGGCAGGCTTGTCTGGTTACAGTATATAAAGCTACCTGAAGAAAATTACAGGTGTTCTATCCCAGCTTAGTGCAGCTACAGGCCATTAGTATGTCTGGAAGGCCAAGAAGGAGAGGCAGACAGTCACAAGCCAATAAGAGAGGGCAAGCAGGCTCTGTGTCTAGTGCTGGTCGTGGAGACGGTGCATCCTCATCAGCACGTGGCCATGGGACACGCTTGGCCTTTTTTTCGGCAGCTGGCCGTGTTGAGCCGCAACATGCGGAAGACTTGGTCGAGTGGATGACCAAGCCGTCCTCATCCTCCTCATCCTCTCTCACCCATGCCCAGGGTGCTTTGTCTGGCAAAGCAGCGGCCTCTTCCCTCAGCTCAATGTCATCAGTGACTCCTTCCCTAGCCCCACCATGTCCTCCTGAGGATTCCCTCGAACTGTTTGACCACAGTGTTGGGTACATGCTCCAGGAGGATGCCCAGCGTTTGGAAGGCTCTGATGATGATACTGAGCTCAATGAAGGCAGTAACATGAGCACGGACAGAGGGGGTGCCCAAGAAGGACAGCAATCTGGCAGTCATGCTCCCCCTGCTGCAGCATACTGCCAGGTTTGCTCCAGTGATGAGGAGGGAGGGGATGATGAGGTCACTGACTCAACGTGGGTGCCTGATAGGAGAGAGGAGGAGGAGGAGGAGGAGGAGGAGGAGGAGGTGGCACATCACCAACTAGGCAGGATGCCCTCCAGGGGCCAGCCTAAGGGCAGCACATTGACTGCATCACACCCCAAAGCTCCACATGTGCAGGGCGCTGCAGTCTCTGCGCGTTATTCAAAAAGTTCTTTGGTGTGGGCCTTTTTTGAGACGAGTGCATCAGATCGCACCGCTGCTATTTGCAATATATGTCTCAAGCGTATCTCGCGTGGCCAAAACATCTCCCGCTTGGGTACCACATGCTTGACCAGACATATGTTGACCTGCCATGCAGTTCGTTGGCAAGCGTATCTAAAAGACCCACACCAAAGAACAAAGACGATCTCTCCTTGCTCCTCATCAGCTGAGATTTCCAACCCCACTAGACCTTCAGTCCTCTCTGCGACCTGCAGTGAGAGGAATGAAGGTGTAGAATTAGGTGTGTCACAGCCAAGTACTTATGGGCAATCTGCTTTTGGTACACCGACGTCAGATTGTACCAGGCAAATTTCCCTGCCCCAGCTGCTGCACCGCCGAAAGAAGTTTGCTCCCAGCCATCCACATGCCCAGCGGTTGAATGCTAGCTTGGCAAAATTGCTAGCACTTCAACTGCTGCCTTTTCAGTTGGTAGACTCTGCCCCCTTCCGTGAGTTTGTGGAATGTGCGGTTCCTCAGTGGCAGGTACCCAAACGCCACTTTTTCTCACGGAAGGCGATTCCGGCTCTCTACCGGCATGTGGAAGGCAATGTCCATGCCTCGCTGGACAGGGCGGTCAGCGGTAAGGTGCATATTACCGCTGACTCATGGTCCAGCAGGCATGGACAGGGACGTTACTTAAGTTTCACGGCGCATTGGGTGACTCTGCTGGCAGCTGGGAAGGATGCAGGACAAGGTGCAGTAGTGTTGGAGGTTGTTCCGCCACCACGCCTCCAAAATGCTGATTGTGACACACCTCTCTCCTCCACCCCCTCCTCTTCTTCTTCCTCCATGGCCTCTTCCTCGGAACCAGCGGTGCTCCGTAGGCGTTCAAGGGGCTACGCAAGTACGCAGGCCAAAAGATGCCATGCGGTGCTTGAGCTGGTGTGCTTGGGGGACAGGAGCCACACTGGGGCAGAGGTTCTGTCAGCTCTGCAGGGGCAGGTTCAGAGGTGGTTGACGCCACGCCAACTTAAGGCAGGAATGGTGGTTTGCGACAATGGCACCAACCTCCTCTCTGCCCTCCGACAGGGACAACTGACCCATGTGCCCTGTTTGGCTCACGTCCTTAACTTGGTGGTGCAGCGGTTCTTGGGCAGGTACCCGGGCTTACAGGATGTCCTGAGGCAGGCCAGGAAAGTCTGTGTGCATTTCCGCCGGTCATATAATGCCAGTGCTCGGCTGACGGACCTCCAAAAGGAGTTTAACCTGCCCAAGAACCGCCTAATCTGTGACATGCCCACCAGGTGGAACTCGACGTTGGCCATGCTGCAGCGGCTGCACACGCAGCAGAGGGCCATCAATGAGTACCTGTGCGACTATGGCACCAGGACAGGGTCAGGGGACCTTGGTTTTTTTTCCCCACGCCAGTGGGCCATGATCAGGGATGCATGCACTGTCCTGTCACCATTCGAGGAGGCCACGAGGATGGTGAGCACTGACAGTGCATGCATCAGTGACACTGTCCCCCTTGTCCACCTGTTGGAGCACACGCTGCGTGGGATAATGGACAGGGCACTTGAGGCAGAACAGAGGCAGGAAGAGGAGGACTTCCTTAGCTCTCAAGGCCCCCTTTATCCAGACAGTGTTCCTGCGTGCCCGCCGATCACACAGGAAGAGGACGAGGAGGAGGAGGAGGAGGAGGAAGATTGTGTCAGTATGGAGGTGGAGCCTGGCACTCAGCATCAGCAGTCTTTAAGGGATCAGTCCCAAGGAACACATGGACTTGTACGTGGCTGGGAGGAGGTGGCTGCGGACGTTGTTGTCCTTAGTGACCCAGAGGACTCCGGACCGAATGCCTCAGCAAACCTACGCTGCATGGCCTCCCTGATCCTGCAAAGCCTGCGTAAGGATCCTCGTATTCGTGGTATCAAGGAGAAGGACCAATACTGGCTGGCAACCCTCCTTGATCCACGTTACAAGGGTAAGGTTGCGGACCTTATCTTGCCATCGCAGAGGGAGCAGAGGATGAAACATCTTCGGGAGGCCTTGCAGAAAGGTCTGTGCAACGCGTTCCCAGAGACTGGGAGGTTACAAACTCCTGTTTCTGGACAACGTGTTGCTGAGGCTTCGGTCAGTCAAAGAAGGAGCGGTGGAGAAGGTGGCCGTCTGACCGATGCGTTCAGACAATTTTTTGGTCCGCAGCCCCAAGGTATGATCGGTTCCAGCAACCATCGCCAGCGTCTGTTTTACATGGTGCAGGAATACCTAGGGGCAAGATCAGACTTGGACACCTTTCCCACCGAAAATCCTCTGGGTTACTGGGTCTTGAGGATGGATCACTGGCCAGAGCTTGCACAGTATGCAATTGAGCTACTGGCCTGTCCTGCATCCAGCGTTCTTTCGGAACGCACATTCAGTGCTGCTGGAGGCGTGGTAACCGATCACAGGGTGCGTCTGTCCACCGACTCGGTCGATCGGCTGACCTTCATAAAAATGAATCAGTCTTGGATCACCACCAGCTACCAAGCACCTGATGCAGATGTAACCGAATAATTTTTTTTGAAATCTCAGATCCCTTCAAAGACTGCCTATGCTGATGCTGAGTGACTATCCCTGAGTAATTATCCTCTTCCTCCTCAATCATCACGCTGATAGCTTGTAAGAACATTTTTGGTTCTGGGCGCCACCACCAGTGCCTAAGGCACAATTTTTCAGCCCCTGTTTAACAGGGGCGTGTAATTACAATTTTTGATGTAATACTTTGCAGCAGGGCTCGTTCCTGCATTCCAACTAGAGTGTCTGTGAGGGGTTGCAGTGTTGTGGCACCAGCACCAGTGCCTAAGACCCAATTTTTCTGCCCCTGTCTAACAGGGGCGTGTAATTACAATTTTTGATGCAATACTTTGCAGCAGGGCTTGTTCCTGCATTCCAACTAGAGTGTCTGTGAGGGGTTGCAGTGTTGTGGCACCAGCACCAGTGCCTAAGACCCAATTTTTCTGCCCCTGTCTAACAGGGGCGTGTAATTACAATTTTTGATGCAATACTTTGCAGCAGGGCTTGTTCCTGCGTTTCAACTAGAGTGTCTGTGAGGGGTTGCAGTGTTGTGGCACCAGCACCAGTGCCTAAGACCCAATTTTTCAGCCCCTGTCTAACAGGGGCGTGTAATTACAATTTTTGATGCAATACTTTGCAGCAGGGCTTGTTCCTGCGTTTCAACTAGAGTGTCTGTGAGGGGTTGCAGTGTTGTGGCACCAGCACCAGTGCCTAAGGCCTAATTTTTCAGCTCCTGTTCAACAGGGGCATGTAATTACAATTCTTGATCTAATATTTCACAGCAGGGCCCTGTGAGGGCTTACAGTGTTTTGGCCACAGCAACACCTAAGGCCCAAATTTCTGCTGAGTATATAGGGCAGGACCCTACTTTCAAACATCTAACTTACAAACGACTCCTACTTGCAAACGGAAGGAGACAACAGGAAGTGAGATGAAATCTACCCCTAAGGAAGGGAAATTCTCTCCTGTAAGAGTTAATATGGGAAAACAATTTTTCCTTTCCACTGATGCTTTCCAATCCTTGTTCCACAAAAAAACCCAAATTTTCAAAAAACATTTTTCATTGGGACAAAAAAGTGAGGTGAAATCTTCTGAAGAGGAGGAAAGACGCAAAACAAATGTCACAGGGGTGATAACCCTTCCCTATGTTTTCCAAAAAGCTTAGAAAAGATTTTTTGGCTGGAGCTAAACACATTAAAAATGTTCAAAATTACAAACAGATTCTACTTAACAACAAACCTACAGTCCCTGTCTTGTTTGCACCGCCTGTATACTGCTGTTCAGAGTATATAGGGACCTTTCCTTATTTTAATTTGGGTGCGGGGTTCCCCTTAATATCCATACAAGACCCAAAGGGCCTGGTAATGGACTGGGGGGTACCCATGCCGTTTGTCTCACTGATTTTCATCCATATTGCCATGACCCGACATGACATTAAACCCGCAAGCAGTTTTAAATGAGATTTTTTCCTTTAAAAATGACATTTGGTGCAGGGACTGTTCTAAACATGGGAAACACGCGTCACTTTACAGGCATACTATAGACACCCCCCAGGTACGATATTTAAAGGAATATTTCACTTTTTTTTTTTTACTTTAAGCATCATTAAAATCACTGCTCCCGAAAAAACGGCCGTTTTTAAAAGTTTTTTTTGCATTGATACATGTCCCCTGGGGTAGGACCCGGGTCCCCAAACCCTTTTTAGGACAATACCATGCAAATTAGCCTTTAAAATGAGCACTTTTGATTTCGAACGTTCGAGTCCCATAGACGTCAATGGGGGTTCTAACGTTCGTGCGAACTTGCGGTCCGTTCGCGGGTTCTGGTGCGAACCGAACCGGGGGGTGTTCGGCTCATCCCTAGTCACGGCGGACCCGAGGTGTGTTAGTGCTTGGACTCCCAATCTCACCCCCTTCCTCGATGGTACGCCGTGCAATCAAATCACCCTTCCTCCGGTGCGGCTTTCAGCGTTGCTCGTCACACCTCCAATCCCATGAGTAAGTCAAATCTATGACGAAACATGTCGGGGGCGTGGCTGTGAGGTGTGACGAGCAACGCTGATAGCCGCACCGGAGGAAGGGTGATTTGATTGCACGGCGTACCATCGAGGAAGGGGGTGAGAATTCGCAAGCTGTGAGTATTGTACGTATTGGGCACATTCTCAAGGTGCATAGTATCTGCAATATCTATTCTGTGATGTATGCCCATATGATTCACATCCGGATAGGTGGGACAAACAGTTTACTGAAAGCAGTAGTATAGGCTAAATAGCCCAGGAATAAATGTCCAACTGTCCCAGGCATTGATCCAGCTACCACACGCTACACGGCAAACTGCTAGATCTATAGCACTCATCTGTGGTGGGACAGTTGGACATTTATTCCTGGGCTATTTAGCCTATACTACTGCTTTCAGTAAACTGATTGTCCCACCTATCCGGATGTGAACCATATGGGCATACATCACAGAATAGATATTGCAGATACTATGCACCTTGAGAATGTGCCCAATACGTACAATACTCACAGCTTGCGAATTCTATAATATCAAAATGGACTCTTCGGTCCTCAGTGCCTGCTTAGACATGAAATCATCACACTGGAATTTATTTGAATACTAAAAAACTGTTTGAACCCTTGGACCCTGATGAAGGTATTTGAACATCTCATAACGGAAATGCGTCGGGAATTTGGGCATTTACATTGTATGCTAACTATGTGTACTACATTTTTTTGACTTTCCATGTAACATATGTTGTGTATCTTTGTCACATGTGGATTTTATAGGTTTTTTCCTATTATTAAAGATTGTTTTTTACTTATTTCTGAGTGGGTGGCCTGTTTAAAGTCCCAACTGAGGGGGTTATCATTTTTGTTCCCTTACAGGGGTCTTACGCTGCGGCCACGGAGTGTTCAGCTGACTGCTTACTGCCGCCTCCGTAGCGGGGTGCACTCACACCCTGTTACACAGCGGGTTAACAGAATTTTGACAGGTTCTACTTACGTTTTTTTCTGCTCTGTTGAGGTTTGCTTTTTTTTTTTTCTGATGCAAACATGCTGGCTCCCTCAGCTCTCAGGCAGCCGTCAATGTGCTTTGGACTGCTGACAGTAGTTTTTCGTCCCCGCGGGGAGGCGGGTGGGTTTCAAAATATATATATATTTTCTCACCCTGTTAGTGTTGTGATTTACATTTTATTTTATTATTATTATTTTTTTTTAGATTGATTGCCTCTCCCTCTCTATATATTTGGTAGCCATATGGGACTACCTCAATGTCATTTTGGTCGCTCGCTCGCCATGGGCCCCCTCGACAGTGGAGGGGAACCCAGGGCGACAGAGAGACCTAAAATAAAAGGCAACCACATATCTCAGGATGTTTGTGTTCCTCTTTAGTGTCTTAAGTGGGGCACCAAGTCTTGTGCTTAAAGAGTTAAAGTTAATTTTACTATATAACAATGCCGAGCGGTTCTGTTGGATCACTGCTCCCCCCATGTGTTGGCTCTTGGTTCGGACATTAGTCCAGACCAACATTCAACCCCCCTGTGGGCCTTTAGACCCACAATCAGTTGCACTCATACTTTTTCAGTACTATATGCTACAATTTTTTACTGGCCATTATATGTACTACAGTATGCCTTTCTACCTTGTTCTTTTCTTTGTTTCACTCCCTCTCTACCTCCCTTTTCCCCTTTTCAGGTCCTCGCGGTGGGTGAGTAAAGTAGTTTTATGGATAACTACCCATGTACCATGACACTTAATTGGTTATCCCTGAATGTGCAGGGAATAAACTCCCCCAAAAAAGGGTTAAAGTTTATAAATATCTTAAGCAACAGAAAGTGAACATAGCATGCCTACAGGAGACCCATTTCTCATCTTCTTCTTGTCCTAAATACTTCGATACCCTCAAGTTTTTCTGGCTAATGGCCCAACTAAACAGAAGGGTGTTTTGATTGCCATACACAAGTCAGTCCCCTTCAGTTGCAGTAGAGAGATTGCTGACCCAAATGGTAGGTACCTTTTACTACAAGGCACTATTCAGGACACGGAGGTCACCATCCTAACATATTATGCTCCAAATAATAACCCGGGACCCTTCCTCTCCCATATCTGCTCCCTGTTGCAGTCCCACCAGAGAGGCACTCTCCTCTTAGTGGGAGACTCCAATGTTACGCTGAACCCTGCTCTGGATAAGTACCCCTCGGAACACAAAGCCCCATCACCTGATGCAAAACAATTCACACATTCTTTACAAAGTCGTGACCTGGTCGATGTCTGGAGGGAGCCACAGCCCATTGGCTGGGACTACACCCATTACTCCTATCCTCATCATTCCCATTCCAGAATTGACCATATGTTTGTTCTGAGGAAACATCTCCCCCTGGTTGTGTCTGCTTCTGTTTTAGCAGCTCCTTTGACAGACCACGACCCTGTTTTGGTTATATGCCACTCACTGCTCAGCAAACCCCAATATTCCCCTTGGACTATGAATGACTCTCTCTTATTTTTTAAGGAAGTCCTCACCGATATTACTCAAGCCTCAGTGGAATATTTCAGACTTAACGCTGGGTCGGTTTCCTCCGAGGTGACTCTCTGGGAAGCAAACAAAGCAGTACTTAGGGGGCATATAATTCAGCTGGCAGCAAAACGCAAGCGAGAACGCATAGCAATGCGGCACTCTTTAGAAGCGCCCCTAGAATCCCTATCCACAATTTTTAAATGGTCCCTTACTCCGGCTAATCGTAAACTATTAGATGGGGCGCGTACAGAACTCGACCTATGCCTCACTGAAGAGGCAGAACGTACATTACGATGGGCCCACCAGAAATGGTCGGCCAAGGCCAACAGACCCAACTCAATGCTGGCCAATAGATGCGCACCTTTACCCCAAAACACAACCCTATCACTCTCCGTACTAGACATAATGTCCTCACAGGTAACCCATTGAAAGTGCTGGAAGAATTTAGGGACCGCCTCACCATCCTCTTCAAGGCCCCCACTCAGCCTCCTACTCAAGACCTGACATCCTTCCTGACAGGACTGAAATTGCCTAAACTGTCCGACACACACGCATCATTAATGGATCGAGACATTCAGTTAACGGAAGTATTACAGGGTATAAAAAACTGAAAGTAGGCAAATGTCCAGGCCCGAATGGCTTCACGGCCCTTTACTATAGGAAGTTAGCAGACGTCTTAGCCCCCCATTTAATGACTATGTTCAATGCAGTAAAAGATGGCCATGCACTCACCCCTAACCTCTTAACCGCCAATATTGTTATGATTCCAAAATCCGACCATGACCACACGTCTTGGACCAATTTTAGGCCCATCTCACTTATCAATGTAGACATTAAAATACTGACCAAGATCCTGGCCAATCGTTTCAATTCCTTCCTACCATGCCTGGTCAAAAAGGACCAGGTGGGGTTCGTTCTGGGAAGACAAGCAGGAGACGCTATTAGTCATATAATACAACTTCAGCACACAGCCCATAGCCGGTCTATAGCAACTATGTTACTGTCTCTTGACATGAACAAGGCCTTTGAGACTTTGTCCTGACTCCCCCCAGGCTAAGGTCAAATACTATGGTTTCGTATCAGTTCCCTTTTCCATCAGGAGGGGGACTCGGCAAGGCTACCCACTCTCCCCACTTCTATTTATTTTGGCCATGGAACCGTTGGCAGAGGCAATCCGATCCCACCCGGACATAACTAGTGTTGAGACAGCAGGGACACCCCATAAGATATCACTGTTCGCAGATGATATCCTCCTAACCCTAACAAACCCTAGAATCACCCTACCTAACCTGTTCTCTTTACTAGACTCTTTTGCCTCCCTCTTTGGCTTGTCCGTTAACCCCACCAAATCAAAAGCCATGTCAATCAATCTTCGGTCCTCAGACTTGATAACCTTAAAAAACACCTTCACGTTCCAATGGCTAACCTCATTACCCTAACTGGGGATCCGGCTCACCCCAACCTACACGGGACTCTATAAGGCAAACTTTCCTCCTATACTTAAGAAGCTGACGGACATGTTGTCCTCCTGGACTCATCTCCCATTATCCTGGTTCGGCAGGATCGTGGCAATTCATATGACATACCTCCCTCTACTTCTTTAGAGTCCTACCGGTCCCGATCCCGCCGCATATCCTACGAATACACCAGCACAAAATCCTGAAATTTGTCTGGGGTTCTACCCGCCCCAGGATCAATAAGAAAATACTATATGCCCGCAGAATCAATGGTGGACTTTCAGTCCCTAACTTAAAAACCTACTATATAGCTGCAAACATAGCCCCGTTATCCCAACTACATGCACAACACCAAATGCCGCTATGGGCCACTATGGACCTAGTGGATTCACACCCAACACCCATCTCATTGCCCTGGCTCCCTCCCACACATCGCCCTCTCGTGATGGGGCCATGTCTGGCCCATTCCCTTCACATGTGGGACTCGGTCAAGTATTCGGCCGGCCTGATTTTTCCTCATCTACCCCTACTTCTTCAACTTCTCCGGTGCCCATTGTTCCCACCAGGCTGCGAAAATCCTCAGAAGTTCTCCTGGTGGAAGACAAATGGATTCATGGACATTCACTCTTTTTTCACCCCCACCAGGATAATATCATTTGAGGCTCTACGCTCCTCTCACGATATCCCGTTACGCGAACACTACAGCTACCTACAGATTCGTCACTTTCTCCAGGGGCTTATAAAATCTCAACCGACCCCTTATATTTTGACCCCCTTCGAGAACTTCTGCAGAGCAAGACCCCAAAACTCGGGTTTAATACCACTGATCTATTCCTCTATTATTACCTCTAAAAAAACACCGACACGGCTCTGTCACCTTCAATGGGAAAGGGAACTAGAAAAACAGCTCGATCCGGAGGACTGGCAGGTCATGACTTTAGCAATATCCAAATGCTCAAGGAATGTCATCTTTTTAGAAAATGCCTATATGGTACTTTACAGGTGGTACTACACACCTCCTAGACTGGCCCGGTTCATCCCAGCCTACTCTCCCTTGTGCTTCCGAGGATGCTCCCAAGAGGGCACAATGTCGCACATCTGGTGGACCTGTCCGAGGGTACACAGGTTATGGATCAGAGTTTACTCCCTCCTCCGAAACATACTCCATGCTAACCTCAAAAAGGATCCATTCGAGGCACTTCTTTGCAACCCAATTGCGGAGCTGCTTCGCCGGGAGCACCGGTTGGCTCTGCATCTCTTTACTGCAACCAAACTAACAAAAGCTAGGGCATGGAAGACACAGACACTAAGTTTTGAGGCGGTTAAGAATCGCATGGACGAAATAATGGTTAATGAAAAGCTGGCTGCTGTCCTTTCGGACACTCATGATAAGTTCCTGAAGGTATGGAGGCCATGGATCGAATATACTAAACCCACCAGATTTGATACCACCCTTCTTCGGATTTAATGCACTCTTGATCCCCACTGCAAGGACCCACCCTCCCCCTTTTATTATTCTTCTCTCCTTTCCCCCTATTCCTTACTCCTCCCTTCTTAGCTAATCTCTGCCCCTAGTTCTTCTTTAACCTCCCTCTCAAAACTGTTTTCAGCCTCTGTTATATTCTTATTGTTTTGTTTTTCTTTGATTTACTAGCATACTTATTTTATTTATAAGATGCTAAACTTTATGTTATGTTTATTCATGATGCATTATCTACACTGTTAAACTGTGAAATTGCTATGATTATCAATAAAACCCTTAGTAAAAGAAGCACAGAGATGATAAATATCAGTGTCATTATGTTTAAAGAGAACGTTGCTGTCATCCAGATACTATCTATTGAGTCACAGACCTGGATCAAGCATACAGTTTTCATAAATGTCAGCACTTATATTTCTATTCTTGCTGGTTTCCTTTAAGAGCAGTACCTAGAAAGAATTATAGATAGCCATGGGCTACTAAAGAAACATGCCATGTCTGCAACCTCAGTAACCCCTACTGGTACATATCTGCTGCACAGGTTTAATATAAATAATGCAAGCTTTCTGTTCTGTGAAATGAGTATCTTTGCATTAAATATGCACCATCTGCGCATGGTCCGCTGTAGTATAATGCCTATGTCAAAAGATTTTCAGCTAATTATATTCTTTCAAATAAGTTGGTCAAAGAAAACTGTTCATTGGCCTTGGCTCCATCTATTGCCAGCATATGCCAGCATTAATCTTAGGGCCTAGAAGTTAACGAATTTCCTTCTATACAAATATGTTCAATTACATGAAACACTGACAAATCCTTCTAGCTAATTTAAATTAATAATTGAATGAATTTCATGAAAGGTAGAGAAGTATCAACAGGAGGTAATGAGTGCCCTTCACGATAAACCTCCCACAGTTTACAAATAATTATATCTTTGTGACATAAGCTTTAATAGGGTCATTTAACAAGTGTCTTGATACTGTTTCTGCATAAAAATCAAGTTACTGTGTTCACTTTACTTTGTTCCAGCAATAAAAAAGCTAGTGGCTGGGTACCCTTTAGGGAAGAAAGAAATGACTGGAGCCAAGTTTAAGAGAAAGCAAACAGTACCTTTTATTGGTGTCTTCAAAACAAGTAAACACAAAGAGCTTTCTTCAGCCAAAAGGTAAGCAGGAACAGTTTGTAGTTCAGATATAAAAGGGATTACCCCACAGGCTAATGTGACCAGATTTTTAAAATTAAATCCGGGGACATATTTTTTTTTTACTAGTAATGGCAGCAATCTACGACTCTTTGCCCGTCTCCGCCGCCGCCGTCTGCCTCACAGCCTGTCAAGTCTAAAGCCCCATACACACTATCAGATTTTCTGTTGATTTGTTCCTTCAGATTTACCAAAACCATATAATATGAGGTGAAACCTTAGGCTTAGCCTTAGTTTCAATTTGCATGCAATCAGGCAGACCCTTGCACTACATGGTTTCGGTAAATCTGAAGACAAAAATCAGCAGAAAATGTGTGATGTGTGTATGGCGCTTTACTCTTCGGGCCCCGGCAACTACTGGGTGGGGAGGAAGATCATTCCACCAGGGAAGGCAAGGAGATAAGTAGGCAGGCGGCTGGCCGGGACTTGAGCCAAGGCAGAAGAACATGCGAGTGGAGCTGAATGGGCATGCGCCCAAAACTGAAGAAATAGTCCCTCCGCTCTGACCAGCACATGATCATCAGAAAGGGGCACAGATAATGGAAAAAAATAAACCCCCATAAGCTAGTAGAAGCGGCAGAGGAGGGAGGGTGCAATTCAGATTTTTTTTCTTTTTATTCTGCACGGGCTGTCTTTGAAATTGCCCCAGCCCCTGTTCAAATTCAATAAGGGGACAAAACTGGGGACAGACTTGGTCTGGGGACAGTGTCCTCAATCCGGGAACTGTCCCCAGGAACCGGGGATGTCTGGTCACCCTACCACAGGCCCACCACCAATCTCTTGGTCCCACACTGGGGTTAGGGTTCCTTTTCATATCAGGCCACAGAGGGTTCAGCAACCTGTGTCCCAGTTGCCTGGGGGTTCACCTAGCTCACAACCTGTGAACCACTCCACTCTGCCTCATTGACACATGTGCTGATCCCTTCCTGCTGCCTTTCAATACTCCCTTTGCTGTAGCTTAACCCCTTCAGGAGCAGAGTCCTTGTAGTTAGGGTTCTGAGGTTCTTCCATCCCAAAACTCTTTGAACCTCCAAAATTCCCGGACCCTAATAAGAACTTATCAATTAAAAGAGCACTGACAATCTGTCCTCTCTTTCCAATCGGTTGCATGGGTGAGATCCCCCTCAACCAATCCTTCAAACCGTGCTCCTTCAAGGGACCACCATTCAAATATTGGGGAAATATAGCTGCTGTTTAAGACACATTCCTGGTGTACTGTGTAGCATTTATTTTTTCATATAATCACACAACGTTCTTCTGTGTTAGGAGTTTTCACTGCCAAGATACTTTGTAATCTGTTTGTGCCAGTTCGCCATAGACTGTTGTAACAATAGGCCTAATGGTACAAAATGTTTAGTCATTTTTAATCAGGGGGGCTACTACTGTCTGCTACCATTTAGAGATTTTTCACTTCAGGGAGGAGCTAAACTTTTCTTCCCCCAAAGCAATATGTGAGACAAGAATTCCATAACATATGCCATAACAAGCCCTAAATCCTCTAGCTATAAAACACTTAGCAAACAAAATCCTCTACTAGTTGATAAATCCTTCCATTGGTGCAATGATCTGTAGAAAAAGGCCAGTGTTTGGCCCAAGAGAGCTATGGTTTTAGAAGTGGCAGCTGCTATCTGCGTTCTTACATTTCTCTACTACATATACAACGTGCGTGTTTACTTCTGACAGCCATTACACTTAAAATGCCTGCTCAAAGGTCTATAACATTTTTATGACTAGGAATGAGATAGTCAGACACATAATTAAGAAGAGCTGAAAGTCAGGTTTCAGCGGGGGTGAAAATTACGATTCAAGCTGTAATTTGCTCCTTTTTAGTATTGCCTTGCTGAGCGACAGAATTTAGAAATGTCACCCTATGAGTTAGCAAAACCTCTGCAACAGGTTTATTGTTTATTTGCAAGTCCTGGACCTGTCACCTTTGGCAGCCAACTGCAACTGATTTGCAAAGATTATGTACTCCTGACCTCTGCACTCTATTGTAGACTTTACATTACATACTCCTGACTATTGTACTCTATGAGTTACATATGCCTGATCCCTACACTCTCTATGTTACATACTTCTGCCCCCCCACACACTCTGCAAGTTATGTGCTACTAACCCCTGCAATTTGTATGTTACCTCTGATTCCTGCATTCTGTGAGTTACATACTCTTGAATAGGGGTGAGCTTCGTGTTCGAATTGAACGCATGTTCGACTCGAACATTACCTGTTCGGTCGTTTGCTGAATTCCGAATGATATGGGCCGAGTGACTCGTCACCGCCCATAATTCACTGCGGCATCGCAGTGCATTGCTGGCTGATGATTGGCCAAGCATGCACTATGACCCGCATGCTTGGCCAATCACAGCGCGGTCTGTACAGAGAGCCGTAATTGGCCAAAGCCAGGGTGGCTTTGGCCAATTATGGTTAAGGGGGTTTAGTACACACCCCACACTATTTAAGGCCGCCTGCACCGTGGCCCTGTGTAGTGTGTTCCGGCGTTGAGAGAGAGATAGATAGACAGAGAGACAGTGTCATTTGATTTAAGTTAGATAGAGTAGGCAGGCGAGCCAGTTAGCTGCACTTACAGTGTATATATATATATATATATATATATACATCCTAGATGTTGTGTGTGTGTATGTATGTATATATATATATATATATACTGTATTCAGTTTAGCTAGATCCGTTCCTGTTATTCTCTTCCTACTACTGACAGGCAGGCAGGTGTTTTTACAGTATTTACAGCTAACTGAAGAAAATTGCTGGTGTTCTTCTGATCCTATTAGTCCTATTAGCTACAGTATTTACAGTTAGTGTAGTGCGTCCTCTGCACAGTGTGCACCTAAAGCTACCTGAAGAAAATTTGTGTTCTTCTGATCCTATTAGTACAGTACCGCAGGCAGCTGCAGTATTTACAAGTTAGTGTAGTGCGTCCTCTGCACTGTGTGCACCTAAAGCTACCTGAAGAAAATTAGTGGTGTTCTTCTGATCCTATTAGTACAGTACCGCAGGCAGCTGCAGTATTTACAAGTTAGTGTAGTGCGTCCTCTGCACGGTGTGCACCTAAAGCTACCTGAAGAAAATTTGTGGTGTTCTTCTGATCCTATTAGTACAGTACCACAGGCAGCTGTAGTATTTACAAGTTAGTGTAGTGCGTCCTCTGCACAGTGTGCACCTAAAGCTACCTCAACAAAATTAGTGGTATTCTTCTGATCCTATTAGTACAGTACCGCAGGCAGCTGCAGTATTTACAAGTTAGTGTAGTGCGTCCTCTGCACGGTGTGCACCTAAAGCTACCTGAAGAAAATTTGTGGTGTTCTTCTGATCCTATTAGTACAGTACCACAGGCAGCTGTAGTATTTACAAGTTAGTGTAGTGCGTCCTCTGCACAGTGTGCACCTAAAGCTACCTGAAGAAAATTAGTGGTGTTATTCTGATCCTATTAGTATAGTACCGCAGGCAGCTGCAGTATTTACAAGTTAGTTTAGTGCATCCTCTGCACAGTGTGCACCTAAAGCTACCTAAACAAATTAGTGGTGTTATTCTGATCCTATTAGTACAGTACCACAGGCAGCTGCAGTATTTACAAGTTTGTGTAGTGCGCCCTCTGCACAGTGTGCACCTAAGGCTACCTGAAGAAAATTAGTGGTGTTCTTCTGATCCTATTAGTACAGTACCGCAGGCAGCTGCAGTATTTACAAGTTAGTTTAGTGCGTTCTCTGCACAGTGTGCACCTAAAGCTACCTAAACAAAATTAGTGGTGTTCTTCTTATCCTATTAGTACAGTACCGCAGGCAGCTGCAGTATTTACAAGTTAGTGCAGTGCTTCCTCTGCACAGTGTGCACCTAAAGCTACCTGGAGACAATTGCTGTTGTTCTGCTCCTATTAATACCACAGGCAGGCAACTACAGTATTTACAGTTAGTGTACTGTGTCCTCTGCACAGTGTGCACCTAAAGCTACCTGAAAAAATTAGTGGTGTTCTTCTGATCCTTTTAATACCAAAGGCAGGCAGCTACAGCATTTACAGTTAGTGTAGTGTGTCCTCTGCACAGTAAGCACCTTAAGCTACCTGGAGACAATTGCTGCTGTTCTGATCCTATTAATACCACAGGCAGGCAGCTACAGTATTTACAGTTAGTGCACTGTGTCCTCTGCACAGTGTGCACCTAAAGCTACCTGAAGAAAATTAGTGGTGTTCTTCTGATCCTATTAATACCACAGGCAGGCAGCTACAGTATTTACAGTTAGTGTACTGTGTCCTCTGCACAGTGTGCACCTAAAGCTGCCTGGAGACAATTGCTGTTGTTCTGTTCCTATTAATACCACAGGCAGGCAGCTACAGTATTTACAGTTAGTGTACTGTGTCCTCTGCACAGTGTGCACCTAAAGCTACCTGAGGAAAATTAGTGGTGTTCTTCTGATCATATTAGTATAGTACCGCAGGCAGCTGCAGTATTTACAAGTTAGTTTAGTGCGTCCTCTGCACAGTGTGCACTTAAAGCTACCTCAACAAAATTAGTGGTGTTCTTCTGATCCTATTAGTACAGTACCGCTGTTTACATCAGCATCTCCCCGTTCCTCCTCTCCGTGAGGCGATCGCGGGTATCCTTGCGGTGATCGAGTCTGCGGGACCCGCGACCCGACTCACGGAGCTCCCGGCCGGCGTGCGTGCACGCCGCCGCCGCCGCGCACGCAGTGGCACAACGGGGAATTTAAATGGACGTACAGGTACGCCCATTTGCCCAGCCGTGCCATTCTGCCGACGTACATTGGCGTGCGCCGGTCGGGAATCGGTTAAAGGAATATTTCACTTTTTTTTTTCACTTTAAGCATCATTAAAATCACTGCTACCGAAAAAACGGCCGTTTTCAAAACTTTTTTTTTTCCATTGATGCATGTCCCCTGGGGCAGGACCCGGGTCCCCAAACCCTTTTTAGGACAATACCATGCAAATTAGACTTTAAAATTAGCACTTTTGATTTCGAACGTTCGAGTCCCATAGACTTCAATGGGGTTCTAACGTTCGTGCGAATTTTCGGTCCGTTCGCAGGTTCTGGTGCGAACCGAACCGGATGGGTGTTCGGCTCATCCCTACTCTTGAACCATATTGCGCATTCCTTAGGAGTCTGGGCAAAAAAAATACTGTAGCTGGTGACTTTTAAAATTAGGACCCTTAACTGTCCAGGGATCCAGCGATGTCAACACGATGTCAACACCCCAAGCCGATTCATCAATCGGCTTCGGGTGCAGGCACCGACATCTTCACTAAGGTAAACTGGCAGGCCCTTAGGCTTCACAGCTGGTTTCCTACTATGCATGTGCGAGTCGCGCTTTCTGAATGGTCCCATCGCCTTCTGGGACCTGTGTGTGTCCCAGAAGACAGCAGGGGGAGGGAGGAGGGGCCAGAAATACTCAGAGATTGCCGCGGCAATCTTACCCAAAAGTGGGAGTGGGTAACTGTCAAAACCAGGTACTCACTACCCCCCAAAAAAGTGCCAAATGTAGCAGTGGAGGGGGGGAGGGTGCAAGGAGAGAGAAAGCTCTGCTTAACTTGCTGATCACATAACCAAAAGCTTAGGCTTTTGGTCGTGTGGTGTCTGCTTAGGGAGAGAAACTCCTTTCTGTGACCTACCATCTATGCTTGTAGCTATGTGAGCAGCATTGCAGGGGAATCCAGACCAGCATCTTCTACAAAAAAAAAAAAAACATTTCAGTGATAACTGGGGCCAGAGTTTTAGCCCCTTAATGGCCTTTGTAATATAATTTAATATGACTCACACTTCTTATTCCAGAGAAGTTTCAATCCTAATTACTAAATCTGCGGCATGCTGGAGGTTAAATCCAATGCAGAGGGGCAATTTTGATCCTAAACCACTTGCCGACCAGCCGCCATCATGAATCGCCGTACCTGTGCTATGGCTCGCGCAGGTGCAGTTGCGGGCAGACAGTCGCTCTCGCTCCCGCTGCACACTGCGGGAGCCGCCGATTGTCTAGTACAGAAGCAGAGCGGGGATCTGCCAGTGTAAACAAGCGGATTCCCGTTCTGCCAGGAGACATGATGGAGATCTACTGTTCTCAGTGATCAGGAACAGTGATCTTTGTCATTTCCCAGTGAGCCCATCCCCCCTACAGTTAGAACACACCTAGGGAATGCACTTAACCCCTTGATCGCCCCCTAAAAATGAAAGCCGCAGAGGTGATTAAATACCACCAAAAGAAAGCTCTATTTGTGGGGAAAAAAAAGGACATAAATTTTGTTTGAGTACAGCGTCGCGTGACCATGCAATTGTCAGTTAAAACGAAGCAGTGTTGTATCGCAAATAATGGCCTGGTCATTAAGGGGGCAAATCCTTTTGGGGCTGAAGTGGTCATATGGTCATAACAGTAAAATGTTTACCTGAAAAAGCTGCATTGTCTCTCAAAACATAGTTTAAAAAGCATATATATGATAAATGCAACATTACAAACACATGTGGGCCGTTTTTTGCTTCCTTTTTCTTTTTCTTCTCTTGTCATGTGACCGACTGCACAGACACAGTGTGAGAGAGCACAGATTCCTCTTCTCACTTATCTTACATACATCAGAAGAAAATCTGGGCCCCTCCTACTTTGCTCCTTTAGCTCATCAGGATCAGGAGAGAAGGGAGGACATGTGACAACTACTGAAAACGAAAAAAAGGGTATTTACGATTACAAAAAAACAAAAAAAACACACTACACTGCTAATTAATTAAATACAAAGATGTTGGAATAGTTTTGGTCATTTGACTTTACACCCACTTTAAGCTCTAAATTCTAATAATATTATTTGTATAGTGGACTTCAGTAGAGTCCCTAATGTTGTGATGGATAAGTCAGGGGGAATGTCTAATTAAACCTCTAAATTTGCGGATTGTGAAATAGGTTTTAATTGATGTTTAAAGGTGGAGGCAACCAGATACCAATAATGTCTTTATAACACTCATGGCACCTTCTCCTGCATCAATGTAGAAAGATTGCAACCCAGGTGGCTATCAGATTAAACTGTAAAGAACCACTGTTAGCCATGCAAGATTATTGGTATGATAATTGGTGGCACATTCCCTCCTCATCTCGGAAAAAGGATGCATCTATTAGTATTAGTATTAGTACAGTAATATATATATATATAGTGGAGACGGAAAGTATTCAGACCCCCTTAAATTTTTCACTCTTTGTTATGTTGCAGCTATTTGCTAAAATCATTTAAGTTCATTTTTTCCTCATTAATGTACACACAGCACCCCATATTGACAGAAAAAAACAGAATTGTTGACATTTTTGCAGATTTATTAAAAAAGAAAAACTGAAATATCACATGGTCCTAAGTATTCAGACCCTTTGCTTGGTATTTAGTAGAAGCACCCTTTTGATCTAATACAGCCATGAGTCTTTTTGGGAAAGATGCAACAAGTTTTTCACACCTGGATTTGGGGATCCTCTGCCATTCCTCCTTGCAGATCCTCTCCAGTTCTGTCAGCTTGGATGGTAAACGCTGGTGGACAGCCATTTTTAGGTCTCTCCGGAGATGCTCAATTGGGTTTAAGTCAGGGCTCTGGCTGGGCCATTGAAGAACTGTCACGGAGTTGTTGTAAAGCCACTCCTTCGTTATTTTAGCTGTGTACTTAGGGTCATTATCTTGTTGGAAGGTAAACCTTCGGCCCAGTCTGAGGTCCTGAGCACTCTGGAGAAGATTTTCGTCCAGGATATCCCTGTACTTGGCCGCATTCATCTTTCCCTGGATTGCAACCAGTAGTCCTGTCCCTGCAGCTGAAAAACACCCCCACAGCATGATGCTGCCACCACCATGCTTCACTGTTGGGGCTGTATTGGACGGGTAATGAGCAGTGCCTGGTTTTCTCCACACATACCGCTTAGAATTAAGGCCAAAAAGTTCTATCTTGGTCTCATCAGACCAAAGAATCTTATTTATCACCATCTTGGAGTCCTACAGGTGTTTTTTAGCAAACTCCATGCGGGCTTTCATGTGTCTTGCACTGAGGAGAGGCTTCCGTCGGGCCGCTCTGACATAAAGCCCTGACTGGTGGAGGGCTGCAATGATGGTTGACATTCTACAATTTTCTCCCATGTCCCGACTGCATCTCTGGAGCTCAGCCATAGTGATCTTTGGGTTCTTCTTTACCTCTCTCACCAAGGCTCTTCTCCCCCGATAGCTCAGTTTGACTGGACGGCCAGCTCTAGAAAGGGTTCTTGTCATCCCAAACGTCTTCCATTTAAGGATTATGGAGGCCACTGTGCTCTTAGGAACCTTAAGTGCAGCAGAAATTTTTTTGTAACCTTGGCCAGATCTGTGCCTTGCCACAATTCTGTCTCTGAGCTCTATATATATATATATATATATATATATATATATATATAATAGTATTTGTATAGTATTAGTCATAATACATGCTGAAGCACAATACATACACATCCTCCTCTGATCAGCAACATTTTAAAGAATGGCTGGCCCAATAAAGATCTTATAAACATTTTCTCCTCTCTCAAAAAAAAAAAAACTACTTGAATCTAAAAAAAATGTATCTTTGTTAGTGGCGATAAAGCAGGGAATCTCTTAGCGTACGTTGCCAAACCTGACTACACTGCTATGGCTTTTTCTGTAATAGTCGATGACCAGGGATGTTGCCGTACACATGCTTGTGAAGTTAATCTTTTTTCCTTCAGTTCCCTAATTCTAATTCTGACTTGTCAAATTACTTGGCCCAGATTCCCCTACCCTCTCTTACCCCACAACAACATGAAGCCTCATAAATGATATAAATAATATAAAACGATTGGCAAATGGCACTCAAAATAGTTGTCATCGTCCTCACACTGTGGATTCCTCAGGATCAGTTCTCCTTTAAATTGTCCTCAAGCAGCTCATAATAAAAGAGAGAAAGGCTTCAGTTAGTGTAGTACCATCAAGGAAACACAGTGGCGGGAATGAGGCGACTGGGGGACACAGTGATTGATTTAGCTCTTTACATTGATGGGCCAGTTTTTTTAACTATGTTTGTGAGTATGTTTTTAACTGGGAGGGAATAAATATTTTCCTTTAATGATACTACACTATCAGAGGCCTTTCTCGCTTTTATTATGAGCTGCTTGGGGACCATTTAAAGGAGAATTAATCCTGATGAGCCCACAGTGTGAGAATAACTATTTTGAGCACTTTTTGCCAATCATTTATATGAGATTTATGTGAGAGGCAATATTAGTGAGACTGTAGACAGGTGTGAGGGGCTTCACCTGCAGTGATAAAGGAAGAGTTGAATCACGAAATTTGGATTTTCTGGAATTTCTACTATAATTTTCTTTGTACTCAACATGGGTATTGTCATATGGGACTTTTTATTAAGGACTTTATTTTAAGATTTAGATTTTTATACAAATGATTGTTGCATTGCATGTGTGGTAATTTCTGACTATTTAAATCACAGTGCTGCCCCACATGGTTATCTGATGTGATTATGTGGTTGAAACACACGAAAAGAGCATCAAAAATGCAATACTTGTGTTTTTGATGCAAGTTCAATTGAAGTCTATGGAACCAAAAATGCAACCTGCTGCAGGCTCCTGACCCTTTCCACAAAACATACTGGTGAAAAACACAGACATGTGAACGTGACCCATGGGAAACCATGTTAAATGGCTTGTAGTGCATTTCTGCAAAACAGAAAATGCACCGAAAAATGCATAGATTTAAACCAACCCTAATGCCACATACACATGATCGGAATTTCCGTCAGAAAAAACTTGGGTGGTTTTTCTGACGGAATTCCGCTCAAGCTTGCCTTGCATACACACGGTCACACAAAAATTCTCTGAACTTTCGACCGTCAAGAACGCAGTGACGTACAACACTACGACGACCTGAGAAAATTAAGTTTAATGCTTCCGAGCATGCGTCAAATTGTTTCTGAGCGCATTTTTGGATAGGAACTTATCCCGACCGAAAAATAGAGAACATGCTCTCAATCTTTTGCTGGAATTCCGCCAGCAAAAGACCGATGGAGCATACACACAGTCGCATTTTCCAACAAAAAGCTCTCATCTGAGTTTTGCTGGAGGCATTTCCAATCGTGTGTACGCGGCATTAGAGTTTGGCGCAAAGATTAAATAGATTCAGTTATTACACGAAGACCCAGTATCCTGGATTAGAGTCAATCAAAATGTATCAGATGTTTTCCCCATCAATAGAGCTTCCAGAGAGGGAAATTCTCAGGTCCTCCCTAATAAACTTGATAGGTAGGGAGCATTTACTGCAAATAATTTTTCAGCCTAAATTATTATAAATTTTTCTGAATGCCAGAGTCTATATTCCCTTATTGCCCTGTACACACGGTCGGACATTGATTGGACATTCCGACAACAAAATCCATGGATTTTTTCCGACGGATGTTGGCTCAAACTTGTCTTGCATACACACGGTCACACAAAGTTGTCGAAAAATCCGATCATTCTGAACGCGGTGACATAAAACACGTACGTTGGGACTATAAACAAGGCAGTAGCCAATAGCTTTCGTCTCTTAATTTATTCTGAGCATGCGTGGCACTTTGTGCGTCGGATTTGTGTACACACAATCAGAATTTCTTACAATGGATTTTGTTGTCGGAAAAAGCTCTCAAACTTTGTGTGTCGGAAATTCCGATGGAAAATGTGTGATGGAGCCCACACACGGTCGGAATTTCTGACAACAAGGTCCTATCACACATTTTCCATCTGAAAATCCGACCGTGTGTACAGGGCATATCACTCTTTAAATGCATCCAATCTATTTGTGTATCTTATGGAATCAGCAACAACCTTAAACACTTGCCTACTGGTCACTCCTGCCCAGACCAATTTTCAGCTTTCGGTGCTCTCACACTTTGAATGACAATTACTCAGCCATGTAATACTGTACCCAAATGAATTTTTTGTCCTTTTTTTTCATACAAATAGAGCTTTCTTTTGGTGGTATTTGATCACCTCTGTTTTTTTTTTTTTTTGCGCTATAAAAAAAAAAAAGACCGAAAATTTGGAAAAAAACGCATTTTTCTTAGTTTCTGTGATAAAATTTTGCAAATTATTAAATTTTCTTCATAAATTTTGGCCACAATTTATACTGCTACATATCTTTGGTAAAAAAAAAACAAATTAGTGGATATTATTTGCTCTTTGTGAAAGTAAGAGAGTCTACAAGCTGTGGTGCAAATCATAAAAAATTGATCACACTTGATGTACTGGTGGCCTCATTTCTTGTGACCCGAACAAGTCAGGAAATTACAAATACACCCCAAATGACCCCATTTTTGAAAGTAGACATTCCAAGGTATTTACTAAGATGCATGGTGAGTTTTTTTATGTTCTCATTTTTTCCCACAATTCTTTGCAAAATGAAGATTTTTTTCCCACAAAATTGTCATTGTAATAGGTTATTTCTCTCACATGGCATGTATATACCACAAATTACATTCTGCTACTCCTCCTGAGTATGGGGATACCACATGTGTGGGACTTTTTCACAGCCTGGCCACATAGAGAGGCCCAACATGCAGGGAGCACCATCATGTGTTCTAGGAGTATAAATTACACATCTAACTTGTTGACTACCTATTACACTTTTGAAGGCCCTGGAGCACTAGGACAATGACACGTGACACTGACGTGGCACTGATGACAGATGGCACTAATATGTGGCACTGATGACACTGATGACAGATGGCACTAATACGTGGCACTGATGACATTTGGCACTAATACGTGGCACTGACAGATGGCACTAATACGTGGCACTGATGACACGTGACACTGATGACAGATGGCACTAATATGTGGCACTAATGACACGTGGCAGTGATGACAGATGGCACTGATGACAGATGGCACTAATACGTGGCACTGATGACACATGGCACTGATGACAGATGGCACTAATACGTGGCACTGATGACAGATGGCACTAATACGTGGCACTCATGACAGATGGCATTAATACGTGGCACTCATGACACGTGACACTGATGACACTTGACACTGATGATAGATGCCACTGATACGTGGCACTGATGACAGATGGCACTAATATGTGGCACTGATGACAGATGGCACTGGGGAGGGATGGCACTGGGGACAGATGGCAGTGGGGAGGGATGGCACTGGGGAGGGATGGCACTGGCGGCAGATGACAGTGGGGAGGGATGACAGATGACACTGACGACTTTTTTTTCCGTTTTTTTTTTTTTACACTCACCGCTGCAGCGGTTCGCTCTCACTCCTCACACGCTGTCTCTGTGTGAGGAGGGAGAGCCGGCGATGAGAGATGATCTCATATGTTTACATATGAGATCATCTCTCATTGGCACTGCGATCGCACTGTAAACGGCCGCTGTGATTGGCCGTTTACAGCGATCTGTGACTGGCTGTGTCCAAAGGGACACGGCCAGCACAGAACTTCCCCGATGCGCGCCTGCGGAAGCACGCATCGCGGAAGTAAACAGCTGGACGTCCACCCGGCAGGTAGCGTCCGCGCTGCAGCCGTCTTTCGGCTATAGCGCGGGCGCGAAGTGGTTAAATTGCTTTAGCTACCTTGCAAATGTATTCACATCAAGCTGGACTGACCTTTCCTAAGTTCCAATAATATTACTTGGCCTCCCAAGTAGTGATGAACCAAACGTACCTGGGTTCAGTTTCTGTAAGTAAGGCTTACAATATTAAAGTTTGGGTGCCGAATCCAAACCTCACTGATCTCAATGTGAATCAAATCTAATTGGCAAGAATTGTCTAACAAATGCTATGGGGGGGGGGGAGGGGGCTGTCCTGGGGAGCATGTGCTAAAGAAATAAACATTATTTTTTTAATTTTGTTTGGCAGGTAGCAGCAATTTCATTAATGCTTAAGGGGGAACAGTAAAAATGAAACATTCCTTTAAATAACAAGCCTGAGAGATGCCCTGACCCTGCCTGTGAAATGGCACATCTATGTGACGTATACAACCTACCGCAGAAAAACTGATATTTACAAATAAAAAAGTTACAATAAGTTAGTTAATAAGGTTGGAAAAAAGACACAGGTCCATCCATTTCAATCCATGTGTGTATATGTGTGTGCAAGTTTTATCCTCTAACAAATTTCATAGCCTGTATATTTTACTTCCAAAGTAGGATATCTAAAAGTTTTTTTTAATTATTGACAACTTTAGCTGCTCCTACTTCTGGGGGTGGGAAGAAGTTCCACATTTTAACTGTTCTAACAGTAAATAACTCTTTTGCAATCTAAGGTTAAACCTCCTTTCTTCTAGTCTTAAATCATGGCCCCGTGTCTTTTTAGGGACCTTAAGGTAAATAGTTCATTACAGTTACTGATCTCGTCTTTGATATACCTGTATTTGTATGCTGTAATCCTATCCTGTGCCTCCAGAGTAAATAACTGTAATCTATGTAATCAATCCTCATAGCTGAGGTTCTCCATGCCCCTCATTAATTTTGTTGTCCCTCACTGAACTCTTTCTAATTTAAAGAGGAACTTCAGTCTGCTCACATAATTTGTAATAAAAACATCTTTGCCATTCTGAAGCTTCCCTCCAACCACTTTGCATATTATTTTATATATACTGTGATTCTGTACTTGCCAAATATGCTGCAGAAATCTCCCTCCACCAAGTCTGGCTGCAGCCATTTTAACTGTGGGCAGCTGAAGCTGCTGCCTGTTCACTTCTTGGATTTACACAGACATACAGAAGGCA
Source organism: Lithobates clamitans (assembly GCA_037952925.1). Taxonomy (NCBI): domain Eukaryota; kingdom Metazoa; phylum Chordata; class Amphibia; order Anura; family Ranidae; genus Lithobates; species Lithobates clamitans. Next base: position 8,999,703 of record JBBGZY010000160.1, on the reverse strand, counting down.
CACCTCCAGCTCTGCAGCTCTTATTGGCCCTCTTATGACTCATCCCCCCTCCCTTCCTGGCAAACTTTTATGAGAGTGAGAGAGAGAGTTGTGTATGATGACATATGCCTAGGCTAATGACCAGACAAGAAACAGGAAGTGGGCTGTATAAGGTATTTACTGGCAGAAAAAAAAAAGTTTTACTATCCAAAGTTAAAACAACAAGGGCAGAAGATTTAATAGATGGAAAGTTGAAAAAAATGACCGAAGGTCCGCTTTAACAAAGTCTTTCCAGAGGATTGGTGACCAAACTGAACTGCATATTCAAGGTCAAACCAGTGTTTTGTAAAGGGGTAGAATTATTTATTTATCTTTTGAATGTATGCATTTTTAGTCATGGTAGTATTTTGCTAGATTTTTTAGTTGTGGCTTGGCATTGCATGCTATGTAATCTACAAGAACCCCCAGATCTTTTTCCATCACTGTTTCTCCCAGGGGAGTCATTCCTAATGTGTAATTTACATGTGTATTTTTGGCACTCAAGTGCATAACTTTTCATTTCTCAATACTGTACCTTATCTGCCATGTATCTGGCCAACTTCCTATTTTGTCAAGGTCTCCCTGTAATTATTGTATATCATGTGCTGATGTTATTTTCCTGCATAATTTGTTATCATCAGCAAACATTAAAATTGAGCTCTTAATTCCTCTATATTATTAATAAATAAATTGAACAGCATTGGCCCTAAGACAGAACCCTGGGGCACACTACTCACAACTTTAGACCATTCAGAGGATGAGTCATGTATCTCTACTCTTTGGACCCATTTGTGTAAGATTAAATTTTTATGAGGTACAGTACTAAATAGCAAAACCTAGTAAAATTACTTCCACTTGACTTTCACCATTCAATTTCTCATTTATTTCCTATTAGAAAGACAATAAGTTGGTCTTAAAAGAATGGCCTTTTATAAATCAATGCTAGTTGTCACCTATGATTCCTTTTTGGCAGACAAATTTCTGTATCAAGTTCCTTATCATTCCTCAAATATCTTGCATACCATTGATGTTTGGATGACTGGTCTGTAGTTTCCTGGTATACATTTAGATCCTTTTTTCAAATTGTTACCAAATTTGATCTACACAAATCAGTTGGTACCATTCCAGTCTGTAAGGTGTAATTATTTGAAATAGTAACTTGGCTGTAACTGTGTTAAGTTCTTTAACGTGGAGGGCCACCCTATAATAAAAAATAAAATGTTTTAAACTTACCTGAACCCTTGTTGCTAGGCAGTCTTCCTAATCTGCCTCTTCCTATTCCGCGGCGCGTCCTGCTCCTCGGTGAGTGGCCCCGTTGCCTTCTGGGAACTGTGTGTGTTCCCAGAAAACCACGGGGCCATTCACAGAGCGCCGCGCTGCTCGCGCGTGCGCAGTAGGAAACTAGCAGTGAAGCCGCAAATCTCCACTGCCTGTTTCCCTTAGTTAGGATGGCGGTGCCGGGACCCGAGAGCCGAGGGACGGGTCGGCCTCGGGCGGCCAACATCGCGGGCACCCAGGACAGGTAAGTGTACTTATTTAAAGTTAGCAGCTACAGTGTTTGTAGCTGTTGACTTTTAAAAAAAAATTTTCCTGGCCGGAATCCCGCTTTAAGGACTCGTGGGTGTAAGCCATCTGTACCTGGTGATTTGTTTACATTAAGTTTCTCTAGTCTTTTTTGTACCTGGTTTTCAATCAACCACAGAGGTACCTTTCAATAAAACATCATTACTGCTCCTGTTACAACTATTAAACGCAGATTTTCACCTGTAAAAACTGAAGAGAATTTTTATTACATTTGCCTCAGTTGTGACCAGTTTCCCATGTTCATCCACTATGGAGCGTTTCTGTTCCTAAATAAAGTTTTTACTATTGATATAAAATAAAAAAAATGATGGGATTTTTTTTACTTGCTGCAGAAATGTGTTTCTTATGTTCTATTTTGGCCACCCTGATTGCTTGATGTAATTCTGTTGGGGCAAGCTTTTTTTACTGGGCTTCTCCTCTTAGGGTTAGCATCCTTATAGAGTATTTAGGGTAGCTGAAATCCCTATGTCTGTTTCTCTATCCTCCTCCTCTCTTTTTTGGGCTGCCTGTTTGATTCCAGAAGAATGAGGTGACATCACAACATTATGATAGCATGACATGAGTCCTTATGTTGTGGCTTGCTTTCCATCTTGGGACAGATTAAGAGGACTGGAAGTTGTTAGCCCTGACCTAGAAATGAGGTAGCTCTGGGAACGGGCTGAACAGGCGACTGGGATAAAAGCAGCAGGGAAAGTGGACATACCGTATATACTCGTGTATAAGTCAAATTTTTCAGCCCCTTTTTTGGGGCTGAAAGTGCCCCCTTCGACTTATACACGAGTCACCGCCGTCTGCCTACATGATCAGCGTGTCATGCAGGCAGATGGCGGCCAGCGTGTGCTAAAATCTAGTCTACTCGGCAGCGGCTCTCACAGTTCAAAAGCCGCGCCTCCTTGTCTGTGATAGGCAGTCAGTGTACAGCCTATCACGAACATTCTCTCATCCTCGTCCGTGGTATGAGGATCAGAGAATGTCCGTGATTGGCTGACCGCTGACTGCTGGGAAATTGAGTTTTTTGGACGAGGAGGCGGCGTGGCTTTTGAACAGTGAATGGCCGCCGAATACTACACACTGATCGGTGCAGAGCGGCGCACGGAGGATGCACAGGACACAGGTAGGATGCACACACAGACACACAGACACATGCACACAGGTACATATACACATGACAGATACACAGGTACATGCACATATACACAGGACACAGGACACAGGTACATGCACATATACACAGGACACAGGTACATGACACAGGTACATATACACATGACACATATGCACAGGACACATGACACATATGCACAGGACACATGACACATATGCACAGGACATAGGGAGGTATACAGCTGCAGATGGGCATTGTTGATCCTCTTTTTCCACTTACAGTAGCTGCTGCATTTCTCACCCTCGTCTTATACTCAGGTCAATACGTTTTTCCCATTTTTTTGTGGTAAATTAGGGTCTCGACTTATACTCTGAACGACTTATACTCGAGTATATACGGTAAGTTGTTATAAGCCAAGCCTGGGGAGAGGTCTTTGTGGGGGGGCTTACTGTGGCCACCCATGTTGAACAACAGGTATGTTTGCTTGTTGGGGAGATGTGTTTTTCTCTCCTTTTCTATCATCTTCTCCCTCTCTATCTTCTCTAAATACAAGACATACTAGCTTCCACCTCATAGATGCTATGATTTTGCCATTGACTTAATTCCATGTGCCAGCTTTCTGCAAGTTCGGGTGTACTCCCTCAGCCTACCTGAAACCAGACAATGTCAAAATACATTGCAGGAAAATCTTGAACAGGGGTTCATCTGTAAATCCTCCTCCCCAGCAGGGGCAGGGTTCTTCTATGTTGGGAAAAATGATAGCCCTTTTCAGCTCTGTATAGACTATCATGGCCTGAAAGCTATTACCGGGAAAAAATACTTCCCTCTACTACTCATAACAGAGCTGTTTAACCATTCCTGGGAAGTCCAGATTTTTCCAAAGTTAGATCTGCATGGCACCTCAAATCTCATTTGTATTAAAGAAATTAATGAATGGAAAACAGCATTTAACATTAAGGATGACCATACTGAATATCTGGTGTTGACATTTGGCCTCTGCAATGTCCCAGCTATTTTCCAATACTTAATGAATGGGATATTCCATGACCTTCTTTATATCCTGCATGACATACATACATACAGACAGAAGTTTGCTCCTCATTACATTCATCCTTATATTTGCCACCACACCTAAAGATTCCAAACTCCTTTCTTGTATCTGTGCTTAAGCCGTTGGTCCTGATCAAATATTCTCATCCTTTGTCTTTGGCTACCTCTTCTTCCATTCCATAGAAGAAAACCTATAGATTTTGGTTTCCAAGTTCTCCTTTGTGAAATTCCATTACCTATTTGATTGGGGAAGGTCCTGGGGTCCAGATTCTGATGTCTCTGCTCCCCCACCTGATAGAGAGATTTCATGTCCAATTGTGTCATCTCTGAGGCAGCATCTCAGTCCAGGAAGTAGAAGCTTACTGTTGATAATGGCAAAACAAAGATGGTGCTGTCTTTCTGGAGGAAAAAGGCGATGAAGACATTGCTAGAGGGAATACTGTGGTCTCTGTGAAATTTCACTTATGTAAAATGCAATCACTTGATTAAAAAATTAATTTGACATTAAGTCCACTTTAATATCATTAAAAGAAAGTTCAAGATTTCATTACAAAATATATGACTTCTAGTGTTGCCATTTTGTAGTTTAATCGCTTCAGGTCCGAAAGGATTTGCCCCCTTAATGACCAGGCCATTTTATGTGATACAGCACTGCATTGCTTTAACTGAAAATTGCACGGTCGTGCAACACTGTACCCAAACAAAATTGATGTCCTTTTTTCCCACAAATAGAGCTTTCTTTTGGTGGTATTTGATCACCTCTGTGTTTTTATTTTTTTGCGTTATAAACAAAAAAAATTATATATTTTTTACTTTTTGCTATAATAAATATACAAAAAAAAGTCATCGGTTTAGGCCAATATGTATTCTTCTACATATTTTTGGTAAAAAAATCGCAATAAGCGTATATTGATTGGTTTGCACAAAAGTTATAGCATCTACAAAATAGGGGATAGATTTATGGTATTTTTATTATTATTATTTTTTTTTACTAGTAATGGTCGGAAAGCGATCTGCGCTTTTTAGCGGGCCTGCGACATTGCGGCGGACAGATCGGACACTTTTGACACATTTTTCGGGCCATTGACATTTATACAGCAACCAGTGCTATAAAAATGCACTGATTACTGTGTAAATGTCACTGGCAGAGAAGGGGTTAACACTAGGGTGTGATCAAGGGGTTAAATGTGTTCCTTGGGAGGTGTTGCTAACTGTGGGGCGATGGGACTGACTGGAGGAGAAGAGAGATTGCTGTTCTTAATCACTAGGAACAGCAGATCTGTCTCTCCTCCCCTGTCAGAACTGTTTACATTGACAGATCCCTGTTCTGACTCTCTGTGGAGCGATCGCGGGTGGCCAGCGAATATCGCAGCCACCGGCTATGCGCATTGGCTCCCACGTCATGCCTCTGGCAGTGTGTACGCTGCTGATGTACAACTACAGCAATTAGCCCAGGAGAGCGAACCTGCCGCAGTATAATGACGGCGGCTGGTCTTAAAGCAGTTAATAGCATTAAACTTTTTACATTTCCATCTGCAGCCAGCTAGGATTTTCAAAAAAACTGACAAAAATAATTTTGTCACTTGCAACCTTAAAGAGGAACTGAAGTCTGCTCACATAATTTGTAATAAAAACATCTTTGCCATTCTGAAGCTCCCCTCTAACCACTTTGTATATTATTTTATATATACTGTGATTCTGTATGCTGCATAAATCTCCCTCCACTGAGTCTGGCTGCATCCATTTTAACTGTGGGCAGCTGAAGCTGCTGCCTGTTCACTTCCTGGATTTACACAGACACATACAGAAGTACTCCTCCAGCTCTGCAGTCCTGCAGCTCTCATTGACTCTCTTGTGACTCATCCCCCCTCCCTTACTGGCAAACTCTCAGAAGAGTGAGAGAGAGAGAGAGCTGTGCATGATGTCATAAGCCTAGGCTAATGACCAGGCAAGAAACAGGAAGTGGGCTGTATAAGATATTTACTGGCAGAAAAAAAAATATTTTACTATCCAAAGTTAAAAACAACAAAGGCAGAGGATTTAATAGATGAAAAATTGAAAAAAATGACTGAAGGTCCACTTTAACCACTACACATAGATAATATTTGTCACTTTGTTAATTCATTCCCCAGATGTCTGCACAGAATTTGTGCTATAATTTCAGACCCTCAGCAATGGTTTTCTGCATTGAACACTTCATGGTGATATACTTTAGAAGGGAGCTACATATTTAGATGTGCCAGGAGAGTGCAATGTTTTCCATTACAAAAAGAAATTAAACATTAGTCAGTTCTCCAACTTAGCATTCTCTTTTAGCAACTGTCTTAGAACAGCCTCTCACTACCAAAAAAATGAATGGTAATGAAGAGAAAAAACTAAGGAACCAATCAAATTTTTTTGCTCACACATGAATCATTGTTATGTTGTACATTAGCGTGCATTGCATTAATGCAGCCAATTCAAAGGCAAGGCAGTGCATTACCGTGCATTGTGTTACACTGCAACACGTGAATAGAACTGCAACATGCTACAACATATAATGTACACTGATGTATGTGTTGTGGTAATATGCACCCTACACATGTTATGCATGTTTTTGTATGCGCCCTACTCAATGCACCACAACTGAAAGGTGTTAATGGGCTTGAAAAAAAAGAGAACTGATTTGTCAGTGTAACGTACTGGGAGAGGAGCATCTGAGGAGTACTGATCTGAGTGTTGTGGAGCACTTCATACATATTTGACATCAGTGGTGGACTTGTTTTTATGCGGTTACATTTAAAAGTAAATTGAATTATTTGCACTGATATAAGTTCACTGTAGATTTATATATAAGTGTGATATAATAGCACTATTTATTGGTTTATTTATTAACTATTGATATCAGGAGGATATCTTTTACAGCAGCTGGGGTGTTATAGGTGTAGCAAACCAATTTGGCTGGAAGTCAGGCCTGGGCTGAATCTGGGTCAGGGTTGAGTGACTCAGGGAGGCTGGATGACTCTGGTGCCTCCCCCTGTTTCTGGAACCGTGGAGAAGCCTCCAGATGTAGTGAGTGGAAGCTAGGAGGGACTGTCATGCATATTTATGAGGGCTTCAACCTATCCTCAGCAAAAGGGCTGGCAGGAGGCAGTCTCACCTCATAAATAGACATAGAAGAGTTATATGAGCAGGGGCAGTCAGGTGGAAGATTGAGATGGAGTGCTGAGGTGGCTGTCAGAGGCCCTCTCAGGGCACCTCCAGATCTGGGGAGGTGACCTCGGTCCTGAGGCGCGGGTGCTGGAAGGATCCCGCACAACACACAGAGGAAACCCTTCCTGGAGGGGCAGGAGCAAGTGAGAGAACAGCAGGAGCAGGTTAGCATGTCCGGGAGATCTCCTGAGAAATCAGCTGGGTGGGCTGGTGAATTTTCCATCTGGGGGACTGTGGAGGGAGTGTTAGTCTGGAAGACTGTGGAGAAGTTAGCCAGAAGGGCTAGTGAGAGGGGCAGCTGCAGCCAGGTAGGTTGGCAGTGCCTGAAGAAGTGGTGCTGGGATCAGTGACCACAGAGAGGAAGTGCTGGGAAAATGTGAGCTATGTCACCCTATCTCCAAGTATAGGGGTGTGTGAGTCCCTGCCTGTAATAGGCCTTCGCTACCAAACTGCAACAAGCTGACACAGATGGAGTTCTGCAAGCGAGTCCTGGAGGAAGCAGTGAAGTGTAAATAGACTGTATATATGAAGAGTTGTCACTGAAGTTGTTCTGAAGTTAAGTGGGCATAATCTCCAATCCCTATCCAAATAATTATCCCTCAATAAAACAAAACAAAAAAAAGTCACAGACTGTTCTCTGAGTGCCTGTGCAGATTCGGTGTGCCTGGCTGTGCAGGGTGGGGGATCCCTGTTACTTGCGGCTCCTTAGGGGGTGCGCTACATTGGGAAGACATTTTAAGTCAAAGTAACAGGTTCTCTTGACAGGCCACCCTCCACCTACTGATTTTCATATTTGTTGCACTTCTGTCAGGGTTGGGCTCAGCCCTTCCTTCTCAAAGCTGGCTGCTCAGCTGTCGACTAATTGCCAGCTACTTTCTCTCCAAAGTGACTCACCTGTTGATGATATTCTGCTCGTCAGTTCTGCCTACTTAAGCCGTCCAGCCCAGATGATCTCTGCCTTTGCCTTGGTCACAACTCTAGAGATGCTCTCCTGTGTTCCTGTTAAAGACTTGCTTGGCTGACATTCCTTCTGGCTCCAGATCCTGCCTGCTGTTCTAGTACACTTATCTCTGGCTCCCTGACGTTTTGGTTTGTCTGACTATCCATTACGGTTCCTGAACTCTGGCTATGCCTTGACTACGTTAACTCTATTTATCTTTTTATTAGTACTATTATTAAACAAGTGTGATTTAACTGTACTTCTGTCTCAGTCTGATTCATGGTTTCTGACAGTAGACAAAGGCCATGAATTCAGAAGATGCAGTCAATCCACTTGTTGGCAGTGTTGCCAACCTATCAGATTGAAATTTATTAACACAACACCCAAAATTTACTGGCACAGCCAAGTTTTTACTGGCATTTCCAAAAGTTTAAAAACTACTGTTCTAAATGCAAATTTAAGTATTTAGGCTACAAACAAGTACAATATGCAATTAGCAATGTGATTTAAGGTAGATAATAAAGCAAAAAAAATATTTTTTTTATTTTCGATATAGTAAGTAAGTACGTAGCTCAAGGATGGGAGGGCAAGAAATTAGAATGGGTCAGGCGCACACATGAAATTTTACTCTTAAAGTGACACTAACAGCAGTGTGCAGCAGCACAGATGATGATACCTCCCCAACATGACACGTCCCCTCCTGAGTCACAGTGACAGTCTCTCTCCACACCAGCTGGTCCCTTCAGTCCACTTCAGTCTAAACAGCACTGATGGTCCCGCTCCCGGCCTGCCTTGCTCCCATCCCGCTGACCTGCACACGAGGCTCTGGCTGCTCTGCTTGGCTCCCTTGCACTAGGACATCACACGACATGCTCAGGCACCGCCTCCACCAGAGCCAACTGAACACACTGTAACAGGCACTCGGATGATCTCAACCGAGCCGAGTGTCAGTTATATTTTTTACTGGCAACCTTTTCCTTTTACTGGCATTTACTGGCAGGAGAAATTTGCCTCTTTTTTACTGGCTGCCAGTAAAAATACTGATGGTTGGCAACACTGCTTGTTGGTAACATTTTTTCCAGATTGGATGAGCAAGATCACTGCATGGATCAGTTTGCCATGGTGTTACAAACAGTCCTGAGTCGCATGGCTCACCTGGAATCTCCCACTGTGCTTGCTCTGGCACAACCTGTGTGTCAGACCATCCCTGCTGCTGCTCCAGTCTCTGTGCAGGCACCCGCCTTGAGTATTACCTCTATAAGAGGTATGTCTGGTTCCGCTCCGCTTCCCCAGCGATTTGGGGGTGATCAATTCCAATGCAGAGGGTTTCTCAACCAGGTTGAGATATACTTTGAGATGCTAGCCCAGGTGTTTCCCATGGATAGAAGCAAAGTGGGTTTTGTGATATCTTTGTTTTCTGAGAGAGCCTGTCAGGGATACCCTGTGACAAGGCAGATGCTCGGGCGTGCGCGTGTGCGCACATATGTTCCCACGAGAATGAGCCGTACTGGGCAGCGGTACGTGAACGTGCGCAAAGACACATGGCAGGCGCGTGTGCACAGGAACACACAACAGGTGCGCGCGCTTTAACTCGGCTTGGCGCCAGTTTCCCTTTAAAAAGACAGCAGCTGCTCCAGTACGGTGCTGTCTGATTTGCAGCTTTACCTGAGTCTGATCCTGTACCTGCTGTTATTACCTGATCCTGCTTCATCTGACTACTGCTGCCTTCTCCTCTCCTGACTCGGCCTGCCTTGACCCTGCTATTTCTGAACCTGTTGATCTTCCGTTGCCAAACCACTGCCTACCTACTGACTACTCTTTGCCTGCTGAATTTACTACCTGATTACCCTTGTTGACCCGGCTTGTCTCACTTTGCTTCAGACTATTCCTGATCCAGTTTCCGCCTAGATCCAGAGGTCGCTGACCCACACGTGTAACCACCGCTTCCTACTGCCTCTACAGTCCAGTCCATCCGGGGGATCCTCTCTACTCATCTGTATCAGCTACTACGGATCATACAGGCACACACTGTTGCAACCTCAGTGGTCCCTGAGCCAGGGCTGTAAGAGAGGTCTCCTTCTACAGTTGGGCTCTGATGCCAGGTACGTGACAGAGCCTTGGCCTAGGCAAACCCTCTATGGTAGATGCAAGAACCTGTTGTATTGAGTTACCCAAAGTTTGTGGCTTCTTTTAAAAGGGTATTTGACGTTCCTGCACACTCCGCTTCTGCTGCCAAGTGCCTCATGTCCATCAAACGGAGTATGAGAACTGTTGCCGATTACACCATTGAATTCCGTACTCTGGCAGCAGAGGTTGCTTGGAATAATGAGGCCCTCATGGCTACTTTTTCTCATAGTCTCTCAGATACCATCAAGGATGAGATAGTAGCCCTAGATATACCCACTCAGCTGGAGAAGTTGATCATGTTTACTATCCTCATTAACTCCAGACTCTCCAGAAAGACTTCCTTTTATGGAGCACTTGCGGAAGCCTCCTGTAAATTTGTCTCCGAACTTTGCAGTCCCACCCTTGCCTCCCTCACCTCCCATGCCTCCTGGTACCGAGTCGGTCTGTGAAGATGAATCCAATGCACTCGGGCTTCACGCGTCTCCCTGCGGATGAGAGAACCATTAAGAGGAGGGAGAGATTGTGCCTTTATTGTGGTCGGGCAGGTCACTTTTTAAAGTCTTGTCCTACCCGTCCAGGGAACGCCCGAACCTTGAGGTCCTGTCATGGACAGACCTTAGATGGCGTTGTTTCGTCCCCACTTATCCAGAAGTATAAGCCCCTGGTTTCGTTTATCCTTTCTTGGGCTGAGTCGCCTGTCGCTATACAGGCTCTAATCGACTCTTGGGCTGCAGGCCGGTTCATTTATGCTGCCTTTGTATCGAAGCACTCAAATCCACTGCAGCTGGTGTGACACTCCACTTGCCATTGAGGCTCTTGACGGGAGACCTCTACAGCCTGCCCACGTGACTCATGAGACTAATTTGTTGTCCATGGCCGTAGGGGCTCTTCACCATGAGATAGTCCAATTCCAAGTTATTATCTCACCTAAGTTTCCACTGGTTATTGGTTATCCTTGGTTACAGAGGCACAACCCCTCTTTTGATTGGCTCCGTGCTGAGGTTCTCTCCTGGTCACCACAATGCAGTAATTCATGCTTCCAGAAGGTAGCCAAGGTCCTGTTCACCTCTCCACTCTCCCCCTTGCCGGAGGAGTACCGCGATTTTAGCGATGTCTTTGACAAAGGTCAAGCTGGTAGTTTGCCTCCACACCGGTCGTATGATCGCGCAATTGACCTTCACCCTGGTGCCATACCCCCTCGTGGCCGGGTTTACCCTTTGTCTTGGAGGATAGGGGCATGGAGGAGTATGTTGCAGACGCACTTTCTTGAGGTTTCACTCACAAATACTCATCTCCTGCTGGTGCTGGTTTCTTCTTTTGTGAGTGGTGAATTGATTATAGGGGTCTCAATTGTTTCACGATTAACAATGCCTATCCGATTCTGTTGATTACGGAGTTATTTGACCGCATCAAGGGAGCAACGGTTTTCACAAAGCTTGATTGGAGAGGGGCATATAATCTCATAAGGATTAAGGAGGGCGACTAGTGGAAAACTGCGTTTAATACCAGAACAAGCCATTATGAGTACCTAGTAATGCCTTTTGACCTTCCAGGAATTCAATAACAATGTCATCCGAGATTTGTTGCAGTTATGTGTGGTGGTTTATTTCAATGATATCCTCATATTTGGAGAGCCACCACACAGATGTTTGTCGTGTGCTTCAGAAGCTAAGAGAGAACAATCTCTATTGGAAATTGGAGAAGTGCAAATTCCATTGTGAACAGGTTCATTTCCACTGCTGGTTTTTTAATGGACCCAGAGAAACTTTCAGCAATCCTACAGTGGCCCCCTCCCATGGGTTTACGTCCTCTGCAGCGTTTTCTTGGTTTTACCAACTACTATTGGAAGTTTATTCGTAACTTCCTGTCTCTGGTCAAGCCCCTGACTGACATGACCAGAAAGGACGGTAACCCACAGAGTTGGTCTTCAGAGTCCATTAAGGCCTTTAAGAGTCTCAAAGCTACCTTTGTTTCTGCTCCTGTGTTGGCACATCTTGTTCCTACGTTACCTTTTATCCTTGAGGTTGATGCTTCTGAGATTGAAGTTGGTGCCCTTCTGTCTCAATGTCCTACCTCTTAGAGGCGCTATGCATCCTTGTGGCTACTTTTCCAAGAAATTATTACCTGGGGAGTGCAATTACGAGATTGGTGAGAGAGAGCTGTTAGCGATCATTTTAGCCCTAAAAGAATGGAGACATCTCCTTGAAGGTACCACTGTGCCGATTCTCATTCTTACTGACCATAAGAATCTCATATTCTTCTATGAGGCTAAATGCCTCTCTCCCAGAAGGGCACGATGGGATCTTTTCTTGTCTAGTTTCAATTACATTGTCTTACTCTTACCCGGTACTAAGAATGTAAGGGCTGACGCTTTGTCACGTCAATTTTCCTCCAGTTCCAAGATGAGATGGTTTCGGTTCCTGTGATTCCTCCTGAACGTATTCTGGCTACGGTTCGCACTAGTCTCACTTCTCCTTTGGGTGACAAAATTCTTGCCGCTCAGGTCCATGCTCCTCCTGAGAAACCTTGTGCCGCTGCTTTGTCCCAAAGAGTCTCCGTACTGCCATGCTGCAGACTTACAATTCTCCCAAGGCTGCTGACCACCCTAATAAGAATCAACTCTTTGGGCCATTTTCCAACAATTCTGGTGGCCTAGTCTATGTGCTAATGTAACCGCTTTCATAGCTGCCTGTTCCATGTGTGCTCAGAGTAAGACTCCACAACACCTTCCAGTGGGCCTCCTACAACCCATACCCAATGGAGAGAGGCCCTGGACCCACCTGTCAATGGATTTCATTGTGGAGTTACCCAACTCCCAGGACAACACAGTTATCCTTATGGTGGTTGACCAGTTCTCGAAAATGTCCCATTGTATTCCACTTAAGAAGTTGCCCACTTCTAAGGAACTGGCTTCCACTTTTGCTTGGGAGATCTTTCGCTTACATGGGCTACCCAAGGTGATTGTCTCGGACAGGGGTAGTCAGTTTGTGTCCTGGTTCTGGCGAGCCTTTTTTGCACAGTTGGGAATTCAGCTTGCTTTCTCCTCTGTGTATCACACGCAGTCTAATGGGGCCACAGAACAAGCCAATCAGTCCTTGAAGCAATTCCTACGTTGCTATATTTCTGACCATCATAACAACTGGTCAGACCTCTTACCGTGGGAAGAGTTTGCTCACAATAGTAAAACAAAAAAAAATTGTGTAACGCTAAAAGTTCAACATGAAAACAATGTCCAACCAATGATGAAAGATATCGAAGAAAAACTTAGAAGAAAGTCCTCCTCCATGTATATAAGACTCATAAAATAGTCGATGTAAATTCAGTGACTTCGTGTGAGGAACATATCAAATGTGTGACATCTGGAGTGAACACAAAAGAAACACACCACCAACAATAGGGAGGCTTAACAGATCATGTAGACCCAAGGGGGCATATGCCCAACTGGGTCAAATCAGGCTTGGGTGGTGGGTGATGGTAGATGTTCCGGAGGGGTGGTGAGGATAGAAATCCAAGAGCAAACCGAATGCTAGTAGGTCCCTCGTGCTGATCTGCAGCCTCTGTCCTGACAATCACATCAAGATGGAAAGGTGAAAGATGAAGGGACACTTCCAAGCCACCAATAGTTCCAAGAGAGTAGTTAAGGTGTACTCTTACTGAACATGTTGGACCTCCTATGTAGCGAGATCATATAAGCCTGCAGATATAACCCTCTGCGGGGACAAATGAATACCGATGTTCCGGTCCTGCTCGTAGGCGCCACCCGCTGAAAGATGTTTTCGTTACTTCAGCGTCAGAAGGGAGACTTGCATAGTTCGCCCGCACAGCACTCCCGTTGCAGCCGCTATCAGTAGTCTAATATGTATACTGTATCTCTAATGTATTTCATGTCTCCTTATTAAAACCTTTGGTCTGTAACCGCATTACCACCTCAGTGCCTTGTCCTCACCCTGTTGAGGTTGAGAACCATGAGGAGTATGAAGTACAGTCCATTGTTGACTCCCGTAGGTTCTGTGGGCGCATACAGTACCTGGTGCATTGGAAAGGGTACAGTCCGGAGGAACGCTCTTGGGTCTCATTCTCGGACGTACATGTCCTTGTCTTCATTTGTGATTTCCATAGACTTTTCCCCTCAAGCCCGGTGGTCCTCTGAGGGGGAGGGGTCATTGAGAAAGGGATACTGTCAGGGCTGGGCTCAGTCCTTCCTTCTCAAAGCTGGCCATTCAGCTGTCAGCTAATTGCCAGCTCCTATCTCTCCACAGTGACTCACCTGTTGATGATATCCTGCTCGTCAGTCCTGCCTACTTAAGCCCGTCCAGCCCAGATGATCTCTGCCTTCACCTTGGTCACATCTCTAGAGGTGCTCTCCTGTGTTCCTTTTAAAGACTTGCTTGGCTGACATTCCTTCTGGCTCCAGATCTTGCTTGCTGTTCTACTGCGCTCATCTCTGGCTCCCTGACATTTTGGCTTGTCTGACTATCCGTTACGGTTCCTGAACTCTGGCTATGTTTTGACTATGTTTACTCTGTTTACCTTTTTATTATTATTATTAAACAAGTGTGATTTAACTGTACTTCTGTCTCAGTCTGATTCAACTTCCCCACCATTCCATTTGGCCTCGTGCACCATAGGCGTTTAGCCCATGAGCATGAGATTCTGGTGTTTTCATGGCACATTAACCATGCTGCCGGCAGCCTATAAAACTCTATGAGAGGCTGAACGCTCATGTGGTTGGATGGGGCTGGAAGGTGCACTTAGTGGTAAGAACATTTAGGGCAGTATGTGCCTATGAACAAATGCCCAGAACACAGAATTCTTGTGTTCTAGGAAGTCATCCTTTGGTGCATATGCCCTAAATGTTGATAACATTTTGAGCACTATTGATCCCTGTCCAGCCGCAACAGCTTTCAGTCTCTCATAGCAGCAAGGCTGCACAATGCACCTGTGCCTTCTGCTCGCACAAAAACCCCATAACCTCATGTACAGGGTCTAAAAGCCCAATGTACACGAGGCCTTTATCTGTCAGAGCCCAGTATCTGATCAACACACAGCGCATTCAGGGACTTACTGAGGAGAATAGAGCAGTGGAAGGTGTAGGAAAGGAAAATACTGTGAGGGGGCAAATTACAGCTTCAATTTAAAGGGTGCTAGCGATCAAAAATGGTATTTTAGGGCAGTGATTGGCTCTTTCTTGAAAATAACTTAAATGTGATGAATGATTTGAAATCTGTTTAATTTACAAAGTACATAAATATTTAAATCATCATTTATAGCAAAATATGACAGGCTCAAATAAAATGTAGCATAAGACATTCAGAAATACTTACACCACCAAAAACAAAGTTGAAATAAAAAAAAAAATTGCACTTAATAAAGAGAAGCATGAATACAGTTTTTAAAAATACCTTTCAGGGTCCAAGCTCTAAACAGGCACTTATAGTTTAATAACCTAGCATTGTACTTGAGTCCAGAAGTGATATTTCTGAACAGCAATGTAGTATATGAAATGAGTGTGATAAATGGGAATGAAATTTTTTCTTGCTGTATCTTGTATGATGGAGCACAAATGAGGCAGAGTATCACTGCTCCTCTAATTCACCAGGTTTGCACGATTTATATTAATGAGCTCCAAACTGTTAGTGTATAAACCTCTCTGCAGAACATAATCCTGCGGTAATTACTCCCTGACTGATATAATGTGAATTAATTTGGTCTACTTAAAAGCATGACCCTGACATCTGGATATACCATGAGCCGTTACATTTTTACTTTTCACTTGGCCTTATGGAAAGGCAGAATTCTTCAGGATTTAGCTATGAACTACGTGTTAAAATATATAAAATGGAGACAAGAAAAAAGTCTGCCTAATCTTTCAAAACGGTGTTGACTTAAAAAATTGTTTAAAGCCAGCAACACATATGTAATATATTGACGCTTTTCAATCTCTAGATGCAGTAGATGCATTCGTTTTCATTTTATAGTTTTCTTTTACTTTATTTTAACCTGGTAATCCTGCAAATAACACACTTCATGTCCCTTCATGGCTACTCTCAGTTCTCCACTGTATCTATGGAGGCAATTATGGTTGTAACACAGGCTGGACTTCAAACATGTCTGCTTTTTTTTCCATCTTCATTACATGGGGGATCTATTGGACTAGTAGTTTACACAAGAAAGGTAAGGATGTTTGTGCTTTCTTTTTTGGATCATGGGAAGTGACAAGAACTCTGCATTTCTGGATAGATAAACAGGTATTTTCTGTGCTTGATGAAAAAATACTTTAGGGTGAAACAATACTGATAAAATGTAGGCTTTGTGTGTTGTCTGCAAGCATCTGTTATATATTTCCTGTGTGCACAGGACTTGAACTAATGTCCAAGTTGCTTGTAAATCCAATGCTATGTCTAAACACTTCCATGTGGGTTAGGAAAAGAGGTCATCAACCTTGTGTAAGCTCCAGTACCACCAACACAAAGCTTACATAGTTTAGGGCTGCAGAACAACAATGTGGAAGGAGTGAGTTTATTAAGTTTGGAGGTGTGTTTTAAAGAGACTGTCACATTGCCCTAAATGGGCAACCTAGGTAAAATTTGACTGAATTGGTTGCCATCTATGTTTCAGGTCCCTTTCAATTGTCCATACATTTGGTAGCCAGCTCAGCCTGAGGAGTGTCTTTTTGGCCTTTATTTAGCAGTCCACAAATCTTACTGATCATTATGGTATGTTTTACCCAGTAGTCTAAACCTATATGGGTTTTTTTCTGCAAAGTTGTGTAATACTAATACCGGCTGGTATAGCTCCTCTTTAACCACTTCAATACCAGGCACTTAGACACCTTCCCGCCCAGCCCAATTTTCACCTTTCAGCGCTGTTGCAATTTGAATGACAATTGCGCGGTCATGCTACACTGTACCCAAACAAATTTTTTATCATTTTGTTTCCACAAATAGAGCTTTCTTTTGGTGGTATTTGATCACCTCTGCGGTTTTTATTTTTTGCGCAACAAATAAAAAAAGATAGAAAATTTCGAAAAAAAAACAAGTTTTTCTTTGTTTCTGTTAATTTTTTTTGTAAATAAGTACGCTTTCTCCTTCAATAATGGGCACTGATATAGCTGCACTGATGGGCACTGATACGGCGGCACTGATGGGCACTGATGAGGTGGCACCAATGAGGTGGCACTGATGAGGTGGCACTAGCGGGCACTGATGATGGGCACTGATAGGCGGCACTGATGGGCACTGATAGGTGGCACTGATGGGCACTGATAGGTGGCACTGGTATGCGGCACTGATGGGCACTCATAGGTGGCACCGATGGGCACACATAGGCGGCACTGATGGGCACTCGTAGGTGGCATTGATTGGTATATATGGGTGACACTGATGGGTACTTATGTGTGGCACTGATGTGTGGCACTGATGGGCACTGATAGGTGGGCACTGATGGGCACAGATGGGCACAGATGGGCACTGACAGGTGGAACCGATGGGCAGTGACAGGTGGCACAGATGGGCAATGACAGGTGGCACTGATATAGCATTGCTGGGCATTGCTGGGCATTACTGGGCATATCATTGGCATAATAGTGCCAATCAGTGCCCATTTGTGGGCACTGATTGGCACAGATTGGGCACATGTGGATGGCCATGGGGTACATACCTGGCCATCCACGTTGCCCCTTCCCTGGTGGTCCTAGTGGCATCCCTGGTAGTCCAGTGGGGTGATCTGCGGGGGGGGCTGCGCTGATAAACAATCAGCGCAGACCCCCCCTGCCAGGAGAACCGCCGATCGGCTCTCCTCTACTTGCGTCTGTCAGACGCGAGTGAGGAAGAGCCGATCAACGGCTCTTCCTATTGACAGCGTGATAAGCCGTGATTGGACACGGCTGATCACGTGGTAAAGAGCCTCCGCCGGAGGCTTTTTACCAAGATCAGTGAAGCGGTGTGTCAGACTGACACACCGCTCCACCGATCGCCGCGATGCGCCCAGTCAGGATAACAGAACCACTTCCCGGACGTCAATCCGCTATAGGGCGGGCGGGAAGTGGTTAAAGTGGAAGTCCAGGCTACATCTAACTAAGCTTAAACGTCTCCCACACCTTCTCCTAACTCCTATTTTAACTACCGTGTAAAAGGAAGATGCTTATACTTACCTATTTTCAGGGTGCTCAAGTCCGGTCACACAAAACAGATGCCCTATAGTAAGCCTATCGTGATATCACCTCCAAGGTATTCCATTCGTTGTTGGCACTCTCTCTTCTCCCCTGAAGCCAGCCACCATGGAGATCACATAACCAGACCAGAGTGAACCAAGAATAGGTAAGTATAAGCATCTTCCTTTTACATGGTAGTTAGAATAGCAGTTAAAAGGGGACGGGAGCAGTTTTAAGCTTGGTTAGATCTAGTCTGGAACTCAACTTTAATGCCGTGAATACATTTAGGTAATACTTTGGTACTTTTGGTACTACTTTAAAAATCTTTCAGATAGTGGCCATTTGGGCACTGTGGTATTTTTTTTTTTTTTTAAGAACATGGTATAAATGAAATTCCTGTTAGTCACACCCTCCATATACTTTATGCCAGGTATTCGTGCAGTATTTTTTAAATAAAAATTAGCAGATAAAATTAAGAAAAACAAAAACACTGAGCTCTGGTTTAAATAACTATATAATTAATATATATCATAATTGATATCCATTTAACCCACTCTAAATTTGAAATTTAATTTTTACGTGGAAAATTAAAATAATGATAAACAATAAAAATTTAAATAAATTACTGAATGCCTTTAAATGATAAACTGGCTAACGTGAACTACAGTAAGGAAAGCAATTGTTAGAAGTAGTCATGTAATTTTTCATTTAAATTACGCATTAATCCTTCTGCGCCTGAAAAAAAACATAATTGTAAATTTTCTTTTTTTAAAACGTACTCTTTTCCCCCAAGCAGGAAATAAGTAAACAATAATGTGCAGCACTGTCATCTTATCTGCTTTGTTGACTTAAAAAAGGGATTATTGATGAGCGTTGCATTCAAGGTCTTTTCAGAACCTAAATCCGAGTTGGCTCAGTGCCGTCAGGCAGCCAGCAGAGGGAGGAGTATGCTAACTTCCAATATACATAAAGGATCAGCATCTGAGTAATGCTTTCAAGGTCGTTATATCTGCATGAACTGACTTTAACTCTGCACCCAGTGAGCTGTCTTTTCAGCCGAGCCTCTGCAGTACACTGCATCTGTAAGACAAGTAGCACTCTTATTTCCTTTTTTAAATAATAACTAATGTGGTTATCTTATATATATACAGTATGTTGGACAGTTTCTAGAGACAGTTTAACACATCCGCATCCCTAGTGAATATAGGGAAAATTGGAGAGAGCACACCACTCCCTCATAATGTGGTGCGATTTTTAAGGATGTGCTTAAAACTGTCACTGGGGTAAGCACAACCACAAAAAGTGTTCACAAAATTATTAAATTTATTACAAAGGTTAACAAGTTAAAAGGTTACAATAATGACATTTGGTCACAGAGAAGTAGACCAATGATCAATACAACAATAACATTTGGTCATAACTTTGATACTCAATACACAGGATAAAGGCAGATGCTTGTATATGCGGATTTGTTCGTGTTTCACAGACTTCTTATCTGCTCCTTCAAGGCAGCTCAGCATGCATCTATAATATTGTGTAGATTATAAAAAGATACCGTTAATACCAATAACAATTATTTTATTCACATTTATACAATGGGTTTAAGTACTCACCAAACTTGGGGTATTGATACTTCAGCGACCGCAATACCAAGAGGGAGCAGAGATGACACACCCTACAATGATAGGGCGGTGAAGCCAGATTCACCAGCCTGGTCATCTTACATTCTCTGAACAATATAGAGGGAATTCAAGCAAAGCTATGGCAAGATTGACATTACTAGTAAACTTACATAATGTCGGTTTGTGCAGAATTGGTGCTTCTTTTGTTTGGAACTGCAGCAGCACATGATCAGAACGTTACAAATCAATTTGCCAACTTATTGCAAACTTATTTGCTACAGAGGAGTAGGGGTGGGCAAATTTGCCTGAGTTCAGTTTGTTGAGGATTAATTGAATCCTACCTAAACTCGGAAACACAAACTTACAGTGCCTTGAAAAATATTCATACCCGTCACATTTTCCACATTTTGTCATGTTACATCCAAGAATGTAAATGTATTTTTATTGGGATTTAATGTGATAAACCAACACAAAGTGGCACATAATTGTGAAGTGGAAGGAAAATGATAAATCTTAGATGAAAACCTTTTAGAGTCCACAAAAGACTTGAGACAGTGTCGGATGTTCACCTTACAGCAGGACAACGACCCTAAACATACAGCCAAAGCTAAAATAGAATGGTTTAGATCAAAGCATATTCATGTGTTATGATGGGCCAGTCAAAGTACAGGCCTAAATCCAACTGAGAATCTGTGGCAAAACTTGAAAATTGCTGTTTGCAGATGTTCTCCATCCAATCTGACAGAGCTTGAGCTATTTTACAAAAAAGAATGGGCAAAAATGCCACTCTCTAAATGTGCAAAGCTGGTAGAGACATCCCCAAAAAGACTTTCAGCTGTAATTGCAGCAAAAGGTGGTTCTACAAATTATCGACTCAGGGGGGCTGAATATAAATGCACGCCCCACTTTTCACATATTTATTTGTAAAAAAAATGTGAAAACCTTTTATAATTTTTCTTCCATTTCACAATTATGTGCCACTTTGTGTTGGTTTATCACATAAAATCCCAATAAAATACATTTACATTTTTGGTTGTAACATGACAAAATGTGGAAAATTTCAATGGGTATGAATACTTTTTCAAGGCCCTGTACATGAATCCCATTGAACGCTATAGGGTTGGTGTGAATTTTGATGCTAAATTCTGTCCATTTTCATGTCTAAGAGGCAAGCTTTCTCAAAAAAGGGCAGAGGGAGCTGGGCACTGCCATGAGGATCATTTTACAAAGCAACAATATTTTTGAAAACCTGAATGCCAAGCTGACCCAAATTATTTCCTTTACTAATTGATGCGGCCACTGTCAGTGTTGTATAAACTGGTTGTAGCACAAGCAGTATGGGTTTTTCCTGTCTGCTGCCAGAACAAAATCAAGTGTGGGTGAGTGCTTTTCAATCATTCACAGGTGGAAATTGTGACGTTATCTGCCCTCCTCTTTACCTTAGACTATTATTTATGAATATGCAAAGCTTCCTGTAAATGGCAACAATGAGAAACACTCAGCCCTTTAACCAATTGCCAACCATGCTATAGCCAAATGATGGCTACAGAGTGACCGGCTAGTTCTGGGAGGCCATCATAGGACAGCCTCCCATGATCATGCCCGCTGCTGGGTGCAGGGGGCACGCTATGTGATCACAGTGTCCGAAGAACACTGCTGATCAAAGATTGAGGTAAAGAGCCAATTAGTGGCTCTTTACCACATGATCAACTGTGTCCAATCACAGCTGATCACAGATGTAAATAGAAGACAGTTATCGGAACTCCTTTCCTCATGCTAACAGCATGAGAAGAGGAGAAGAGAGCCAATAACTGGCTCCTCTAAAAGGGGCATCGGCACTGATAATCAGGGCACTGACTATGAGTGTCCTAATTATCAGTGCAGTCCCAACAGGGCTCAACAGTGCTGCCAATGTGTGCCCACCAGTGCTGCCAATAAGTGCCCATCATTGCTGCCAATCAGTGCCCACTAGTGCTGCCAATAAGTGCCCATCAGTGCCTCCTCATCAGTGTCACCTATCAGTGCCACCTACCAGTGCCAATCAGTGCTGCCTATCAGTGCCCATCGGTGCCACCTATTAGTGCCCATCAGTGTCGCATATTAGTGCCCATCAGTGCCGCATGTCAGTGTCTATCACCACTGCCAATCAGTGCCCACCAGTGCTGCTAGTAAGTGCCAATCAGTGCCCATCAGTGCCTCCTTATTAGTGTCACCTATCAGTGCTGCCTGCCAGTGCCAATCAATGCCACCTATCGGTGCCTATCAGTGCAGCCTCGTTAGTGCCCACCAGTGCCTCCTCATCAGTGCCCACCAGTGCAGAATCATCAGTGCCTATCTGTGCAGCCTCATCAGCGCACACTGGTGAAAGAAAAAAAAATACCTGTTTGCAAAATTTTATAACAAACTATGTAAAAGCAAAAAAATTAAAACCCAGTAGTGATTAAATAACGCCAGGAGAAGGCTATATTTGTATGAACATTTTGTTTGGGTACAGTGTTGCATGACGGCACAATTGTCATTCAAAGTGTGACAGCCATGAAAGCTGAAAATTAGTCTGGGAAGAAGGGGGTGAAAGTGCCCAGGAGGTAAGTGGGTAAAGTGAAAGTAAACCTGGAGTTCAGCTTTAAAGTTACAGAAAACACTGGTTTAAAAAAAACATACTCTATTCAAGTATGTATTCTTAACTCAAAAATTTACATTCCGATACAATCAGTCTCTTCAAATGTTCAAACTACTATTTATGTGTAGCGCTGGTAGATTTTCCAATCTACCGCTTATATGTAAATTTAGTGAGTCATCTGTGCTGTACATAGTTCAGATTCAATTTACTGTTAGATTGGCCTCTGTTCCAGTTTGGCTGTGTTGCGTGCAGTTCCACATTCTGCCTGTGGGTGTCGTTGTCATCATGGGTCGGTGTTGGAAAGCAACAAGCTGAAGTATATTCATATATATAGTGCTCTTCTGTCCCGTAGACAACTCGGCGGAGGTGGTCCTCCGGGTTGCATTCTGGGGGAGAGTATTTATGGGACAGACGCCATGTTTCTAGGAGCTTTAGCTCGTGGCCCTCCTGGCCTAAAGGTATGTGTTAGTGAGTTCTACCTCGTGGCCCTCCAGCCTGGAGGGTTGCGTTGCGGGAGCCGTGCGGGTAGGCCCAGAAGCCTGTCTGGGGCCTGCTATCGCTGGGATGGTCCTGTGCTGTCTGTCCTGCGGGAAGAAGCCGGACAATTGGGAAGATCCAGGGGAGGACCCATCTTGGAAGGGACCATGCAAGGCTGGTCTTAAGAAGGGCCTGGTGACTCCCTTGGAGGATGCATCTTAAACTAATCTACCGCACAAGTACTGCCGGGTCGGTTCTGGTACTGTGTTTGCTGTTCATCGAAAACTACTACATCATGTGGCAGAGGATCGTACAGTTTTGTTTCACTCAAGTCTGTGGCAGAGACTTTTTGTTCGTGCTACGTTCCGGCTGCTAGGTTAGTGAGAGAGACCTATCCGGGCGGGCAAAGATTTAATCCTGAACGGAGGATATATTCATCCCTGAGATTTCAATTCCTTGGTGCTACACCAAGAAAAGGTATTTGAACTTCCCTGCAACTCTTCTTCTACCTCTTTCCTGCTACTTCTTCCAGTTATCTCCCATTAAAGCATTGGAAAAGTACTCAAGTGAATGGTGCCTACATTGTCTGATAATAAGTTTAACGTGGACTCTAAGTTCGGTGTTGGTGAAATTACAGGTAAAAAGGTGACGGTAACAGCCCGCTTTAAATCAGCAGCTCCACCGTGAGTTAGTGCTACATGTGGGGACGTCATCCGGGATTGCTTGCCGTTGCCCTAAGCAGCCCTGAGAAGTATTTCACCGGGAGTCTATGTTAAAAGAGGTTTCTGGACTTTGTCACTTTTCCAGGAAAAGAAGGGGTTAAATTGCAGGATTACATTTCTGACTGCATAGGCTGCGGGTGAGAAGTAAAAGCCCGGGAGCTACGTGATCAGAAGAACAAGTGGGAGGAGCCTAATCTACTTGTTGCCGCGTGGGACGCGGTTGTGTGTGTTTGGCGCCAAAGGAGAGAGAAGCCTCGTGATCATACTGAGAGGATCAGAGTGCAGCCATGTCTTCTTTTCCATTGGTACCATCGACTATGGCAGGGGTGTCCAAACTATGGCCCTCCAGTTGTTCAGGAACTACAATTCCCATCATGCTTAGTAATGTCTGTGAATTTCAGAGTTTTACAATGCTTCATGGGAAGTGTAGTTCTGCAACAGCTGGAGGGCTGTAGTTTGGACACCCCTGGACTATGGGATCCAAGATGTTTCCTACAAGTACCGCTGCGGGTGCTATGCTAGCCGGAACCCTGCTGACGGATACCGGCATTCGTTTGAAGCTGCAGGGGCAGTTCGTACTATACACTGTTGGAGATATTGAAGGGCTGGGCATGCTTTGCCACAAGTGTGAAGGACTGGCCATACATCTCCGTCCATTTGTTCGCTGTTTGCAGTGCGGAGAATATTCGTTCAGAGTGGAGCAACCTATAATGTCGCCCCATGCTTATCGTGTGGACTGGGCTACAGGTACTGCCACAGTGGAAACTGCTGCCATTGCTGCTGGAGAACAACAGGCCGTGACCTCGTCTGCTACCGTGAGTGTTCCTAAAGGAGATGTCGCTGTAACTGCTTCATCAGCGGACATCACCTTTATTTCAACTTCTACTACACCTGTCCCTGCTGCACCTACCCAGAGGAAGGTGGGATATGTGAAGGCTTCCTGCGGCTGTGGTCGAGGTCTGCCCCAGAGACTACCCGAACCGAAGCTGGAGGAGTATATGGATCCGGAGAAGTCCACGTCAGGAACAGGTGAGAGATCAAAGGGGAACATATCTGGGACTCTTTGTAAATATTTGCCAGCAGAATAGTTGAGAGAGTCGGAGATAGATTCTATGTCAAATCTCTCCGGTGATGATGATTTGTTTGAAATGTCACAGGAATTAGTGTGGGCCCAGGGTGAAGATGTTGCTTCTGTCCTTACTTTCTCTGAATGGATAGCCATGGATTCTTGGAAGACATCATCTTGTGTGGAGCCACACAGTACTACCAAAGAGACATTGTCTAAAGTTGCTAGTCTGCTTGAGTTTGAGCCGACACCCATTGGAACTATGGTGCACAAATCACCAAATTCTTGTGTGCCTCCTGGTTTGGGGAAAAACAGAGCTTTGCCTAGACTTACAGACTTTACAGAGAGTGCTCACCAAACGTGTTGCCACAGAATATGGTCTGGAATTTCCCTATGTTACTCAGGAAATTATGCAGGAAATTGAGGCCAACCGGGAACAGTGGTACCGTGAAGCTGTTTGAGACTATTTGTCTGTACCAAAACCTTTCCGGAAAGCTGGGTATTCTACTACTATGGATGAACGTTTCAATGGATGTTTGCTGCATTGAAACTATGGTCGGCACATCTATGCTGACAAGGTGGTCATTTGCAGACCCGGAAGAGATGACATTGTCTATTTTATCACCACCGTGGATAAACAAGGGAAGAAACTGACATTACCAGATCCCCGGTTTTATTGGTGATTATGCAAAGAAACTGTTGTCTTCTGTTCTTCAAAGAGAAAAGAGAGAGATCTCCGTGGTCAAGAGATTTTATTCACCTCAGCGCTTCTATATCCAAAGACTTTTTGCTAGCCAGATTTCTTTTAGTGGAAAAAATATAATTTGCCCAAAGACAGGGATGGACTTTTCAAGTTATTTTAGTTCATTTTCATTAGAAGAAAATATGTGGGAAGAGAGTGTCATTCTCTTGTGGAATGAGGCTTTGCTCCTAAATTGTTTGGTGATATTACTGTACATTTCTGTGTGTGTTTAACTTTGTTTCTTTCAGGAACAACTAGATCTCCTATCAAGCTGTTAGGCTTTTCAGCTAGGTAGATAGTGGGGTTTTGTGACGTGACTGTGATTTCTTTTGCTGATACGAATATGTTATTGTACAAATGTTTGAAACTGTAACATTTCTATACTGTCTCAAGTTTTTCTATACTGTCTCAAGTTTTAAGTTCAAATACCTACTCTCAGGCTTGAGAGTTATATTTTGCCAGACGTTGAGGACAACGTCTATTGTAGTGGGGGGAGTATGTAGCGCTGGTAGATTTTCCAAACTACCGCTTATATGTAAATTTAGTGGGTCATCTGTGCTGTACATAGTTCAGATTCAATTTACTCTTAGATTGGCCTCTGTTCCAGTTTGGCTATGTTTCGTGCAGTTCCACATTCTGCCTGTGGGTGTCGTTGTCACCATGGGTCGGTGTTGGAAAGCAACAAGCTGAAGTATATGAGTGCTCTTCTGTCCCGTAGACAACTTGCATTCTGGGAGAGAGTATTTATGGGACAGACGTCATGTTTCTAGGAGCTTTACCTTGTGGCTCTCCTGGCCTAAAGGTATGTGTTAGTGAGTTCTACCTCGCGGCCCTCCGGCCTGGAGGGTTGCATTGCGGCAGCCATGCGGGTAGGCCCAGAAGCCTGTCTGGGGCCTGCAATAGCTGGGATGGGCCTGTGCTGTCTGTCCTGCGGGAAGAAGCCGAACAATTGGGAAGATCCAGGGGAGGACCCATCTTGGAAGGGACCATGCAAGGCTGGTCTTAAGAAGGGCCTGGTGACTCCATTGGAGGACGCATCTTAACTTAATCTACCGCACAAGTACTGCCGGGTCGGCTTAAAGGTTCTGGTACTATGTTTGCTGTTCATCGAAAACTACTACAACAATAAGTTCAACGTGGACTCTAAGTTCGGTGTTGGTGAAATTACAGGTAAAAAGGTGACGGTAACAGCCCGCTTTAAATCAGCAGCTCCACTGTGAGTTAATGCTACATATGTTTTATGCTTTTGCTGCTATGATACGACTTCCTTTAGCTGTGCTCATTCTCCAACATTGCATTGTATTTAGGAATGTAGCCACCCTCTGTTACTCCCTCCTAAGATGAACTATGAGCTATGAAGTATGGACTGTGGGATTTGTAGTGTGCATAGAGCACTACACATGGCCGCAACCCACACACACTACTCATTCCCAACAAAAGTTAGAGAGAAAAGGAGAGATTCAGGAGCTTCCAGGGGACAAAGCTCACCCGTGGTTGAAGGAAATTGCATAATGTAGGGCCTACCTTACAGATAGTACAGTACAGATAGTACATAAAGTTCTCCTTGTTAGAGGCAGTAAATATTATCAATGGTCTAGATACAGAGTGATGCTCCAATAGGTTTTCTTTTTAATATGGCACTGCAGAAAGTTGTTAGAATCAGGAAAGCAGGCCACATGTCACAGCAGAGCTGCACATGGGATTTTAGTAGCTCAAATGTGCTTCTAAAATATTATGAGATCAATCTTTTCTTTGGTATCATTATTTTTAATGTAATCTTGTAGCAGAAACTATTAGGGGTTGATCACTTGTCTTTTTCTCCATGCACTTGAAGGGGAGTAGGAGATTGACCCCTAAACCATTACCTATTTAGGAGATTATTGGCAGATTTTTCCTATACAAGTACAGGCTTGACAGACTAACTCAACATTCACCCAACAATCTATTTTAGTACAACTAAATAGTCACTTTTGTACTTCAGTGTTTGAAATTAACCACTTCAGCACTTGCTTTAACTGACAATTGCGTGGTCATGCTGTGCTGTACCCAAACAAAATTTGCACCCTTTTTTCCCACAAATAGAGCTTTCTTTTGGTGGTAATTAATCACCTCTGCGGTTTTTATTTTTTGCTCTATAAACAAAAAAAGAGAAACAATTTTGAAAAAAAAATCAATATTTTTTACTTTTTGCTATAATAAATATCCCCATTTTTTTAAACGAATTTCTTCATCAGTTTAGACCAATATATTCTTCTACATATTTTTGAGAAAAAAAATTTGCAATAAGCGTATATTGATTTGTTTGCGGAAAAGCTGTACAAACTATGGGAAAGATTTATGGCATTTTTATTATTATTATTTTTTTTACTAGTAATAGCAGTAATCTGCGATTTTCATCAGTACTGCGACATTGTGACGGACAGATCGGACACTTTCACACTTTTTTGGGACCAATGATAATTATGCAGCGATCGGTGCTATCAAAATTCACTGATTACTGTGTAAATGTCACTGGCAGGGAAGGGGTTAACACTAGGGGGCGATCAAGGTGTTAACTGTGTCCCCCAGTGTGTTCTAACTGTGTGGGGATGGGAGTGTCAGAAACCATGAATCAGACTGAGACAGAAGTACAGTTAAATCCCACTTGTTTAATAATAATAAAAAGGTAAACGTAGTCAAAACATAGCCATAGTTCAGCAATTGGAATGGATAGTCAGACAAGCCAAAACATCAATGAGCTAGAGATGAGCATAGTAGAACAGCAAGCAGGATCTGGAGCCAGAAGGAATGTCAGCCAAGCAAGTCTTTAACAGGAACACAGGAGAGAATCTCTAGAGATGTGATCAAGGTGAAGGCAGAGATCATCTGGGCTGGATGCTTAAGTAGGCAGGACTGACAAACAGGATATCATCAACAGGTGAGTCGATGTGGAGAGAAAGTAGCTGGCAATTAGCCGGCAGCTGAGTGGCCAGCTTTGAGAAGGAAGGGCTGAGCCCAGCCCTGACAGTGCCCCCTCCTCAATGACCCCTCCCCTTTCAGAGGACCACCAGGCTTTAGGGAAAAACGTCTATGGAAATCACGGAGGAGGACAGGGGCATATACGTCCGAGGATGAGATTCAAGAGCGTTCCTCCAGACCATACCCTTTCCAATGAACCAGGTACTGTATGCGCCCACGGAACCTACGGGAGTCAACAATGGACTGTACTTCATACTCCTTGTGGTTCTCAACCTGTACAGGGTGAGGACAAGGCACCGAGGTGGTAAAGCGGTTGCAGACCAAAGGTTTTAATAAGGAGACTTGAAATACATTCGAAATTTGCATATTAGAAGGAAGGTTTAATGCGTAAGCCACTGGGTTAATCCTGCAAAGAATACAGAAAGGCCCAATAAACCAAGGTGCGAACTTCAGAGAGCGTACACAAAGTCGTGTCGCCCAACCTGGTAAGAAGACTCAGGCAGGCGTCTGCAGTCAGCATGGAGTCTGTACCTATCATTAGCATGTAGCAAAGCCTGCTGAACTTGTGCCCAAGTGGAACAAAGACCACGGAGATGCTCCTCTAACGCAGCAATAATCTGCGGAACAAATGAGTCAGGCAACATGGAAGGTTGGAAACCATAGTTCGCCATAAACGGGGACAATCAGGAAGCAGAATTTAAGGCACTATTGTGAGCAAACTCCGCCCACGGTAAGAGGTCTGACCAGTTGTTATGATGGTCAGAAATATAGCAACGTAGGAATTGCGCCAAGGACTGATCGGCTCATTCTACGGCCCCATTAGACTGCAGGTGATATGCAGAGGAGAAAGCAAGCTGAATTTCCAACTGTGCACAAAAGGCTCGCCAGAACTGGGACACAAACTGGCTATCCCTGTCCAAGACAATCACCCTGGGTAGCCCATGTAAGCAAAAGATCTCCCAAGCAAAAATGGAAGCCAGTTCCTTAGAAGTGGGCAACAGTGGAATACAATGGGACATTTTTGAGAACCGGTCAACACCATAAGGATAACTGTGTTGCTCTGGGAGTTGGGTAACTCCACAATGAAATCCATAGACAGGTGGGTCCGGGGCCTCTCTCCATTGGGTATAGGTTATAGGAGGCCCACTGGAAGGTGTTGTGGAGTCTTACTCTGAGCGCTCACGGAACAAACACCTACGAAGGCGGTTACATCAGCACATAGACTAGGCCACAAGAATTGTTGGGAAATGGCCCAAAAGAGTTGATTTTTCCCAGGATGGCCAGCAGCCTTGGGTGAATGGTAAGTCTGGAGCCTGGCAGTACAGAGACTCTCTGG
This sequence comes from Lithobates clamitans, assembly GCA_037952925.1. Lineage (NCBI taxonomy): Eukaryota > Metazoa > Chordata > Amphibia > Anura > Ranidae > Lithobates > Lithobates clamitans. Next base: position 8,969,992 of record JBBGZY010000160.1, on the reverse strand, counting down.
GACAAAGCAGCGGTCACAAGATTTCTCAGGAGGTGCATGGACCTGAGCGGCAAGAATTTTGTCACCCAAAGGAGAAGTGAGAATCGTAGCCAGAATACGATCAGGAGAAATCACAGGAACCAAAACTGACTTCATCTTGGAAGTGGAGGAAAATTGTCATGACAAAGCGTCAGCCCTTACATTCTTAGTACCAGGTAAGAATGAGACAATGTTATTAAAACTAGACAAGAAAATAACCCACTGCTCCCTTCTGGGAGAGAGGTGTTTAGCCTCAAACAAGAATGTGTGATTCTTATGGTCAGTAAGAATTAGAACCGGGCACAGTGGTACCTTCGAGGAGATGTCCCCATTCTTTCAGGGCTAAAATGATCGCTAACAGCTCTCTGTCACCAATCTCATAATTGCACTCCGCAGGTGACAATTTTTTGGAAAAGTAGCCACAAGGATGCATAGCGCCCCCAGAGATAGGACGTTGAGACAGAAGTGCGCCAACTCCAGTCTCAGCTCAAGGATAAAAGGTAACATAGGATCAGAATGTGCCAACACTTTAGCAGAAACAAAGGCAGCCTTGGGATTCTCAAAGGCCTTAATGGACTCCGGAGACCAACTCTGTGGGTTACCGTCCTTTATGGTCATATCAGTCAGGGGCTTGACCAGAGACGAGAAGTTAGGAATAAACTTCCAATAATAGTTGGCAAACCCAAGAAAATGCTGCAGAGGATGTAAACCCACGGGTCCACTGTAGGACTGCTGAAAGTGTCTCTGGGTCCATCAAAAAACCAGCAGTGGAAATGACATAGCCCAGGAATTTAACCTGTTCACGAAGGAATTCGCACTTCTCCAATTTTCTATAGAGCTTGTTCTCTCTTAGTTTCTCTAGCACACGACAGACATCTGTGTGGTGGCTCTCCAGGGACTTGGAAAATATGAGGATACCGTCGAGATAAATCACCAAACATAACTGCAACAAATCTCGGAGGATATCGTTAATAAATTCCTGGAAAACTGCCAGGGCGTTACAAAGGCCAAAAGGCATTATGAGGTACTCATAATGTCCTGTTCTGGTATTAAACGCAGTTTTCCACTTGTCACCCTTTTTAATCCTAACGAGATTGTACGCCCCACTCAAATCAAGCTTTGTGGAAACCAATGCTCCCTTGAGGTGGTCAAATAACTTCGTAATCAATGGAATCGGATAGGCATTCTTAATCGTGAAACGATTGAGACCCCTATAATCAAGACAAGGTCTCAGTTTACTACTCTTCATCTTCACAAAGAAGAAACCAGCACCAGCAGGAGATGAGGATTTGCGGATGAAACCACAGGAAAGTGCATCTGCAAGATACTCCTCCATGGCCCTATCCTCCAAGACCGACAAAGGGTAAACCTGGCCCAGAGGGGGTATGGCACCAGGTTGAAGGTCAATTGCGCAATCATGTAACCGGTGTGGGGGCAAATGAATGGCTTGACCTTTGTCAAAGACATCGCTAAAATCGTGGTACTCTTCCAGCAGCGAGGATAGTGAAGAGGTGCACAAGGCCTTGGTTACCTTCTGGAATCATGTCTTATTGCATTGTGGAGACCAGGAGAGAACCTCAGCATGGAACCAATCAAAAGGGAGGTTGTGCCTCTGTAACCAAGGATAACCCTAACCAGCGGAAACTTAGGTGAGGAAAACACTTGCAATTGGATTATCTCATGGTGAAGAGCCCTATGGCCATGGACAACGGAACAGTCTCATGAGTCACATGGGCAGGCTGTAGAGGTCTCCCGTCAAAAGCCTGAATGGCAAGTGGATTGTCATGCAGCTGCAGCAGAATCGAGTGCTTTGATACAAAGGCAGTATCAATGAACAGGCCTGCAGCCCCGGAGTCGATTACAGCCTGTATCTTGATGGATGACTCAGCCCAAGAAAGGGTAACCAAAACCAGGGGCTTATCCTTATGGATAACTGTGGACGAAACAATGCCACCTAAGCCTCATTGTTCCAAGCAACCTCTGCTGCCAGAGTACGGAATTCAATGGTGTAATTGGCAACAGTTCTCGTACTCTGACGCACTTCACAGCAGAAGCGGAGCATGCGGGAAAGTCAAATACCCTTTTAAAAGAAGCCACAAACTCTGGGTAACTCAAGACAACAGGTTTTTGCGTCTCCCGTAGAGAGTTTGCTCAGGCCAAGGTTCTCTCAGAAAGCAAAGATATCACAAAACCTACTTTGATTCTGTCTGTGGGAAATGCCTGGGGCAGCATCTCAAAATATATCTCAGCCTTTTTGAGAAACCCTCTGCATTGGACTGGATCGCCCCCAAATCGCTGGGGAAGCGGAGCGGAACCAGACATAGAGGTAATACTCGAGGCGGTGCTTGCACAGAGACTGGAGCAGCAGCAGGGATGGCCTGCCACACAGGTTGTACTGGAGCAGCCACAGTGGGAGATTCCAGGTGAGCCGTGCGACTCAGGAGTGTTTGTAATGCCATAACAAACTGATCCATGTGGTAATGCTGCTCATCCAAACTGGAAAAAATAAGTGGATTGACTGCATCTTCTGAATTCATGACCTTCGCCTACTGTCAGAAACCATGAATCAGACTGAGACAGAAGTATAGTTAAATCACACTTGTCCAATAATTAGGGATGAGCTTCGAGTTCGTGTCGATCTCATGTTCGACTCGAACATCGGCTGTTTTGATTTTAATAATGATTAAAGTGAAACAATAAAAGTGTAATATTTCTTTAAATTTTGTACCTGGGGGGTGTATAGTATGCCTGTAAAGGGGCGCATGTTTCCAGTGTTTAGAACAGTCTGACAGCAAAATTACATTTCAAAGGAAAAAAAGTCATTTAAAACTACTCGCGGCTATTAATGAATTTTTGGTCTGACAATACACATAAAAGTTCATTAAAAAAACGGCATGGGATTTCCCCACAGGAGAACCCCGAACCAAAAGTTTTTAAAAAATGGCGTGGGGGACCCTTCAGGTCTGGTATGAATTTTAAGGGGAACCCCGCGCCAAAATTAAAAATAAAATGTTGTGGGGTCCCCCCAAAAATTCATACCAGACCCTTATCCGAGCACGCAACCTGGCAGGCCGCAGGAAAAGAGGGGGGACGAGAGAGTGGCCCCCCTCCTGAACCGTACCAGGCCACATGCCCTCAACATTGGGAGGGTGCTTTGGGGTCCCCCCAAAGCACCTTGTCCCCATGTTGATGGGGGCAAGGGCCTCATCCCCACAACCCTTGTCCGGTGGTTGTGGGTGTCTGCGGGCGGGTGGCTTATTGGAATCTGTAAGCCTCCTTTAACAAGGGGACCCCCAGATCCCGCCCCTCCCGGTGTGAAATGGTAAGGGGGTACAAAAGTACCCCGACCATTTCACAAAAAAAGTGTCAAAAATGTTAAAATGTGTGACGCTTCTCGTCTTCTGACACTTGTTAAATAATGGAGGGTGGGGCCACCCGGTGACCCCGCCCCCTCTGACGCACAGGGACTTGACGGGTGGCCCCACCCTCCATTATTTAAGAAGTGTCAGAAGACAAGAAGCATTACACAGCGGGAGCCTCCCATCATGGATGCGGAGCGGCCCGAGAACGAAAAGGGAAGAAGACGCCGTGGGAGAAGATGCCGGATGAGAACACCGGAGCAAGAAGCAGAGGATCGGAGGAAGAACCAGGGGAAGAAGAAGATGGAGGAAGAAACCAAAGGAAGATAGAAGAAAGAAGATGGAAAGAAGATGGTACGAAGAAGACTTTAAATAAAGGAATTGTCAAAAACTGTCTCTTGTCATTTTTGACATTTTTGACACTTTTTTGTGAAATGGTAGGGGTACTTTTGTACCCCCTTACCATTTCACACGGGGGGGGGGCGGGATCTGGGGGTCCCCTTGTTAAAGGGGGCTTCCAGATTCCGATAAGCCCTCCGCCCGCAGACCCCCACAACCACTGGGCAAGGGTTTGTAGGGATGAGGCCCTTGTCCCCATCAACATGGAGACAAGGTGCTTCAGGGGGGACCACAAAGCACCCTCCCAATGTTGAGGGCATGTGGCCTGGTATGGTTCAGGAGGGGGGGTGCTCTCTCGTCATTCCCTCTTTTCCTGCGGCCTGCCAGGTTGCGTGCTCGGATAAGGGTCTGGTATATATTTTTGGGGGGACCCCATGCCATTTTTTTTTAATTTTGGCGCAGGGTTCCCCTTAAAATCCATACCAGACCTTTCAGGTCTAGTATGGATTTTGAGGGGGACCCCCACACAATTTTTCTTTTAAATTTTGGCATGGGGTTCCCCTTAATATCCATACCAGACCTGAAGGGCCTGGTATGGAATTTAAGGGGACCCCCACGCCATTTTTTTTTAAAATTTTGGTTCGGGGTTCCCCTGTGGGGAAATCCCATGCCGTTTTTTTCAATTAACTTTTATGTGTATTATCAGACCGACAATTCATTAATAGCCGCGAGTAGTTTTAAATGACTTTTTTTCCTTTGAAATGTCATTTTGCTGTCAGACTGTTCTAAACACAGGAAACATGCGCCCCTTTACAGGCATACTATAGACACCCCCCAGGTACAAAATTTAAAGGAATAGTACACTTTTATTGTTTAATTTTAAGCATTATTAAAATCACTGCTCCCGAAAAAACGGCTGTTTTTAAAACTTTTTTTTGCATTGATCCATGTCCCCTGGGGCAGGACCCAGGTCCCCAAACACTTTTTATGACAATAACTTGCATATAAGCCTTTAAAATGAGCACTTTTGATTATTCATGTTTGAGTCCCATAGACTTTAACGGTGTTTGCGCGTTCGAACAAATTTTTTGCCTGTTCGCATGTTCTGGTGCGAACTGAACAGGGGGGTGTTCGGCTCATCCCTACTAATAATAATATTAAAAAAGTAAACAGAGTAAACGTAGTCAAAACAGAGCCAGAGTTCAGGAACCAGAAGAGATAGTCAGACAAGCCAAAATGTCAGGGAGTCAGAGATGAGCGTAGTAGAACAGCAAGCAAGATCTGGAGCCAGAAGGAATGTCAGCCAAGCAAGTCTTTAACAGGAACACAGGAGAGTGTCTCTAGAGATGTGACCAAGGCGAAGGCAGAGATCATCTGGGCTGGACGGCTTAAGTAGGAAGGACTGATGAGCAGGATATCATCAACAGGTGAGTCACTTTGGAGAGAAAGGAGCTGGCAATTAGCCGAACATCTGAGCAGCCAGCTTTGAGAAGAAAGGGCTGAGCCCAGCCTTGACATGGGAGTGACTAGGAGAGGAGACATACCATTTTTCCTACTTAGTAGGAATAAACGTTTCCTCTTCCCTGACAGCACAGGGATTTGTGTGTTTACACACAGAAGCCCCCGTGCTGTTGATCGTGCACATGTTTGCGTGTGGCTGGCGGCAATCGTGCTCACTGGCCACACGCATCGGGTCCCCTGCCGTGCAGCGGGCACGCGCCCGCGCCTCCGGCGGTGCGCACGTGCCCTCTGGTGGCCGAAAAAGGGTAGGACATACCCGTATAGGATTTCGCCCAGGGGAGCCATTCTGCCACAGTATATCTGCATGATCTGGACGGAAACCAGTTAAAAAATCCCCCCCCACCCCATCCCTCCCACCCCCTGCAGACTCCCCCCTTTTTTTTTTTTTTTTTTCTCCGCCTCTTATCCCTTCCTTTATTTACCCCTTTATTTTTCCCGATGAATGTCTGTGATGTCCTCGGCTGCCCTTCCCCTCTTGGGTACTGAGATTCTGCCCAGGTGGGATAGGAGGCGAAGGGAAACCAATAGAGAGAAATGCTAATTGTGAATTTTATCTGCTGACCTTCTACTGTAGGAAATATTCTAATATATAAGATTATCCAGGAAGGTAAACGAATATTCCTCTCTTTATTTTCAATGTATGTATGCATCGTACTGTATTGTAATGTCTCAGCCCATGTTGGGCATGTAAAAAAATAAATAAAATCTATATTTGAAAAAAAAAAAAAAAAAAAAATAGACCATGTCGTTTTAGCCTAAGGGTACACTAATCACAGCTTTAACGGTATTGCAAAAAGTAGCTCGTAGGATGGCTTTTGTGGTCAATCAGTAGCAATCCAAATACAAGGGATGAAAAAGACAGAAGCAGACCTTTAACATTTCAGCTCTTTGTGAATTTAAAAGTGAAATTCTCTCTAGGTACAAAGGTAAATTGAGGTAATGCTACTGGAGAAACATTAAAAGGGAAATGCAAGCCAAGCACTATTCTTAAAAATGTTCCCTTCCCCCTCCTTGCTACCTATCCTGGCTACCCTGTAGAAAAATGATGTTGCATACTTACGTTTCTTTAGTCCTGTACAGTCACGTGATCCTGCAGCTCTGGCTCATCCGCATTATGGAGCACTTGAAAATAACTGGAAATTTCCCAGAGCCCTGATGTCATCCATAATGGCCTAGTCTTTGTTACCTCTCCCTCCTCTCCCTGCAGCTGCTGCTCACAGGACACAGGGGAGCCAGAGTTGCAGGATCATTTGACCAGACCTGAGCAAACTAAAAAAAATATGTTAAATAGATCTTTTTTTACACCGGATTGGCAGGATAGATAGGAGGAGGGGGAGGGAATATTTTTAAAAACTGTTAGGCTTGCATTCTACTTTAAGCACTTATAATGATTTCCAGTTGTTGAAGCAAATACAACTTTATGTTAGAAAAACAAGCAATAAGAAGCCTTGTGGACCTAAAGGGGTTGAAAAGGCAGAAGGTTATTCTATGCATTAAGATAAAATGCCTTCTATGTGCAGCAGCCCCCCTAACACTTACCTGAGGTCCCTCTCTGTCCAGAGAAGTCCATGAGTGTCTTAGTCGTCCGAGATTCTCCTTCCTGATTGGCTGAGACAGCAGTGGCGCCATTGGCTCCCTCTGCTGTCAATCAAAGTCAGCTAGCCAGGAAAAGTCATGAAAGAGAGGGGGCTGGGTGGGGTCGGGGCTTCATGTCTGAATAGACACAGAGAGCTGTGACTCAGCTCGGGTGCCCCCATAGCAAGCTGCTTGCTGTATGGGCACTGAACAGGAGGGAGGGGCCAGGATCACAGAAGAGGGACCCGAGAAGAGGAGGATATGGCTGCTCTGTGCAAAGCCATGGCAACAGAGCAGGTAAGTACAGTATAACATGTTTGTTATTATTATAGGAAAAAAAAACAGACTTTACAATCACTTTAAGGCATATTATGGTCATCAAACATCTTTGGTATACTGATTATAAACATTGATGGAAAAACATGGATGAGTCATGGGAATACCAATACAGTATCACACCTGTTTATTGCTGCAATCCTGATGAGAGCAAAGCAGTATGATCACAACTGCATACCCTGTATTCATCATCCCAAAACTCAACTTTCGTAGCTTCTTGGGACTTGTTGCTGGATAAATGACATGACTCTTTGGAGTCTGCCCAGGGAGAGAATCAAGGGGAAAAGAGCTCATGTATGTGTGTGGTGATTGAAAAAAGACCAACAGAGCAGGGATTGTTAGAAGAAGGAAAAAAAGGAAAGAAAGTATATATTTTTTGAAGATTGGAAAATGGTGGTCCATATTTAGGAATAAAGAAGAATGCAGAAAGTTTCTGAAGGAAGTCATGATTCTTAACAAGTTGTATGGATGATGTTAATGCCTGGTTTCCGTGATCAGAAGATGGTGGGCTGGAATTGGATACAGAAGAATGGAGAAAGCTTCTGCCATAACTGCTGACAAGATGTTGTACTGGTGATGTTAACGCTTCGTTTTGAAGATAAGAATTTAGAAATGTTGAGGTTTTTTAATTGGACTGTAACTTTTCTTTAAAGAGAACTTACTACATGATCAATTTTTATTACATCTGCACCTTCCCCTTATCTGCACATACCCCTTATGGGCAATTATCTCATTTTTATGCTGTCATGTTGCAATAAGAATCATTGAAAAATTCTTCTGACTGTTCTCTCTGAGTCTTATTCAAGCCAAAAGAGATGGGGAACACCAGAAAGTATTCTCAAAAAAATGTTGGTTTCTTTCAGTATAATCATTTTACAACATTCTGTATGGTGTACTCACATGTATGTATAAGACCATTATAAGCGCTCCAAGTGTCACAGCAACAGCCCAAGCAATATGATAGTACCTAGGAATGCAACAGTCAGATCAATGCTGCAATTATACAATTTTTTTCTGGTATAATGCAGCTGTGTTTTTTTTTTTTGTAATAAACATATCAACAACTGCTTTACATCAGTAGCAGAGGTGCACCTATATATACGCTTTTTCATATTTGCATGTGTTTAATCATAAAATGGAAAGATTAGAATGTTTTCTCTTAAATCGTTTAATCCTCAAGGCATAGGAAGAAGTCTTTTGTCATTTTAAAATGCAGTGTGGCCATTATACTGGAGGAGGAGTGTGCAAGTAAATATAGGAGGGGGAGCTCTAAAACGTTTCTTTAATCTGGGAACGAATGGCTACAAAGTAAGCAAAGAGGTGAGTCGCAGTCCCCCACTGTGCCTGTTGACACCATGCAATTTCCCCACGCATCTAATATATAGTTGTCTTGGTATGTGTTAGACAAGACTCTAAATTAATGGGATACCTCCTAGTCAGACTGCTTCACCAGAATACGTAAAGCTTTTTTAATCTTCTGGAAAGATGCAGAAATCGCATATCACTCCGGGTGTTCAAGGAAATATTGTTTTCCTCGCGGCTTTATTGGGTTTTCGTGCTCCATTATGATCTGCCAATTAATTTGCATTTTGGTTCACATTTTTTCTTGCGAGGACTTGACAGTCTGTTTATTTCTGGGCAGATACAATTTTGGAATGTTGTTGTTAGTTAATATAAAATGTACTTTTTAAACTGAAAAAAACAACAATAGAACAACCACAGGACTTATTTAAAAAGACAACAATAATACAATAATAATGTACCTTAATGCAATCAGATTCATCTTTTAACTCTATTTCCTATTATCTTATTGGTCTATATCACAGGATATACTGTGAATTTAATAAAAATGTGGTTTGACATATATATATATATATATATATATATATATATATATATATATATATATATATTATATATACAGTAAAAAAAAAAACATATATATATAAGGGGGGCAGGCTCAGATCATAGTTATAGCTGTAAGCCAAGCAAGAGACAGAGACATCCAAGAATAGTCTATGAGTCCAAGATTAGTTCTACACTTCAATACAGCAAACAAACACAGTTCGGTGCAGGAGGGCTTTGTACAGCAGGTTCACAGTATAAAACAAACAGTTCATCCCCTCGTCCAAGCCACCACTTAAAGTGGAGTTCCACCCAAAAATGGAACTTCCACTTTAAGGGAGGTGACCCCCTGACCTGCCACATTTGGCATGTCATTTTTTTTTTTTGGGGGGGGGAGCCAGTACCCTCTTTTCAGAGGGTCCCAGCTCCCACTTCCTCCGATGCACTGCGGCACCTGAAGGGAGATCACCTCTCCCCCCTCCCTCTTGGTAATCATCTGGGACACGTCACAGGTCCCAGATGATTGCCCAGCCAGTCACGGTGCACGGCACGGCTCGCACATGCGCAGTGGGTGCCCTGCTGTGAAGCCACAGCCAGGCACCCACACTTACAATACCGGAACCGCAGAGAGGAGGAGGAGACAAGCGGGGCTTCTTTCCCCCGCATCGCTGGACCCTGGGACAGGTAATTGTCCGATTATTAAAAGTCAGCAGCTGCAGTATTTGTAGCTGCTGACTTTTATTTATTTATTTTTTAGCAAAACTCTGCTTTAAACTTAAAAGTAATAGATAATAATGAATAGGTTGTCCCCTAATGGGTTTCCCAAAAACAGACAGTAAAGAACAAAAACGTAACCGTTTACAAAGATCCACACTAACATGTATCAAAAGGACATTGTTCAATATGTATACAGTATATGTCCTTAAAACAAACGTCTTTTGGGGCTCTGTGAATCAAAAGTTGTAGACCATCAGAACTTTTTTAAATTGTTCTTTAAAATGGATTGTGTACTTGATTATTTACCCCTGTTTAAAATGTGTGGAAGACGAGAAGAGAGTTCAGAAAATGGATTGGGGAACCAGTATCACTACAAAAGATGAGGAGTCTCTTTAGCAGTACACGTTTAAGAGTTCCATGGATCCTAACCTAAAGGGTTGAAATTTTGTGGAATATTCCATGTTAATATAACAAGTAGGGATGATCCGAACATCCCCCAGATTCGGTTCGCAGCAGAACATACGAACCGGCAAAAAATTAGTTCAAACATGCGAACACTATTAAAGTCTAGGGGACACGAACATGAAAAATCAAAAGTGCTAATTTTAAAGGCTTATATGCAAGTTATTGCCAAAAAAAGTGTTTGGGGACCCGGGTTCTGCCCCAGGGGACATGTATCAATACAAAAAAAAGTTTTAAAAACGGCCATTTTTTGGGAGCAGTGATTTTATTAATGCCTAAAGTAAATCAATAAAAATGAAATGTTCCTTTAAATATCATGCCTGGGGGTGTCCTTAGTATGCCTGTAAAGTAGCACAGCAAAATTGCATTTCTAAAGGAAAAAATTTAATCTAAAACTACTCGCGGTTATAATGTATTGTCGGGTCCCCGCAATATAGATGAAAATCATTGAAAAAAAACGCATGGGTTCCCCCCCCCCAAATTAAAACAAAATGGAGTGGGGGTCCCCCAGGCACTATATACTCTGAACAGTAGTATATATACTATACGGCCAGCTTTTTATACTCTGCAGAAAATTTGGTACCAGAAAACTGTAAGCCCTCACAGTTACTCTTGGTGGGCGCAGGAACAGGCCAGGCTGTGAAATACTATATCAAAAATTGTAATTACATGCCCCTGTTAAACAGGGATAGAAAAATTGGGCCTTTGGTGGTGGTGGTGGTACCAGAACACTGTAAGCCGTCACAGTTAATTTTGGTGGACGCAGGTATGGGCCCTGCTGTGAAATATGATATCAAGAATTGTAATTACATGCCCCTGTTAAACAGGGGCAGAAAAATTGCGCCTTTGGTGGTGATGGTGCCACAACATTGTAACCCCTCACAGATACTCTTGTTGGGCGAAGGAACGGGCCCTGCTGTGAAATATTAGATCAAACATTTTAATTACATGCCCCTGTTGGTGGGGGTGCCCTAAAACAAAAATATTGTTGGAAGCTAGCATCATCAAGATTGAGGAGGAATAAGATAGTCAGCATAGGCAGTCTTCAAGGGATCCCGCATACATAGCAAATTCAATCAGTTACATCAGCATCAGGTGCTTGATAGCTGCTGATCCAAGACTGATTATTTTTTTATGAATGTGAGCCTATCAACGGAGTCTGTGGACAGGCACACTCTTTGATCCGTTATAACCCCTGCAGCAGCACTGAATGTGCATTCAGAAAACACGCTGAATGCAGGACAGGCCAGTAGCTCAATTGCATATAGAGCAAGTTCTGGCCAGTGGTCCATCCTCAAGACCCAGTAACCCAGTGGATGCTCAGTTGAAAAAGGTCTCTAAGTCTGCTCTTGCCCCTAGATATTTCTGCACTATATAATGCATACGCTGGTGATGGTTGCTTGAACTGTTCAGACCTTGGCACTGAGGACTGAAAAATTGATTAAAGGCATTGGTCAGCTGGCCACCTTCTCCTCCGCTCTTCCTCTGACTGAACGAAGCCTCAGCAGCACGTTGTCCAGAACCAGGAAATTGTAACCTCCCAGGGTCTGGAAATGCGTTGCACAAACCTTTCTTCAAGGCCTCCCGAAGATGTTTCATCCTCTGCTCCCTCTGCCAAGGCAGGGTGAGTTCTGCAACCTTACCCTTGTAACGTGGATCGAGAAGGGTTGCCAGCCAGTAATGATCCCTCTCCTTGATACCACAAATCTTAGGGTCCTTTCACAGGCTTTGCAGAATCAGGAAGGCCACCGTAAGTTTGCAGAGGCATTAGATTCTGAGTCCTCTGGGTCACAAATGATCTGTAACTACCTCCTTCCAGCCACATACAACTCCTTGGGTTTCTGGGGACTGAAAACTATCCCTTGAAGACTGCTGCTGAGTGTTATCCTCTACATCCATTCTGACGCAATCCTCCTCCTCCTCCTGTTCTTCATATGTGTTTGGCGGGGCCGCAGGAATGCTATCTGGATAAAGGGGACCTTGAGAGATAAGGAAGTCCCCCTCTTCCTCCCGCTGTTATGTCTCAAGTGCCCTGTCCATGATTCCACGAAGCACGTGCTCCAACAGGAAGACTAGAGGGACAGTGTCACTGATGCATGCATTGTCGCTGCTCACCATCATTGTGGCCTCCTCAAATGGTGACAGGACAGTGCATGCATCTTTGATCAGTAGCAAGTAGGAGTGGCGAAAAGAAGCAAAGCTCCCCTGACCCTGTCCTGGTGCCATACTCACACAGGTACTCATTGATGGCCCTCTGCTGTCTGTGCAGCTGCTGCAGCATTGCCAACATTGAGTTCCACCCGGTGGGCATGTCATAAATGAGGCGGTTGGTGGGCAGGTTGCATTCCCTTTGAATGTCAGCCATCCGAGCACTGGCATTGTATGACCGGCGGAAATGACCACAGACTTTTCTGTCCTGCCTTAGGATCCTGTAAGCCTGGGTACCTGCTCAAGAACCGCTGCACCACCAAATTCAGAATGTGTACCAAACATGGAACATGGGTCAAGTGTCCCTGTCGGAGGGTGGAGAGAAGGTTGGTGCCATTGTCGCATACAACCATTACTGGCTGAAGTTGGCATGTCCTCAACCACCTCTGAGCCTGCTCCTACAGAGGTGACAGAATCTCTGCCCCAGTGTGGCTCCTGTCCCCCAGGCAGACCAACTCAAGCACTGCATGGCATCTTTAAGCCTGACTGCTTGCGTGGCCCCTTAAATGCTTATGGAGCACCGCTGGTTCAGAGGACAAATCTGCAGAAGAGGCCATAGAGGAAGAAGAAGAGGAAGGGGTGGAGGCGAGAGCTGTGGCAGAATCACCACTAGCATTTTGGCGGAACAAGCTCCAACAACACTGAATCCTGTCCTGCATTCTTTCCAGCTGCCAGCAGAGTTACCCAGTGTGCCCTGAAGGAAAGGTAATGTACCTGCCCATGCCTGCTGGACCATGAGTCAGTGGTAATATGCACCTTACTGCTGACCGCCCTGTCCAATGGAGCCAAAACATTGCCTTACACATACCGGTAGAGAGCCAGAATGGTCTCCCGTAAAAAGAAATGGCATCTTGGAACCTGCCACTGAGGTACAGCACATTCCACAAATTCATGAAAGGGGATAGAGTCTACCAGTTGAAATGGCAGCAGTTGCCGTGCTAACAATTTGGCCAAGCTAGCATTTAGACACTGAGCATGTGGATGGCTGGGACTGAATTTCTTTTTATGGTTCAGCAACTGGGGTAGGGAAATTTGCCTGCTAAAATTAGATGGTGGTGTACTGCTGGCAGATTGGCTGCAAGTACTTGGGACACCTATTGCTATACCTTCATTCTGCTCAGTGCAGGTTTTTGAGAGGACTGGAGGTATAGTAAGGTTGGAGATCCCAGATGAGGAGCAAGGAGAAGTCTGCCTTTTTCTTTGATGTGGGTCTTTCAAGTGCTGTTGCCAATGGACTGCATGGCAGGTCGTCATATGTCTGGTCAAGCATGTGGTGCACAAGCAGCTGCTGTTCTGGCCACGCATGATCCGCTTCAGACATAGGTTGCAAACAGCAACAGTGTGATCTGCTGCACACGTGTCGAAAAAGGCCCACACCAAGGAACTTTTAAAAGTCAGCAGGGAGTCAACAGCGCCCTGCACCTGTGGAGCTCTGTGGTGTGATGCAATAGCATGGCTTCCCTTAAGCTGCCCCCTAGAGGACATCCTGCCTTGTTGGAGTTGTGCCTCCTGCTCTCAGGCACCCAAGTACAGTCAGTGATCATCCCCTCCCTCCTCGTCACTGTCAAACTTGGCAGTATGCTGCAGCTGGGGGAACATGACTGCCAGTTTCTTGTCCTTCTTGTACACTCCACCAACTCTTCTGCATGTTCTGGCTCATTAACATGGCCAGCAGCAGGAAAAAAAGACAAGCGTGCCCCACGGCCACCTGCAGAGGATGCACCATGTCCATGACCAGCACTGTTGACTGTAGAGACAGAGGCTGCTTGCCCTCTTTTAGTGACCTGTGAGCGTCTCCTTGGTGGCCTTCCGGACATAATGTATATTTTGTTTTGCAACACCACACTACATTAGATACTGTGTACACCACCAGAAGTGTAGTAGAAACTGTACACACTGTATTAGATACTGTGTACACCGCCTGCACTGTATTAGCAACTGTACTACGGCTGCACTGTATTGTGTACTGTGTATGCCACCAGAAGTGTAGTAGAAACTGTACACATTGTATTAGATACTGTGTACACTGCCTGCACTGTATTAGCAACTGTACTACAGCTGCACTGTATTGTGTACTGTGTACACCACCAGAAGTGTAGTAGAAACTTTACACCCTGTATTAGATACTGTGTACACCACCTGCACTGTATTAGCAGCTGCACTACAGCTGCACTGTGTTGTGTACTGTGTACACCACCATAAGTGTAGTAGAAACTGTACACACTGTATTAGATACTACGTACACCACCTCCACTGTATTAGCAACTGTACTACGGCTGCACTGTAATGTGTACACCACCAGAAGTGTAGTAGAAACTGTACACACTGTATTAGATACTGTGTACACCGCCTGCACTGTATTAACAACTGTACTACGGCTGCACTGCATTATGTACTGTGTACACCACCAGAAGTGTAGTAGAACTGTACACACTGTATTAGATACTGTGTACACCGCCTGCACTGTATTAACAACTGTACTACGGCTGCACTGTATTGTGTACACCACCAGAAGTGTAGTAGAACTGTACACACTGTATTAGAAGTTCTGGTGTTCCCAGGAGCGAGTTCTGTGTCTGCTTATAAGAGTATTCTCGTTTTTTTGGCATAACACTGGTTCCTGCTGATTCTGTCTGCTGACCACCCTTGCTGACACCTTGGAGACTAGTGCCTGTCAGAGAGATCCCGGGCTGGGGTTGCAGCCACTCGTTTTGTGTGGTCCCCTGTAACAAGGGACCAACACGTTCTGGTAAGCGGCAGTATTTTTCAACGGTGGAGGAGTTTTTTCACATTTCACTTGCCACTTCAGTTTGAACCCTCACCATTCATCACTGTGGAGTCACCTTTCATTGGAATATATTTGATTATGTGACGTTTACTTATACAGACTGTTTTTTATGGACTGATTTTTTATCATCATCATTTATTCACTTTCTCATTCGTTATTTAATCACGTTAAGGGTTATTTGATACACCTATTATAATTTGTAGATACCAATATGTATCAGTAATTATTGGTTTGTTTCTTCACGTAATATTTGTTTGGTGTATATTTTTGCAAATCTCATTGCTTAGCGCGACTTTTTATTTTATGTACACACTGTATTAGATACTGTGCACACCACCTGCACTGTATTAGCAACTGTACTACAGCTGCACTATATTATGTACACAACCAAAAGTGTAGTAGAAACTGTACACACTGTATTAGATACTGTGTACACCGTCTGCACTGTATTAGCAACTGTACTACGGCTGCACTGTATTGTGTACTGTGTACACCACTGTCACGTACCTTACAGCAGAGCCCGAAATGATGAGGGTGGCCTCTTGCACAGTTCCGGTCTAAGCACCCCTGGTGGTGGGTACAGGGAGTGTGAAGGCAACGAAAGGGAGCAGGTGCCTGCAGGCAGGAGGCTGGAACTTGGAGATACAGGAACCTCTGCTGAGGAGATGTGGAAACTGATCACCAGACTTGTTCAGTGAGAGCCAGATCAGGATCAACTGCAGAGTCAGGAACAGGCAGGAGTCGGCAACATGCTGGCAGCGGGGTACCGAATCAGAAGGCAAAACCATAGTCAGGAACAGGCAGAGGTTGGCAACAGACTGTCAGCGGGGTACAGAATCAGAAGGCAGAGATGTAATCATAAGTCCAAGCCAAGGTCAGTATTGCATGTAGAAAAAAATAGGGGATTATTGCCTGGATCAACCGATAGGTTAATTATATAGATGGTTGTTTTAACAGATAAGTATCAAAGATTCATGCAGGCAAAAGTCTGCATGCAGTTCCAAGGTGCCCTATGAATCATATAACAAAAACATAAGAGAAAGAGTTCTCTAAAAGAGGGTCAGCAAGGAACACTAATATTGATACAAATCAGCTTTATTGATTACCAAATAGTATACCAAATTAAATACAAAAGAAAGTGAAAAAACCAGCAATAGTGACTGACGGTTACCACAAACCAATTAAAATGGGACAACGTTGTCACAAGGGGTGATTAAAAACATGTGGGAGCCGCGGCTTCACATCCACTCATACACATCATACATATCTCTAAATTATGAATAAGGTATAATGAGCTAAATGATATAATTCAGATTAAGTATAGCTGCCCTATTAGGGTACCAGATATATGTAGCGGTTGGCAAAAACCTGTTGTTGAGGGTCCTGTGTGGTGGGGGCAGGTCATATATCAATAGCAGAGATGTGGGTGGATGGACAATCTGGCAATTGATGAGGTATATAATAATTCAATTTAGATAAATCGATCTGCTGAGGAATAAGCAATGCCCAGTTGGTGCACACGCATTGTATGTATAGCAGCTGTTTGGATGGCAAATCAAATCATATCCCGGTTCCAGCAAGTAGATATAAATTGTGCAGTTCAAGCAGCAAAATATATGTCCATGGAGACAGGTATAGGAGGTGCAAACAATACTGACATACTTTTATAAAGACGCTGAATGAAATGGAAGGATCTCACCAGCCTCAGTAGCTCTGTCGCCAGGTTTGCAGTAAGTCCTCAGTCCGCAGTTCCTGAGTCTCTACATGGATAGGTGCCGCTGTAATAAGCGGGTAGGTGCCAAGATGAAGGAACCGTTTGATGATGAAGCCGCCGTAAGGCAGGTGTCTCAGTATGGAGAGATGTTGATGAAGGAGACAAACATCAGCTGTTGAGTTGTGCAGGAATAGGCCGGATCGAATAGTGCGGGTCGAATTGCCAGGTCGAATTGCCAGATCGAATAGCGCGCGGCTCCCAGTGACGTGCTGACGTCACACCGCTGACGCGTTTCACCAGCCAATGGACGCTGGTTTCCTCAGAGCTCTGAGGAAACCAGCGTCCATTGGCTGGTGAAACGCGTCAGCGGTGTGACGTCAGCACGTCACTGGGAGCCGCGCGCTATTCGATCTGGCAATTCGACCTGGCAATTCGACCCGCACTATTCGATCCGGCCTATTCCTGCACAACTCAACAGCTGATGTTTGTCTCCTTCATCAACATCTCTCCATACTGAGACACCTGCCTTACGGCGGCTTCATCATCAAACGGTTCCTTCATCTTGGCACCTACCCGCTTATTACAGCGGCACCTATCCATGTAGAGACTCAGGAACTGCGGACTGAGGACTTACTGCAAACCTGGCGACAGAGCTACTGAGGCTGGTGAGATCCTTCCATTTCATTCAGCGTCTTTATAAAAGTATGTCAGTATTGTTTGCACCTCCTATACCTGTCTCCATGGACATATATTTTGCTGCTTGAACTGCACAATTTATATCTACTTGCTGGAACCGGGATATGATTTGATTTGCCATCCAAACAGCTGCTATACATACAATGCGTGTGCACCAACTGGGCATTGCTTATTCCTCAGCAGATCGATTTATCTAAATTGAATTATTATATACCTCATCAATTGCCAGATTGTCCATCCACCCACATCTCTGCTATTGATATATGACCTGCCCCCACCACACAGGACCCTCAACAACAGGTTTTTGCCAACCGCTACATATATCTGGTACCCTAATAGGGCAGCTATACTTAATCTGAATTATATCATTTAGCTCATTATACCTTATTCATAATTTAGAGATATGTATGATGTGTATGAGTGGATGTGAAGCCGCGGCTCCCACATGTTTTTAATCACCCCTTGTGACAACGTTGTCCCATTTTAATTGGTTTGTGGTAACCGTCAGTCACTATTGCTGGTTTTTTCACTTTCTTTTGTATTTAATTTGGTATACTATTTGGTAATCAATAAAGCTGATTTGTATCAATATTAGTGTTCCTTGCTGACCCTCTTTTAGAGAACTCTTTCTCTTATGTTTTTGTTACAGTATTGCATGTAGAGGCAGGTTCAGAAGGCAGGGGAGATCCAAGAGAATGGTCAGAAGGGTGCGTGTTGGCGCATGTGCGTGCATTTGCATGGAGGTGCCATTGTGCATGCTCACTCTGGATCTCATTTGTCTCTGGCTACGGTTCCGTGTATGCACATTATCGGGACAAGGGTTGGCAGCTTCTGCACGGAGACGGGTGCTTGCTGTGTGAGTTCTTTGACAACCACCAGAAGTGTAGTAGGAACTGTGCACACTGTATTAGTGACTGTGTATACCGCCTGCACTGTATTAGCAACTGTACTACAGCTGCACTATGTTGTGTACTGTGTACACCACCAGAAGTGTAGTAAAAACTGTACACACTGTACTGGATGCACTGGATGGCGTACGACCAGACGGTTTGAGGATTCCTACATCTAGACTTTACTACATCAAGAACCGATCCTTGCGGAAAAGTTACGGTGGAAGCACACCAGTCAGGAGCAGTTATTTATACATCTTATTATACTTTTCATCTTTGGCCCGATCTCCTCTCCCCCTATTGGCTTTAACTTCTCTGAGATCTTATTTTGATCTACACCTTTTGGACATTGGGGTGATGTTTGTTTGACGCAGCCGCCGCCACGATTCCAGCAGTGAGACTGTTATGTTGATATGTTTGGTGTGATCCTTCTCCACAAACTTCCCCTGATGATGGGACGCCTTGCCAAGTCCTGAAACCCGTAGGGCAGTGTGGAAGATTTTATACGCATCACTACCATTTCATACCATTGTTTTTAATGGTTCTATTGTTGTATATTCTCTTTTTTTTATATATATATTGCTGTTCTTTGTATACATATCAGTTTGTACCAATAAATTGCCTTTTTAATTACCTATGTTGCCGTGAAAGTCTCAATAACCGTTGGGGGTACTTTTATTCTTTATCTCAGGGATGGTGGCAACTTTCATGGGCTAGCTGGATGGTCTCTTTTTAGTACACACTGTATTAGCAACTGTACTACGACTGCAATGTATTGTGTACTGTGTACACCACCAGAAGTGTAGTAGAAGCTGTACACACTGTATTAGATACTGTGTACACCGCCTGCACTGTATTAGAAACTGTACAACGGCTGCACTGTATTTTATACTGTGTACATCACCAGTGTAGTAGACACTGTACACGCTGTACAGTGGAACCTCGGATTGCGAGTAACGCGGTTAACAAGCGTTTCGCAATACAAGCATTGTATTTTTAAAAATCGTAACTCGGTTTGCGAATGTTGTCTCGCAAAACGAGCATGATTCAGGCCAAAGCAGTGTGTCAGCACGTCTGACCTCAGCAAATCTCGGGTAAGAAGTCTTTCCGAGGTTTGCCGAGGTCCGCCGAAGTGTCCTCGGGCCTTTTCGGCCGTTTCCGAGGCTCTCCGGCGCCCCCCGCCTCTGGCCACATACGGTATTGCATCCCATTGAAGTCAATGCGGAACGAATTATTTTCGTTTCCATTGACTTCAATAGGAAAACTCGCTTTGATATGCGAGTCCTGGAATGGATTATGCTCGTAATCCGAGGTTCCACTGTATTAGATACAGTGTACACCGCCTGAAGTGTATTAGAAACAGTACACCAAAGAATGCACTATATATATACACAAGACTATATATAACACCACCTGAAGTGTGTTAGATACAGTACATATATATATATATATGTGTATATATATATATATATATATATATATATATATATATATATATATATAAAATGACTGTGTGTGTATATATATATATATATATATATATATATATATATATATATATATATATATACATATATATTAATGTGTAAGCAGCCTTATATAGTGTGGGGCGTGGACTTAGTCCCCCTGAGCAATGATTGGCCAAAGGCAACCTGCCTTTGGCCAATTATGGCTCTCTTGGCAGAGGGCGCTTTGATTGGCCAAAGCATGTAGGTCAGGTGCATGCTTTGGCCAATCATCATACAGCAATGCACTGCCATCTCACAGTGCATTATGGGGCTTTCTATGGCGCTCGAATTTGCTACAAACGCCCCATAATGTTCGCTCTTCGACGAACAGTTGAACACCCGATGTTCGAGTCGAACTTATGTTTGACCCGAACATCAAGCTCCTCCCCAGTAACAAGGATTTTTGTCATGAAGCAATGAAAGACTATTGGTCATGAAATTTCTTCTTTTGGCCACAAGATGGAGATAGGGATATGTTGACTTGTCCTTCCAGAAAACTGAGAGACAGAGAGGACACTGGGAAAAAGGGAAGTTTCAGGAAGGGCTGAGGAGGCTGAGGTAATTTCAGAGGAAGAGAGAAAGAATCTAGGAGCCCAGAAAAAAAAACTGTGCCCATGATTGTCAGTCAGAGAAAGAGAGAGCCTGAGTTGACAGAAACCCCCAGCTATTTGGGAAAACTCCTGAGTCTGCAGCGAGTTATCATAGTCATTGTGGTGAGAGGACGGGGCATGGGGTGTCACCTACAGAGTCCAGAGATGGAGGGAGGCCATGCCATTGGAAGCTACTACAGGGTGGGAAAGCAGTTCTGGGACCAGAAAACATGCTGCCTGCCAGAGTCACCTTAAGCAACCTAAGCGAGTGGACACCTGATTGGAGGGGCAACTAACAGTGTTACCAGGACTGGTGAGTGGGCCTTGCGGCCACTACTTCCTTGCTACCACTGCTAAGGAATAAAGCCACTAGGAGCTACTTAACCAGTGACGCTTTAATACTGCTTGCAGGCCTTACTGATGGCCTGCAACGCATGCCAACAAGCTCCAAAGAAATGTAGGACTAAGGATTGCCCCTAGTTGCACCTACCTTAAAACTCTATCTGCTGGCCAGTTAAGGTGGTGTCCTGTCCCTGTCTATTCATATGAGTGCACTCAGAACTAGTATAGAGCTCCTATCAATCTGAACGCATTAATACTGTATACACACGATCAGAATTTTGGCCCGCAAAAGACAGATGAGAGTTTTTCATCAGAAAATGCGACAGTGTGTGGACTTTTGCTTGCTGAATTCCTACGCATGCTTGCAAAATTCCTATGCATGCTCAGAAACAATTCGACGCATGCTCGAAAGCATTGAACTTTATTTTCTCGGCTCATCGTAGTATTGTACGCCACCGCGTTCTTGACGGTCGTAAGTTCAGCAAACTTTTGTGTGACCATGTGTATGCAAGGCAAACTTGAGCAGAATCGGAAAAGCCATCATATCTTTTTCCGACGAGAAGTCCGATCGTGTGTATACGGCATTAGAGTTATTATATATTGCTTTTAGCAAATGATGTAGAAGTGTAATGTTCTTTTTGTTTTTTCTCCTTTCCAATTTTCTACTTGGGTATAGTTATTTTACCCTGTTTAGCAGCCTGTGTCTGAATTTGCCTGATCTATTGTTTAATTCTGTTAAAATTGCCATTTATGCTAATCTGCATAAATAGATTAAACAAGTTATCCTTAACCGGTGTGTGTGTTTTTTTCTACTGGCAATACCTCACAGCTAGGTGAAGGGTATTTTACATTTGTGGTGTTAGTTGTGCTTGCAGAAGGTGTGACAGAGGGGCTGAGATTGCTCTTGGAGTCGAGGCGTGGAAAAAGAAACCCAAAAATACCAAATGGCTTCTTCAGGGGTAGCGCTACACGTGGGGGAACTTGTCTGGGAACCTCTTTTCTACTAACAAACCTCCAAGATAATGCCCCAGAGAGTGTCAAGATGGACCAGGCCACTGCAACCCAGTGGTGTGAGGAGGAAAACGGCCAACGGAAGTTAAGTGTTGTAATCTGCATCCCTGTTGTAGCCTGGACCGAGGAAAAGTTCAGGCAAGCTGTGAGGACACTAGTCCCAGATCAGAAGGTGTGGGTGATAGACGTCAAGCCCAGTCAAGAGAACTCCCACACTTATGCCCTTATAGAGTGGAGGAAAGGGATCCCCACTTGTTTCCAAAGGGAGAGGTTACGGTTGACCAGTAATGTCAAATTTCGTCTAATCCAGCTGAATGTGCCCGACATGAGTCCAGAAAGCTCAAGCCAAGCAGCCCTGGCAGAGGAAGCCACCTTACAGGCACCAGTAGCCATGATTGGGTCGGAGTTCATTTCAGCCTTGGGAGATTTTGTGACAAAATGTCAGATGGACATCCCAACATACATTGGGAACGGGTATGGGAAGCTGAGAACATTTCCGGGTAAATAGTCAGTGCCCGCTGGAGAAGAGGAGTATGAAACCTGGATGGAGTAGGCCATGCAGGCCCTGGAAGAATGAGATGTGCCAGAAGCCCAAAAAAAACAATGCATCGGTGAGAGCTTGATAGGAGCTGCTTCAGAAGCTATCAGAAATCTCAAGTTAAGTCCAACACACTGCACAGCCTATGACTAGCTTGTCATGTTGTAGGGGGAGTGTGGACTAACAGAGAAGGCTGCAGACTCGATTTAACAATTTGAGCATGCTCTCCAGTGCCAGGGTGAGCGCCTGTCCGAAGCTGAGGGTGCTACATAAGAATAAAGTCACGTAAGGACATTTCACAGTCAGATATAAATTAATAATAAATGCACCCATAGACATTAGATGCCATTAGCTTTTTATGACTTGATCAGCTAATGTCTGTGGGTTAGCCTCATGCAGTTCCGTAGAACTGGACATTAGGAAGAAATAGTCAGACAAGTAAAAAAATGTGTTCAATTGGTACTCTCTGATTTCTCTGAAGTTTATGGCAAGAAGAACACAATTTGGAATAGAAAAGGGAGTAACATATCTGCACCAACATGTCTGTAGAAGGTTAGGGGGTTAAAAGAAAAAGGTTAAAAAATCCTATGAAAAAAAACTAAATGGTGGTCTCATCTTCACCTAAATTTAAAAAAGGAATAAAGACAGCCTTTTTAACATACAAGACAAGTGATTTTACATTGTCTTTTACATTGTATTTCTCTATTAAACAGTCAGGGTTTTTGAGAAAAACATATGTAAGCAATGAGCCTAAAAATAGGCTACTTGGGGTCAAATATCCTATTGCATGACATCAGATTGATTGTGATTTAAAGACATCCTTACCATTCCTAAAAAAAAGGTCACATAGCTTTCTTATTAGCAAGATCTGCTTTTATCAAAGGACTGTTTTGAAAATCTTGCTCTGCTCAAAATATGTTTGAAAAGATATTAGAAGAAGAATGAAGCTATAAAAGTCTAGATATGCATTAAAAAACATGGGTGTTGATCTTTCTGCCATAAGACACTTCCTTCAGTCTACAGTTTTATTGCTGCTGTATACTCCCTAATGCCCCATACACACGATGAGATTATCGGACGAATGATTGTCCGTTTTTTATTGCATGCTGATCTCAGATCGAATCTGATGGGTTTACTAAAGTCACGAAAATTCCCGCACAACAGAAATAAAATTTGGAAGTGATGTCATGTGTTGTAATGCATTTGTATTGCATTTTCGAAACGATAGCTGTACTGATTAAACGAAAATCGTACGATCTGGCATCGTACGAAACAAAATTTCCTGCATGTCCGATAGAATACTATCGGATGAACTGTCCTGATCGGCTCTCGAAAGCTCTGTACTAACGATCCAATTATCGTACGATCGCTTCGAAAGCGGTATTTTCCATACGATTTTCTGATCGTGTGTACGGGGCATTAGAGTTGATGTTTTGGCAAGGTGCAGAACTGCAGAAATCTCCATCACACTAAAAGAAAAAAAAAAAAACAGTTAAAAGAAGGACACAACAGGGTAAAACAAAAGACTGCTGCATATTTCAAATTTGAAAAAAAAACCTTTAAAACTCCAAGTACAATATTTCATAGGTAGATAAGAAAAAAGTGATATTTTTCAGCTGTAATAAACAATACATTAAAAGGAAAAATAGCAATGTGTACAATCCTCATTAGTGGCAGCACAGTGGTGTAGTGGGTAGCACTCTTGCCTAGCAGTAAAAAGGGTCGCTGGTTCGATTCCCAACCACGACACTACTTGCCTAGAGTTTGCATGTTCTCTCTGTGCCTGCGTGGGTTTCCTCTGGGTACTCCAGTTTCCACCCACACTCCAAAGACATGTTGGTAGGTTAATTGGCTTCTGTTCAAAATTGGCCCCAGTATATGAATGTGAGTTGGGGACCTTGGATTGCGGGCTCCTTCAGAGTAGGGACGTGGGTGTATGGTGTATGTGTGGAGTGCTACGTGAATTGGCGGCGCTGTATGGGTACCTTAAATAGGAATGATTGTAGACCCACACTCGCTCAGGTTTAACTAGATGGACTGGTGTCTTTATTCAACCTTACTAACTAACTAACTAACTAACTAACTAACTAACTAACTAACTAACTAACTGTGAAGCATAGGAGAGAATATAATTTTCTGGGTTTCTTTGTTGCCCAAATAGTATGTGCAGCTTGCTGCCAGAAAAGGAACTACGAGTCCAAAATTATATAAAAGAAATTGTACACGAAAATTTCACGGTAGCAGGTCTGAAGTGTAATAGGAAAATCATAATCTAATAAGAAAATGGCCCAAAACACAGAGCAAATTAACAACTGAGTGGCTCAAATACACAAAAACTTCTAGTTTAGAATGCCTAAGGCAGCATCAAGATCTCATTCAGCTAAAATGGTATGACCTGAAGAGAGCTGTTCTTACAGGATAACACAAAATATCAATCAACTGAAACCATTTATGAAGAAGGAATTACATAAAATACCTTCTAAATGTTCTGCAAGTACCATCAGCAGATACATGTTTGGTGGTGTTTATTGCTACTAAAGGAGGTTTTACCAATTACTAATACAAGAGCTCACAAATATTTTGCAGCCTGAATTACAAATGTTGAAACAACATGCTTGGCAGATACAAGAATGCTGTTTGTGTGTTAATTTGAGTAAACTGTGGGGTAGATGTACTAAGGCTGGTGCACTCAGATCTCTGGTGCAGCTGTGCATGGTAGTCAATCAGTTTCTAACCTCAGCTTGTTCAAGTAAGCTTTGGCAATAAAACCTGGAAGCTGATTGGTTTCTATGCAGAAGTGAGCCTGATTTTGCACTCTCCAGCTTTAGTAAATAAACCCCTGTGTTTCTCTATTTCTGCTTGTTGGGAATTTAAACTAAAGTTCAGACCACATTTTAGGAGCCAGGTAAACCTTTTTTTGTAAGTGCATGATCAAACATTTCTGAAGCATGGTAGCACAATTATAGGTAAATGCTATATGTGGCAGTTTTAAGGACAAGAATAGAAAGCTTTTACAATGCAATAAATCTAATGAATTGTAATGGTTTAAGAAAAGTCTCAACAGGCAAGCTAACCAACACTCTCAGACATACCTTTCTAGCTAATGCAGAAGCCTCCAAATTGCTAACAGAGATGGGTGAACTAATCAATATTTATTCTGTTTTAAAGCTTATTAGAACCAATTTTCTCTTTGATGCCAAAAATCCATCACAGAAATCACATATTTCACAAAATGGCAGGTTTTAATTGAAATTCCGTGAAGGACCTAGCTACAGCTCCTTTCCATTACCATCATTCAGCATCCTTTGTAAACTTAGAAATGTACCATAAAAATTGTAAAAATTGAAGATGATACAAATAGTGGTCAGGAAAGTATATTTTCTCCTATAAGATAAGTTTTTAGTTGCTTTAGGCAGTCTTCCCTTGGGCAATAAGAAGAAATTATGCAGCACTTATAAAAAAGAAGATGAATACATAAATAAAATTAGCATTGTGAAAATGTCCACCACGTGATAATTATCAAAAAAATACTAAATAAACCCAAAAGATTTAGTGATTATGGACACTGTCCATGAGTTTGATTGTAGACCAGTACACATCAGTAAAGGTCAACAGGGAAAGGAATCGTGTGAGGAGACTGCCACCAATCATCTGAAGGCTTACCAGAAAGGTTGGACGTGAAGGGGCATATACCTCTCAAGTCAAAAAGGCTTGGGTGTCAAAACACCATGGTTGATGGAAAACCAGCGACAATCCAGATAGCCTTGATCTCCCTAAACTTGGTATGGCATGGGACACCAATATATATTCAAATGCACATCAGAGTAGAATGGGCCAATGTTGAGGACACCCAGGGAGGTTAGGACTCAGCTCACACAATAAAACCAAAATGAAAAAAAAGGTTCCACATAGTGTGATAACGTTTCAGATTTTTAATTAAAAAATAGAAAAAAAATTGAACACTCGCATGTCAATCAAGGATAAATCGCATAAGATGGCAGAATAGTGATAGCAGCACTAAGTAGCAGACATCACCAGTGTGCCTTTATAGGAAAATGTGGCTCCAAATTGAATTTCCGCCAACCGGAAGTTTTGGTCGGATGGAAGTCACTTCCGGTCCGGAAAGTAAATATCAATTACCCAATACTGGTGATAATCAATGCCCCATATATGTCCTATAAATATTTTACGTTATTAACATAAAAAAGCACTTAAAAGTGGGCTAATATCAAGCTCCAACAAACAGAGTGCAAGGAGCCGAATCCTTATTGTTAGCCTGAAAGGACCCAGCGTAAGACAACTATGAACTTAAAATTACGATGCCAAGTTAAGCAAACTGTTATACCATATAATGCTATAGGCATATATTACACCGAATAGATAAAATGTACATATCTGAAATGTAGTACGGAAGGAAACAGCAATGGGCTCACATAAAAAACATCACAAAGAAAAACATATAAATCTCATGCCTTATTAATAAAGGCATTTATATCACATTCATACCAAATGGGGAGTGGGACTGTAACTGGTAAAATCCAGAAGATCTTCAGTCTAGAGATACCCCTAGTAGAAGCACCCCCTCTCCATGAAGGGATGAATCTGTCGATAATCATGAATTTAGTTCCACTGGGATCACAATTATGGAATTCATGATAATGACGTGGGACTGTATGTTTGATGGTCCCGTTTTTAATTTTGATAATGTGCTCACCGACCCTAACGGATAAAGCACATATGGTACGACCCACGTACTGTTTACCACATGGGCAGGTCAGCAGGTACACGACATTCATGGTGGCACATGTACAAAATTTTTGATGGGAAAAGCGCATTAAGTAACAGTGGATGAAAATTCTTTAAGAACCCGCCCTCTACAGATGTTATACTGTAAATTTGTTTTCTTCCCTTGGAGAATTTTGAGTGCTGCACAACTGTTCAGAAGAAAGTAATAAAATAATATTTTATTTTTGCATTGGTGAATTATGGCATAATCAGTGGTAGCCAATTACTAGGAGCAATAATAGTAAACAATAATAGTAAGACACTAACAAGGGAAAGGACCAGGGGGAAGCACAAGGGAGTGATTTCCCTCGGTCCAAAAAGTGGTTACTATGGATGTGGCGGGCAATAAGGGGGGAATGATGTATGTAAAAATATATAAAAGTTTATTAGAGAAATCTAAAAAATACAAAGGCTATACCATTGACAACACATATGTATGGAGCTGATCCACCTGACACAAATTAATGGGCCTGTCCAGTGCAATCGGCACAGGACGCGCCCTTCAACCAACAACACACAAACATAAAACACTAACACACATTAAACACTTTGAAAAAAAACTAACTGTCCAATGTACCTCGGCCACGTACATACGTGGCTGAGGTACATTGATGATGTACTGGTCATCTGGACGGGTGACCTGGATGCCCTCCATAAGTTTGTCGATCAGCTTAATACGAATGAACGTAACATTCGTCTTACTTACACTTATGACCAGTCCAAACTGTCATTCCTAGACCTTCTAATTGGTCTGAAGGGAGGAGTTATAAGCACCTCCACCTTCCGCAAGGAAACAGCGGCAAACACTTTATTACAAGCAGACAGCCATCACCCTCCTTGGCTAAAGGATGGTATCCCTACAGGACAATTTATGAGAATCAAGCGCAATTGTTCAGACATTAATGATTTACGTAGAGAGACCAGGGATCTGTATATGAGATTCCGGAACCGCGGATATTCTCATAGACAGAATCGTAATGCCAAACGTAAGGCTGCGGCTAGAAGTAGAGAAAGTCTATTGTCTATGGATCATAGCGGGAAAAAAGAACAACAAAAAACTGAGGACCAAGGCCCAGTAAGACTCATTACCACATATGGAGCCCAATGGGAATCAGTGAGAAAAATCCTACAAAAGCATTGGAATATCCTCACCAATAACAAGAAGCTAGCCAACATAGTGGGGGATGGACCCAAGATGGTGGCACGCAGAGCTAGAAACCTGGGGGATATCCTTATCCATTCTGAATACACAAGATATCAAGATCCCACATGGCTATCTGACTATCCGCGCCACACGGGCATGGTTCCCTGCATGAGATGTCAGATTTGTCCATTTGTGGATAAGACAAACACCTTCAAAGATGCCTTGGGGCAGGGAGAATATGTGATCAAAGATTTGATCAATTGCTCCACGATGAAAGTGATATATATGATCACCTGCCCGTGCCCAAAAATTTACATAGGCAAAACAAAGAGAACCCTCAGGATTAGAATAGGGGAGCATCTGAGAGACATCAAGAAGGAGAGGGAGGGAGTTGGGGAAATAGAGGGGGAGAAAAGGAAGGGGGAGAGACCAGTGGCCAAACATTTTGCCCGATATCACCAGGGCAAATTAGATGGGTTGAAGGTGAAAGGTATCTACACTCTAAAATTACCAGCAAGAAGAGGTGACTTCGACCGCATCTTACTTCAAAAAGAGAAATGGTGAATATAAACCTTGAAGTCCCTTGCGCCTATAGGTATGAACACAGAGTTGAGCATGCAACCCTTCCTAGAATAATATGATAAGATGGTCACACCCCCCCCCCTCCAGATTCCTCCTCCGTCTGTCCCTCTCTGCCTCTCCCTCTCTTTCCTTGGTTTCCTTCCCCCCCCCTCTCCTACGTGATTCCTTCATCTGGGAGATGTCTTCCATTTAACTTCTGGTTGTACATCCTTTCATTCCTAGAACAACAACCTCTATATCTCTTGTTGCAATCTCCTGGATTATCCCTTCTTTGATCTTACTTTTATGCTCAATTTCATATTTATTTTTGTTTCTTTCTCTCTCTCTCCCCTCTTTGTGGAATTTCTAGAATAGTCTCCTACTACGTGTGTCCCCAGCTCGGTCCCGGGTTTTAAATCTTTATTTCCCTTTCCCTAAATGCAAATGAGGGTTTCTTTTCCCTCCCACTTATGAAGCCACTGTGATCGACGGGTGCTATTAACATGTGTCATAGATACTGTAACTACATATGAATTAGCCACCAGTGGCAAGACCTCTACATTGTAGAATTTCCATAAATGACAGGAAAGGTCAGGGGGACCGTAGTATGGATATAGTAAAGAAATATGCCCTATTCTGGATTCTCCTCCCTTGGACTCAAATGTAACAGGCTAAGCACGAACTTTTTCTTTTCTATATATGTTGTGAGAACAAAGACCAAAACCATACATGCACATTCCCAAAAAACGGAACAGCTACCCGGGCTGGACATTGATACAAATCTTGCCCGTCCCTGTTGACGTTAGGGGTTAATTGAAAGAAGGAGGCGTGACAGCATCTCGGAGTAATAAGAGGGAGGGATGCCTGTCAAACTTCATTACGTCCTGTTGAAGCTACGTAACAATGACGTTGCGAAACGCGTCGACGTAATCAAGATGTGCAGACGCCGACACAGCCATCTCCCGCAGTGATTTGGAGATGGGGATTTGTTTCAGTGGAAGTTTGAAATTTTTAAACCGTCACACATACGGGGAAATAATCCACCGCACAAGCACAGCTGCAGTCTGCATCCGCGAAGGAGAGGATTACCACTTACCGAATGCTTGGAGGATGCAGCATGTCACGGCCGGCACTGACAACATAGAAGTCACGGAGTAGTGGAGCAACCATAGGATATGAGATACAGCTGTGATTCTCGTACGACAGAGAGGTGGTAATGTAACCCCTTCAGCTCCTATATGCAGTGGTTATCCAAAATCCTTGACAATTGAAGTGGCATGGCCTTGTTAAATGTGGACAGCAATTTACAACACAGTGTTATTTAGCCTTGTATAGGTTTCTAGTATACCTCTTATACACCAACAGTCCCGGGAGATATCTGGCCATCCTGAGATGTCATGTGATTTGTTCCTGGCACTAATAGTATATATCATACTGTGCGGTTTTCATATTCCCCAAAACTCTACAGAGACTCTCTGCTATATATATCCATCTCACAAACTACAGGAATGGACTCTTGGTAAAATTCACGAATTATGCATGCGCATGCTACATACATTATGAGTCCCCCTGACCCATTCATCTAGCTGCAGTATTTACACAGCTATTGTAGATGGTAATTAGCGAGGTTTTGAGTTAGACAACTACTTGTTTATATCCACTCCACTTTCCCCATCTCCCCGGGGGACCACGCATGCATAAGGTTCTCTTGTTATTTTCCAAATATTATTCCTTTTTGATTGGGCGATTGGCCACAGGGACCTTATGCATCTGTGGGATTATAGGCGCCTGCACTTTATGTTTTTTTCAAAGTGTTTAATGTGTGTTAGTGTTTTATGTTTGTGTGTTGTTGGTTGAAGGGCGCGTCCTGTGCCGATTGCACTGGACAGGCCCATTAATTTGTGTCAGGTGGATCAGCTCCATACATATGTGTTGTCAATGGTATAGCCTTTGTATTTTTTAGATTTCTCTAATAAACTTTTATATATTTTTACATACATCATTCCCCCCTTATTGCCCGCCACATCCATAGTAACCACTTTTTGGACCGAGGGAAATCACTCCCTTGTGCTTCCCCCTGGTCCTTTCCCTTGTTAGTATGCTTGTTTTAGGTTACGGATACGTCCTCTAATTCTGAGGAGAGGCATTGGGAAAAAATTATGATTTTGTGATCTATCAAAAGGCAGGTATCTATAGGGTGGTCCCTTCTTTTTTCTTCTAGCCAGTAATAGTAAGACACGCCTACTTTAAAACAGAATAAACAATGCAAAAACATAATGGACAATGCTATCAGCAATCAGACTTTGTCATCACTTTAACAGCTACTAGATGGTGATTGAGATGTGTAATAATTCATAGAACTTGTTTTACCATCTGGTACTCCTCGGCACACCTACACCTTTCCCATATTCAATTCCACTTAAAAACCTAGCCTGTAGCTGGAGAGAGCAAGGTAACACTGTAAACTCAAAGGTAGAATGCTGACATGTGTGGAATAGGACTAAGATGCCCCCTAGTGAGTTAATGACTTCTCAGAAGAAGACTTATATACGTCATGCAGTTGACTGACTGAAATGATTATTTTGGAGAAATTGATTTTCAATTTTGCAAAATTATTAGAAAAAGCTCCAATGTGCCTAACAGTCCAATGGTATAGCAGTATAGACAACCACACACCACTCTCTCTCCCTAATATACTAATCTATATAAATATAGTAGATGGGTAGTGGAGGAAAAAGCTCTTGAATCCATGTATGCATTACAATCAAGGTTACAAAGATAGTTTCTATATTTCTATTTTCAGCACTGTAGCTTAGTGTTTTGGACGAGAGATTAGTTCAGAAGTCATACGTATTTTGTGCACAGTTTTTTTAGGCATTTGCCCACAGCAAACCCTTTAGAATAGAACACATCAAATAAAAAAATGAATGTTCAGTGTTTCTAACAAGTTCTACAACTTGCAGGATGGCTCAGTGGTTGGAAGTCTCCTCTGTTGGGTTGGCAGTCTGGAAAATGGACAGTCAGCATGACAGTATCAGATACAGAATGTCACAGGCATATTTTTTTAGTGTGAGACAACAAATGAGTGTGAGTTTTGTTGACAAATGAAAGAAAATGCAGGCTGACAATCTCTGTTGCTGGCTGTTGAGCAAATGAACTGACAAAGTGGTAATTAGTCTGATAATGTCAGATGAAGAATGCCACTGACATTTTTACCTAGCCATGTATAGATGACACAAGACTGAATCGGAGAGCACAGCACTGCAGTAGCAGTCTTCCAATCATCTAAATATAACAATCACTAACAGCAGCCACAACAATAGTATCCATTGCACTCAATTGCGGGACAAGGTCATCTGGTGCCCAGCGCAAAGATGTCAAACTGCCCCCCCAGGTGGAGTAGGGGGCAGGCTAAAAACAGGGCGTGCTGTGCCAAACTGAAAAAGTGTGCAGTGGTTTTGAAATGCACTAAAATAGTGCCAATGGTTGTGGCACACCACAGTGAACTGAAGTGAACTTAACAGCAGTTCACACTCTGTCCGGCAGAAAAATATGAAGCTAGCAGAGGTGAGGGAAGAAATGCCCTGATATTGGTGTGAGGTAAAAATGCCAGAGATTCCTCCCTTTAGCAGTTATGGAGGCCCCTGCTCCTGTGACACAAGTTCCCAGTGCAGCCCCCCCCCCACACTGCAAAGCATTGAGTCAAAGGAACACGCCTCCTCTTCCTTTCCCCCCTTGTACTGGCCCTAAGGGGGACCCCTGTACTAATGGATTGAGAGCATAGGTGTGAGAAGCCTAATGCATTATGCGTGTGCATGTGCATATATATTATATATATATAGATATATTGTGACAAGCTGGGAAGTTTGTAGCTCACTGGTAGTGCCAAACAATGAGTTTACTCCGTGACAGAAGTATGTTTCAGGGCTTTTTCTGCCCATTTTTATTTATTTATTTATTTATTTTTGAAAAATTATGTTTATTCACATTTTTTAAACATACATACAAGACATAACATAACTTGTATACCAAACCTCCCCCCCCCCAACACCCCCCCCCCTCCAAAACCCCCTCCCCTCCCCCCAGCTCGTGTAACAATCCACTACATTATATGAACATATTCAATTCCATGATATTTGGGGACAGTGACTATAAATTCTTAGTAATAAAGCATTACACCAATCTTACAAAAAGGAAGAAAAATCTTCTAGCTGGTCACACCTAGACTTTCTAATATCACTATAGTTTCAATCGGGTCCTATCATATACAGCCACTATGCTAAAGTCTCATTAGCATCAATCCAACACTGCCACACCTTCTCAAATTTTGTGGGGCAGCCCCTACTTAGATATGTAGTTTTGTATAGAGGGAGTGCCTTGTTTACCATGTCTTTCCAAAAGGATACCGTTGGTGACTCAGACCTCTTCCAATAGCATATAAGGGCTTAAGAAATAGAGATCAAGGTCCTCTGAGCTCTTCTTGGAGCAATTCCTTCCAGCAAGCCCAGCAAGCATACCGACACTGTGAGTGGAATAGGTATTTTCAGTAAGGTCTGAACAGTGCAAGTAACCCCTGTCCAGAACTCCCTGATCTCCTGACAGTGCCAAAAAACGTGGTCAAAGTCAGCTGGGCTGTGTGCACAGTGCCAGCACTCACCTGTATCAGTGCCATATATGCCAGCTAGCCTTGCCGGGGTATAATATATCCTATGCAACAGTTTGAATTGAATAAGTCTGTCTCTAGCCGAGACTAAAGTTCCAAATGTGGGGTCCCACATATCATCCCAGTCATCTCTCCCGAAATCGGGAATTATAGCACTCCATGTGTCTCTACATTTATTAAGCATTTTTGGCATTTCAACAAATAACCCTTTGTATACCTCCGATAAGGGCTTTTTAAAATTTTCCTCACTTAGTAGGGACTCTATGGGGGATGATCCTATATCCAGGGAATCTGATACAAATTGTGACTTGAACGCATGACTAAGTTGTAAATAACGGAAGAAGTACCAGTTGGGCAACTTATTTCTGTCCTTCAGCTGATTGAAAGTAAGTAGTTTTTTTACCTCCCACTATGTGTTTCAATTGTTTTACACCTACTCTAGTCCATATGATTGGGTCAGGTATTGTACCCAGATGCGACAGCTTGGGGTTGAACCACAAGGGAGTATCAGGGGACCACACCTCAGACTGAGACTTCATCAACACCTTCGCTCTGTCCCATGCACGAATCGTAACGCACATCGAGTCAGTCGGAGATATCAATGCCGAGGTGCCTCTATGTAGCAAAAAGAATAGGCTCTCATAGGACCCCACATAGGCCGCTTCCAACACGTTGGCTGCATCCCCATCATCACAAAGCAACCATCGCCTGGCCACAACCATTTGTCAGGCTATGAAATATTTAAATAGGTCCGGAAGAGCAAGCCCTCCCTGTCCCCATGGCTTCTGCAGTGTCCTAAGGCCGATCCTGGGGTGTGTTGCGGACCAGATGAAAGACCCAAACAGACTGTTCACGCGTTTAAAGAACGATGCTGGAACCCAGACCGGAGAATTTCTTAAAAAGTATAAGAAGACCGGTAAGACTTTCATCTTAATGAGGTTAACTTTTCCAATAAGCGAGAGTGTTAAATGCTTCCATGCTTCCAACTGTATTTTTGTTTTGGCCAGTACAGGAAGAAGATTTAATGACATATAGTCACTCACTTTGGGTGTTATATGAATACCAAGATATTTAAACTGTGATACCCAGGCAATGGGGACCTGTTGTGTCGCCACAGCCTGAGCATCCGGATCAATGGCCATCGCACTAGACTTCTCCCAATTTACACACAGCCCCGAGAACCTTGAGTATTCTCCCAGTATCCTAAAAACCGCCTCCAAAGACGGACCTGGGTCTTGTAAAAAGAGAAGCATATCGTCTGCGTACAAAGCAGTACACTCGCGAATGCCTCCCACCTCTAATGCCTTTACATCTGGTGATTTACGGAGTGCTATAGCTAGTGGCTCCACCGCTATAGCGAACAGTGAAGGCGACAGGGGGCATCCCTGTCGCATTCCCCTGCCCACTGTAAATTGTTGTGATACAGACATTCCCAATTTGATAGCTGCCTTTGGTTTACTATAAAGCAAAGATATCCATGTCCTAAATGCATCTTCAAACCCCATGTGACGCAGCACTGCCGACACGTAGTTCCAATCCACAGAATCAAACGCTTTAGCCATATCAAGGGACAACTCCACCCTCGTCCCCTTATTAACATGTTCAATTTGAAGGTGTGTGAACAGCCTGCGCAGGTTTGTGTCTGTGGATTTCTGTGGAGTAAAGCCTGTTTGGTCTGTGGACACTAGGTTAGTATTAACTTTTCTGACCAGTTTTATTTAAAACTAAATAAGAAGTTCACACTTGAATAGTTTTGCACGCAGGAGGTTCTCACCATCAATGCAACAAAATATAGAATTCAGCCTCGGGGGTCTCTTTGCAGCTTCACTGCTCAGACCTCCAGCCTTGGTCCACCAGACTGTCAAACACACAGTCCCAGTGCTCCTGCACAGAACGCTGTACCTTTGTCAGCTTGATTATTTATCCTGCAGCTCCCTTCAATTCCTTCTAAATTCCGACTAAATATAAAAAGCTAAAACTGTATTGTGTTAATAAATAACAAATATTTGTAAATTTTAATTGCGCCTTTTTGCAAAAATGGTGAAAGTACGCAAAACTGTAAATAAGCAGGTTAGTCTAAAAATTTGGAGGTTATAATTTTTCACTTATAGCTTTTAGGGTTTGTAAACGACCTCCCAAACCATATATTTTCTGTAAGCATAAGACCAGTAGAATAAAAAGAAGGTGCTACTATTTTTTTAGGCCCTGCACTAGTTGCCCAAATGTTTATCAAATCACTATTTTCACTAAAAATACTTTCAAATCATCAGCATCCAAAGTCGGTGGGAGAGGAGTAGAAGCTGGTAACTGCAGGGGAGTCACAGGGGTTGAGAGGTGTAAGATACAGACTGACCTGTAAGCAGAACAGCTGATCTCATGCTCTGGGCAAGACAGGATCTGGAGGATCCAGAGTGGAGGCGGGGAAGGTGCTGTGCAGCAAGCTCCAAGTGCCCCTCCCTCTACATAATAAAGTTGCGCCCAAGGCAAGTGTCCTTTGGCCCTAAGTCCCAGCCCTGATTGCACTTACAACAGGCACACTACTTACCAAACTTTTCTCCTTTTCCGAAACCATTGAAAAACTTCCTCTTCTGGGTTCTGTTTATGTTATGTTTATTAAAGTTTTACAGACTTAACAAAGAAATTGGACATTCTTAAAGCCATAAGACTGTGTAGTGGTCTTGCAATGCATGTGGAGGATATAGTCGAAATCAACAAACCAATAAGGTAGGTGTGGTAGGTGTCACAGATACAGTACCAGAAATGTAAAGCAAAGAGAAGATCAAATAAGAACATCAAAATAATCTGATTATATTCCATTCCCACGAGTGGGATTCTCCAATGCTACACCGAAGTACCCCACCGTTTCATAGCAACTACTTAATATTAACAGGATAAATACCAGGAATCACAATCTGTGATAATTAAAGGGGTACTATTTCATCACCAAACAAGAAGGGAAAAAAAGAAAGGGACAGGAATTTGGAGGTAATAAATTCAGGTGTTCCAACCCCTTTAAACCTTGAGGAGGTATCTTTCAGAATGCTAACTATCTTTCATTGATCGTTAGCCATATTAATGTACATTTCATCACCACCAGATCTAACACCGGGCTTTTCTTTGACCCTTAGACAATGTAATGTGCTGCTCAGATGATTCGAGGAGTAATGTCAGTAGTAGGTGCATCCACTGCTGCGGGAGTGCTGGCTGGGGATTGGAGCTTATCCTGGCTACTACGGTAGCTGGAGAGAGAAGGAAAAGAGTCTCCAACGCCGCACATTCACGTGAGTGTATGTTGGTGAGAATGACAACTTTCAAGGAGGTTGTCATTCTCATCACCATACACTCGCGTAGATGTGCGGCACCGGGCTTTTCTAGGTGGTTGCTATCTCAATTTTGGCTACTAGGACCATAAAAATGATTAAGGCTTGAGTGTGTCTGGGGACTACTTTGATAGGTTTGTTAAGTAGAGCAACCTTGGGGTTTTTGACAATATTATCATAGTCACCAAGTACATCAAAGTGTGTACTCTCATTCAACATCACTGGACATGGGGTATGTCCACCATGTACAATATAATACATTGTTTCCACCTGCCCATACCCCAGGAAACATAATGGAGAAGACACTGGGTACAGTTTAGAGAGGAAAGAATTACCCAGCGCATGAAAATGGGGAAGCCTGCATAGAGTCCAAATCTATATCTCTGTGAGAGGTAATGTCCTAGAAATGGTAAGGATAAGTCCATATATATTAATTAAAAGAAAAAGAAAAATCACGCGCTACCATAGAGAAACTCCCCAAGCTAAGCAGCAGTTCAACCGTGAAATATTCACAATAAACAGAAAAATACCAATAAACCAGCGCTATATAAATATATATACATATATATATATATATATATATATATATATATATATATATATATATATATATATATATGTGAAAAAAATAATAATGCTATATGCAATAAATATACATATAAATGACAATGATATCAAATCAGTGTTTTAAATTGATAATAAAATTCAATTATTATGATGCGCTAAATATATAAATGTGAAAAAAAAATGGAAAATGCAATATGCACACACATATGTGATAATAATATCAAATCAGTGTTTTTAAATTAATAGCAAAGTTCATACATGTAATAAAAAGCAAAAAGAGTCCCTTGATATTTCTCCGTAAGATCCCAGTGAAATATGGAAGGCAAATACACCCTGCAAAGTGAACCTCCACCAACAATCAAATGCGCTTACCAGATGGGAAGTGCAAATAGGCACAACTAGGACAACTTCCGGGTAGGGCTGCAAGGCAATGAAGACAATCCTCTGGATACCCCTGTATATGGTGAGCATATGGACTAGACCCCGGTGTGCTGTCTATGATCTCTCTCCGTATAGCGTGGCTCCGACCAGTCAGCAACCAGGATGATGCAGGCACCTGATTCTCCAATCTACGTGCCACGCCCCATCTGGTAAGTGCATTTGATTGTTGGTGGAGGTTCACTTTGCAGGGTGTATTTGCCTTCCATATTTCACTGGGATCCTATGGAGAAATATCAAGGGACTCTTTTTGCTTTTTATCACATGTATGAACTTTGCTATTAATTTAAAAACACTGATTTGATATTATTATCACATATGTGTGTGCATATTGCATTTTCCAATTTTTTTCACATTTATATATTTAGCGCATCATAATAATTGAATTTTATTATCAATTTAAAACACTGATTTGATATCATTGTCATTTATATGTATATTTATTGCATATAGCATTATTATTTTTTTCACATTTATATATATGGCGCAGTTTTTTTGGTATTTTTCCATATATATTAATAAGTGTTCAGGTGCCAGCCATCTCCAGAGAGCATCCAGAATATTCTGTGAGAAAATGCAAGAGAGGAAAGTAGGGAGGCACACCTAAGTGTAGTATTAAAATGATTATTTATTAGCGCAAAGTAATGCACTTACATCAAAGAAGACATCAAAGGCATATCTGTGTAGTGGAAAGTCCTTCTCGAGGGGTGCCAGCAATCTGGTTTCCCAGCGTTCAAGGGGTTTCTGTGCCTATTGCAGGAAGCTGAATCCAGGACAGGATGTGAAGAGGATCCAGGCTGCCTGGCATGGAATGTACTGAGGAAATGATGTCATCCGGTGGGCGGACCTCAGTCTAGGAAGAACAGGAAGCCAGGCTACTGGGCTTCTAGGCTGGGACTAGAAGGGTCAGCAGACCAGGGACATTTAAAAAACATGTAAAATACAAATTCCAGGATATATATGATTAATAAATGAGTGGAACCATTACAATAGCTGATATTGAGCATAATTATCATTAAAAGCATTACAAACATTAGAATATCAATATGAATATCATGACACATTTGGATATAAAGGAGTGGGTATGTAAAGGATGAGTGTATGAAAGAAATACGAGGAGAAATGGGTGGGGGGGGTTGAAGAAAGGGAAGGGGGGAGGGGGGAATAGAGGAATAGAGGGGGAAAAAAGAAAAGGAAGGGGGGGGATGGGGGTTTGCCTTAGGAAGGTTTATTTACCTGTATGATATGAAACATTTTTATATTAAAAAAATCTTTAAAAATGTATATTTAAAAGCATAATAATCCATATACCTTAAAGATATACCTTAAAGAAAAATGAAAAGAAGAAAAAACACACATGGATCTTCTGTAAATGCCGACTGTGATACCTCAGATGAGGTACGTGGGTCGACCTGTAACAACATACCCCCTAATCGTGGACGTTCCCCTCCAATACTCACCCCTAAACCTGCAAGGACAGGCAGCAGACACAGAGCTCGATGTTCTGCTCCACCTGTGATCAGATCCAGCTCAGCAGCAACAATCAGTCCACAGGACAAAAAATACCAAGAGTTGCTCCCTACTTTTAGTATGAGCAATATTTCCCCTCCCTCTCCATTAGGTCCCAGTCAGCCCATAGATGTAGAACTACATCCTACACAAAATATTTCTACCCCAGTCTCATCCCATATTAACATTCCAATGCCAACTATGGATGATGATTTTTTAGTAGTGTGCCCCTCATCCAGTGTGTCAAAAATAAAGCACACAGAAGAGGAAGGGGGGAGGGGCAGAGGTAGAAAAAAGACCAGAAAAAATCCAGAAACTATAAAAATATTCAATTTATCCTCACATGCCCTGTCCCCTTATTAAATTTCCTTATTAAATAAAGACCTGACATTTGCTCCCACTATCTATCCAAATCCATTTATGTTATTCAAAGACCTCAATAAATTCATTTGTGATTTGACTGTTAAAAGATTCTACTACATTAAATCCCTTGATCCACATACCTCATCTGAGGTATCAGAGGCATCCACGAGCTCCCATCCCCCCTCCCTCTAGAAATATCACTGGGAGATTCTGATCTTCCCACCCTTAATGATTTAGAAGAATTATATATAGAAAGTCATAATGATGAATTAGAAAGGCTGTCCGAACATTGTTCCACTTCTCCACCGGTACAGTGTACAAATCTCAGGCCCAAGTCTAATTTCAATCCTGTGCATAAAAAGGTCCATATATATATACAGACTTTTTACCAAGTTGTATATTCAATCTTTATTAATATGTGTCAATTCCAGCCCCAAAAAAACAACATTGAATCTCACCTTTTCTGAACGAAAGGCACTAGAGGAGCTGGCCAGTAACAAAAAACATCATCATAAAATCAGCCGATAAACAAACATATATACTTGACCATTAGGCCCCTTTCACACTGTCGGACCGTTCAGGTCCGCCTGTCAGTTTTGACGCCATGTTAGCCTATGGAGTGACGGACGTCAGTGGTGACATGTCTGCTGACATCCGACGCTAAAATCAGACGGATGGCCCTATGTTCGCATCCATCCCTGGCGGATCGGATCGGGTGAGATCTGATAAAAACGGACATGCTGTCCGTTTTCGTCCGATCTCTCCATAGCAACCAATGGCGCTTGATAAGTCCCTCCCCGCTTAGTGGGCAGAGAGGGACCTGTCATCTGCCAGGTCAGCGGAGTTTAACGGAGAGATCTCCCGCTGAGCTGGCGGACAGACGCGGACTCCTTGGCAGCGCATCCACCTCGTTGGAATGAAGCCTTAGATATTATCAGATTCAAACACTTACAAAAAACTTTCCAAATAACCCCTCCCTTCTTTTTTTTTTTTTGGAGGCTGCAACACTTACCACTCGCTGATGGTATAATTTCGAAAACAGAATCATCCTTTCTCATAAAGAGTTTTTACAAAACACCCTATTTTTATAATTTGCCAAAGATCTACAAAAACGTTGAAAATTCCCTTTATACAACTAAACCACACAAAATAGGACTCAGGACCAGGGGCGGACTGACCATTGAGCCACTCGGGCACTGCCCGAGGGCCCTGGGCCACTAGGGGGCCCCATCAGGGTTGCCAGCCTCAGTAAAACCAGGGAGAGTATGGACCAGGGACAGCCAATAGACAGTATGGACCTGGGACAGCCAATAGATACATGTCTGTGTACACTGTGTGTACATATATGTGTATACTGTGTGTGTGTATACTATGTGGCCCCATAATCTCTGATTTCCTGGGGGCCCCATAATCTCCTATTGCCCGGGGGCCCCATGAGTTGTCAGTCCGCCCCTGCTCAGGACTGTAGAACATTTCCTCGCAAAAGACCCTTGGATCAACCCTAGACAATCTCAGTTCATACTAGAGGCCACAGCTTTCTGTTTACAACACAACTATTTTGAATTTGATGGCGAATTCTACCTGCAATCCAACGGCACAGCTATGGGGGCAAATTTTGCCCCCAGCTATGCATACTTAGCTCTGGCTGTATGTATAGGGTTGTTGTCCTGCTGGAATGTGAACCTCCACCTCAGTCTTAAGTCTTTTGCAGACTCTAACAGGATTTCTTCTTATGCCCTGTACACACGGTCGGTCATTGATCGAACATTCCGACAACAAAATCCGTGGATTTTTTCCGACGGATGTTGGCTCAAACTTGTCTTGCATACACACGGTCACACAAAGTTGTCGGAAAAGCCAATCGTTCTGAACGCAGTGACGTAAAGCACGTCCGTTGGGACTATAAACGGGGCAGTAGCCAATAGCTTTCGTCTCTTAATTTATTCTGAGCTTGCGTGGCACTTTGTGCGTCGGATTTGTGTACACACGATCGGAATTTCCGACAGCGGATTTTGTTGTCGGAAAATTTTATAGCAAGCTCTCAAACTTTGTGTGTCGGAAATTCCGATGCAAGATGTGTGATGGAACCCACACACGGTCAGAATTTCCGGCAACAAGGTCCTATCACACATTTTCCGTCGGAAAATCCGACCATGTGTACAGGGCATAAGATTGCCCCGTATTTGACTCCATCCATCTTCCCATCAACTCTTCTAACCAGCTTTCCTGTCCCTGCTGAAGAAAAGCATCCCCACAACATGATTGCCACCACCATGTCTCAGGGTGGGGATGGTTTGATCAGGGTGAGGTGCAGTGTTAGTTTTCCGCCACACATACCATTTTGCTTTTAGGCCAAAAAGTTCAATTTTGGTATCATCTGACCAGAGCACCTTCTTCCACATGTTTGCTGTGTCTCCCACATGGCTTCTCACAAACTGCAAACGGGACTTCTTGTGGCTTTCTTTAAACAATGGCTTTCTTCTTGCCACTCTTCCATAAAGGCCAGATTTTTTAAATGCATAACTAATAGTTGTCCTGTTTACAGATTCTCCCAACTGAGCTGTGGATCTCTGCAACTCCTCCAGAGTTACCATGGGCCTCTTGGCTGCTTCTCTGATTAATGATTTCCTTGCCCGGCTTGTCAGTTTAGGTGGACGGCCATGTCTTGGTAGGTTTGGAGTTGTGCCATACTCTTTCCATTTTTGGATGATGGATTGAACAGTGCTCCAAGAGATGTTCAAAGCTTGGGATATTTTTTTAAAACCTAACCCTGCCTTAAACTTCTCCACAAATTTATCGCTGACCTGTCTGGTGTGTTCCTTGGCCTTCACGATGCTGTTTGTTCACTAAGGTTCTCTAACAAACATCTGAGGACTTCACAGAACAGCTGTGTTTATACTGAGATTAAATTTCACACAAGTGGATTCTATTTGCTAATTAGGTGACTTCTGTGGGCAATTGGTTCCACTAGATTTTAGTTAGGGGTATCAGAGTAAAGGGGGCTGAATACAAATGCACTCCACACTTTTCAGATATTTATTTGTAAAACATTTTGAAAACAATTTATCATTTTCCTTCCACTTCACAATTATGTGCCACTTTGTGTTGGGGTATCACATAAAATCCCAATAAAATACATTTACGTATTTGGCTGTAACATGACAAAATGTGGAAAATGTCAAGGGGTATGAATACTTTTTCAAGGCACTGTACAAGGAACTTTAACAAACTGTCTCTAAAGTGCTGAGGTGCCACCCCTTTAAGCTATGCCACAGAAACATCTGTTTTCATAAACTGTTTTTATTGTGATTTCATTAGTAGTTCATTGTAATGACCAAAATAAATTTTGAAATCTACTGTAAGCTGTAAAGCTCAGAAGTTGGCACCTCCAACTGTTGGGTAAAATAGGAAGATGGGCGTATGCCCTTGTGGTCAAGGAAGTGGTCTATGCAATAGAGTCCCTTATTTACCCACCGCTCTTCTGAGTTCTATATCTTTTAAATAGGGGAGTATCCATTCACTTCCCCTGTGCTGCAGATAGTTAGATGGTTGTTTCCCAGGTCAGAGATAATACTAATGCTACCGGGAGGCCTACAAAGGTCATACACATTGAAGAAAGAAAGTGTATAGTATATTAGGGCAAATCAAAAATCATGCACTCATCCATCTCCCAACCGAGCACAGATTTTTGGAGATATTTTTTCTTTTCCCAGTGTGTAAAATATTAGATCAGTGCAAATATATAACAAATGTTCATGTATTGTAAATGTTTTGTAATTGATCATATATTGAAAAAAGTTTTGTATTGATATCAACTGTATATAAAAGTGCTATTGGAGTCAAACTTTTACATCTGGATTATATTAAAACTGTGACCTCAGAATGATTTTATGAAATCTAAGATTATATAGGATTATGTATTAATCCTCAGTTCAGCTAGTAGTTGCATTATTTGTGTTAGTGATTGTAGCTATAAAGCAAGGATGCCGAGCAAGCAATTTAAAGGTTTGCATTTGATGTCTCTTGTTTTATAGTTTCTAGAAAAGTATATCACTACAAGCAGCTGGCTGTTTTCTAGATGTAGTCTTGCAGATTTAAATGTGAATGGTCAGTCCTTTGCATAAATACACATACACACACACATACACACGCACACACACACACTCATAGACAATTTAAGGTTTTTTAGTGTTACAACCCACAATTTTAATTAGCAAAAAAGCTTCTGATCTACGCAAAGTAATTTAAAATATTGAAGCGGGAAAAAAATTGTCAATGATAACAATGAGTATTAACAGCATATGCTGCATTACACTTTCTAATCTGTCTGTTATCCATCTGAGATGACTAAACACAAGCTTCCCAAATTTGGTTAGGTTAACTTCTAAAATATTACAACAGAACTTCACCCCTCATCCTCCTCCATCCCCAACACCCCACCACCACCACTGTCACCACTAATGTAAACTTTTTTCTTTTCAGGAAGCGGGTACCTATTTCTGACAGGTACCTGCTCACACTTTCACTCTGCCCCCACCCACCTTTCAGCCCACAACCTACTGGGACAGGTCACATTTTCCCGGAGACTGCAGGACCATTAAGAAAGCGCACAGTGTCTTGCGCGAGAGCAGTGATAAGCTGGCTGTGAAACACCAGGAAGTCACACAAGCAAGACGGTGGCACTGGGAACCCAAAAACTGGCGCAGA
The DNA here is from genome assembly GCA_037952925.1 of Lithobates clamitans. Classification (NCBI taxonomy): domain Eukaryota; kingdom Metazoa; phylum Chordata; class Amphibia; order Anura; family Ranidae; genus Lithobates; species Lithobates clamitans. The sequence continues at coordinate 8,925,478 of JBBGZY010000160.1, read as the reverse complement.
CTCGGGCCAGGTGATGACAGCACTGGATCCCTAGACTGGTAAATGTCTGTATATTAAAAGTCAGCAGCTACAGTATATGTAGCTGCTAGCTTTTAATTTTTTGAGAAATGACCGGAGCTCCCACTTTAGAAATGTCCTCTTTTTTTCATATAGCTATAACCATGTATTATATTTTAATAGTTTGTATCAGTTTTAGCAAAAATTGTGGAAGGGAAATATTTATTATTCTAGCAAAGTACAGGACTACAGTCTGTACTGTACCATATCATTGAATGCCAGCATAAGTATATAATAGGACATTACTAATCAAAATGCAGAACCTTTGACTTTGACTTTGACACTCAGGATTCATGCTGTTCCCTTTGCGTTGCAACTCACAAGATAACATACACATTATTATTATTATTATTATTATTATACAGGATTTATATAGCGCCAAGAGTTTGCGCAGTGCTTAACAAAATGAAGGCAGACATTACAGTTACATTACAATTTGGTACAAGAGGAATCAGAGGGCCCTGCTCGCTAGAGCTTACAATCTAGGAAGGAGGGTCAATTGATACAAAAGGTAATAGCTGTGGGGGATGAGCTGATGGAGAAGGTAAAACAGTGTATTAGTTAGAAGCAGGATAAGAGAAGGGTTTTCAAGGATCGTGTAAAGATGGATAGATTAGGGGACAGTCGGACATATTGGGGTAGGGCATTCCAAAGGATGGGAGAGTCTCTCGAGGAATCCTGTAGGCGAGCATGGGAGGAGGTGACAAGGAAGCTAGCAAGCAGGAGGTCTTGGGAGGACCGAAGAGAGCGGCTTGGTAGGTATTTTGAGATTAGGTTAGTGATGTATAGACAATGAATCGAAGAGGTCTGGATGGCCGCACTTCCGTGGAACACCTTTATTGTAGTAAAATGTTGCAGGTCACATCAAGGTGGATACATAGGACAAAAAACAGCTAATGCATTTCACATCAATGGATGCTTACTCGCTAGGAAACAATTATTACAACTGTGGTATATATAGAAAGGTGAGTGATCAAAAACATGTATAACACCTGGAGATTAAACTCTAAGCCAAGCAAATAAAGACCACACCTCCCAAAGCTCATTTAGTTGTAGTAACCTGTGAGTGCCCAAATATAATGACAAGAAAACGAAAAAATTTAGTTAAATATAATAATATAACAAAACAAGATCAAAAAAACATTAATGCATTTACATAGAATAAAAAATAAAAAATAAAGAATAAAAAATAAATTCATGTAAAGCTGGGCAATCGCAAGAAACAACACGATGTTACAGCACAAAGATACATTGTAAGATACATTTATATTATTGTAGCAGTTATAACCTAAACCCATGCAAATGCAGAGAAGGTAAAACACCTTGAATATTACTATAGATGTATCCACTGAGTGGAACAATATTTAATATTTAATATCAAAGCATCATGCGTGCTGGATCGTGTTTTCTTTGCGAGTCAACATCCACACAGCAGACTAACATCCAAAAACACTAATAACATAGCACTGACACTGGAATATACAAAGGTGAAATTGCCAGGAACCATCCGAAAAAACAGATAAAGTTAGTGGCAACCCATCCCAAACCAGATGTCTAAAAAACATATTTAAACTAAAGGGTGTACTGGAGTGTGGATAATAACAGAAGACTCAAACATATGACTGAGATGTACCGTGGTTTATAAAACAAAAACATATGTGTACATATATAACCCCAAAAGAGAATCTCATGCCAGAAACAGAAGAAGAAAAAACTGTATATGTATATTATTTGACCAATCCGACCACAATATTGACATTATTTAAGATCCGTAAATACAGGAAAAATGTGGTTTAAAAGGTCAGGTCATATACTATTTATAGATGTTGTCAAAAATCCGACTCAAAACCAGAAATAAGAGCTGCAAAACGAAAAAGGAAGGAGCAGAAAGACCACAAACAAAAAACAAAAAACAAACAACAAAACGAACAAACAACAATAAGCTCAGCACCAAAGGTGCAGTGCATTGATGGGGGCCAAATTCTCTCTGTCCCTGGCCAATTTGTACATGGGGTGGTGGGAAAAGCACCGCATCTTCGGGGCTGGTGGCCCTCGTCGTTCTGATACCATTTTTTACTGTCGTTATATCGATTACCTCCTGTTCATTGTCTCCAAACCTGTTAATGACTTCAATGATTGGCTATCTTATTTAAATGATAACGACCTCAATCTAAAATTTACAGGAATCATGAATTCCAGCACAATAGATTTTTTGGACGTTAGGCTCACTGGTGTGGATGGTAAGATAAATCATTTTTGAAAAAAAAAAATCATTTTTGAAAAAAAAAAAAAATCATTTTTGAAAAAAAAAATAATCATTTTTGAAAAAAAAAAATCATTTTTGAAAAAAAAAAAAAAATCATTTTTGAAAAAAATATTATCAGGAGTCTAAACTTATGGCAGCTAGATTCAAGTCTCGGGGGTATTCAAGCTCGATCATTGATCAAGGTTTTAATATTGCTAATCAAATCCCCAGACATAAATTACTTACTGATAAACCCTCTGGGAAGCACATGAAGTCTAATATTCCCACGTTTTTCACTTCGTACAGTGAAGAGTTTGTTAAAATCAGAAAAATAGTTAATAAATATATTCCAATATTGCATCATGACCCTATATACTCCCATATTCTCCAAAAGGGAATTCGCACGGTTTCCAGAAGGCCCCCATCCCTAGGTGGTCTTTTATCGCCCAGCCTATTATCTAGTGCAGCAAGATCTAACACCTGGCTATCTTTTCAAGGCACTTTTAAGTGTGGGAGACATGGATGTGCTTACTGCTCGTTCATTCAGAAAGGTGACAGTGTGGTATCAGCCTCTACAGGTCGTGTACACAAATTGCGTTCATTCATAAATTGCAATACACGTTACATTGTGTACGCTATTACCTGCACGGAAAGTACAATACGTTGGCAGGACCACACGTAGGCTAAAGGATAGGCTTTATGACCATCTCCATGATATCACCAAAAATCACCCAACTAATGTAGCACGGCATTGGAATGTCCATCTTCAGAGGGACACCACTAGTCTTGCTATTCAGGGACTAGAGAAAATTAAAAGACCACCCAGAGGAGGAGATAAGTTTAAAATTCTGTGCAAACAGGAGGTCAAATGGATTTTCATTTTAGACACTCGTCAGCCATCTGGGTTGAATTATGAATGGGATGTATCCCATTTTTACTAGCTGCACTTCGAGGTTCATTCATTATACTTTCTTGTACATGATTCCTCATAAATTATGTATTTCTATGCTGATGATGATGTTGTGCTTAGTTTTTGGTTCCATAAGAAACATATTTTATTTATGGTCACAATATAGAAACTTAGCATTTTTCTGTCTCATAAAATATGTATCTCAATGTTCATGATGGTATTTCGTTTCGTTTTTACATTTACTTTTAACATTATAAATTTCATCAACATCGTTTTGGCTTTTTGGCAACCAAGGATTGCAGCGCATGAGGTGAGACTCCTCTCTTCTTAGCGCTGCAGCCTTGTGCTCTAGCCTAGAGCCCACAGTCTGTGATTCTTTACCCTTTTTAGCTTCATATGGCTACATTATAGCGGGATGTTCTTTTTTTGGCTTATAATTCAATACACGGATGTCAATGTTGATGATGGTGTTTTACTCAGTATTTATACTCAATACCTTTAATGTTATAAGATTCCATCAATGATATAAGGTCCCGGTTACAACATATTGTGGCTGAGATGTTTTGGGTTTTGGTTTCCAGCAATCTAGGTTTGCAGTGCATGAAGTGAGACTCCTCGCTCCTTAGCGCTGAAGCCTGGCATTTCAACACACAGTTTGCTATCCTTTACCCCTATCAGTAATACACCATATGTATATGGATTTTCAATCTGAGCTTATTGTTGCTTGTTCATTTTGTTGTTTGTTTTTTGTTTTTTGTTTGTGGTCTTTCTGCTCCTTCCTTTTTCGTTTTGCAGCTCTTATTTCTGGTTTTGAGTCAGATTTTTGACAACATCTATAAATAGTATATGACCTGACCTTTTATACCACATTTTTCCTGCATTTACGGATCTTAAATAATGTCAATATTGTGGTCGGATTGGTCAAATAAAATACATATACAGTTTTTTCTTCTTCTGTTTCTGGCATGCGATTCTCTTTTGGGGTTATATATGTACACATATGTTTTTGTTTTATAAACCACGGTACATCTCAGTCATATGTTCGAGGCTTCTGTTTTTATCCACACTCCAGTACACCCTTTAGTTTAAATATGTTTTTTAGACATCTGGTTTGGGATGGGTTGCCACTAACTTTACCTGTTTTTTCGGATGGTTCCTGGCAATTTCACCTTTGTATATCCCAGTGTCAGTGCTATGTTATTAGGGTTTTTGGGTGTTAGTCTGGTGTGTGGATGTTGGCTCGCAAAGAAAACACGATCCAGCACACATGATGCTATGATATTAAATATTAAATATTGTTCCACTCAGTGGATACATCTATAGTAATATTCAAGGTGTTTTACCTTCTCTACATTTGCATGGGTTTAGGTTATAACTGCTACAATAATATAAATTTATCTTACAATGTAACCAGTTATCTATCTTTATCTTTGTGCTGTAACATCGTGTTGTTTCTTGCGATTGCCCAACTTTACATGAATTTATTTTTTATTCTTTATTTTTTATTTTTTATTCTATGTAAATGCATTAATGTTTTTTTGATCTTGTTTTGTTTATATTTAACTAATTTTTTTCATTTTCTTGTCATTGTATTTGGGCACTCACAGGTTACTACAACTAAATGAGCTTTGGGAGGTGTGGTCTTTATTTGCTTGGCTTAGAGTTTAATCTCCAGGTGTTATACATGTTTTTGATCACTCACCTTTCTATATATACCTCAGTTGTAATAATTGTTTCCTAGCTATGAGTAAGCATCCATTGATGTGAAACGCGTTAGCTGTTTTTTGTCCTATGTATCCACCTTGATGTGACCTGCAACATTTTACTACAATAAAGGTGTTTTTCCATTGAAGTGCGGCCATCCAGACCTCTTCGATTCATTGTCTACTCATCGTGCAGAGCCGACACCTGTGTGGCTGTGGGAGTATATCTTACACATCTTATATGGCTTAATGGTTGTTATCCTGGGAGCGGTTTTGCTGTTTCTTTCGTCTACATATCTAGGTTAGTGATGTAGCTGGGGGCAGAGTTGTGGACGGCTTTGTAAATTATTGTTAGTACTTTGAATTTTATTCATTGGGTGAGTGGAAGCCAGTGCAAGGATTGGCAGAGAGGGGTGGAGGACACTGAACTGTTAGTAAGGTGGATGAGTCTTGCAGCAGCATTCATTATGGACTGAAGGGGGGATAGTGTATGTAAAGGTAGTCCAATAAAGAGTGAGTTGCAGTAGTCGAGGCAAGAGATGACCAGGGAGTGAATTAGAAGCTTGGTGGCATCATTGGTTTAAAAAGGGGCATATACTAGAGATGTTTCGGAGGCTGAGGCGGGGATGATCAACTGTATCAAATGCAGTGGAGAGGTCCAACAGTAAAAGTATGGAATAAAGACAGTTGGTTTTAGCTGTTAGTAAGTTGTTTGTGAGTTTTAGGAGAGCAGTTTCTGTGGAATGCTGTGGATGAAATCCAGACTGAAGGGGATCAAGAAGGTTATTCTCAATGAGATGGTCACTCAGTCGGTTGTAGACTAAACGTTTAAGGAGTTTGGAGGCAAAAGGGAGTAAGGATATGGGTCTTAGGTTGTTAAGATTGGTATGCGAGTGACTAGTGCATGTTTCAGAAAGTTGGGGAAGATGCCAGTAAAGAGGGAGAGGTTGAAGATATGAGTTAAAGAGTGTAGGATAGAGTCAGAGGGTGACCGTAGTATTTAAGAAGGCACGGGGTCCAGCGGGCAGGAGGTTTGAAAAAAGTTTATTGACTTCTTCTGTAGTAGTTGGGTTAAACAAGAGTTTTGATTGTACAGGAGGACAAAGAGTGTAAAGTGAAAAAAAGAGCGTCGCCCTGGGATGTTAAATGAGGTGGTCACAGTTAGCCACTGAGTAATAAGAGTAATAGCAGTATAAATGTTTATTAAAATTTATGTACATACATGGATAATATAGCATATTAGCTCAGCCAATGGTTTTGGACATAATAAAGACAATAAATAAAGTTGATACAAACGTTATACAATGCAGTATATACAAATGCACGCATCAGGAAAGCTGACACGCCTTTTGCGAGATCATTGCTCGCTCATCAGGGGTGGATGCGAATGAGATGTATCTAAATAGACAAAAGATGTGTCACAGTGGTAAATGTAAGAACAATGGCAGAATGGGCCAGAGCAAAACAGGCCAATACTTACCAATGAATGAAACCAGAACCCCCAAATGGACGACAGCAGCCAGAGTATGGCATGGGAGCTGCGGGGAGAAGACGGACACGGGTACCCCCAGGGGGGATGCCAGGCAGCAGACATGGCATAGGTGAAGGTGAATGGTTCTAATTGTCTCAGTATGTAGCTTGATAGATATCAGTTGTAAACATAGATGTATATGTCTCAATTATTTGCCAAATTTAGTAAGATGAACATCAAGCTATATAATGTAATAATATTTTTGTATGAGAGCATGTATACTAAGTGTATATAAGTATGTATATGTATATAAGTATATGTGTCAAGCTTTACTAAAAAAGCAGAGTAGACAAAAGTTGTACAATTATTTGTATAGAAACATATGTGGACTAACCTGATCCAATAATGGAGCAGACATAGAGACCATGGGTAAGAAAGTAAATCCTGAAAAAATGTGTTTGTCTGGGAAAGAAAAAAGGAAATGTGTGAAAAGCAGTTTTATAATAGAAACAAAAAAGTGCAGGGAAGGCAGATGAAGCACCAGGTGAGTGCTAGGGTGGGGAGAGTGTATTTACCTTGATGTGCAGGCAGCTGAACAGCAATGGAAATCTCTGTGGTATGCATAGTATTGGTGAGTGAAGAAAGTGATCTCAGCCATGTCTCACCCCTGACTTATATCCCTGAAGGTGTCCAGTCCACTCCGCCCCCAACGCCATGCGAGGATGGATTGGTGCGCAGTGGATTTCCGTCCATCCAAGATGACAAACTGCACTGCCACTGGGTGACAGCGAAACTGCGGAAGCCACCCAATGGGTGTAGGAGCATAGCGCCGATATGCCGGTGGCCCCTCCATAAAGTCCATAGGACGAGGGGGTGGGGAGCAGGAGACAAGAATCTCCCTTAGCATATCACAGCTCCCATGCCAGACAAAAAACCACCAACCGCCAGAGGAGACAGCAAAGGACACAAAGGCCACAGAACACCACCACTGTTGGAGGCAAGGTCAAAGGCTAAAACATGTATACGAAATGTATTTGTGAAAACTGTGGCTAGTGGTGACAGCAGGCCAGTTTTGGGCTAAATGGGTGTCTTCCACCCGGGTTCAATAGAAACAAAATAAAATAAAAGGTCTGCAGTCACCAGTGATGCACCTCCATCCTTATATACATATGCAAAAAAGAGAGTCGCCCTGGGACTTTAAATGATGTGGTCACAGTTAGCCACTGAGCAACAAGAGTAATAGCAGTATAAATGTTTATTAAAATTTATGTACATACATGGATAATATAGCATATTAGCTCAGCCAATGGTTTTGGACATAATAAAGACAATAAATAAAGTTGATACAAACGTTATACAATGCAGTATATACAAATGCACGCATCAGGAAAGCTGACACGCCTTTTGCGAGATCATTGCTCGCTCATCAGGGGTGGATGCGAATGAGATGTATCTAAATAGACAAAAGATGTGTCACAGTGGTAAATGTAAGAACAATGGCAGAATGGGCCAGAGCAAAACAGGCCAATACTTACCAATGAACGAAACCAGAACCCCCAAATGGACGACAGCAGCCAGAGTATGGCATGGGAGCTGCGGGGAGAAGACGGACACGGGTACCCCCAGGGGAGATGCCAGGCAGCAGACATGGCATAGGTGAAGGTGAATGGTTCTAATTGTCTCAGTATGTAGCTTGATAGATATCAGTTGTAAACATAGATGTATATGTCTCAATTATTTGCCAAATTTAGTAAGATGAACATCAAGCTATATAATGTAATAATATTTTTGTATGAGAGCATGTATACTAAGTGTATATAAGTATGTATATGTATATAAGTATATGTGTCAAGCTTTACTAAAAAAGCAGAGTAGACAAAAGTTGTACAATTATTTGTATAGAAACATATGTGGACTAACCTGATCCAATAATGGAGCAGACATAGAGACCATGGGTAAGAAAGTAAATCCTGAAAAAATGTGTTTGTCTGGGAAAGAAAAAAGGAAATGTGTGAAAAGCAGTTTTATAATAGAAACAAAAAAGTGCAGGGAAGGCAGATGAAGCACCAGGTGAGTGCTAGGGTGGGGAGAGTGTATTTACCTTGATGTGCAGGCAGCTGAACAGCAATGGAAATCTCTGTGGTATGCATAGTATTGGTGAGTGAAGAAAGTGATCTCAGCCATGTCTCACCCCTGACTTATATCCCTGAAGGTGTCCAGTCCACTCCGCCCCCAACGCCATGCGAGGATGGATTGGTGCGCAGTGGATTTCCGTCCATCCAAGATGACAAACTGCACTGCCACTGGGTGACAGCGAAACTGCGGAAGCCACCCAATGGGTGTAGGAGCATAGCGCCGATATGCCGGTGGCCCCTCCATAAAGTCCATAGGACGAGGGGGTGGGGAGCAGGAGACAAGAATCTCCCTTAGCATATCACAGCTCCCATGCCAGACAAAAAACCACCAACCGCCAGAGGAGACAGCAAAGGACACAAAGGCCACAGAACACCACCACTGTTGGAGGCAAGGTCAAAGGCTAAAACATGTATATGAAATGTATTTGTGAAAACTGTGGCTAGTGGTGACAGCAGGCCAGTTTTGGGCTAAATGGGTGTCTTCCACCCGGGTTCAATAGAAACAAAATAAAATAAAAGGTCTGCAGTCACCAGTGATGCACCTCCATCCTTATATACATATGCAAAAAAGAGAGTAGCCATGGGACTTTAAATGATGTGGTCACAGTTAGCCACTGAGCAACAAGAGTAATAGCAGTATAAATGTTTATTAAAATTTATGTACATACATGGATAATATAGCATATTAGCTCAGCCAATGGTTTTGGACATAATAAAGACAATAAATAAAGTTGATACAAACGTTATACAATGCAGTATATACAAATGCACGCATCAGGAAAGCTGACACGCCTTTTGCGAGATCATTGCTCGCTCATCAGGGGTGGATGCGAATGAGATGTATCTAAATAGACAAAAGATGTGTCACAGTGGTAAATGTAAGAACAATGGCAGAATGGGCCAGAGCAAAACAGGCCAATACTTACCAATGAACGAAACCAGAACCCCCAAATGGACGACAGCAGCCAGAGTATGGCACGGGAGCTGCGGGGAGAAGACGGACACGGGTACCCCAGGGGGGATGCCAGGCAGCAGACATGGCATAGGTGAAGGTGAATGGTTCTAATTGTCTCAGTATGTAGCTTGATAGATATCAGTTGTAAACATAGATGTATATGTCTCAATTATTTGCCAAATTTAGTAAGATGAACATCAAGCTATATAATGTAATAATATTTTTGTATGAGAGCATGTATACTAAGTGTATATAAGTATGTATATGTATATAAGTATATGTGTCAAGCTTTACTAAAAAAGCAGAGTAGACAAAAGTTGTACAATTATTTGTATAGAAACATATGTGGACTAACCTGATCCAATAATGGAGCAGACATAGAGACCATGGGTAAGAAAGTAAATCCTGAAAAAATGTGTTTGTCTGGGAAAGAAAAAAGGAAATGTGTGAAAAGCAGTTTTATAATAGAAACAAAAAAGTGCAGGGAAGGCAGATGAAGCACCAGGTGAGTGCTAGGGTGGGGAGAGTGTATTTACCTTGATGTGCAGGCAGCTGAACAGCAATGGAAATCTCTGTGGTATGCATAGTATTGGTGAGTGAAGAAAGTGATCTCAGCCATGTCTCACCCCTGACTTATATCCCTGAAGGTGTCCAGTCCACTCCGCCCCCAACGCCATGCGAGGATGGATTGGTGCGCAGTGGATTTCCGTCCATCCAAGATGACAAACTGCACTGCCACTGGGTGACAGCGAAACCGCGGAAGCCACCCAATGGGTGTAGGAGCATAGCGCCGATATGCCGGTGGCCCCTCCATAAAGTCCATAGGACGAGGGGGTGGGGAGCAGGAGACAAGAATCTCCCTTAGCATATCACAGCTCCCATGCCAGACAAAAAACCACCAACCGCCAGAGGAGACAGCAAAGGACACAAAGGCCACAGAACACCACCACTGTTGGAGGCAAGGTCAAAGGCTAAAACATGTATACGAAATGTATTTGTGAAAACTGTGGCTAGTGGTGACAGCAGGCCAGTTTTGGGCTAAATGGGTGTCTTCCACCCGGGTTCAATAGAAACAAAATAAAATAAAAGGTCTGCAGTCACCAGTGATGCACCTCCATCCTTATATACATATGCAAAAAAGAGAGTCGCCCTGGGACTTTAAATGAGGTGGTCACAGTTAGCCACTGAGCAACAAGAGTAATAGCAGTATAAATGTTTATTAAAATTAATGTACATGTATGGATAATATAGCATATTAGCTCAGCCAATGGATTTGCACATTATAAAGAGAATAAATAAAGTTGATACAAACGTTATACAATGCAGTATATACAAATGCACCCATCAGAAAACCCGACGTGCGTTTCGCGAGATCATTGCTCGCTCATCAGGGGTGGATGCGGATGAGATATATCTAAATAGACAAAAAGATGTGTCACAGTGGTAAACGTAAGAACAATGGCAGAGTGGGCCAGAGCAAAACGGCCCAATACTTACCAATGAACAAAACCAGAGTTTCCATCGCTGAATGTAGCTTGATAGATATCAGCTGTAAACATAGATGTCCCAATGATTTGCCAAATTAAGTAAGATGAACATCAAGTTAAATAATGTAATAATATTTTTGTATGAGAGCATGTATACTCTAGCATAAGTATAGGTGTCAAGCTTTACTAAAAAAGCAGAGTAGACAAAAGTTGTACAATTATTTTTATAGAAACATATGTGGACTAACCTGATCCAATAATGGAGCAGACATAGAGACCATGGGTAAGAAAGTAAATCCTGAAAAAATGTGTTTGTCTGGGAAAGAAAAAAGGAAATGTTGTGTGAAAAGCAGTGTTATAATAGAAACAAAAAGTGCAGGGAATGCAGATGAAGCACCGGTTGAGTGCTAGGGTAGGGAGAGTGTATTTACGTTAATGTGCAGACAGCTGAACAGTAATGGAAATCTCTGTTGTGTGCATAGTATTAGTGAGTGAAGGAAGTGATCTCAGCCATGTCTCACCCCTGACTTATATCCCCGAAGGGGTCCGGTCCGCTCCCCCCCAACACCATGCGAGGAAGGATTGATGCGCCAACGCATATTTGCATATGTATATAGGGATGGAGGTGTATCAGTGGTGACTGCAGACCTTTTATTTTATTTTATTAAGAGTGAAAAGTGAGGGAGATATCTGTAGAGTGGAGGAGATCTTGAGACTAATTTTCTCACTCTTATTTTTGAAGTGATTAGCAATTTCCTGGGCATTGAGTAAGTTAGTGGGTGAAGGTAATGGCGGACGAAGTAGAGCATTAAAGGTAGAAAAGACTTGATGCGGACTGCGTGAGAGGGTGTTAATGAGAGTGATAAAGCAAGTCTGTTTGGCAGCGTGAAGACAGGAATAGTGGAGGGCAGATTTATATTGGCTGAAATCTTGCTGTGACTTTGTCTTACGCCACAGATGCTCAAGAGCACGGCTCTGTCTTTTGAGCTTTTTGGTAATGTCTGTCTGCCAGGGTGACAGTGAACTGTTGTAGAGAGAAGTGGCCAGGTTGGGGCAGGACAAGGATGAGATTTTGGCATAGAGACAATCTGTAGCAGAAAAAAGAAGAGAAGAGTTAAGATGGCGAAGGTTTCTACGGGTAATTGTTTGGTAGCTGGAAGGCAAAGAGGAGGAAGACAAGAGAGAGTAAAACGAATAAGGTGATGATCAGAGAGAGGAAAAGGAATGTCGGAGAGGTTGTGTGGAGTGTATAGGCAAGAGAATATGAGGTCAAGGCAGTTGCCAACAGAGTGAATAGAAGCATTTGCCCATTGTTTCAGGTCAAAAGAAGAGGTTAGGTTCAGAAATTTAGAAGTAGCGGGAGTGTTAAGATCAACAGGGATGTTGAAGTCACCAAAAATGATTGTTGGGATTTCAGAAAAGAGAAAGTAAGGTAGCAAAGTGTCAGGGCTGGGCTCAGCCCTTACTTCTCTGAGCTTGCCACTCAGCTGTCAGCTAATTGCCAGCTGCTATCTCGCCACAGTTACTCAGCTGTTGATGATGTCCTGCTCGTCAGTCCTGCCTACTTAAACTGTCCAGCCCAGAGGATCTCTGCCTTCACCTTAGTCAACATCACAGAGACGCTCTCCTGCATTCTTGCTAAAAGACTTGCTTGGCTGACATCCCTTCTGGCTCCAGATCCTGCTTGCTGTTTGACTAGGCTCATCTCTGGCTCCCTGACGTTTGGCTTGTCTGACTATCCATTCCAGTTCCTGAACTCTGGCTATGTTTTGACTACATTTGTTCTATTTACTTTTATTATTAAACAAGTGTGATTTAACTGTACTTCTGTCTTGGTCTGATTTCATAGTTTCTGACAGTAGGTGAAGGCCATGAATTCAGAAGATACAGTCAATCCACTTGTTGGTAATATATTTTCCAGATTGGATGAGCAAGCTCACCGCATGGATCATTTGGCCATGGTGTTACAAAGGCTCCTGAGTCGCACGGCTCACCGTGAATCTCCCACTGTGGCTGCTCCAGTACAATCTGAGTGCAGGCCGTCCCTGCTGCTGCGCCAGTCTCTGTGCAGGCACCCGCCTCGAGTATTACATCTATAAGAGGTATGTCTGGTTTTGCTTCGCTTCCCCAGTGATTTAGGGGTGATTCAGTTCAATGCAGAGGGTTTCTCAACCAGGTTGAGATATACTTTGAGATGCTGCCCCAGGCGTTTCCCACGGACAGAAGCAAAGTAGGTTTTGTGATATCATTGCTTTCTGAGAGAGCCTTGGCCTGGGCAAACCCTCTATGGGACATGCAAAAACCTGTTGTCTTGAGTTACCCTGAGCTTGTGGCCTCCTTTTAAAAAGGTATTTGACGATCCCGTATGCTCCGCTTCTGCTGCCAAATGCCTCATGTCCATCAAACAGTACATCATCTCTTGACGGGAGACCCCTATAGCCTGCCCATGTGACTCATGAGATGGTTCTGTTGTTCATGGCCGTAGGGGCTCTTCACCATGAGATAATCCAATTCCAAGTTATTTCCTCACCTAAGTTTCCGCTAGTTATTGGTTATCCTTGGTTACAGAGGCACAACCCCTCTTTTGATTGGCTCCGTGCTGAGGTTCTCTCCTGATCGCCACAATGCAGTAATACATGCTTCCAGAAGGTAGCCAAGGTCCTGTGCACCTCTTCACTCTTCTCCCTGCCAGGGGAGTACCGCGATTTTAGCGATGTTTTTGACAAAGGTCAAGCAGGTAGTTTGCCTCCACACTGGCCGTATGATTGCGCAATTGACCTTCAACCTGGTGCCATACCCCCTCGTGGCCGGGTTTACGCTTTGTCGGTCTTGGAGGATAAGGCCATGGAGGAGTATGTTGCAGACACACTTTCTCGAGGTTTCATCCGAAAACCTTCGTCTCCTGCTGGTGCTGGTTTCTTCTTCGTGAAGAAGAAGAGTGGTGAACTGAGACCTTGTATTGATTATAGGGGTCTCAATCATTTCATGATTAAGAATGCCTATCCGATTCCATTGATTACAGAGTTATTTGACCGCCTCAAGGGAGCAACGGTTTTCATGAAGCTTGATTTGAGAGGGACATACAATCTCGTGAAGATTAAGGAGGGCGACCAGTGGAAAACTGTGTTTAATACCAGAACATGCCATTATGAGTACCTCCTAATGCCTTTTGGCCTTTGTAATGCCCCGGCAGTTTTCCAGGAATTAATTAACGATGCCCTCCGAGATTTGTCGCAATTATGTGTAGTGGTTTATCTCGATGATATCCTCATATTTTCCAAGTCCCTGGAGAGCCACCATGCAGATGGCTTGATGGGCTCTTTTCTTGTCAAGTTTTAATTACATTGTCTCATTCTTACCCGCTACTAAGAATGTAAGGGCTGACGCCTTGTCACAACAATTTTCCTAAACTTCCAAGTTGGAGTCGGTTCTGGTTCCTGTGATTCCTCCTGATCGTATTCTGGCTACAGTTCGCACCAGACTCACTTCTCCTTTGGATGACAAAATTCTTGCTGCTCAGGTCCATGCTTCACTTGAGAAACCTTGTGACCGCTGCTTTGTCCCAGAGAGTCTCGGTACTGCCGTGCTCCAGACTTACCATTCTCCCAAGGCTGCAGGCCACCCTGTGAAGAATCAATTCTTTTGGGCCATTTCCCAACAATTCTGGTGGCCTAGTCTACGTGCTGATGTAACCGCCTTCGTAGCTGCCTGTTCCGTGTGTGCTCAGAGTAAGACTCCACGACATCTTCCGGTGGGCCTCCTACAACCTATAACCAATGGAGAGAGGCCCTGGACCCACCTGTCTATGGATTTCATTGTGGAGTTACCCAACTCTCAGAGCAACACAGTTATCCGTATGGTAGTTGACCGGTTCTCAAAAATGTCCCATTGTATTCCACTCAAGAAGTTGCTCACTTCTAAGAAACTGGCTTCCATTTTTGCTCGGGAGATCTTTCGCTTAAATGGGCTACCCAAGGTGATTTTCTCGGACAGGGGTAGTCAGTTTGTGTTCCGGTTCTGGCGAGCCTTTTATGCACAGTTGGGAATTCAGCTTTCTTTTTCCTCTGCGCATCACCCGCAGTCTAATGGGGCCACAGAACGAGCTAATCTGTCCTTGGAGCAATTCCTACATTGCTATATTTCTGACCATCATAACAACTGGTCAGACCTAATACCATGGGCAGAGTTTGCTCACAATAGTGCCTTGAATTATGCTTCACGATTGTCCCTGTTTATGGCAAACTATGGTTTCTAACCTTCCATGTTGCCTGACTCATTTGTTCCGCAGAGTATTCCTGTGTTAGAAGAGCATCTCCGTGGTCTTCGTTCCACTTAGGCACAAGTCCAGAAGGCTTTGCGACATGCTAATGATAGGTACAGACTCCATGCTGACTGCAGACGCCTGCCCGCGCCTTCCTACCAGGTGTCTCAAGGATCCCATCCCCAGATTTGATCCTAGGATCGATGTATGTCTGCCTGTGTGTGAGATGGAAGGAAGTGTGTGATTTAGGTATGGTCGCCACCAGTGTCTCATCTAGACGTTAAGTCTCATTTTAATTATGTGTTGGAGAAGGGTGTAGTTTGTTATTATTAATGTGATCTATATATGTTTTTGGATAATCAATAAATGATATTTAGCATACACCGGCCTGTCCTCCTTGAAGAATTCTTTGGGCTTCTCCCGGCTTTTGTATGCTAACCTTTTCATTCAGAGGATAACCACCCCTAGAGGTTTTCTATTTAATTACCTGCATACCTCAGGCTGACGGTGTGAGCGGATCCATGTATTGGGTGAGGCTAATTAAAGGCGGTTTTCTAACCCCATCAGTTCTGTGCTAAATGGGATGAGCCATAGGTCTTTTCCTTTTCCCTTTTTTTGTAATATGAACATACACACTGACTGAGCGTGCTGCTCAGTGATCCCTGGGCTCCAGGAAGATACGCTGTAGTGTTCAGCAGGCTCCAGACCGGCTAAAGCATGTCCACACGTCGCCGTACTGCTTCACTCCCGCCTGGTGGTGGTGGAAAGAGCCAGGCTAACGGGTTTAGAGCATACTTCTTGGCGCAGAGTGCGGTTCCTGGGAGCGCAATTAAAAGAACCCTGGTTCAGGAGGGAAGAAGTCCGGCTCCCCTGATATAAGCGGGGATCAGGGAGGGTCAGATGTGATCCTCCCGTACAGCGTCGAGGAGTGACAGGCTTTGGAAGGGGTGTTGCAGCACATGGCAATGGCCAAATACCTCTGAGCCCAAAGCAGAGCTGCACAACCCCGGAAAGGGATCTCCCAGGAGAAGGAAGAAACACCTCGGGTCCGGAGGGGGAGTGTATTGGAGGGGACCGGAGTCTTAAGGAGGTGAAGGGAATCCCAGGAGGGACGGTTAAATCCCTGGAAATTGAAAGTTGTGGTACTACAAAACCCAACAGTGAATCAGCAAAAATGAGCAAAGGACTTGTGATGAATACAGAGACAGCCTCTACAGGGCAGGTGCAATATGTTAACCCTTTATATGGTGATTTTAATAATGAACTAAGTGCATCTCAATCAGAGTTAATAGTGTATCGGGATTTAAGAGAACATTTGAGAGCACTTCCTACAAAGAAAGACATTCAATTACTTATAACCGCTGTTGAATCATTCTGCAAACAGGCTGTGGAGTGGTTAAGGGAGGAAATACGAGCACTGGGACACAGAGTAGAGGAAATGGAGATGGGCCAGGATGATATTAGACAAGGAGTGGCTGATATTCAAGATATGGCAAAACATCATGAGGAAGTGTTGAATTCTCTGTTAGATCAAATGGATAATCAAGAAAATAGAGATTGTAGGCAAAATATACATATAGGGGCCTGCCTGAAATAAAACAACACTTTGAATTGCTTCCAAAGGTGATCAGTCTGTTGCAGTTAATTCTGGGGCCATCTGCACTGGATAAGATTTCAATAGACAGAGTCCATCGTGCCCTTGCCCCTACTCCCGCCAAAATGCAGAAAAACCAAGAGATGTAATTTGTAAACTACACAGATATCCAGTAAAAGAGGCCACCATGAAAGCAGCCCACAATAAATCCACAGTTGACTTTGAAGGTGCACAAATAGCCTTATTTCCAGATTTATCATATAGAACTCTTATGCAACGCAGAATAATTAAACCCTTGCTGGAAGTTCTACAAGCAGCTGATGTTAAATGTCGCTGGGAATATCCCTTTAAAGTTGTAGCAACCTGGAATTGGAAAACAGCAACACTTAAAACGAAAGATGATTTGCAACACTTCACAGAGGTGCTGGAGCTCCCCCTAGTGGACTTTCCGGATTGGAGATTAAATAACTACAAACCATCACTACAATGACCAGAACGATGGCAACAAGTGCCAGTTAAAGGTTGTTGGACAATTAAAGTGGATATGGATAAGACAGGACTATAATCCGATCATAGAAAGATATGCCTGAGTAGTGGTGTAAAATGAAAAAGGATAAGAGAAAAGGAGCAGATTGCTTAGAGTTGACTGGGGAGGGATGTTTTTTCCCCTCTGTTCCCTCTTAATCCCCCACCATCCTCCCTTTTTTTAAATCCCTTTTATTACCCCCCTTTTTTTAGGGAGGGAGATGGGGGAGGGGGGGAGATGTTTTTTCTCTCTGTCCTCTCTTAGTCCCCCGTCGCCCTCCCCCTTTTTTTGCCCCTCTAAATACTTTTATGTTTTCTCCCCCCCTTGGTGGGAATTTTTGAGGCAATACGCTGAAGTACCACAAAGGAAAAAAGGAAAGGAAGAAAAGAAAAAAAAATTATATAAGAATATAAATGGAAGCCCGGGGTGCACGAGGTACTCTGTTCATGTTTTTATTTATCTTTTCCCCAATAGGTCGGTCCCGAGACAAGGGACTTTGTTTTCTGCCAAAGGGCGGAAGGGGGGAGATTCCCGGGCACAGGTGGTGCACCTCTGCCCGGATTCACCCTCCTCCTAGGGAGATTTGCCACAGACAGTGGCAAATTAGGTTAGGGTTTTTAGATGGTTTTGTGTGTTTTTTTTCTCTTCTTCTTCTTCTTCTCCTCCCTCCTTCTTCTCATCAGATGCATCTAAGGCGAGAGAGCTCAGAAGGTTGGGCGCAGACACCGATCAGGCACAGCAGTACAATAAGAAACTCATGGGAGTAATGAGAGAATGGCAGGTAGAATGAAGATTGTATCGTATAATGTGAGAGGGCTTTGTTCGATTGGTAAGAGGGGCTGCCTCTGGCATGAACTGTGTCACATGAAGAAAGATTTTTTGCACGAGACACACTTTGTGGCAGGGTCAACCCCTCATATGCCTCTTTTTCCATATAATCAATGATTTCATGCACCTTTACCCATTCCTAGGGCTAGAGGAGTTACAATAGCCATACACAAACAGTGTCCCTTAGTATCCAAAACTGCAGTGTTTATCCTCATGACACATCACGGGAAGCACCTCCATGGTTAACAGAGGACAGAATTAAATTAGACTTGGGAAACTTAACATTAATAAATCACCGGGACCAGATGGCTTGCACCCGAGAGTACTTGGGGAACTCAGTCAAGTAATTGCCAGACCATTGTTCCTAATTTTTACTGACAATCTACTGACTGGAATGGTACCAACTGATTGGAGAAAAGCCAATGTAGCACCAAAGAAAAATAAATAATACCTCTAGCGGGATTTTTAAGGCAATGAAAACAAAAATATTGCTAAAATCAATTTATTTATTATTATACAACATTAAAAATGTGGGTAAATAGTTTATCCAGATGATAATGTGACTAAATGGCCATGAAACAAAGAGTAAAATAATTGCTCAAGCATATAGCAATTCTACAAAAACATCCAATACAAAGAAATGATGAATATGGAAAATTGGCTGTAATAACTTGAGAAGAAGTGTGATGTATCCCACTACCCAGTGTGGTCACCCTAGATGGCCACCCTGGTGTGTGGTAGTGGAATTCCAACGCGTTTCAACGTTTAGATCATAGTGATACAAGTCTTCTTCAGGGAAAATACATCACAATCTAAAGAAATCAGAAAACAAGACTATTATGAACTGTACAAATGACTACCATACATATCCCCTGCAAAAGTTGTATTCTTATGCGACTCACGCTCTCCCAAGGCAGCTCGATAGAGGGCTATATGCCAGAGGACCGGGAACACCCCACATCAGAAAGGCCCGGACTGTCCTAATACTCTACAAGGCGACTGGATGTAGGTAAACGATCCAAAAGTTCGGCGTCCTTGGCCTCAAAAAAAGTTTTGAAGGCTGTGTAGCACCAATATTTAAAAAGGGCCCAAAATACATCCCTGGGAATAACAGACCATAAATAGTATGTAAACTCTTGGAGGGGATGATAAGGGACTCTATACATGATTTTAGTAATGAGAACAGTATCATTAGCAGTAATCAGCATGGATTCATAAAGAATCGTTCTTGCCAAACCAATGTATTAGCCTTCTATGAAGAGGTGAGTTGCCATCTAGATAAAGGAAGGCCCATAGACATGGTGTATCTGGATTTTACAAAAGCATTTGACACAGTTCCCCATAAATGTTTACTGTACAAAATAAGGCCTGTTGGCATGGACCATAGGGTGAGTACATGGATTGAAAACTGGCTTCAAGGGAGAGTTCAGAGGGTGGTGATAAATGGGGAGTACTCGGAATGGTCAGGGGTGGGTTGTTGGGTCCCCCAGGGTTCTGTGCTGGGACCAATCCTGTTTAATTTGTTCATAAACAATCTGGAGGATGTGGTAAACAGTTCTATCTTTGTATTTGATGATACAGTGGAACCTCGGTTTGCGAGTAACGTGGTTAACGAGCGTTTCGCAAACCGAGCACTGTATTTCTAAAAATCCTAACTCGGTTTGCGAGTGTTGTCTCGCAAAACGAGCAGGAATCAGGCCAAAAGCGGTGTGCAGTACTGCTTTTGGCCTAAGGTGGGGGGCGCTGGAGCCGAGCAGAGCCAAAAGTCGCCGATCGGCGCAGTTTGGAAAGGCACGGAAAGGCCGAAGGACAGTTCGGCTGACCTCGGCAAACCTCGGAAAGGCTTGTGAACATTGGGGGGAAACCTCTGGGGGAATTTAGGATGGAAAAGGACTTGGGGGTCCTAGTAGATGATAGGCTCAGCAATGGCATGCAATGCCAAGCTACTGCTAACAAAGCAAACAGAATATTGGCATGCATTAAAAAGGGGATTAATTCCAGAGATAAAACAATAATTCTCCCGCTCTACAAGACTCTGGTCCGGCCGCACCTAGAGTATGTTGTCCAGTTCTGGACACCAGTCCTCAGGAAGGATGGAAATGGAGCAAGTACAAAGAAGGGCAACAAAGCTAATAAAGGGTCTGGAGGATATTAATTATGAGGAAAGGTTGCGAGCACTGAACTTATTCTCTCTGGAGAAGAGACACTTGAGAGGGGATATAATTTCAATTTACAAATACTGTACTGGTGACCCCACAATAGGGATAAAACTTTTTCGTGAAAGGGAGTTTAACAAGACTCGTGGCCACTCATTAAAATTAGAAGAAAAGAGGTTTAACCTTAAACTACCTAGTGGGTTCTTTACTGTGAGAGCAGCAAGGATGTGGAATTCCCTTCCACAGGCAGTGGTCTCAGCGGGGAGCATCAATAGTTTCAAGAAACTATTAGATAAGCACCTGAACGACCACAACATACAGGGAAATACAAGGTAATACTGACATATAATCACACACATAAGTTAAACTTGATGGACTTGTGTCTTTTTTCGACCTCACCTACTATGTAACTATGTAACTATATCCACAGAACTACGAGTAGATCCTGAGGGCCACTTTCTTTTTGTTAAAGGAAAGATCCAGGGCCAGTGTTATACTCTAGCTCAGTGATGGCGAACCTTGGCACCCCAGATGTTTTGGAACTACATTTCCCATGATGCTCATGCCCTCTGCAGTGTCATTGAGCATCATGGGAAATGTAGTTCTAAAACATCTGAGGTGCCAAGGTTCGCCATCCCTGCCCTAGCTACTATATATGCCCCCAATAGCCATACCGTTAAATTTCTAAAACTTTGGATATCCTGGGGAAATTTTGGGAAGGTCTATTGTTTATGGGAGGGGATTTTAACATTACCTTGGACCCTAGTCTGGACACCTCTTTTCGGGGAAAACCTTGGTGTCTCATAAGGCGTTAAGATATGTTAAACAGCGCCTTCACTCTCTGCATTTGGTGGACAGTTGGAGGGTGCTGCATGAGTGGGACAGGGGTTTCCGTTATTACTCCAAAATACACAATGTATATTCAAGGATCGATATTTTGTTGATCGATCAATATTATCTGAATTATGTAAATTCATCAACTATTGAGTCAATCGCCATGTCAGACCATGCTCCAATAATTTTAACGATATGCCTGGCATCGATTGGGAGCCTGGAAAGAACATGGCAATTGAATTAATCTATTTTGGATGATAAACAGAATGTGAAATCCTTGTCCCGCACACTAGCACTATACTTTGAGACCAATATATCAGAGGAGGTGTCTGACCAAGTTGTATGGGAAGCTCATAAGGCGGTCATCAGAGGAGAGTTCATTTCAATGGGTTCGCGTATTAAAAAAAAGAGACAGAAGGAAATGGTCGTGCTCTTAGAGGAAATACATAAACTTGAAATTAAACATAAGGCCCAATTAAAACCTGGGGACATGCAGAGACTGGATAAACTGCGGGCAGACTTAAAACAGCTTCTCAATCAAAAAGTTCAGAATAAACATAGATACTTTGCCCACCGATTCTATGAACAGGGGAATAAGGGTGGAAGACTATTGGCTAGACAACTAAAGAAACAACAGGATTCACGTCATGTTCACACTAGAAAGACAGGCGATAAACAGATAGTGGACTCCCAAGCAATAGCAGCTGAGTTTCATTGCTTTTATGCGTCTCTATATAACATAGACTCAGTTCCTGTGGGGGCGCAGGAGGGTGGATGTTTGGATAGAATTCGGGAATATTTTGAGGCCTCAGGGCTACAGGCCATTCCATCTGCGCCCTTGGAGGAAATAGAAAAAGCAATCTTCATTGAAGAGTTGGGCGGAGCTATTGCGGCTTTGCCATTAGGTAAAAGCCCAGGACCTGATGGTTTTACAAATATGTATTATAAAAAGTTTTCCTCAATCCTGTTGGTTCCTCTTTGTACATACCTTAACTCTATCTCAGTCTCTAACCCATTGCCTCCAGAGGCACTGTTGGCTTATGTGATGGTTCTCCCGAAGGTAGGGAAAGACCCTCAGTGCTGTGGCAGCTACAGACCCATCTCCGTCCTTAACTCTGACACTAAGCTACTGGCTAAAATTCTGGCCCTAAAGTTACAAGAACATATAGTTAAATTGATTCGCCCAGATCAAACAGGGTTTATGAAGGACCGAGAGGCTAGAGATAATACTATTTGGGCCATGCATGTATTGCATTGGATGCATAATGGACCAAACCAGACCCCGAGTGTAGTAATTTCAATGGATGTTGAAAAAGCATTCAATAGGGTGGGGTGGATGTTTATAGTAGGAGTTTTGAGGGAGATGGGTCTGAAAGAGCGGATGATGGGATGGGTGATGGCACTGTATGCAGATCCTAGAGCAAGGGTTAAAGTTAATGGTAGACTATCAGATTATTTTGAGATACGGAATGGGACTAGGCAGGGATGCCCACTGTCCCCATTGTTATTTGCTATGGTGCTGGAACCCTGCATACGATTAGGGGAAATAGGAAGATCAAGGGGATTTGTATTGGATCAACGGAACATAAGATCTCAGCTTACGCAGATGATCTACTGTTGTACCTCTCCTCAAGAGTCTTTGACGGAACTTTGACGGAACTGATGTTGAAAATAGACAGGTTTGGCATTATATCTAATTTTAAAATAAATATTGAGAAATCAATGTTGATGCCGAGCCATGTGCCTTTGAGGATGAGGGCCACCCTGCAACAATCTTTTCCTTTTGTTTGGCACCTTGATTCTATATTCTAATAGGGATCTATATCTCTTCAGATATATAGCGCCTATATGATCTAAACTATGGACCCTTGATGGCATCCATAATAAAAGACTTGAAAAAGTGGAGAAGTCATACTCTGACATGGTTTGGCAGGAAAAACGCACTTAAAATTAGTGTAATTCCCAGGCTTATTTACGTTTTACATACCGTACCCATAACACTCCCACAGATATTCTTTAAACGAATAGGAAGGGCTTTTATGACTTTTGTGTTGTGTAACCTGGGGGACAGGTAGCAGGTACAAAGCTCCCTGGGATGAGCAGTCTTTCAGGCACAGATACCAAATCCAGTGAAATAGTGACAAACAGTGCGGTGTCCACCTGTGACACACACAAGTCTATACACAGGTGCTGCACAGTGTTCCAAAAAAACAAATAGGAACAAAAATAGCCAAAACAAAACCTAGCCGTGTCTCGGCACTAACTAAACAATATTTACAGATCCTAACTACCAGGCTGAGCAAGCTTGTCAGCTTCCACATACCTTGTTGCTCTCCTACTCAAAAGTTGTCTGAGTATCCCAGGCCAAGAGCAAAGGCTGTCTGCTCATTTGAGCTTAAATTAGCCTGGGGGAGAGGACCAAGACCTGAACTGGACCATGGATCAGAGATCCCTGAACGTGTATGAGAGGAGCCTGGGAGATGTATAAACTCCAAACAGGAATTTTCCTGGCTCTCTCTGGGACTCTCTGCTACAGTTGGGAGATAAACATCCCAGGTTGGCACACGAGATTTTGAGGAGACCAAAACAGGAGGGTGGGTGGGACTCCCAGATATAGCATTTTATTACAGAGCCATGGCCCTGGTTTGTATAATGAGCTGGTGCCATGACTCTGTTAGTAAAATTTGGGTGCCCTTGGAGAAAACATTAGCAGGTAGTAACTTGTCCGGTGCCCCCTGGATTACGGTTTCTTATATGGGGTTTTCGGAATATGCATCACCATTAACGAAGACAACACTATCCATTTGGGATAGAATGAACAGTACGGGAAAGTTTGCCCCCCAATATCCCCTATAACACTATTGGAAGGATTTCCCTGGTTTTCCCCAGGAGAAAGGGAGTTTAGATCGCTGGGGAATGGACGGGATGGGTAATTGCGCTGGTGTGGCCCCACAGGATAAATTGCTTCCATTGGTGGATTTGGTTTGAATACTGGGGGAAATACCAATGGTTGTATGGAAATACCGTCAACTGACAGACTTGTTCAATAAGTGGAAGCACCAGATTAGGTCGGTGAACCCATTTACTACTTTTGAGGAATGGTGTGTTAACTTATCAGAGCCGGGTCATATGTTGTCTCGAATGTATAGGCTGGTTCTGAGCACCCAAAATATGACAACTCTCTATGTCATTCGAGAATGGGAAAAAGAACTGGGCTGTAATTTTACATCAGACCAAATTAAAAGGCTGATGGGAGCGACACACCATACTTCAATAAGTTCCCATATACAGGAGATGTCTTACAAATTACTGACAGGATGGTATCGTACAGCGGTTTGATTGGCTCAGATATATCCATCGGCGGATGGTACTGTAACTACTGGAGGGGATGTAACCAAAGGGGTTCATTTCTGCATTCATGGTGGCATTGCCCAAAGATGAAAGTTTTCTGGGAGGAGATAGCCCCTTGGATTAAGAAAATGACACTTAGACCTATAGAATTCTCTCCATTACATTTTCTTTTTCATGGCATGCCATCATCTGCTAGGTTCTATAAGAGAAGCGTTACTCCTCGTTTGCTAAATGCAGCCAAAATATTGATACCTAGATTTTGGAAACAGTCTGGATGTTCCACTATAATGAATTGGAAAAGGGAGGTAGAAAAAATAATGGAAACAGAGAGATGGATACATATGGTTAAGGACCAACAGAATAAATTTAAAGATACATGGGCAGGATAGTTGTATTACTCCTCAGAAATAGGGGTGGATTAAACCCTTTTGGGGGCAATGATGTATTATGGATTGGATAGACTGTGGGATGCATCTGGTGGGGGGGAATTGGGAGGAGGTGGGGTTTTTTTTGGGGGGGGGGGGTTTGTGTTGTTTCTTTTTTCCTCCTCTGATTGATGTCATTAAAGGAAGAGGATAAGTTATAATAGTAAATTAGGCACGGGATGGGCAACACGTAATGGAATCACACAAAGTAGGGTAGATTGAAATGAAAGGTGGAGAGGTATAAAAAATGAAATAGTAGAGTGAGATTATATTGAATTAAAACACTAAACATAATAGGACACGAAAATAGTAATAGGTCGCTGGAAATCCCCCTTCTTAATTATACTTTGAACAATGTTTTGCACAAATTGAGTTTTGGTTATGGGTAGGTAAGTGAGTGGGCTTTTTCCTTTTTTTCTTCTCTTTTTTTCTCTCTTTCTTTCTCTCTTTTGAAGAGGACATGATCAAGGACCCAGGGTGTTTTCTCGGTTGGGGTTAGTGTGGTGTATGTTAATGAAAAGATTTATATAAATATATTGTGTAATGTATATTTCTATGTTGTATGTTGGAATTTGTCTTAATAAAGAAAAAGTGAAAAAACAAAACAAAAACAATGAAGCAGTTGCAGTTAAAGGGGAAATTTGAAGGCAGCATAGATTACCATTTAAGCATGTTTAAAACAAAAAAAGCAGTTGCAGTTAAAGGTGGAATTTGAAGGCAGCATAGATTACCATTTAAGCATGTTTAAAACAATGAAGCTCAATGAAGCTCTCAGGATTCATGCTGTTCTCTTTGCGTTGCAATTCACAAGGTGACACACACATAGCCCCATATAGTTTCCCTTTACAAAACACTTTTATCTACAGTGCATAGATGTAAGCTGGCCACACAGGAAATAATGCTTTTTGTTCAGTAAAATGTATGGGTTTTGTTGTTGAATGAAAACAGACAAGTGTAGGCATTTAGAAAGATAACAGAGTAGACTCTTCTCATTTTGTAGAGCTTTACATCTCTATAATAGGTTGTATGTAGGTTCCTAACCTAGATTTTTTAAAATTATATTACAAATAAAAAAATAAAGCCTAATTGCATATATACTTAACTTTCCTGAGAAAGCACTGTTTGGTTTCATATACAGTGGTTGTATACATAATTCCCATATTAATATGTTAATTGCCATAAAAAGCCTTTGCTGAAATAAAACATATCAAATCTCATTTGATGACTGCCAAAAGGCATGTAGGAGACACACAATAAATATGATAATTAGATCAAAACATTTGGCCTGGTTGTATTTTGTTAATAGCATATTTCAGAAATGTGTTTAACATCAGGAATTTGAAAAAAGACTAATAGCACAATGGAAGTTCAAGGAAAACATATTTCAGTCTGCTAGGGACCTGAAACTGGGGCAGAACTTCAACTTTCAGCTTCATCGCTACAGTGGAGGCATATAAGACAAATATCTTATGCCCCGTCCACACGCTCGGATTTTCCGATGGAAAATGTCCGATCGGAGCGTGTTGTCGGACATTCCGACCGTGTGTGGGCTCCATCACACATTTTCCATCGGATTTTAGGACACATAAAGTTTGAGAGCAGGCTATAAAATTTTCCGACAACAAAATCCGATCGCGTCAATTCCGACCGTGTGTGGCCAGTTCCAACGCACAAAGTGCCACGCATGCTCAGAAGAAATTCCGAGACGGAACAGCTCGGTCTGGTAAAATTAGCGTTCGCAATGGATACAGCACTTTCGTCACGCTGCAATGTAAAAAATGGTTTAATACAGCGCACTCTCTTCTTCTTTATAATGTGAGAAGAATGAAGTATTTTTGCTGCTCATATTCACACAGACTTCTCACAAACTTCTTTCTTTATTATTTATCGGGATTCTCTCAATATATTTTAATTTGTCACATCTGACAACATTTTTTTTTTTGTTTTCTTTTTATTTATTTTTTTAAAGGTTGTTTTATTTTTTTTTGGGGGGGGGGGGTTGTATTTTTTTCAAGGCTGATCTTTGTTTTATTTTTTTGTTAGTTTTACTCCCTAATATTTTTGTGTGTGTTTTGTGTGTCAAGTTACCACAACACCATTGATATCTTATATTATTGAATCTCAATGAGATTGTTTGGTGTTGGTGTCCCTTGTTAATTTCACATTGTATTTTTGAAATGTACCTGAATCCTCACAAACAAACTGTCCTTTCTGAAGGAAAACACACATAGGCGAGTATAATTGAAACAAAAATACTTTATTAAGGACTCAGAACCAAACAAAGAGGGAGGCAACGCTGGAGAAACATCAGAAATTGGTGAAGCCTTGGACCCCCAGGGCAGACATCAATTATTTAACATCAAAATTGGTGGCCTGAGGAGTCCATATCTAAGGGAGTGCAGTCTGGTCCAGAAGTCCCAGAGATCCGAAAAGCAGCCGATGACATCTGTGTCCCCAGGCTGTGCTACTACAAGAGGCTGCATCTTTTGCCAGACCAGACTGAACCCAGGGACATCACTTTCTGGTCTTCTTTCCACGCTTCCTTCCTGGCTGTGGGTCTGGTGTTGGAGATGTGGCAGGAGGAGGAGTAGAACCTGGAGGAGGAGGAGGAGGAGGAGTAGGACCTGGAGGAGGAGGAGGACTATGTGTGAGGTTACAAATGTGGGTAGCAGATGTTATTTGGCCCCTCAACCCCTTATTGAGAGCTTCCAAAATTAAGGACTCACACAGGAGTCGTGGCCCTCCTCCATCTGCAGCATTTTGCAGGCAGTTATGCCAGCAAAGTCCTCCTCCACACTGTGGGGGCTTCTCAGGGCCTCAGTATCCTTCCAAAAGAGGCATATGGCAGCCTCCTCCAGGTTACTCCTCTTCCTGCCACTTTGTCTTTGCGGGTGTAGGGGAGGGACCTGGATATCAGGCAGCCTGCTTGGCCTGGCCACCTCCTGGCTGAGACTTCCCTGTGTATGAAAAAGGTACATGGTTTTAGTTTTTGCATCATCAATCACAATAATAAATTAGTACTCCAAACTAACATCTATTTTACATCATTGATTGGACAAGCAGAAATATTTAGAGGAATGCTATACCTGGCTCAAGCTGGGCTCCTCCACATGTTGCTGCCTGGAAGGCCCAGGTTGGGCATCAGAAGCCTCAGCTGGGGGGGGAGGAAGCATGGAAGGAAGACTGGAGAGTGCTGTCCTGGGTTCAGTCTGACCTGCCAGAAAATGCAGCCTGTCATAGTACCACAGCCGGGGGGGACATAGATGTCATCTGCAGCTCCTGATCTCTGGGAATCCTGGACCTTCTTGTGCTCCCTTAGATAAGTGCTCCTCAGGCCACCAATTAGGATCTTCAAATAGGTGATGTCTGCCGTGGGGATCACCGTCTTCACAAATTCCAGCAATTGATCCAGCGCTGCCTTCCTCTTTGTTTGGTTCTTATATTCAGGGTGGTTTATCTCCCTTAGACAGGGCAGCTCCCTGAACATATCAATGAAGATTGGCATAAAGTCATTGTCTTTCAAGATATCCATTTTCACTGCAAGACACAACACAAGACAAACCCTAATGTCAGCCTAAAGTCTTCTAAACTTGTGCAAATACAGGCCTCAATCTAGAAGCAGTATAGGCCCAATGTTAAATCTTACCTTCGTTATCATGATCGGCGCCTCCGTTACACCTTCCTCAGCTCACAGATCGTACGTACTACGCACGCGTGTTACGCTTTATAGACACTGCGCATGCGTGAAACTCCGCCCGCCCCTGATGTTCTTTCTAGTCTTTTCCCCACCCCTTCACGTTCGGCGCAGTGGGGAAGAGCACATGGCGGAGTCAGAGCAGGTGTCTGATATTTACACCAACGAGGAGGAGGAGGAGGAAAGCCTGGAGCCTGAAAAGTCCCGATCCAGAAGGAGACGATTTAAGGCATCAAATATGTCCTTTGAGGAGATGTTGGAGATGGTCGACATCCTGAAGAGGGCCGACTATGACGGGAAGTATGGACCTTACTCCAACCCCAATGTCTGAAAGGCCAAGATCATGGCCAAAGTGGTCAAAAGTCTTCACCGGAATTTCGGGGTACGTCGATCGAAAGATCAGCTCAGGAAGCGGTGGTCGGACCTTAAATTAAGAAAACACGAGCAGTACAGAAAGATCTGGAGAGTGCTGCAAAAAAGTAAGTAGTTGTGCTGTGTTCCTATTCTTTTTGTCTTTATTACGTTCGTGCTGCTCCATGTGCTTTTCTTAACTGTTGTACAGTTTAAAGTGTCAACTTTCATGTTCATGGGCACATTATTCGTTCGTATCAAACAGTTTTCTTTCGGCCTATAAAACACCATTGTTTGGGCCATATGCATTTGCCAAAAATTTTTAGGGCCTACTTGTCTGAAAATAATTTGGTTGTGTAGATGTGTTTGTTAATAGAATGAAAGGCAAACTAGATTCTGTGTAAGGAGAGGACACTCAGCAGCTGGTTACACATCTGGACGCTGGAGCACTAGTGTGGGACACAAGAACACCCTTTTTATTAGGGGCCCACACAGGTGCTCCAGTGTATACTATAGGGGTGTCTCCATCTGTGAAGCTTGTACAAAACAGGTAAAGTATTCAAGCTTGACAAAGGACACTAAAAATTCTACATCTTGGAACTCAGCCAAAATAGACAATTGTACCCCACTTCAAAGCAATGTTTCATATTTATAGTTCTTCCCCCAAATATCTGTGTGCTAAGTATACAATTTTTTTTTTTACATACGGGAGAAAAGACTCGGAGGACACCCCTCATCCGAGGAGACCAGAGACCCCCCCCACCTCTGGAAGAACTGGAAATCCCCCAAAGACAAGAAGAGCAGGAGGAGGAAGACGTGGTGGAAATTGGCACCACAACAGGTGAGTGTCTGCGACCACAGGCTCAGGTAAGAGATGGATGCCGGCATATTTATAATACATGTTTTTTTTTGGTTTCTATCTTTTTAGGTGATCGTGATGTTGTGGATCCAGATCCTTTCACCTCGGAAAGTGCACAGATCCTGATCGGGGAGATCATGGGGTGTAATGTTGCATTGGAAAACATCAAGAAAAACATCAATGATGTTCTTCAAAAAAATAAGAACATCATTGATGTTTTGGGGAGAGTTTAAAACCCCTCCAAATCCCTTTGTTTTATGGTTTACTACAATTTTAACATTTTTTGTCAAATAGTTGAAAAAACAAATTTTGAGGATGCACACAGTGTGTCAACATGTGCTATCTGCCATCACAGGAGATCAAGGGACACGTTTTGAGGATGCAACCCCTTCCTCAATAATAAAGTAGCTGAGAGGAAGGGGTTGCTCCCCCAAAACACGTCCTTTGATCCCCCGTGATGGCAGGTAGCACATGTAGACATTCGTAAATTTGTGTGCATCTTCAAAATTTGGCTTTTCCTGGGGTGACTGCACCCCATCTGAACGCAATATCAAACACAGTTCCTAAATACTCATGTCTGATATTGCCTTCAAGTTCTACCAAATGTGAACTTTGTAAGTTCAAGATTTGTGTCTTTCTTGTTGGTTTTAAACATGCCTGTTTTATCTTAAATTGACATTCTACTTTTTCTAATGCCACCCCAAAAATTGTTATACAACAAACATGTTGGTTTGTTTTAAAAACCTTTTCTAAATGCACATGTGATTGTGCAGATATTAAAAAGATTGTTAATCAAGAATGTGTGGATTATTGTCTCAACGCTCCAACACTTTTGTGGTGCTCTAATTGCTGCTTTCTGTGACAATGGGGGTTATTTCCTAAGGGCAAATCCACTTTGCACTACAAGTGCAGTTTCAAGTGCACTTGTAGTGCAAAGTGTCTTTGCCTTTAGTAAATAACACCCAACAGTGCTTTGTAAGGTTACACAATTACGCCATTTTCAGGACTCCACACATTTCTGTCAGGGTCAGCTAAAACAAACACAAGCAGTAAATGTCACCAAAGATTTGCTTAATGTTTTTTTTTATTTTATAAAGGTTTCACACATTGTCTGGCATATTGATAGCCCCCCTACCCGCAAAGAATTCAAGGTATTTTAGCCGGACATCACGGGCACTCAGGGAGGGCAAGCCAGGACGGCCACTTTCAAGCGCCGTCGGGGTTGGTTCATTTTGAATTCCGGCTTTAGGCCCAACTGAGCCGGCATAGTTGGCAGAATGTTGCCGTAAAAAGTTGTGTAGAACACAGCACGCCAGGATAATGTGATTCAGTTTGTACTCCGCCATATGTATGGGTGTTAGAAATAGGCGGAACCGGCTGGCCATGATTCCAAACGTGTTTTCCACCACTCTTCTGGCTCTGGCCAGCCGGTAATTAAAAACCCTCTGGTCCGGGGTGAGGGTCCTCATCGGGAATGGCCGCATAAGATGGTCCCCCAGCGCAAAGGCTTCATCCGCAATGAAAATGAATGGGAGTCCACATTGTCTTCTGGAGGTGGCAAGTCCAAGCTGCCATTCTGGAGACGCCTGTAGAACTCCGTCTGGGCGATGACTCCACCATCGGACATCTGGCCATTCTTCCCCACGTCCACATACAGGAACTCATAAGTAGCCGACACCACCGCCAACATCACAATACTATTGAACCCCTTATAATTATAATAGTACGACTCCGAGTTGGGTGTTGGGATGATGTGGATGTGTTTCCCATCAATTGCCCCTCCGCAGTTAGGAAATCCCACCGCTGGGCAAAGTGGGAGGCCACAGTCTGCCATTCCTGTGGCGTGGAAGGAAACTGTTGAGGAAAACAAAAAAAAATTAGGCTTTTTGCATATAAACATGGAAAGCAGATTAGACACAAACATTCTTGGCCAACATCAAGATAACATTTATTTATCGGAATTTTTAAAGACCAAAGTATAAGGTACAACTATAATATTCCCCCCCCTCTCATGGGCCATTTCTAACATTATGGGGGGGGGGGGGCTCTTAGCCAGGTAACCCTCTCCACTTCATTGAGAGATGAATGCCTAAATAATGGGTATTACTTTGAACAGCCCCTCCTTAGTTACACTATTGGCAGCCCACTGGACAGGTAAGAAGTGTCATAATACAAAGTTATAAATACACACTGTAAACATTTGAGCACATTTGGACATTCTGCTATTACCTATCAAGATAATAATAGGATACAAAAACTTGAAACAGTACCATTTAAAAGTATACAGGCAGGCCCTTGCACTACATTCTTTGGGGAATTCATCCATAAATCTGACCACTAAAGAGATGGGTATAGTGTGTATGGGTTTGGCAAAGTCAGCAGATAGATGATTGAGGATAGATAGAGAATTGTTATCAGCTGACTTGGGGCAGTTGGAGGGAGGGAGGGTTCCAAATGATTTGGGGACCCCCAAAAAAAGCCTATGGCACTCTGCCTGAATTTAAAGCACAAATCACATTTAAAAACATTTTAGGGTGTGTTTGTGTTAAAGCACTACTATGAAGCTGATAAAATACATTGTTAAGTGACTACATGAGGTGAATATAGGGCCAGGAGAACATGCTGGGGAGGTAAGTGAAGGCAAATATGTATGAAGGACCAAAAAAATTACATAAAAATCCAGCATGCATGAGAACAAAGGGGACATTCACAGCATATTACAATCATGGTAATTAGGGAATGAGGAAAGAAATACAATATATTAGCAAACATTAAATACAATAAAATGTGATGTTAAAGGATAAAAATCTTACCTTAATATACTCCTTCTGCAGGACCTGAATGATGGAAGAACAGGTCTCTGGGATAATGATACCCAGAGCCTGGGGGGATATGCCTGTCGAGAACTTCAAGTCCTGCAGGCTTCTCCCCGTCGCCAAGTACCGCAGGGTGGCGACGAGCCTCTGCTCCAGAGTGATGGCTTGTCTCATGCAGGTATTCTGCCTGCTGATATAGGGGTCAGCAAAGCCAACAAACGGTGAAATACGGGGTCTGTCATCCTGAGAAAGTTCCTGAAATCATCAGGACTATTCTCACGGATTTCACGAAGCAAAGGCATGTGACAGAACTGGTCAACCAATTCTTGGTCCATGAACTCCTCCCCACCCTGTTCATGGACTGGACTTGTGTCAAGGTCAGGACCCCAACATCAAGCCCCCGCACAGCACGAACTCTACGAGGAGTACGTATACGCAACATGGCTAGAAAACGGTCGGCTGCTCAGAACGACGTAACAGAACGCACTGAAGAACAGCAAGGCCCGTGAAGAGCGACCAGAAAAAAAGTAACGAACTAACAAGAACACAATGACTAAGTCACGCGGAGCTTGCTTGCACGCTCTGAAGAGCAGATACAAACCCACAAGCACAAACTGAACAGCAGAAAAACGATCTGAAAACCACGAGTCTGAAAAAGCGCGAATCATCTCTCACCAAACTTTTACTAATACGAGATTAGCAAAAGGAGCCCAAAGGGTGCCGCGCTTGGTTCTGAACTGGCCTTTTCTAGTCTCGTCGTACATGGTTTATGTCACCGCGTAATTCCGACAACTTTGTGCGACCGTGTGTACGCAAAACAAGTTTGAGCCAACATCCGTCAGAAAAAATCCTAGGATTTTATTGTCGGAATGTCCGATCAATGTCCGACCGTGTGTACGGGGCATTAGAATGAGCAATTCAAATCCAGACCTCAATCTGACTGAGAGAATTTTAATCAAGCAGTAGCATAACTATAGCCAAAGAAGCCCACACAGCTGCTATGGGGCCTGAGAATGGTAGGAGCCCCTTGTTGGAAGACTGTTGAGTAGGGATGGGTGAACGGTTCAACCGATCCTTGGTTGTTCAGATGTTCTGCGAACACGAACAATATGCGATGTTTGTGGCAAATTCAAAAGCCGCCGGAACACCGTTAAAGTCTATGGGAAACTAACATGAAAAATCAAAAGTACTCATTTTAAAGGCTTATATGCAAGTTATTGTCATAAAAAAGTATTTGGGGACCTGAGTCCTGCCCCAGGGGACATGTATCAATGCAAACATTTTTTTTTTTAAAACGTCCGTTTTTTCGGGAACAGTGATTTTTTTTAATGCTTAAAGTGAAACAATAAAAATGAAATATTCCTTTAAATATCATGCCTGGGGGTGTCTATAGTATGTCTGTAAAGTGGCACATTTTTCCCATTTAGAACAGTACTGCAGCAAAATAACATTTCTAAAGGAAAAATTGTCATTTAAAACTGATCGCGGCTATAATGAATTGTTGGGTCTTGGCAATATCGATAAAACTCTTTGAAAATGGCTTGGTATGAATATTAAGGGGAACCCCGAACCAAATTTTTTTTTTAAATTGCGTGGGGGTCCCCCTAAGTTCCAAGATCATTCTAAGATCATTTTTATTGTTTCACTTTAAGCATTAAAAAAATCACTGCTCCCCAAAAAATGGCCATTTTTAAAAAATATTTTTGCATTGATACATGTCACCTGGGGCAAGACCTAGGTCCCCAAACACTTTTTATGACAATAACTTGCATATAAGCTTTTAAAATGAGCACTTTTGATTTTTCATGTTTGTGTACCATAGACTTTAACAATGTTCCTGTGTTCTTCTGAATTTTTTGCCTGTTCGGTATGTTTTGGTGCAAACCGAACCGGGGGGGTGTTCGGTTCATCACTACTGTTGAGGCATATTCAGTAGAAAAAGTGTGTGTATGCAGGTGGGGTGCAGTGTGGAGGGAACAACACACTCAGTCCCAGTGCAATGAAAGAACTTGTACTGAAATAATGCAAAGACAGTTCACAAATAACCTGATGGGAAGGCAGCCCAACTGGGAACACTCACAGTTCCAACAGCATGTAGAGAGCAGGATGAAGCCAAACTGACAACGCCCATAGAGAGGGGAAGAATGCAGTCTGGGTGTCTTGTGTCCAAACAGGCAGGTGTCCAGAGAAGTTGCGAGCCCTAAGCTTTTTCTTCTCATTAGGAACCTTTCCCTTCCACTAGCCCTGTCCCTACCAGGTGGGGTACCTGTCCCTACTCTACCAACTCGCAAATGTGCACCAAACCTGGGAGCCAGGGCTTTCAAAAGGCTCTGCCTGACCCAAGATGGCTATAGAGTAACTTGGGTTGGCAGCATCCAATGGGATAGCTTCCCCAGTGACCCAGGAAACTATAGAGGAAACCTGTCTCTCCTGACTTCCTCTTAAACTGCAGTGCCACTGTGGGAGAGTGCCACCTGCAGTGGAGAAAGTAGAGTGCACCTGCCTACATGTATGTAAAGATGATATGTATTCAACACCTCATTTGGTGTTGA
The DNA here is from genome assembly GCA_037952925.1 of Lithobates clamitans. Lineage (NCBI taxonomy): Eukaryota > Metazoa > Chordata > Amphibia > Anura > Ranidae > Lithobates > Lithobates clamitans. The sequence goes on along the minus strand of JBBGZY010000160.1, from coordinate 8,890,268 downwards.
AGTTTTTGCAGTTGATGCTGAACCTGACTACCTGTGAGGTATCCAGTCAATAAGAGCTGAAGTCTTCAGGATTGTTGCAAGGCCCTCAGGCTCTCCCTCACTTTATCTATGAAACAAGTATCTTTTGTTTAGCTGCTGTAAAGACTACTGGGTATGTTTGCAGTGCATTCGGGTCCTAGTAGTCTAGATCAGTCTAGATCAGTTTATCTAGTAGTCTAGATCAATACCTATCTTTAGGTCTTCACATATACCCTTACCAATATATGTGTATACCATACACAGATAATTTCTTGATCCCATGCCCAGTGTACCTATCAGATTTATTAATATATTGATCCCTACATTTCCCTATTTTTCCAATACACACGACATTGGATTATCATGCTACTATAATCTACACATGGAACCTGTCCATCATATGGCCTCTCCGTCTCCATTCCTTAATTCACCATCATATCAGTATCACCTTATGATCTCCCATGATGTCCTGAATGTGTAATACCTACATTAAGTCTGAACTATATTTTTTTCCCAATACATTAAGTTTTTATCACATATATTTTATCTTTGTTTATTCTATTTTAGCCATCTTTTTATTTTTCCCATGCCTCTTCTTTTGTCCCATGGTTATTTTCCATGTTTAATATGTAGTATATACATTAGTCATCGGTGTTGTTTTTATTATTTGTTATTCCCAGTCCACTAGATGGCCCCCCACGTGTATGACCATATTATTTTTTACCAGTGTTCATCACCCCCTGCCATTTCCCCCTATCAGCACTAGATGGCGGACTCTATATATAGCATGTTTAATCCCTGCAATACCCAGCTTGACAAAGGAGCGCGCCTGTCCTTTCCACCGACAGTGCACAGGCTCAGAAATGGCGTTGCAACATTTCCGGTAACGTCACGTGCCGCTGCATTCCACGAGTGCCTCAGACCTCTTCTCTGCATTACCCTCTGAGCTACAGAGTATACAGAGCCAGCGTTCCTGAGTGACACAGCTTGTTGGATCAGTGAGTAAGGAGACGCACCGCTGCAGGACTTTTCCTCAAGCTGATCGTTTTTAACCTCAATTTGAGTGTTTTTATTTATTATACTATAAAGTTTCCACAGTTTATTCTTAGAAGGTGCCTCTTTATTTACCCCTTGTCCTCTGCCTGATGTGCCTCTGCCTGCTGCCCTGCCTGATGTGTCTCTGCCCACTGCCCAGCCTGATGTGCCTCTGCCCGCTGCCCCGCTGCCCCGCCTGATGTGCCTCTACCTGATGTGCCTCTGCCCGCTGTCCAGCCTGATTGCCTCTGCCCACTGCCCAGTCTGATATGCCTTGGCCCGCTGCCCAGCCTGATGATCCGGTGCCCACCACCCAGTCTGATGATCCAGTCCCCAATGCCCAGCCCGAGGATCCAGTCCCCGATGCCCAGCCTGATGATCCTGTCCCTGATGCCTAGCCCGATGATCCTGTCCCTGATGCCCAGCTTGATGATCCAGTCCCTGAATCCCAGTCTGATGATTCGGTGCCCGATTCCCAGCCTGCCTCTGGACGTCCTGTGCCCAACAACCTGCCTGCCTCTGATGGTCTGTTGCCCAATGACAAGTCTATCGTTGATGATCTTATATATCTTTTCCCTTCTACGCAGTCGGGTTCTACTGACTCTATGCCAGCTGCTCAGTTGGATTGTCCTGCAAAGGCTTAGTGTCCACCTGCTAATGGGTCTGAAAGTTCTGAGTCCTCACATGCCTTATATGGGTTACCTGCTTGGGTGGGATTGCCTGAGATTCATTTGATGGTTGCCTCGGTCTAGTCCCTCTGGCAGTGTGTTGCTTCTATGGCGCCAAAGCCTGGTGGTCCAGACATACCTTTGGTAACTGGTAGCTGCATTTGCCTTCATGACCCTGGTCGTGGTAGGCTCCCAAGGAATGGCAGGGTACGATCTGTGCCTTGCCATGATCGGGGGTACTAGGGGACTTGGGTCGGGTAACCAGTGCCTCGGAGAGACCTAGGGGGCATTTGATGTGCGGAGCAAGTCCTGGAAGCCAGGCAAGCTACATGGTTTTGATGAGACACTTCAGTGTCTGGGTTCCGGTATTGTCACATGACCCCAGGGCCAATGTTGCAGATAACCTGTGGGACCCCAGCATTGGGGTATCTGCTATTGTGAGGGACTTGGAGTGTCAAATGCAGTACATCCCAGAGAATCTGGCCAGCAGGACACCCAGCTAGTCACTTGACCCCAGCAGTGGGGTACCCAGCCAGTCCTGGGCGGTGGGACACTTTGCCTATTGATGGATCTTGGCAGTAGGGTATCTTGCTTGGAACCCAGTACTTCTTCAGCCTACGAGGAACTTTTGCTCTCGACTTGTGTAACAGAAGACTGTCTTTTATGGACTTGTTCAGCTATGGCTGTTTGGAGCATCCTGAGGCCGCACCTTAGAGAGGGGTGGTACTGTCAGGAAAGAGCTTACCTGCTGGTGACACTGTGGCTCCCAGATCCATAGGCTGCAGTCCACCAGCGGGTGTGTCCCATTAGTCATCACCTGATGCTCGTTGCAGGAAGTATAGTTAAGTCCTGCCTGTCCTTCTCTTGTTGCCTTGGTGTTTTAGTCTCCATGTGCCCATGACCTGCATCCTGTGATCCTGTATCCTGCATCATGTTTCCTGTTCCTGGACCCGGACCCCTGCCTTGCAGCCTGATCCCTTCCCACCTGCTCTCTCCATCTCCTGCTACCCTTTTCCTGTAGTGCTCTGAGGAAGAGGGGATGTTCCCCTCAAAACGCGCCAGCCAGAAGTGACCTTTGTGAGCTCTTCAGGCACCTCCGTTGGGCTCTGTTGTTCCCTGACTGCATGCTGTGATTGGAAGATTGTTTTCACACACTTGAGATCTTCTACTATTGTTTGTAAGTAGTTTCTTTTTATCATTAGTTTTAATAAAATGTATCCAAAAGATAATGCACATGGCTAGTGCGTCCTCCTTTTCCTTCTCGTTGTCTGCTAGGATCCCCCATCCTTGAGGACAGCAAGGCCTGTGTTCTTACACCGCTTGTTCGGCCACCCGCTTGTGAGCAGGAGCCTTTTTTTCATTAATAAACCCTTTCCCTGTCCTGCCTGGCTCACAGCTCCCTCTGCTTGATATCCTGTGTGTGACCCTGGCTCTGCTACAATTACCGGTATGATTGTGCATTCCCTACTGCTACTAGGCAGCTGTTCATCATGTGTCACTATTTGTTTGGTTATCTGGTTTGTTTTACACAGTTTGGTATGTTGGAGGTGCATTTACGTTTGTTATTCACTTATCTTTTTAAATAAATTATATTCTTTTACACAATATTTGTGCCGGATATTCTCTGTGGTAATCCACACAATTCTGGTCACACCGGTTACTGACAAAACCAAAAAAAACATTCTCTATTACATATGGAGTAATAGTACCAGAGGACAACCCAACCTAGAGATGGAGATATGCAATTAGTATGGAGTATTAAACAATAGTTTAATGCATAGTATTGCTGACAATGCAGTTGTAGCAAATGGACCGTGTCCATAATTACTCAAATCTAGCGAGTCAATGTGTTTCACAAATATTTAGCTTCCTCGGACTGGTTGGGTAGGTGCTGTTACAAAGTATAAAAGGCAAACGTGTGTAAATATACTGTAACTGCTATGAATAAAACAGTATTGCAATCATATGTATGTAATATTTCTGGCCTGGCCTGGACAGCTGGTGGAAATGAGCTGTATAAGTCGTGGGAGTGGACACATGAGCCCCTCAGATGATACAGGGGACACTTGAGACAGCCAGAAGATATCCACTACATTCTAGGGGTACTATATCTACCCCTAGAATATAGTGGATTTCTTCTGGATGCCTCAAGTTTCTGGGCCTTCTTTCTAGATATAGTACCCCTAGAATGTACCAGACCAGGCAAGAAATATTTATGTATATTCATATGCTATGTATTTATATATGGTTGCACAATACTGTTTTATTCATAGCAGTTACAGTATATTTACGCACGTTTGCCTTTTATACTTTGTAACAGCACCTACCCAACCAGTCCCGAGGAAGCGAAATCTTTGTGAAACGCGTTGATTTGCCAGAGTAATTTTGGACACTAGGAGTAATTTTGGACACTAGATCCATTCACTACAAATGCATTGTTAGCAATACTATGCATTATCCTATTGTTTAATACTCCATGCTAATTGCATATCTCCATCTCTGGGTTGGGTTGTGCTTTGGAACTATTACTCCATATGTAATGGAGAGTGTTGTTTTTGGTTTTTAATGATAATATTTTAACAATGGATCAATAAAATGTATGATTTTACCTAAGTTACCTCATGTTGTGCCAATAAAGTTCCTTTTGTATAACCTAGAGGATCTCTAGGATATTTCTTTATATTTTTTATTGACTTCTTTATTTATTGACAACTAATGGAGTTGATTTACTAAAAGTGGTGCACACAGAATCTGGTGCAGCTCCGCATAGTAACATATCAGCTTTTAGGTTTTAATATTATTAATTTAATAAGCTGAAGTTAAATGTTGATTGGTTACTATGCACAGCTGCATCAGATTCTGAGTGCACCAGTTTTAGTAAATCCTGCTCTATGTCTTTAGCACTTGCTTGCTGTGGTGGTGGTAGGGGTAGGAAGGCTTAGAATTTTCACCAAGGCCCTGAGATTGTATACCCTTAAAGTTCAGTTGCCAAAGTAAATGGATGGAAAATTAAGGGTAAAAGTTAATGGCCTTTAGGGCTGCCCACCCACTCTTTCTGGGAACGTTTATCCACAGTAGTGGTGCCTAGTAGTCTACTATACACTGTATGTTGACAGATCTCCTGCAACTAATCCTAGATTTATGCATTCTAATTAAGATCAATGATACTTCACAGTTGACATTGCCAGGTGCCACAGGGAAAGGTTGCTTAGGAGCCCCATCAAAATTTTGCTGTTGTGCCACATGATCTTTAGTTATACCCACAGAGCCAATAATAGAACATTACTGGTCACCAACAGGCAAACTGACAGAGCTAGAGCAATTTTACCAAGAGAAAAGGTGAAAGATGTTGCAGGATCCAGTAAAATGCTGGTAGAAACACACAACAAAAGACATCCAAGCATGTTTGGATCCAAAGGATGTTTGTTTCTTTTGTGTCACATAAAAATATGCTGCCCCTTCAAAATGGTAAAGAAGTTGTAAAGGCAGAAGGTTTTTTATCTTAATGCATTCTATTCATTAAGATAAAACGCTGTGTGCAAAAGCTGCCCCAGCACCCCCTAATACTTACCTGAGCCCCATCTCTGTCCAGCCATCCAAGAATCTCCCTCCTGATTGGCTAAGACACAGCCGCGGTGCCATTGGCTCCTGCTGCTGTCCATCAAAGTCAGTCAGGCAATCAGGAGAGAGAGGGGTGGGGCCGGGCCCAGGTCTGTGTCTGAATGGACACAGGGAGCTGTAACTGGGCTCAGGTGCCCCCATAGCAAGCTGCTTACTGTGGGTGCACTGAACAGGAGGGAGGGGCCAGGAACACAGAAGTGGGACCCAAGAAGAGGAGGATCCGGGCTGCTCTGTGCAAATCCACTTCAACAGAGCAGGTAAGTATAACATGTTTGTTACTTTTATTGCAAAAAACGAGACTTTAAAATTACTTTAAGTATGTTATGTGTCATAAAATGGTACAAAAATACAATTAATACATTTTTAATCCCCCTAACATGTTGCTGGTAAATTTGACCAGTTTTGCTGTTAACCAAACTGATATCTCCATTAAACTCCTTTCTTTCTTTTTGAATGGCTTAAATGGCTTTTCTTTATTGGGGGTCAAGGTGGATATACAGTATGTTTTGTCTGAACGCACTGATATTGTTTGAATTATCTCTGTAGACTTTACAACAAAATAGATACCATGGGTTAAACTGATCCATACATTTTAATGCGTGTAAAAACCTTTAGCAATCAAAGACAACATAATTCTTTGGATAACAATTACTATACAATTATTATTAGCAGGTCTGTACAAATCCAATGGAAATGTAGCAGCAAGTTTATGGAGCATTGAGGGCGGATTATCAATTTTTTCCAACCACAGTGCATTAGGAGTTATTTGCTTCGACACATACAATACTAGGAATTTGCAATGTTTGAAAAGATAGACTTTAACCACCTCAATACAGTGCATTTTCACCCCCTTCCTGCCCACGCCATTTTTCAGCTTTCAGCGCTGTCGCATTTTGAATGACAATTGTGCGGTCATACAACACTGTACCCAGATGAAATTGTTATCATTTTTTCCCCACAAACAGAGATTTCTTTTGGTGGTATTTGATCACCTCTGCGGTTTTTATTTTTTGCGCTATAAACAAAAGAAGAGTGACAAGTTTGAAAAAAAACACAATATTTTTTACTTTTTGCGATAATAAATATCCAATTTTTTTTTCTTTAAAACAAATTTTTTCCTCAGTTTAGGCTGATACGTATTCTTCTACATATTTTTGGTAAAAAAAACGCAATAAGCATATATTGATTGGTTTGCGCAAAAGTTATAGCGTCTACAAAATAGGGGATAGATTTATAAAATTTTTATTATTTTTTTTTTTACTGGTAATGGCGGCGATCTGCGATTTTTATCGTGACTGCGATATTGCGGCGGACACATCGGACACTTTTAATACATTTTTGGGACCATTCACATTTATACAGCGATCCGCGCTATAAAAATGCACTGATTACTGTATAAATGTGACTGGCAGGGAAGGGGTTAACACTAGGTGGTAATCGAGGGGTTAACTGTGTTTGCTAGGGAGTGTTTCTAACTGTAGGGGGAGGGGACTCACTAGGGGAGGAGACCGATCGGTGTTCCTCTGTACTGGGAACACACCATCGGTCTCCTCTCCTCTGACAGGACCGTGGATCTGTGTGTTTACACACACAGATCCACGGTCCTGCTGTGTTACCGGCAATCGCGGGTGCCCGGCGGACATCGCGGCCGCCAGGCACGCGCACAGGGTGCCCAGTGACATGGCGCGCGATCGCCGTCAGTGGAGCGTGCGCCCCCCGGTGGGTCGGGAAAGCGAGGCCGTCATATGACGCACGCTCGTAACGAGAGCTGCGCCGCCTGCCCGTCAATTGACAGCCGGCGGTCAGCAAGCAGTTAAAGGCACGTATATAGATTTTTTAACAAAATTAATTTATTAATATACATTTATATCACAATAGATATATAGCGTTAAACTAGAGCTGCCACCTCATCCCTTTAAACCCAAACACCTTTGAATTACACAGGTTCTGAGGCTGATTAAATGCAGATAAGCCACCAAGTGAGTTTAATTACCACCTTATTCAGCCACAGAACCTCTGTAAGTAATATGTGTTCGGGTTTAACCCCTTGCGGACTGGGTCACACCGATATACGTCGGCAGAAGGGCACGTACAGGCATATTAACGTACCAGTATGTTGCCCTTTAAGACGCTGCATTGCTTCATGAGTGTGATTGTGGACTCGATGTCCACGGGGATACCCGCGATCATCTCACAGAGGGGAAGAATGGGGAAATGCTGATGTAAACAAGCATTTCCCCATTCTTCCTAGTGATAGGACACTGATCACAGCTCCCTGTGATCGGGTGCGGTGATCAGTGCTTTGCCACATGTAGCCTATCCCCCCTACAGTTAGAACACGTCCCTAGGACACACTTAACCCCAGCAGCGCCCCCTAGTGGCTAACCCCTTCACTGCCATTCACATTTACACAGTTATCAGTGCATTTTTAATCCCACTGATCGCTGTATAAATGTGAATGGTCCCAAAAAAGTGTCCAATCTGTCTGCCATTATGTCGCAGTCACGATAAAAATTGCAGATCGCTGCCATTACAAGTAAAAAAAAAAAATATTAATAAAAATGCCATAAAACTATCCCCTATTTTGTAGACGCTATAACTTTTGTGCAAACCAATCAATAAACGCTTATTGCGATTTTTTTTTACCAAAAATATGTAGAAAAATATGTATCGGCCTAAACTGAGGAAAAAAACGTTTTTTATATATTTTTGGGGGATATTTATTATAGCAAAAAGTAAAAAATATTGCATTTTTTTCAAAATTGCCGCTCTTTTTTTGTTTATAGCGCAAAAAATAAAAACCGCAGAGGTGATCAAATACCACCAAAAGAAAGCTCTATTTGTGGGGAAAAAAGGACGTCAACCTTGTTAGGGAGCCACGTTGCACAACCGCGCAATTGTCAGTTAAAACGACACAGTGCAAAAAACGCTCTGGTCTTTGGCCAGCCAAATGGTCTGGGGCTCAAGTGGTTAAAGGGATGAGGTGACAACCATACATTAAACAAGGGAGACGGACGCCCCCCGCTCCTCTGGTTTTACCCTGGATATATTTGGGAAATGTATCATTTAGGTAGGTCACGTATGTACCCAATGGTACCAAGTACAGGTGGCTAGAGGTATTTCTTTCTCCCCCCTCCCTCTCACTATGGCTTCTCTTTCTTTCTTTTCCCTCTCAGGGAATACCAGCAGTATCAATCTGGCACCATATTGTTTGTCAGCAGCAGAGTTTTCTTTACTCTCTATTAGCAGCAGATTTTGTCTAATAATACCAGCAACAGTTTCAAGGTAAATCCATGCTCCTTGCTGTACCATTTATATTACTATTATGCTTGTACCTTTTGTGCTTATATTGAGCCTCATTGAGAGAACTATGTTTTCTCTCCCCCTTTTTTTGTCCTTGTTCCTGTCCGCTTTTAGACCTGCAAGGCCTTAAACAAATCTGCCATAAAAGTCTGCTTTAATCAAACAAGCCAAGTGTGTTTTATAAGTGAGTATTGGGAGGGATTACCCTTGTATACATCTACACACCACCACACCTGGAGCCACTTACCCAAATTATATACTACCCTTTTCCCTATTACTTTTTTAGTTACCTTGTATGTCCCCACACCCTGACATATGTGCTAATTGCGGCTACTTCCTGTCTTTGGAGGCCCTGTTTCCCCCCTTTTTTTGGGGGGGAGGGGGGGGTCTTGCTGCCTGGTACCTACGGCGCAAGTGAGTTCAGATATATTCTTTACATACATTAAATTTATAGGTTTTTATTTTATAATTGTAAGTTGTCTTGTATGGTATATTGTTACAAAAAATATTTTTCTATATAGAAATATTTAAGCTCTTTAAGAAGCAATGGTTATAGTCGCGAAAAATGTATAGCAGAACTGTTTTTATTCCAAAATGAACAAGTGGAACCCCAACTAAGAGGATACCCTCGTGTGGACGCATCTTCAGTATTGTTACTCAGGAAATTATATCTAGTCCGTATATTAGGGAAACCACAAGTCGTCCAACTTTTATGTTTAACGCTATATATGTATGATATTGTGATATATATGTATATTAATAAATTAATTTTGTTTGAAAATCTATATACGTGCCTTTAAAGTCCATCTTTCCAAACATTGCAAATTCCATATACTTTGTGGGACGTGGCACAATTTTATTATTTTAGGTGCCTTAATGCCACCTACAGGCACCAACAAACCAAACTTTCACATACAATACTAGACCTGATCAACATGGGTTAGACAAGTTGGCAGGACTGTGTGGGATGTGTGGGATAAATAAGTACAGTTGCTATATCTAATGTACAGTCCTGGGCCTTACAGAGTAAGGTAAGTAGTAAGTAAGTAGATAAACAATGCGTGATATTCAGAGAATGCTGTCTCTTCAGGAAGTACTGTATATGCCTAATAAGCCAAAGCCTCCCCAAAGAGCTTCTGTGGTGGGACAATCTATGAAATCCTCTAAGTTTGCTTTCAACACTAGTGTCATAACGCCCTAAAAAGGACAAGAATGTCGTTATAATAAGTATTATGTCTAATGATGCATCTCTAAACAACAGCCAAGCTAGAAAGCCTCACATGATACTGATAATGAGTACACTGCCACCAAAGGAACAGTGAATGATCTTGACATGGCAACAGCAATTACAGCTGCCAGCAAAGGACTGCACAATGGCTTTTTCATGGTTTTACAGAATATTGTTGATATTTCTGCATACAGTGCCTATGTCTGGAGAGAAATTATCCAGAAATTGAATAATGGTAAATTATATTGACAAGCCACTTGTCAATCCACCAAGTGAGAAATGAACCCAGCTACTCTGATCATCTGCTGTTGCAACCATTGTGAGTTCAGGCTGATGCACCTCCTTTATAACAGCTTCTATGGACATTAGTGCTGGCAGAAAAACGTGCAAGGTTTCAGATGTGCCCACTCTGCCTTCGCTGCAAGACCAGTGCAACATGTGTTTAATGCAGAATATACATTTTTTAAAAGCCACCTTTACAATTACTTTCAACTTGCAGACTGTAAAAAAGGGAGAAATAAAAAAAAAATGTAAATACCGTAAAACCTTGGATTGCGAGCGTTTTACAAGACGAGAACATTTTTTTAATTAATTTTAACCTGATAAATGAGTGAGGTCTTGCAATACGAGTAGCATCACATCACAACTGAGTATAAAAGAGAAGAGAGGCGCCTCTAAGTGTAGAAATATGGTTACATTTAATGAAGGTACAACATTTAGCAACTCAACTGGTTGATGATCAAAACAGGCACATCTACAGTAAGTATGCAGGCACCTGAGTAAAGATGTCCACATAGACCATCCTCTGCACCACCACTGTCATCAACGTCATCCCTTCCACACTGCACTCCACAAGCACTTCAAGCCTCACTTTCAGCTTGCTCTACTGCAAGGATGGTCTTCCCGGTCATGATTGCAGATTGACAAGAGAGCCGGCGGTGTGGAAGATGGTCTATGTGCACCGCTTTACCCTAGATGCCTGCATACTTAGATGTGCCTGTTTTAATCATCAGTTGCTTAATGTTGTACCGTCATTAAATGTAACCATATTGCTACACTTAGAGGTGCCTCTCTTCTCTTTTATACTCTGTAGCTCCTGCTGGATCTTGCTTCTAATTCCCTTGTGGAGGCTGCCATTTGTGAATGGACATTTTATGGTTACACAACTTGGTCACATTGCTATAATCTTTTTGTATGGACTATAAACTGAAGAACTTATGAATAAATGGTTGTGGAAAAAATCATCTGAGTTTCCATTATTTCTTATGAGTGCTTTGGATTACAAGCACTTTTCCAGGACAAATTATTTATTTGTATTTAAATACCTATGGGTAAATAATAGCTCTGCCGTTATACATTGCAAAGATACTACGTAATTTACATGTTCTTTTTTGTTTCAGTAACGTATACATTTTTTGATTGTGTTCTTAATTAAAGCAGAACTCTGGGATTTTGGAAAAATACACCCCCCCCCCACACACACACACACACACACACACAAAACACTAAATAGTTATTACATTTGTGAAATTTCTTACCGTTTAAGAGATATGACTGATTGCATTTTCAGAAGGTCAGTTTTGTGATTCAAAAAATGCATCACCGGATTAAAATAAGGAAATTCATAGTCAGTAGCCAATAGCTGCCCTAGCGTCGGTTTTAGTCCGCCGGACTAGCATACAGACGAGCAGATTTTTCGACCGGACTCGAGTCAGTCGGAAATATTTGAAACATGTTTTATTTCTAAGTCCGTCTGACTTTTGGGGAAAAAAAGTCCGCTGGAGCCCATACACGATCAATTTGTCCGACGGAGTCCAGTCTGCCGGACCAAGTCTGCCGGAAAGTCCCAAGAGAAATATATAAAATACCGCGCTTCCCTACACCCCCCAAGCTGCAGTCCTAATCCTCAGGTAAAAGAATCAAGTAAGTAAAGCAATTAAGAGAACCGCGCTACAAAATATTGGATACACAAAATACCTCAAAAATTGTGATGCATTCCCCTATTAACCTCTTGACATCCGGAGGCCGTCATATGACGGCCTCCACTTTCAGGGCTTATATCTGAATGATGTCTGAGGCTACAGACATCATTCAGATACCGGCATTTTCAGCCGGCGATTCCGTACACCATAAGAACGATCATAGCGGCTGTTCCGCCGCTTGATCGTTCTTACGGGCGGCGGGAGGGGACACCCCCCCCCTCCCGCCGCCCTCCGGTGCTACTACCGACTCACCTCAGCGATCGGTGAGTCGGATAGCGGATCCGCCGGCGCCGGATGTTCACCATAGAGATTTCCGGCGGACCAGATGGTCGCCGGAGTCTCTATGATCGTTCGGAGGCCGGGCGCGATGTTATGACGTCACGCCCGGCCTCTGCATTCAAAAAAACGGCGCCGCTTCGGTTGTGAAGCGGCGATCGTTTTATTTATTTTTTTTATTTTAGGCTTCCCAGCCTAGAGGTGAGATGTGGGGTCTTATTGACCCCATATCTCACTGTAAAGAGGACTGATCGTGTCAGTTTCCTATTACAAGGGATGTTTACATTCCTTGTAATAGAAATAAAAGTGATCAAAAAAAAAAAATTTTTTTTAAAGTGTCAAAATAAAAATTTTTAAGTAAAATTAACAATAAAAAAAAAAAAAAAAATTTTTAAAGCGCCCCTGTCCCCGTGAGCTCGCACGCAGAAGCGAACGCATACGTAAGTCCCGCCCACATATGAAAACGGTGTTCAAACCACACATGTGAGGTATCGCCGCGAACGTTAGAGCGAGAGCAATAATTTTGGCCCTAGACCTCCTCTGTAACTCAAAACATGTAACCAGTAAAAAATTTTAAAGCGTCGCCTATGGGCATTTTTAAGTACCAAAGTTTGGCGCCATTCCACGAGCGTGTGCAATTTTGAAGCGTGACATGTTAGGTATCTATTTACTCGGCGTAACTTCATCTTTCACACAATGCAAAAAAATTTGTCTAACTTTGCTGTTTTGTTTTTTTTTAAGCATGAAACTGTTTTTTTTCCAAAAAAAACGCGTTTGAAAAATTGCTGCGCAAATACCGTGCAAGATAAAAAGTTGCAATGACCGCCATTGTATTCTGTAGGGTCTCTGCTAAAAAAACATATATAATGTTTGGGGGTTCTATGTAATTTTATAGCAAAAAAATGATGATTTTTACATGTAGGAGCAAAGTGTCAGAAATGGCCCGGATATGAAGTGGTTAATTGAATTTGTGAACCAAAATACAACACAATATAAATAGAATAGAATAGAATATAAATAGAATACCTTAATATGTCAGAAAAATAATGTAAAGCACTTATTCTAAGTAGAAAAATGTGACAAAGATCATAGAGTCTGTGACTTTAAATATCAACAGTCCATATTGTAAAAAAATTTCCACCGATAGTGATTGAAGACCTTTAGTGAAAAAACATCTCGTGAACAAAATCCACCACCAGTAAAAATATCTGTTTACCAGAGGTAAGCTTTAATGGAGCTTATGTTCGAAATCCACTCCGTGGGGACACCAACATCGATCTCGGCATGGAAGGAGGATCATCCGGAACCCACCGACAGAAGGGTCAGATATTCAGCAATAAAAACCCAGGGAAATAAAAAGTATATCCTCCATAGTGTGAATCCGTTTAAAGCAATTTATTGAATAAGGTAAAAGTAGCGCACTTACTAAAAATAGCGAGTAAAACAGCGTATAGTAACAATCAGCCGGCCGGCCTGCATACACCCGTTCACTGTGGGATGGAAATGATGACGTCGGCGCGTCTGCCTTCCGACGTACGTTTCGTCCTATTGGACGTTGTCATAGGAACGGTTCCTATGACAACGTCCAATAGGACGAAACGTACGTCGGAAGGCAGACGCGCTGACGTCATCGTTTCCATCCCACAGTGAACGGGTGTATGCAGGCCGGCCGGCTGATTGTTACTATACGCTGTTTTACTCGCTATTTTTAGTAAGTGTGCTACTTTTACCTTATTCAATAAATTGCTTTAAACGGATTCGCACTATGGAGGATATACTTTTTATTTCCCTGGGTTTTTATTGCTGAATATCTGACCCTTCTGTCGGTGGGTTCCGGGTGATCCTCCTTCCATGCCGAGATCGATGTTGGTGTCCCCACGGAGTGGATTTCGAACATAAGCTCCATTAAAGCTTACCTCTGGTAAACAGATATTTTTACTGGTGGTGGATTTTGTTCACGAGATGTTTTTTCACTAAAGGTCTTCAATCACTATCGGTGGAAATTTTTTTACAATATGGACTGTTGATATTTAAAGTCATTTTTAAAGTCACAGACTCTATGATCTTTGTCACATTTTTCTACTTAGAATAAGTGCTTTACATTATTTTTCTGACATATTAAGGTATTCTATTTATATTCTATTCTATTCTATTTATATTGTGTTGTATTTTGGTTCACAAATTCAATGAATAGGGGAATGCATCACAATTTCTGCCGGAAAGTCCGCTTGTGTGTACGCGGCATTAGAAGAGTGATTGCATCATATCCTCTTCTCTCTCTCTCTAACTGTAATCAGACTACATTTCCCATGAATCTTTGGGATGGGAGTGAATGTGGGAGGTACACTAGGCTTGTACATGTAAATGTGAACTCGCCCACTTCAACATAAATCACACCCCTCATTCTGCAGCCAGCAAGCCATACATAAAACACGGTCTTATACATTCAAAGCAGTGCAAAGTGTCAGTGTCCACCAGTGCTGAATGTCAGGGACCACCAGAGCCGAATGTCAGGGACCACCAGAGCCGAATGTCAGGAGCCACCACCAGTGCCGAATGTCAGGGACCACCACCAGTGCCGAATGTTAGGGACCACCACCAGTGCTGAATGTCAGGGACCACCAGAGCCGAATGTCAGTGACCACTAGTGCCAAATGTTAGGGACCACCAGAGCCAAATATCAGGGACCACCAGTGCCAAATGTCAGGGACCACCAGTGCCAAATGTCAGGGACCACCAGTGCCAAATGTCAGGGACCACCGGAGCCAAATGACAGAGAACACCAGACCCAAATGTAAGGAACCACCAGTGCCGAATGTCAGGGACTACCAGTGCCAAATTTCAGGGATCACCAGTGTTGGATGTCAGGGACCACCAGTGTCAAATGTCAGGGACCACAGAGCCAAATGTCAGGGACCACCAGAGCTGAATATCGGGGACCACCAGAGACAAATGTCCGAGACCACCGAAGCCAAATGTCCAGGACCACCAGTGCCGAATGTCAGGGACCACCAGTGCCGAATGTCAGGTTACCACCAGAGCCAAATGTTAGTCTCACCAATGCAGCTTGTCAGTCCCACCAGTGCCAAATGTCAGGGACCACCAGAGACAAATGTCAAGGACCACTAGAGCCAAATGTCAGTCCTACCAATTCAGCTTGTCAGTCCCACCAGTGCCAAATGTCAGGGACCACCAGAGCCAAAAGTCAGTCCTACCAATGCAGCTTGTCAGTCCCACCAGTGCTGCATGTCAGTCCCACCAGTGCAGCATGTCAGTCCCACCAGTGCCGCATGTCAGTCCCACCAGTGCCGCATGTCAGTCCCACCAGGGCCGCATGTCAGTCCCACCAGTGCAGCTTGTCAGTCCCACCAGTGCCTCATGTCAGTCTCACCAGTGCCTCATGTCAGTCCCACCAGTGCTGCATATAAGTCCCACCAGTGCTGCATGTCAGTCCCACCAGTGCTACATGTCAGTCCCACCAGTGCCACATGTCAGTCCCACCAGTGCCACTTGTCAGTCCCAACAGTGCAGAGTGGGGATTATTATCAGAAATCACTTGTATGACACAGCAGGGATCTCTGGCTGTGTCAGGTATAGTATATGAGAACACCACTCGCTGATGTCCCGCCTCCCGCCATTATTATGATTGACAGCGCACTGTGCCAATAACGGCACAACTGGCACAGTGCGCTGTCAATCATAATAATGGCAGGAGGCGGGACATCAGTGAGCGGTGTTCTCATATACTATACCTGACACAGCGGGACATCCCGCTGTGTCATACAAGTGATTTCTGATAATAATAACCAGTCTGCACGAAGATAGCAGGTGGGGGTGGTGTGGCGGGGGGGCAGATTGCTGGCACTGAACAGAGGAGGAGGAGGGAGGAGAAAGAAAAAGGAGGACACCTCCTCCATGGGCGGCAGACCCCCTCCACCCACTACAGGAAATTGAACTCCCTGCTCGCTTTCAGAGGACTACAATGGGGAGTGTGAGACCACTGGTTGAGCTCACGGGAGGAATAGCAGCCAGTGGTCTTACGAACAGGAAGTCACCAGGCAATAATGTTTTTTCAGCAAGTTCAGCAGTCTATTACAGAGGAACTACAGAGCTCAGAAGAACATGAATGGCAAAGTTGGTGAAGGTAGGAGATCAGCAACGAGGACATGGAAAAAAAACTTTACTATTCATCTCAAAATGTTAATTTGACTGGTCTGTGATAATATGTTCTACATGGGTAAATTTGACCTGTAACATATTAATATTATTTTTTTTCTAACTTAAAGTGATTGTAAAATAACAAACATGTTATACTTACCTCTGTAAAGTTGGTTTTGCACAGAGCAGCCTGGATCCTCCTCTTCTCGGGTCCCTCTTCAGCTCTCCTGGCCCCTGTCTTCTGTTCAGTGCCCCCACAGCAAGTAGCTTGCTATGGGGGAACCCAAGCTGAGTCACAGCTCCCTATGTCTATTCAGGCAGTGCCCCTCTCTCCCCTGATTGGCTAGCTGACTTTGATTGACAGCAGTGGGAGCCAATGGTGCTGTTGATGTGTCTCAGTCAATCAGGAAGGAGAATCTCAGACGGCCAAGGAACTCGTGGACATCGCTGGACAGAGCGGGACCTCAGGTAAGTATTAGGAGGGGCTGAGGGGGGCTGCTGCACACAGAAGACTTTTCATCTTAATGCATAGAATGCATTAACCACTTCAGCTCCGGACCATTTGGCTGGCCAAAGACCAGAGCACTTTTTGCGATTTGGCACTGCGTCGCTTTATCTGACAATTGCGCCACGTGTGACGAGGCTCCCAAACAAAATTGACATCCACAAATAAAGCTTTCTTTTGGTGGTATTTGATCACCTCTGCAGTTTTTATTTTTTGCGCCATAAACAAAAAAAGAGCGTCAATTTTGAAAAAAACGCAATATTTTTTACTTTTTGCTATAATAATATCCCCCAAAAATATATAAAAAAAACTTTTTTTTCCCTCAGTTTAGGCTTATATTCTTCTACATATTTTTGGTAAAAGAAATCGCAATAAGCGTTTATTGATTGGTTTACACAAAAGTTATAGCGTCTACAAAATAGGGGATAGTTTTATGGCATTTTTATTAATAATTTTTTTTGGCAGCGATCAGCGATTTTTATCATGACTGCAACATTATGGTGGACACATCGAACACTTTTGGCGCTATTTTGGGACCATTCAGATTTATACAGCGATCAGTGCTATAAAAATGCTATAAAAATGCATTGATTACTGTGTAAATGTGACTGGCAGTGAAGGGGTTAACCAGGAGGGGGCGCTGAAGGGGTTAAGTGTGTCCTAGGGATGTGTTCTAACTGTAGGGGGGATGGGCTACGTGTGTCAAGACACTGATCACTGCTCCCGATCACAGGGAGCTGTGATCAGTGTACTGTCACTAGGAAGAATGGGGAAGTGCTTGTTTACATTAGCATTTCCCCGTTCTTCCTCTCCGTGAGATGACACCTCTCCCGCCACCCCTAAAAGTGATCCTGTAGTGAATCCGTTGCCGGGATCAATTTTAGCAGATGCTGAATCCCCCACAGGAAAAATGACACCAGGATTTTGGCCACTAGCTGCTGCCATAGCCCCAGTATTAAACGTCAAAGTAATGATGTATATATATATACATATATATATATATATATATATATATATATATATATATATATATAAGTGGAACTTCCGCTTAATTGTTTCCTCTCCCCCTCCGGTGTCACATTTGGCACCTTTCGGAGGGGAAGGGGGAACAGCCCCTCCTCTTTCCTCTGACGTCGGGCCAATCAGAAAGTGCAGCGTGCTTCGCGCATGCGCAGTAGGGAACCAGCCGTGAAGCCGAAAGGCTTCACTGACGGGTTTCCTCGCCTGGAATGGCGGCAACTGCACCCAACAGTCGATCCAAAGACTGTCTGCGGTGCCGACATCATTGGCTCCCTGGACAGGTAAGTGTCCATATAGTAAAAGTCAGCTGCTACAGTATTTCTAGCTGCTGATTTTAATTTTTTTCCCCAAGGCAGAACTTCGCTTATAAATCAAGTGAGACACATAGCCAGAGCTGGAGGAGCAGACAAGTCAAGTCTGCTGAGGCAAGGTTATTTTACTTTTGTAACGATGTGTATTTCTAGACAGACAAGCATTAGGCTTGAGCAGCCCATTAGTTAAAATTGCTGGTGTGAAGTTACAGCTGAGACACTAGGCTTTCTTTTGAAATTTTTTTTTTTTTTTTACTTTTATAGCACTGTAAAGAACTACTATGTAGCTTGTATACAGAACACATAAATGTACCACTATTTCGCCAAGATAATACTGGACTGGTATAGGTGCCTAAAAAGGCTGCTTACTTCAGAGAGCATTATGCTGCGTACACACGAGCGGACTTTACGGCAGACTTTGCCCGGCGGAGGGGATTTCGTCGGACAATTAGATCGTGTGTGGGCTCCAGCGGACTTTGCTCAAAAGTTGGGCGGACTTAGATTTGAAACATGTTTTAAATCTATCCGATGGACTCTTCTTTCTAGCGGACAAACCGGTCGTCTGTGTGCTAGTCCGACGAACTCAAACTGACGCATGCTCTGAAGCAATTACAAGACGGAAGCGTTCGGTCTGGTAAAACTTGCCTTCATATTGAAGCTAGCAGATTCCTCTTCTGTGGTCTTTTAATACAGCGCTTTTTTTTTCTTGATAATGCGAGTGGAATAAAGTTGTTTTGCTGCTTTATATTCACTCAGAGTTCTCACAAACTACTTTCTTCATGATTTATCCTCATGCCATGACTAATATGATATTTTTAAAAAGCCAGATCTCCATAAATAAAGTATTAAATTAGATTTTGGACTCATCTTTTTTTTTTTTAGATTTAAACACTATCTATTTTACAATGTGTGCTAAATTATACAAAATGTTTTTTTTTTTTTTTTTTTTTTTTGTAGTTTCAAGTTACCACAATAACCTTAATATTTTGTGTTGTTTTAATGAACCTTAATGAGGTTGGTGTCCCTTGTTATTTAGACATAGGGGGGTTTATTTTCCAAAGGCAAATTCATTTTTCACTACAAGTGCAAATTGTACTTGGAATTGCACAGAAAGAGCATTTTGAAGTGCCTTCGCTGTGGATCCGAGGGGCACATGCAAGGAACCACAAAAAAAAATTAAAACCTTTTTCTTGCACATGATTGTATGATAAAATCAGCAGAGCTTCCCCTCATTTCAGCTCTTCCCCTCAGATTTACAGCAACTGCATTTCCAACAAGTGCACTTGCAGTGCAATTTCTAAAGTGCACTTTTCACTAGTACTTTGCACTTGATTTTATAAATGATTTAGCCTTTAGGAACAAACACACATAGGGGTTGATTTACTAAAGGGAAAAAGACTGTGCACTTTGCAAAGTGCAGTTGCCCTCTGCAAGAGCAGTTGCTCCAGAGCTTAGTAAATGAGCAGAAGCTCTGCTGACTTCCATCATCCAATCATGTGCAAGCAAAAATGCTGTTTTTTGAATTTTCCTTGCACAGGATTGGGTACTCTTTGCAAAGTCAAGCCTTGCCTCATTTCCTAAGCTCTGGAGCAATTGCACTTGCAGAGGGCAACTGCACTCTGCAAAGTGCACAGTCTATTTGCTTTTATTAAATCAACCCCATAGTCTTTTTGACCTGTACCTGCCTACTCCCAAACAAAATGTTGTTTTGGAATCAAAACACATATAGTCAATAATGTAAGGTAACTAAAAAATCCATTTATTTTGGTTAACAAAAAATTAGGAAGGCAACACTGGAGACACTTTTGGAATCTGTGAAGCCTTTCGTCCCCCAGGACACACATCAAGTTTTAGGACAAGAAAATTGTGATCTTGCGACTAGGGAGCACAGGGCGCACAGTCAGACCAGACAGAAGTCAGGCAATCACTTTCGAGTCTTCCGTGGAGCCTTCCCTGCACGCTTCTCTGCAGCCTTCCCTCCACGCTTCTCTGCAGCCTTCCTCGGAGGCTGTGCCTCTGGTGGTGTACTTGGGGCAGGAGGAGGAGGAGGAGGAGGAGTGGCTTCATCTGCTAGATAGGTTGTAGCAGTAAGCTCCCCTCTCAAGCCCTTCTGATAGGCCTGAAAAATCAAACCCTCAAAGAGGAGGCGTTGCCCCTTTTCCAGTTCTAGCAATCTGCTGGCCATATATGTCCCATACGCCTCCTCTGCATTGGGTGGTGTGCTTATTATTTTGCTGGCTTCACGAATGAGGGCTAGGGATTCTTCCTCAGTTTGTGTCATTCTTCTGGGCCTTTTGGTGATAATGCGGAGGGGAGGCACCTGACACTCCGTGCGGCTTCTACTGGGCCCAGCCACAGCCTCCTCCTCTCTCCTACTGGGCAAGGCCTCCTCCTCTCTCCCACTGGTCAAGGCCTCCTCCTGGCTGAGGTCATCCTGTGTCAAAAAAAGGGACATAGTTGTAATTTTGGGTTACGCAATCACACACAATTTTCAGCTCATGACTTGCAAATTTAATTCTAAACAAATAGTAAAGACTATCTACTTGACCCCACCATTATTCCAGCTGATCAACAATATCTGAAGTACATAGGCGTGCGCACAGGGTGTGCCAGGTGTGCCTGGGCACACCCTAATCGCCTTGTGTGGTGCATATTCCCCCCTGTTTAGACCACTGATATTTCATCCCCCAAAAAAATGTTACAAAAAAAAATAATTTATTTAAAAATAAAATAAAACTACTGACACTGTCCACTGCCCTATTGACACCATCAGTACATATACACATGTATATGTATTTGAGCTTTGGGGTGCACACATTAATGCAAGAGGCTGCGCACACCTATGCAGAAGTATATTTTTGGCCACTACTGTCTAGTGATATGTCTACATATTAATATTTGTGATGAAGTCATTTTTTATGAAGCACTAAAAAATTTGAGACGTTAACATCATTAATAACATTTACACAATTACAAATTCCACAAAAAAGGATACCTGGCTGAAGCTGGGCGCATTCACTTCATCAAGGATGAAAAGGCCCAGTTCTTCCTGGGACTCCTCAGCTGGGGTGGAGGTGGATGGAAGGCTGAAGGGAAGAGTGGGGGGAAGGCTGAAGGGAAGGGTGGGGGGAAGGGTCGAAAGTGATTGCCTGGCTTCTGTTTGGTCATCCAGGAATCGCATTTTGTGGTAGTACCACAACTTGGGTACATAAACTTGGTCGGCTGCTGCTCCGGATCTGAGCGACTGCTGGATTTTATTGTGTTCCCGCTTATACATGTTTCGCAAGATACCAATTTTCATGTTCACAAACTTGAGGTCTGCCTGGGGGACTCGAGTCTTCACAAATTCTAAAAGTGTGCCCAGTGTTGAAGGGAAGAGTGGGGGGAAGGCTGAAGGGAAGGGTGGGGGGAAGGGTCGAAAGTGATTGCCTGGCTTCTGTTTGGTCATCCAGGAATCGCATTTTGTGGTAGTACCACAACTTGGGTACATAAACTTGGTCGGCTGCTGCTCCGGATCTGAGCGACTGCTGGATTTTATTGTGTTCCCGCTTATACATGTTTCGCAAGATACCAATTTTCATGTTCACAAACTTGAGGTCTGCCTGGGGGACTCGAGTCTTCACAAATTCTAAAAGTGTGCCCAGTGTTGAAGGGAAGAGTGGGGGGAAGGCTGAAGGGAAGGGTGGGGGGAAGGGTCGAAAGTGATTGCCTGGCTTCTGTTTGGTCATCCAGGAATCGCATTTTGTGGTAGTACCACAACTTGGGTACATAAACTTGGTCGGCTGCTGCTCCGGATCTGAGCGACTGCTGGATTTTATTGTGTTCCCGCTTATACATGTTTCGCAAGATACCAATTTTCATGTTCACAAACTTGAGGTCTGCCTGGGGGACTCGAGTCTTCACAAATTCTAAAAGTGTGCCCAGTGTTGCCTTCCTTACAGCTCGATTGAAATATAGTGGGTGTTTGACCTCCCAAAGGTTTTTGTTTTCCTGATATAAATCTATAAATCTGGACAAAGAATCTGCCTTTTTAAAGGGATTCATTTTTGCTGAAAGACAAGACACAAGATCAAAACTGTAATGTCAGTCAGAACTCCCAGGATTATTTTGTGAAGAATCTAGGGGACACATATACACACACACACACACACCCATATTTAATCTTACCTTCGTAATAGCTTTATATACACTGCGCATGTGTCATGCTCCACCTGCGTCGCCCGCCCCTGATGTTCTTTAGTACGATTTGTCCCTGCCCCTTCACTCTTTGTTGCGCAGTGGGAGTAGATAGAGAAAGATGGTGGAGAGATTAACTGGAAGTAGAGCGGAGGAAAACCCGGAGCCACAACCATCCACATCCCAGAGGAGATATAAGGCCACCAACATGGCTTTTGAAGAGATGGTGGCGATGGTGTCCATATTGAGAAGGGAGGACTACGATGGGAAAAAAGAACCGTACACATGACCGAATATGCGTAAGGACAAAATAATGTCCTCAGTTGTCACCGCTCTAGAAGCTAAATTTGGCACTAAACGTTCTAAAGAACAATTGAGGAAGCGGTGGTCTGACATCAAAAGTAGGGAGCCAGAACAATATTGGCGAATAAAGAAGCTGCTTAAAAAAAGTAAGTACTTGTGTGTTCCTATTGAGATACTTAACTTGCATGCTGATCCATATTTTTTTCGTTTATACAGCATCGTTCGTAAAGACCGTTCTTTGTAAAATACATATGATACTAAAGAAAATGATGTTATTTTTTCGCCAAATACGATGGTACAGGGTTGGACATACATTTAGGTCTTGATAATTTGTCGTATTCCCAAAATTTGTTGATGTGGTGTAGACGTGTTTAAAAATATAATGCTTCTTCAAAATTTATTCAGTGTAATGTAAGGACAGTACACAGCAGCTGTTTCCACATCTGGACTCACGAGCACTAGTGTACTATGTGACCATAAAGAAATTTTTGAGGGGTAATACACAGAGGAGATCATTGAGGTGTCTGCATCTGTGAAACTTGCATGAAAATATGTATTGTTTATAACTGTTGTTCAAAGGGAATTTTCATCCTGTCTTCTAAATTTTTGAGGACAAAAAAAGGCTATTGTCCACAACTCATAACAAACATTTCATATTAATTCGAGAAATATAAAATATCATTGTGTTTTAACTATACCTTTTGTTGAATTATCATAGGGGGGAAAACACTCAGACAACAGTCCAAGGATCCCAGGACTCCCCCAAGTCACCAGCCTGAGGCTGAAGATACCCCAAGCCCCAGCCCAAGACCACTACCACCTGACGAGCTGGAGGAAGGAGAGGTGGAGGAAGTGTGCAACCCCACCAAGTGAGTGACTGACACCCCAGCTTAAGGTAATGTATTTAGGTGTGCATATTTTAACCCATTTTTTTTACACACATTTTAGGTGAGCTTCTGGTTGTGGAAGGCCAAGCGGCAGAGCCATTCAGCACAGACAGTGCCCAAAGACTTATTGGCCAGATAATGTTGTGGAATGGCCAAATTGATCGAATGTGTGACCAAATTGACAGCATGAAAATTCGCCTGGACTCCATGCAACAGGAAATGAAGAACATGATTGATGTTTTGGGCAGAATATAATAACGTTTTGCCTAAAAACATCAGTCATGTTCTTCATTTCTTTGTCAAGTTTGTTTCTTCTTCCAATTTTGTAGTTTTTTCCTTAAAAACAATATTTTTGCTGATGCACACGGTGTGTCATAATGTGCTATCTTCCATCAGGGGATATCAATGTACTTGTTTTGTGTTTGCAACCCCTTCATCCTCAAAATTTTTTTTTCTGAGAGGAACAAAGGGATTGCACACACAAAACACGTACATTGCTCCCCCATGATGGGAGATAGCACATGTTGACTTGACCCTTTTTTAATACACAATTTTGAGCATCTTAAAAATTTAGGATTTACAAGGATGACATCACCAGCACCGTTATTAACATGTTGAACTTTGTAAGTTCTTTTATTTTTTTGTATGTTTTTAAAAACACTGTTGTTAATTGTAATTTTGTAAACAAGGTCTATTTTTGTTTAAATATGCCTTTAATAACCTTCCAAAAAAATATATTATTTTTTTAAACAAAAAAAAAGTAAAAAAAAAAAAAGGTTAAAAAAAATGCACCTTTCAAAGTGCACACAGTAAAATGTTTTTACTACTACAATGTGTGTGGCTGATTATTTATCAATAAGATGTTTTGCTAATTTTGGTGTGGTTACAGTGACAAAGGGCCTTATTAACTAAAGGTAAATGCACTTGCCACTACTACAAGTGCACTAGGAGACAGACAAAACTAAATGCAAACAAGAAGAAAAACAAGATATTTTAGCCAAAATTTATTTTCTTTATTTTTTGTAAAAATTATAGCTCTTGTTGAATAGCAATGGCCCCCTGACCATTAAAATAATTCACATATCGGTCAGCCACTTGACATGTGGTTTGGGGGGCCAAGCCAATACGGCCAATTTCCAGGCCTGTCAGTGTTTGATCAAGTACAAGTCCGGCCTCAGGCCCAACAGAGGTCATATATGTAGCCGAATGTCTTGTTAAAAAATTATGGAGTATGCAGCAAGCCAGTATGACATGTTTAATTTTATAGTCCGCCAGATTTATGGCTGAGAGGAACAAACGGAACCGGCTGGCCAGAATCCCTAAGGCATTCTCCACAACTCTTCTTGCTCTGGCCAGCCTTTAATTAAATTCCCTCCTCTCAGGGGTGAGTGTCCTTTGGGGGAACGGCCTCATCAAGTGCTCACCAAGAGCAAATGCTTCATCAGCGATAAAAACTGACGGGAGTCCATCCACATTCTGGTCATCAGGTGGCAATCCCAGGCCACAAGTCTGGAGACGCTGGCACAGCTCGGTCTGTGCAAAGACTCCTCCGTCAGACATCCGGCCATTCTTCCCCACGTCCACAAACAGAAAGTCCAAATGTGCGGACACCACCACAATCAAAACTACACTATGGAACCCCTTGTAGTTATAGAAATAAGACCCCGAATGGGGTGGTGGCACAATGCAGACATGCTTCCCATTAATCACCCTGACACAGTTGGGAAAGTCCCAACGGTCAGCGAACTGGGAGGCCACAGTCTGCCATTCCTGTGTACTGGAAGGAAACTGTGGAGTGAAAAAAAAAATAAGATAAGTACTTTTAAACATAACTTGGATATCAGATTACACAAAAACATTATTGAACAACAGCAGTCGAACATTATTAATATGTGTGTTTGTAATTTTAATTCTAAAAAACATAAGGCCCACTTATAAGATTACTCACCCCCTCTGATGGCCCATTGATCAATTTAAATGTGGGGGAGGGGTACTAATTCGGTTAATAAACACACCTGACAGTTTCAAACATTTGAGGGGGTGGGGGAGGGGTACTAATTAGGTTAATAAACACACCTGACAGTTTCAAACATTTGAGGGGGTGGGGGAGGGGTACTAATTCAGTTAATAAACACATCTGACAGTTTCAAACATTTGAGGGGGTGGGGTTCTAATTAGGGTCAAAAACACACCTGACAGTTTCAAACATTTGAGTGGGTTGGAGGAGGGGTTCTAATTAGGGTCAAAAACACACCTGATAGTTTCAAACATTTGAGGGGGTGGGGGAGGGTCAAACAGTACAATGGAGCTGACAATATACATTGTTCAAGGAACTATAGGCTAGAGATATAAATGGACCCAGGATTGCATGGTGGGGAGATTATTGAAGGTAAATATGCATGTAGGGCAAAAAATGATTAATGTCAAAAAACAGGCATGCATGAAGATAAAGGGGACATTCACAGCATATTCCAAGCATGGTAATTAGGTAACAAGGACATTTAGACAATAAATTAGCAAACATTTAATACATATCATGTAATGTTAAAGGATAAAACTTACCTTCATATAGTCCTTCTGCAGGACCTGAATGATGGCAGAACAAGTCTCTGGGATTATTATCCCCAGAGCCTGGGGGGAGATGCCTGTCAGAACTTCAAGTCCTGAAGACTTCTCCCAGTCGCCAAGTAACGTAAAGTGGCAACTAGCCTCTGCTCCGCACTGATGGCTTGCCTCATGCAGGTATCCTGCCTGCTGATATAGGGGGTCAGCATAGCCAGCAGATGCTCAAAAACGGGGGCCGTCACCCGGAGATAATTCCTGAAATTCTCAGGATTATTCTCACGGATCTCACGGAGCAAAGGCATATGCGAGAATTGGTCACGCTGGCGCAACCAATTCTTCATCCATGAACTCCTCCTCGCCCTGTTCATGGACTGGACTCGGGTCAAAGTATTAACCACAACACCAAGTCCCCACGCAGCACGAACTCGAGAACGAGTACGTCCACGCGACATGGCTTCAAAACGGTCGGCTGGTCAAACAAACAAACTTATAACAAACGCACTGAAGAACAGCAAGGCCTATGAAGAACGACCTGAAAATCAGGAACGAGCGGACCAGAACGGCCTGCTAGGCAGGTTACGAACTGACCAACACGCACTGAAAAGCAGATACAAGCCTCACAAGCACAAACTGAACCGCAGAAAACGATCGAAATAAGCTGAAGTGTGAAAAGCGCGAATCGTCTCTAACCAAACTTCTACTAACACGAGATAAACACAAGATTAGCAGAAGGAGCCCAAAGGGTGCCGTAGTGGGGCTTGAACTTCCTTTTTATAGTCCCGTCGTATGTGCTGTACATCACCGCGTTCAAAACCAGCGGACTTTTGGAGTGATCGTGTGTGTCCAAGTCCGTCCGTTTTTAAGTGCGGCGCACCTAGCCGACAAAGTCCGGCGTAAAGTCTGCCGAGCAAAGTCTGCCGTAAAGTCCGCTCGTGTGTACGCAGCATTACACCTGCTACATATCTCCAATTCACAAGGGGTGATATTTTTGCATCAACCCAGCTTGGACCAGGTTTTCCATACCTGGCTGATCCCCATGGAAAAGAGAAACACTGTAGTAGCCCCCGCTAGTTTAGTGATCCTCACGGTCTACCAAATGTCGTGCCCAGTGGCTGCCCTGCTGCATAGTAACCACAGGGAGTCGCTTGCTCAGCATTGGCACCATTCAGAGAGTGTTTTGTAATTTTCTCAATGAATACAAGGGTTTCTCTGAATGTAAAGGGTTTGTTTGATGTCTTCTGGCAAATCTAGTAAATTAGATGCAGGACCCTTAAACAATTGGTTAGCAAAATAGAGTGTTTTTAAGAAAGAAGATTTCGCTTTTATATAAATTTTTTGTTTAATATAACCTCTCATTATATGGTGACTGACACAAAAAACACACAACAATAAAATAGTAACAGTAGTCAATGAGGTTGTAGCAATCAATACATTTTTATCTCATTTTTTTATTTGTCTTTCAAAAGATATTTTATTTTTTTAGAAAAATTATTAAAGCGATACTAAAGTCTATTTTATTTTTTTTTAAAATAGCAAACATGGTATACTTACCTGCTCTGTGCAGTGGTTTTGCACAGAGCAGCCCCGATCTTCCTCTTCTCGGGTTACCTGCCGGCGCTCCTGCCCCCTCCCTCCTTCCAAGTGCCCCCACAGCAAGCAGCTTGGTATGGGGGCACCCAAGCTGAGCCACAGCTTTGTGTGTCCATTCGGACATGGAGCTGAGGTTCGGCCCCGTCCCCTTTCTCTCCTGATAGGCTAACTGATGTTGATTGACAATCAGGAGAGAGAATCCCGGATGGTCGAGGCATTTGTGCACATCGCTGGATAGAAATGGGCTCAGGTAAGTATTAGGGGGTGCTGGGGCAGCTGCTGCACACAGAAAGCCCTTTATCTTAATGCATAGAATGCATTAAGATAAAAAAAAACCTTCTGCCTTTACAACCACTTTAAGGTGAATACTGATATTCTACAGATACCTATGTACAAATACGATTGGCAGCTCATTGAAAGTACATACAGGGTTTCTAGAGGAGGTCTACATATGACCCTAAGCCTGATTTTACACAGACGGCAAGTGGGCGATAAAAACTGTCTTTTGATCCATGTGTTTACTGCTGGCCAACTTACAAGAGGACATGGTGCCACTTGGAGGAGTATACATTGCTATGGCTGTGATGCCTTCCATTGCAGTGAGGCAACTTTAATGCTATGTGCAGAGATTTTCAGATGGCACCGTCTGTCAAACTCTCCTATATAATTAAATAGGGTATGCCGTAACCACAAGCTATTGTGGTCTCACAATGTAAAATTCAGTAATGTGAAAGTTCATTAAAATAAAAAAAATAATAGGACAGGAGACACCTACAAAGCTCTTTTTACCACCCTCCTTTCATGATCCACTGTGGATTGATTTTCAGGGGGACAGTAAACGCTAAAACTAGTCTGCAAGGAATATGAGGAGGAGCTATTAGAGGTGATCCCTGATCGTTAAATTAGGAGTGAGAATTTATAAACATAGATTAAAGTGCTCTTTAATTTTTTATTTGAATTTTGCTTATTGAATGTAACAACTACAATAATAATAACAATTAGAATTGTCTGAGATTTTCATTTAGTTGTTTCAGAAATTGAAATGCTGAAGCAGCTTTTCCCAACCACCTGTGTCCCAAGGAAAAAAGTGGAGTTTTCTCAGACAGAACGTTAAGTTTTGAATTTATGCTAATTTATTTGGTATTTTTAAATATTAATTTATTTGAGAGTCATAAAAATCTAAAATATGTATACAAATATTTTAATAAATCTCCAGCTTTATGCTATTTATTTCCCGTACAAAAAAAATACTGTTTTTTTTTATTAGACTGTACATACATTAATGGTACTATGGAAGTATAAAATGCGTTTTGTTCACTTTTAGTGCCTGTTCTGAATAGCAGGATTCAATATGGAATAACAAGACTTAATAATGGCACCATCCCTGTTGGAAGCTTTAGCTTTTAAATAGCATTTAGGCTTCTGCAGTGGAGGCATATTTGTTTTGCTTCTTTGGATTAAAAAATGATTGGAGTTATTATTGACTCTTGTTCTTCATAAACCAACATCCAACTTGGATTTTTAACCGTTTTATCAAGTTAGCTTTATCAGGTATTTTAAAGAGGATCTTCAGTGGCCTGCAAAAAAATTAAAAGTCAGCAGCTACAAATACTGTAGCCGCTGACTTTTAATATAAAGACACTTACCTGTCCAGGGATCCAGTGCCGTCCTCACCTGAATCGGTTCTTTACTGGGCTTCAGGTTTCTGGCGCCAGCATCTTTACTATGGGAAGTCCTAGCACAGCCAGCTTTCTACTGAACATACTCAAGCCACACTGTGCTTTTGTGAATGTCCCCACAGCTTTCTTAGACCTGGGACATGTCCCAGAAAGCTGCAGGGAAAGAGAGGTGGGCTAAACTTCCGTTCAGATTTAGGTAGGCCTATCCGAGCAGAAGTGGTAGCGGGTACCTGTCAAAACTAGGTATTTGTGTCCAAAGGTGTTAGAGGAGGGGGAAGGAGGCAGAAAAACAGCACTTCCCCTTTTGGGTAAAGTTAGGTTTTAACTTATTACTAGTGATCGGTGAATCTGGGGTTTAATTTGTGGGTGCAAAAGGCGAATACGTCAGAAAAATCCACAAATTGTAAACTCTAATGCAGACCCTGTTGAATTGGGTGGGTATGGCATTTGGGACATGTTCCAATGCAAAAATAAAATGTAAAAAGTTTAAAGTGGGATCAGGCCCAAGGAAAAAAGGTGTGGTATATCCCCAAAATTTATAACAGACCCTTACCTGAGCATGGAACAACCAAGAATTCCCTTGTCCCCCCACTGAATTATACCAGGCCACTTGCCCTCAACATGGGGAGGATACCTTACCAGGCCTCTTCCCCATCAAAGCATCTTTTCCACAGGTTGCTTCTACCCCACATCTCTGGCTCTAAAGATGCTGGGGTCTGTTTGGGGATTGGCTTATTGGGTATGGAAAAGGGGCAGAGGACTATGGATTTTAACTGGGATAGCTGCATTAGCAGAAGGGACACTTCACATTAAAGCCTACCTCCAGGAATACTATGACTTTAAAAAGTTAGATTGGACTAATCTGGCTCAAACAAACTATTCCTTAATTAGTCAATGCAGTGGCTGTCAGTGCTGTTTAAACTGTAGCTTTATCTACATACAGTTTACAGCTCTGTGTTCCGTCAGCAGTATGGGGACTTCCTGTCCCATTCCCAGAACTAAACTGAGTCAGGCTAAGTCCTGGACTGAAACCTAGTGTCTCTCATTCCCCCAAAACTAGCCATGTACTCAACCCAGAGGTAAATTCTAGCCTATCCTGGTATTAGAGATCCCCTACATGCCTCTGGGAGTCAGGGGGTGCTACATCTTTAATATCAGTGTGTAAATAGACAGTGGCTTTCTGCTTCTATTCAGAAAAGAATGCTGTGTGCAATCACTCTTTACTCATTTGTAACCTATACCCAGGTATGCCTTAGGATACTTAAAACTAAAATGAGGGGGGGGTGTGGCTGGATCCCGAGCGAGATGGGTGCTTGTTAACACTGCTCTGATCCGTGACAGCAATCCAGGGCAATTACAGACAGGTGATCAGGCTCTCACAGCAGCACAACCCACCACCAACCACCGGAGACACCCGCCAGCATGTTGAAGAGGAGACGGGAGCGACCGGCTCCCTGCAAACTGATGGAATTCTACCCGCCAGACAAGCCGTCTATCAAAGATGGCGCCGGCGGGACTGCGGCTCACACACAAGGAGGCCAGACGGAGCCTGCAGTGCAGGCACACTCTGCTCACCACTCAGCCACCTCACCCTTCCATCCGGACGGCAGCTAGGTCACCTCCACTCCTTCTACAAGCCCAGCCAAATCGAAGCTGCGGCTTTCACAGGCAGAAGACCCAGTACACGAGGTAGGCCTCTCTTTACAGCATCTCCCGGTGGGCACAGTACTTCACAACTCCATAGCTTCCTTTCCCACAACAAACCAGCCTGTGCTGGATACCACACTGAGGCATATGTTAATGACTGTGCAAAGCTCCATACACTCTGACATCTTAAATATTATGCAACATTTCTCCTTTGACATGTCTCATATGGGAGAAAGAGTGTCCAACATAGAAACCAAAATGGGGGGAAGTCACGGCTTCTTTTAATGATTTAGTAGAGGCCCACGGAGAGGAAGCTGAGGATATTGCATGGATTAAAGCTAAAATGGCTGACCTGGAAGATCGTTCCAAAAGGAACAACATTAAAAGAAGAGGCATTCCAGAGTCCGTTCAGCAATCCGCTTTAAAAGATTACTTCGTATAACTACTGGCAACTTTCCTACCTGACTTCCCACAGAGCGAGTTGATAATAGACCGCATTCGCCGTCTACCAAAACCTCCTCAACTAACAGACACTATCCCAAGGGACACTATTGTCCGCATCCACTTCTTCCATATAAAGGAAAGGTTCATGAAAGCTGCCAAGAATGCCGCAGAATATCCACAACAATACACCAATTTCTCCTTCTTTGATGATCTATCAAAATATACAATGCAACGCAAAAATCTTGCAACGATCACGAAACCTCTGCAGAACCATCAGATCCCGTATAAATGGGGCCATCCGGTGAAGCTTACCATCACGAAAGATAATAATTCCTATACCATTAGGTCTCTGGAAGAAGGCCCTTCACTCCTCCGCCAATGGAATATATTGGAACCACAGGAACAGTGACAACACAGAGGGAACCGTCAACAATGCAATGACAACTGGGAAGACTTGGACCCTTCAGACGACATGACCACCTGCAATCACAAACTACACAGTTTGCTCTGGATTGCTCGAATGAGCTCAGTTCATCTGTTTCTCACCCCCAAACATTTGACACGGTAATTACCGCTCATGCAGAGTTCTGCTTTTTTCTTAAAGTTCTGTCTTGAACCAAAGGTTCTTTATCGTGTGCACTACTTGTTGAAGACTTTACAATTATCTCTTTTTGTTTTGTATAAATCATCCTCACGCGAAGACGCAGTCATCAAGCTCCTGACAGCTGGAACGTGTTAGACTCTAGAAACTGAAAAACAACGAAATAGTAAGTTACTCTTATTACACAAACGACCAATACTCACCAATACTGCTAACCTAACTCCCCTAGTACGGGACCCCCCTTTAGAAGCAAAATGCCTTTCAAAATCACATACCTAAAAGCTAAGGGCTTGAATCATCCAGGGAAAGGGTACTCTCTATGGTCAGATACCTGCACGCTCAAATGTGATGTTCTATGTGTCAAAAAGACTCACTTTTTTGGGAAAAAGATGTGGGCATAATGTCTGATGATCAATGGAAGCAGGCCCTGGCGCTGGGTCCCAGGGTCACTCTCTCTCCCTCACAAGTGATGTCTCATTTGTATTTGCTACATAGAGCATATTACACACCTCTGAAGCTATTCAAGTGGGGCAGGAGACCTGACGCGAAATGTCAGAGATGCAGAGGGGGACATGGGGATTTGATCCACATGTTCTGGCGCTGCCCCAAGTTGCATAGATATTGGGAAGGGATAGTGGGAGAAATAAACTTAGTGTTTGGGACATCGCTGAGGGTTGAGGCGGGGGAGTGCCTGCTGGGCTTGGAGGGGGAGGGAAGGATCTCAAAGGATGTGCAGACGGCAAGGGACAGATGCTTGTTTCAGGGAAAAAGGCTTATCGCACGGCATTGGCAGAGGAAGGAGGCCCCAACATTGACAGAATGGGTAAATGCAGTAGGGGAGGTGGTTTGTAGAGAAAAATATATCTATAAGAAAAGGGGTAATTATAAGAAATTTGAGAAAATATGGAAAGCATGGCTGGATTGGGTGAGAGATGGATGAGTGGAGTAAGGAAGGCATAGGATGAGAGGGATGCAGAACATCTGTGAGGATGCATGAGGGGTGAGGGGAGGGAAAGGGGGGGGGGGGAATAGGGGGAAATAAAATAACGTTTTTCATGCTTCCAGAGAGGTACAGCGTATAGATACTTTTGAATTGGTATATATCGGATGTAGAGAATCTTATGGGAATACCTGACCTTATTGTGCTGACGTTTTCAGTGACAGTCCCAATTTATGTACCCTTTTTTTTTTTTTTTTTTTTTTTTTTCCGCTTTTTGTCCTTTTTTTTCTTTTTGTATGTGCTGTATTGGATAACTTTTTCAAATAAAAAGAGATTTATAAAGGGGCCAGACAGGCTTAGTAGGGACTGGGCGTTTGTAGTCACTGCTGTATATCTCACTTAAGTCTATGCTGTTCACTGCTTGAAGTGTGCCGAAAGGACAATTAATTATGTTTAACTGCCTGTAATAATTGGAACATTTCACAATGGGGAAGGGGGAGGGGGGAGGAGAAATGTTTGTGGGGTTTCTTGTGTATTATTATTTATAAAATTGTAAATAAAAAGAATTTTCCAAAGAGACTCACTTTGGCCAAACACAAGCACCTTCGATTTCCCACAAAATTTTCCACATTTATTCATGGCGAATGCACCTACCAAAACCAAAGGAGTACTGATAGCTATCAAAGACACAGTAGCCTTCAAGCTATTGAATCTTTATACAGATACACAAGGAA
Organism: Lithobates clamitans; assembly: GCA_037952925.1. Taxonomy (NCBI): domain Eukaryota; kingdom Metazoa; phylum Chordata; class Amphibia; order Anura; family Ranidae; genus Lithobates; species Lithobates clamitans. The sequence goes on along the minus strand of JBBGZY010000160.1, from coordinate 8,856,577 downwards.
GATATATTATACTAGTCCGCAAAATAAATAATACTGTTTACACATTGGTAAACCTCTATGCCCAGAACACGGGCCAGATACCATACCTTAACAAAACGTGGAAAACAGTGACTAAACTAAGACAAGGCAGAGTCATCCTCTGCGGTGACTTTAACCTCGTCCCAGACGCCACTACAGATGTGAAAGGACCTACACCAAAAAAACCCTGAGCATCTACACTTCTAACCTTGACCTTTACTAATTGGCACAACGACCCACACCTAATGTCAATTCCTGACAAGAATCTCCAAATTCAAAACCAACTGAACGACTTCTTCCACTTAAACGAACGATCAGTTAGTAATCAATTTACAATATGGTCTTCCCACAAAAAGGGTTCTCCCGATACCACTTTTTTAAGACTTTTCTTCAAGTACACGCCGATACTGATTACCGATACTTTTTTTAATGTCATATGACAGTTTTCAAAGCACAATAAAGATTAGGTGGCACTGATATTCAGCACTGATGGGCATTGATAGGTTGCACTGATATGCAGCACTGATGGGCACTGATAGGTGGCACTGATATGCAGCACTGATGAGCACTGACTGATGGCAGGCACTGACAGATGGCGGGCACTGACAGATGGTACTGATGGCTGGCACTGACAGATGGCACTGACAGATGGCACTGACAGATGGCTGGCACTGACAGGTGGCTGGCAATGATAGATGGCTGGCACTGATGGGTGGCATTGACAGGTGGCTGGCACTGATAGATGGCTGGCACTGATAGGTGGCACTGACAGGTGGCTGGCACTGACACCTGACTGGCACTGATAGATGGCTGGCACTGACACCTGGCTGGCACTGATAGATGGCTGGCACTGATGGATGGCACTGACAGGTGGCTGGTACTGATGGATGGCACTGACAGGTGGCTGGCACTTATGGCGTGGCGTTTATGAGCACTGATGTGTGTGATTATATGTCAGTATAAAAGCAGCAGCAGCCATCTTGTTACACCTAGCCCGAACTATATGGGCTGGGTGTAACAAGATGTCCGCTGCTGGCTTACTGCGGCTGAGTGGAGGGTGTACCAAGATGGTCATCGGGATGTCCAACTGCTGATGTCGACATGGAGCGTCACTTCCGTTGTTCCGCCCGCTGACTTATGGTTATGCAGGGTCACCTAATCCCTCACAGGTATCGGAACTGGCATCGCTAGCATTTGCGCGAGTACGATCGGTATCGGGACAACCCTACTCACAAAGCCTTTATAAGAGATGTCCTAATCCAAATCAGCTCACGGGCTAAATGCCAAAGGACACAGCAGCTAACAGACCTTTTAGATACCATAAAGGGGCTGGAACTCACAAACAAAAAAGACCCCAAACCATCAACTAGTAACAAACTCTGGCAAGCCAGGAGCAAACTTAGATCCCTCCTCAATGCCAATCATGCTAAATTATTGCTCAGAATGCAAGCCAGTTTTTATGCCCAAGGCAATAGAACCGGCAAACTAATGGCAGCGCTGATCAAAAAACGCAAAATGAAGCAAAAAATACCATACATTTTACACCCCATCCAGGGCAACAAAATGTTTCACCCTTGGGACATTGCCAACGCCTTTAAAGAGTATTAAGGGAAATTATACAATTTAAAGGATGAACCCTCGGTGAAACAACCCACAGATTTAAACATTGAAAACTTTCTTACCTCCCTCCACCTTAACTATCTGAGGAACACCTGACAGCTCTTAAAAAATGTAAAAATAGGGGATGGCGCTGTTTGAGAAAAAGTGTATCAGTCCAATGATCAGTGTAAAGTGGCAGGTGCTATGTCTGTATAGACAGGTAATAAAGGTGTATCAGTACAATCTTCAAAAAATGTTTTTAAAATGACCAGTGCTGTCTCTGTGCAAAGATGGCTGTAAACAATATACATATGGTAGGAATTCAATCACTATACCCAAACATATAAGTGACAAGTGCTCAACCTGTACAAAGAAAATTAGTAAAAATATCTGCAATTTTCTGGTTTCACTTTAGTGTTTCCTGTCTATAGGGGGGCAGCAGTTTCTTAATATCCTGTAGCGCGGTTCTTTTCTTGGAATAATTACCTGACAGCTCTTAATGCTCCATTTACTATCAAAGAAATCACCCAAGCAATCTCAACACTTCTAAACGGAAAGGCTCCACATCCAGAGTACTACAAATAATTTTCCAAAATTCTAACCCCTTACTTATGCCACACATTCAATGCTGCTGTGTCCTTGGGTGAATTTCCCTCTGAAATGTTGCCAGCTAATATCATTACCTTGCCCAATCCAGGGAAGGAGCCAGTCTCACCAATTTTACTAGTAAACACTGATCTCAAGATATATGTGAAATTGGTGGCCCAGAGACTGGCACCACTCATGCCAAACATTATTCACCCAGATCAGGTTTGCTTCACCATGGGCAGACAGGCACCTGACGCCACTCGAAAAGTTATAAATCTTATACACTTCTCTAAATCCAAAAATGTCCCTGCAATCTTTGTAGTGCTAGACGCCAAAAAGGCGTTTGACCGGATTCACAGGGTCTATTTAAAACAAACACTTACTAGATTTGGATTCCAGGGTAACATATTGACAGCCATACTGGCACTTTACTCTAAACCATCAACCCGAGTATTTACAGACCAGATGGTACCCTCTCTGAACCCTTCAAAATCACTAATGGTACTAGGCAAGGGTGCCCTCTCTCCCCTTTAATATTCACGCTAATGATGTAACCACTGGCCCAAACAATACATTGCAACATATCAATTCAAGGCATACAGGTAGCAGACCAGAACGATAAGATCACCCTTTTTGCATATGATAGCATCCTGATGCCCCATACACACGATAGGATTTTCTGACTGAAAATGTTCGATGGGAGCTTGTTGTTGGAAATTCCAACCGTGTGTAGGCTCCATCGGACATTTTCCGCCGGAATTTACGACACACAAAATTTGAGATCTGGATCTGAAATTTTCTGACAACAAAATCCGTTCTCATAAATTCTGATCGTGTGTACACAATTCCGACGCACAAAGTTCCACGCATGCTCAGAATCAAGCAGAAGCGCCACACTGGCTATTGAACTTTATTTTTCTCGGCTTGTCGTACGTATTTTGTGTGTGTTTTGTGTGACCGTGTGTATACAAGACAAGTTTGAGCCAACATCCGTCGGGAAAAAAACATGGATTTTTTTGTCGGAAAATCCTATCGTGTGTACAGGGCATTACTCTCGCTTAACTGACTTCTTCCCTTCCAGCGGTGAGCGACATTCTTGACAAATTTAACGCATGCTCCTTTTACAAGGTCAATGAGTAAAAATCCAATATCTTACAAGCAGTAGCAAGTCCAATAAAGAAAGAACTGCAATCCAATATTCCATTTCAGTGGGTGTCCTCCTCCATGCCCTATCTAGGCATTTCCTTAACCACTCCAACGAATAATCTGTTTTCACAAAACTTCACTCTGTTTCTAAACACATGTAAGCAAGATCTTCAAAAGATCAGCAAACAACACCTTTCATGGGCAGGTAGAGTAGCAGCATTTCACACTCCCGAAACTACTATATCTATATAGAGCAATATCTATAATCATCCCTGGTATATTCTTCAAATCCTCACAAAGCATGCTGCGCTCTTACATATGGTTGAATAAAAAAAGACCACGCGGTCCTTACTATCAGACTTAAAAAAGCGTGTGGCATGGGGCTTCTTAATGTGAAAGACTATTATGTAGCGTTACTACTAGATCAGATTCGCCATTGGTTCACTCCCACAATGGGCAAACAATGGAGACACATAGAATGATCCTTTGTAACCAAGGGAGATCTAGGAACATTGCTCTTAGCTGATTGGGTAACCCACACAGAATATTGCATAATCCATCCAACAATCACAGCAGCCCTCGGGGCATGGAAGTATTTTGTCTATAACGTCAAGGAAAAAACACTTGACACTTGTGTTCCAAATAAGTTAGAAATATTCCAATTTATCATCCCTAAACTCTGATTAAGTTACTGGTCCGACCTTAGAAATGAACCATTGTCCACTGTAATTCTAGATAATAAGCTCCTTCCTTACCATTCTTTACAAGCACAGTACAAACTACAACAGCAAAGCCTATTCACAAGGAAATGGAGACAGTCTATTGTCCCTAACATCTTGGATGTCAAAAGCCACCTCAAACTGATTAAAGAGTATGAACAATATTCAGCCTAATGCCCTGTACACACGATCGGACATTGATCGGACATTCCGACAACAAAATCCATGGATTTTTTCGACGGATGTTGGCTCAAAATTGTCTTGCATACACACGGTCACACAAAGTTGTCGGAAAATCCGATCGTTCTGAACGTGGTGACGTAAAACACGTACGTCGGGACTATAAACGGGGCAGTAGCCAATAGCTTTCGTCTCGTCTCTTAATTTATTCTGAGCATGCGTGGCACTTTGTTCATATTTGTTAAACAACAAAAGTATTGTCTGTCTTCTATAACTTCTGTGTCTATATAGTTATCATCTGTCATACTGTTAAACCTCCTTGAGTCATTGGCAATTGTAAAGTGAAGTTAAACTTTGTAAAAAACAAAACAAAAAAAACTTAAAACATAAAAAAAAACTAAAATGAATCAGTCGGGATTCATTTTGATTTTCAGCTTTTACCAAGGTCACATTTCCTCTAATTCCAGTGTACTCACTATAGCTTTTTGCTTCCAAAGAATATACATAACAGTAAAGAAAGACATATATATTCACTGTGAAATACTGTGTATCCCCTTCTGGGAATAATGCAGATGTAATGCTTTAGCTCCCAAAGCAGGATTTGTTGGTTGTGTAAAAAAAAAAAAAAACATGAAAAGGGAAAAAAGCACAGTCCCTTTTGGTCTAATATCAATTAAGAGATTGGTTGGTGTAGGCTATTAGCATATTTAAATTAATTGAAAACCTGCTAAAGATAAGACACATACTTATAGGAATTCCATATTTATCTGATTAGAATTCTGTTACAAGCTCAGAAGAATATTATTCGGAGAAACAGTAATTACAGTGCGTCTTGTTCTTGCACAGTCAGTGTGCCAAAAATAGCCAGATAATTCATAGGGAATAATGTAAAGAGGTCGTGGAAGAGAAAGGTTGTCAGAAAGAACTTAAAGCACAGTGTTGGTTGCGTTGGGCCAGGTGTGTTTAAATCGAATACATATTATCCTAATCATCCCCAATCACATGTACGTACATATGTTTATGCATTCCTAGAGGCACATTATAATTGTAATATGGCACACATGTAAGGGCAGTACATGCACATTCCTGTATCATTATATTCTGATTTTATAAAAGAAAAAAAAAACAAAAACGTAACATATCTGAATTTCTGATCTTTCTCAACTGAGATTCTAGGAAAGGGAAAAAAGTGCTCACAGCAATAGATGATTAAGCAGAGATCATGTCATTCATTTCAAAAGAGTCTCTGTACAAGTAAGACATTTGAAAGACAAAATGGGGGATGCAATCAGAAGAAAAAAAACATAGTTTTGCTTAAACAATAAAGTAATTATATATATAAAGCAGTTATACATACAAATCACATTAAAATACCTATATCTAACTTTTTTTATGAAGGTTAGGGAAGAGGTTACAGCCCTTGTCAGTTTTTCTTGCCATCTGTGTCTCATTTGGGAGACTTCTATTCACCTCCTGCCTTGAAAGCTCAACAGGAAGTATATGTTTACAATCCAAGGGAAATCTTGGCCTCTTAGGCAGTAGTCACAGAAATAAGTGTCCCATTTGGAACATTTCCAATTTATTCATGTTCTAACGGCATCCCAAAATGTTGGATTTATTCCCACTTTTATTCCCAGTGACATTAGTGATCAGATCAGTTAGAGAGAGTGAATCCCGGGGGCACACGGGGACACAGATAACAATAAAAACCTGACAGTGGTCCTAGCCCTTTAGCACTCTATCCAAATCTGAAAAAAAAAGTTTTTTATATTTGACTTTTATTGACAGGTTGCGGGGACAAGAGCTTACATTTTAGAACCAAATGTACCTTTATTGCTTAAAGCGTACCACTTTTGTTGAGAAAAAAACATTCCCCTCTGGGTGATCGATGTACATTGCAAGGATTATAACAACCTTTGTTGCAGATTCCTACCTTTTGTTATTCTGAAGAAATCCATGTGTTTGTCTGTGCCTCTGTACTGAGTGGGTCTAGTGGGAGTGGTTTCATAATTAAGTGTTAGGTGTGCAGCTGCAGGGCACTAATGAGGAAATCTGCTGGGCCTGCACCCCTTTAAACATGCTCCTGTTGAAAGTATCTCTCCAAAAATGACATTTTTGTTGAGGGGATGCCTAAAACCTGACTTGTATCTTAGGCAGACTTCTGGGAAAGTTGGTGAGCCATTTACACAAGCAGAAATTATGTTTCTGGGGAGTGGTCAGTACACACTCTGTACAGAACAACTCCATGTAGCCATATTGCAATGCATTTTCAGAAAATTATAGTGGCTGCAGATTGAAAAGGAAAGGTAATTTTTAATAGCATTCAATTACAATATGATTAGTGTCATAATTACATGTGCTTTATTATTTACTAATTTTTTTCCCCACGAAAGTGGAGTTACCCTTTAACAGTAAAAAGCAAAATTGTGTACATTAAACCACATCAACTAATCAGTAAGCAGATTTCAATATTTTTTTAAACTGAATGGAAGACATTGGTTACTTCTGGAGGTAAGTGAATCTGTTCATATGGATCAAGAGTTGACATGTATTAAGCTGGCCATACGTGGTTACGTTTTTTTTCCTGTACTGAACAAAAAAAACTGAACTGATTCCCCATCCACACATTCAAGGTGAATAGAGGAATCCCCCCCCACTATGTTACTGTATTCTACTATACTGTGAGAACACACAGATAAGTGCGCAGTTATTGGCTGCAGCTGATGATGGAGTGGCTGTTATCTGACAGGGTGGTTGAACAGAAGTTGATCTCTGCTAAAAAAACAACCAAATTTCAATTCATCTAGGTCCACCTTTACACAGATCTGCTTGACTGTACTGTTTTTTTATGGGTAACTGCCAAAACGTATGAGGAGGTCAAAATTGTTACAGACACATCCCATAACAGTTGATGAACCCAAGCGTGATCTAATATTGACCTCACAATGTAGAATGCCATGTAAGAATTTTATACTATTTTGGAGACTACTGGAATAGATTAAAATACAGCATACTGTGGGGGTCATTTACTATAGCGCCGGGAAGTACTGGGCACTATTACATATAATAGCACCCATTTTAGGCAATTAAGATTTCAACAGGTAAACATGCAAATGAAAAAGAGCGCTATTAGCGGCGAACATACGTTAATAAATTTGGAAATGCATATATGCAACTGACAATTTCTACTAACTTATTATATGGCACTGCACTGAACTCGGACAGTTCCATTGCCATCAATAGAGATTAATTGATAAGACCTTTCAATATAAATATATATATATATATATATATATATATATATATATATATATATATATATATTTATTGAAAGGTCTTATCAATTAATCTCTATTGATGGCAATGGAACTGTCCGAATTGGTGCGACGCCGCACAGATTCCCAAAAGTAGTTCCTGCACTACTTTGGGCGACTTCAGAGGGCGATTTCTTACCTCCCAACTTTTTGAGATGGGTATAAGGGACACCTATTAGCAAAAGTATGTAGGCATAGGACACACCCCCTAAAACACCTCCTCAAAGGAGAATTATTCCATAAAAAAAATATATATTATTAGTTAAACCCCCATATTTTTTTTTTTTTTAAATGAAAGGAGCTCTCATTTATATTTGCATAGTCCTTACTGATTAACATCAGCAGAACAAATGCAGGAAGTGATGTGTGCACATGGGCCAGAAGCAAATGATGTGTGGTGATGCCAAACTAATCAATGAAACCCATCCACACCAAATCTAACTATCACATCCACCTCCACATTGAGTAAGCACAAGTACATATCCTACACTTACCCGGCAAATGAGCAGCACCTCCTATTTGCTAAAGAGGGACCTCGCCATGTCCTCCTAGATGGAGATCCTGACCAGCACAGGAACTTCCGTGTGATTACAATGACTCATATCCGGGTCAGAAGGTGAGACTACGCTCTTTTGATCACAGCTGCGAGTATTTTTTAAGTATTAAGTATTTTTTATTGTCGTTTTGGTTGCAGATATGCAAATCTGTATTTCTACATATAACGATATTTGAAGGCAAACTTAAAGGAGTTTGATAATAAATGGTGTCCCTGGGATTGCAGCAGATGAATTACAAAGACAAAGGCCCAGTTTGAGCCTGGTTCACACTGACAGCAGGAGGAAATCCTTGCAGTTCAGCTGAACTCAATTTCATTCCCGCGTGTCAGTCCCAACTGCGGGGGGAATTTCAGAGACATCTGTGCAGGTTTCTGCACAGATGTTAATGGAAATCGCACCCCGAAGTCACCAAAAATAGTACAGAAACTAATTTTGGAAATTTCAGCGCCACACCGATAAGGACAGTGCAATTGCCGTTGATTTGGCATGTGAGTTGAATCGCACCAATGTGAACCAGGGCTGACACATACAACACTGCCTATCCATCAACTGAATTCATAGCCTGCAATTCTCCACAGCTGTTATATACAAAGACTCCACCTAAACACCTTTATCATTTACTTGCAGGTGTGAAGAGATTAGTTTTTTTGGTGCACAATTATGTCTTATAATTTCTATGGGTATAAGTAAGATATTGCACTTCCCCAAAACCACTACCCCCAAAACTAATTAAAAAGAAGAAAGAAAATAGAACAAAACTGTCAGGATAGGTTTCACCTTCAGTGGCACTGTCAGATCTATGACCTGCAGTACTGGTGTCCACCAGTGGGTGTCTCCCAGCAGTCTGGAGCTGACATCATTTCCTGCAATCAGGCGTCACCTGAGACTGATTGCAGGTGGTGTGTATTTATACCCGGCAGATGCTCATACATTAGCCTTGGTATTGTCCTTGAGGACTGACCTGAATCTGTGATCCTGTTATCCTGAACCTGTTCCTGTTCCTTCTGTACCTTGTGTCCCATGTTCCTGAACCTTGCATCCATCCCTGGACCCCTGTCTTGCAGACTCACCCCTTCCTCCTGTTGCCCTCTTCCTGTCCCATCCTGCTCCCTGTTCAGTCTGACTGATCTCTCGTGTATGACCCTGGTTTGATCACGTTTATCATTATATCTCATCCTGTGCTCACGTTTGGTTTAGAGAGTTATTTTTGTGTGTCACCATGGTTGTTTGCTGGTTTGCTTTATTGTTTATGACTTATCCTTATCCTTTTAATAAATATTACTATATTTACTTTACATGCGTTTTGGTCTTCCCTATTGCAGTCCACACATTTCTGGTCGCACCGGTTTTTAACAAAAACAGACAAGCTCAATAATGCACTTTTATTTTGCCAGCAGAAAAAAAATAATGTACATTTACTAGCATAAAAAAATAATGATTCTACAAGATATATGGTGCTACATTTAGCAAAATAGTTAGCAATTGGGTTTTAAGGGCCCTGCTCATAGGAGCGTGCAATCTAAAATTTGTCTAAACCTTAGAGTGAACACAGCTTTACTTTCAGTGTATAATGGGCAACACATCACATTTTTATCTGAAAAATTATAGAAACATACTTAACAGTCATTATTCTTACAAAGCATTCCAACATAATCTAAAAAGGCACATATTCAAACTATAACACCCACCACCACCCCACAATCCACGCACATACATTGGGGAGTATGTTCTGCTGGAAGCTGCATTTCTGTGTACATGATTAAGCAATGAGATCAAAGAGTAGAAGGTCAGCAGATGCTACCAAAGCATGAATGCTTGTTCAGACAGGAATACACACACAACATTGGCAGCATGGTCACATAAACCCACTTTTGATGGAAAAAATGCACCAGAATTTCAGCAAACAAACAGCCCTACATGGGCTTTTGTCAATATGCACAAAAACATTACTTCTCCCCCACAAATCACAACAAAAAAACCGGCCGCTTCCCAGGCCAAACAACCCCCCCCACTGCAGTCCTTTATATAAGGTTGTATTGTTAGCACACTGACACACGCCCAATAGAAGTACACGCCCACCAGTATCTTTCAATATGTCTCTTTGTGTATGTCTAAAATGATTGCACCTGATGAGCAGGAACACATAATACTATTTAGAATACTATTTATACCATAGAATTGTATGAAGAGAAAAACAGTTTTGAAGTGAAGAAAAAACCATAGATATAGGCTTTTAGGAACACTTCTATTTGCAGCAATAATTGTATTAGTCTGCATTTTTTGGGTTGCCCATAGTTTTATGAATGGCTGGAAGGTTTATCTATAATGGATCAAAATACATTGTATTTTGATTTACAGTATAGGGGCAGGGTCCATTTTTATGTACTCTATCCTCTAGATCCTGTATGCCATTTATCTTTGAGCTATGCATTGAAATAAGTCCCACAATAAATGAATTTTTATTAATTAACTTTCTCTCTTGTCTTGAAAACAATTCCTTTACTATGTTGTAGGCCCCTGTGGACCTAGAGAGGTTTCTAACAAGTAATACACATTATTGCTCACTTGTATACCTGTCTGGGCTATTTATCATTCTATGTGTATTGTTACTTTTACCACTTGCTGCACGTTTGTAAGTGTTCTCCAGAGGGAATGGGCTTCGAGCAACCTTGCCAGGAGCGTATTAACATTCTCCATCAGTCTCCCTGCCGCAGGAATGCATCAAGTGAGCGTGATTAGATTACAGTGTCCTACAAGCAGTGTTTACCATACAGCTGATGCCTCTAACTCAGCTTTAAAAAGGCCATTACATCCCGAATTATGAAGTCAATTCAAGCACTGACTTACGATTTGTCTATAAACTTTTATCAGTCTAAAACGGCAACATAAAAGATAAACTACAATAGTCTTTTTGCAATGTCGATTTCTGCTTCCATGCACTCACGTTCGTGCCAGTCGATTTATTTTTTAATTGAAAATTTCATAAGGTGGAAAGTTTATTTCCCCCTTGAGTTGGAGATGCCTTACAATGAATATTCATGGGAGCGCGGACAGGTGTTTTCAGCAAGTCAGAATTTAAAATGTAAAGATTATGTTGTAGTGAAATATAGAAATGCCACATACTTTATTTAAATGATAAAACTCATCAGCCTCAAGACTGTAATTTAAAAAAAGTGATTAAAGTTATTTAGTCATTTCTTTCTTGACTGGAGCATAACTCTGTTCCCATGGCAGCCGAGTGTTACATATCATGGTCCTAATAGAATATTCATTTGTTTTCATTTTATTGGTTTCCTCACAATCACAAACAAAGCTTTGGAACATTAGAGCGTGATTTACAGTTTAGAGATAGTCAGTGCTCTTAACCAAGACTTGAATATAATTTCGAATAGGATGCTAGAACCTATATTCTCAGCTCGGAACAGTATGTTAATAAGAAATATAATCTAACCAAGGTAGGAGAATGCATAGCTAGAGACTTTAATTATTAACAGCCTTATTTAATCTATCCGGTGAGCAGAAATGAATAAAAAAATCAGCTGAAGCCAATATTCTTTACTTCTATTATAACAAATGAAGACAAAACCAAATGTATATTTATTTTGTGTACAATGGTAAACCTCGCAAAGGCTTCAACCTACCACTCAAAGGAAAGATAATAAAACCTCAAATTGTAAAAAATAAAATGTTTACCTGCTCAGTGCAATAAAAGGCTACATCACTACTTATGAGATTTTTACAGGTCTCTGACAGCTGCTTAACTCCGAACATACTGCTGTCAGATTTTGTCCACAGACCCAATAGGGCCATGTTAGCCAATAATATTGACTGGACAAACCCTTCAAGGAACAGGATCCAAGATTAATTTAGACATGTAAATTGTATTTTAGGTTAAATTAAAATTTACTTTCACTTCTTCATGAAGTTTGACATCTTCTTAGTTTTCTGCTTAAGAACCATATGTCTCCATTGTGGATCTCATAATCACATTAACATTTTAAAAACAGTTTTTTTTTCCTATGTACTTTGTCAATCATTCTGTGCTATGTTACTTTTTCTACCTTTCTGTTTGCAGATGGCAGTAAGCGTAGCAAAATGCCGTAGGTAAAAAAAATTATTTTGGACTCTTCAGGATTGTATAGTCAGAAAGGGTTGCTGTATATTAAGATATACATAGGTGGGAAAATACTACTATTGCTAATGATAACAATAATATAGTAACTGATCAAATAAACTGAATTATTTAATGGACAGTCCCAGGCTATTTATCATAAAACTGACACATATTTATAAAATACATATCTTATTCTTTTGTATAAAGTGGTTTTAAAGTCACCGTAACAATTTGTCACAAGTACCAGTCACAATTACTGGTATCCTCTCTGTTACAGCAAGATATACAGTGTAGTGTCTGTGTTTTTTAAAAATTATACAGCTAAATACCTTATTTTACAGTGTCGTTGAGCGGTCACGTGACCCCCCCCCCGCCGCTCTCCTTCCCCGATCTATGGACTACAGAGGGAGGGGCTGAGATTCCCCTTGACGTCAGCTGGGTGGTCACGTGACCGTACAACAGCACTGTAAAATAAAGTATTAAGCTCTATATTTTTTTTAAAACAAAGACACTGCACTGTATATCTTCCTGTAACAGATGGGATTCCAGGATGTGATCAGTGACTTTACAGTCACAGCAGAATAGTAGAGGAGGGGGTGGGGAGGAGAGGGACAGGGAGGAGATGGCTCACACACATAGACTACTGAGCTGGCAGGCAGGGAGAGAGGGGGAAAGGGGGAGAGGGAGAGACTGCGGGATGATGGAGGCACGTAAACTGACCATGGTATCATGGATCAGTGGCAATGATTACCATGGTCAGATTGTATAAGGGAACACAGGAACAGGCAGAATCAACCAGGTATTTTACAGCATGGAGAGAGACAACTTACACTGCAGGTGCACTATGCTGTTTATCGTGCATTAAAAGAGAAGTATATATTTTTTTCAAGATTCATACTTACCTAGGTCTGTCTCCTGCCGCTTCTGCACTGAGAACCGAGCGATCGAACACTGCCGATGGCTCAGTTCTCCCAGCTCCCCGAGCAGAGAACTGCTGACTGTGACTCAGCAGCTCTCCGCTCGGCCCCCCCTCACGCTCACTGGAGCACTGGGCTGTGGAGGGAAGGGGAGGGGAGCGGCCATCTCAGGCTATCAGCGGCTTGCTGAGACGGGTGTCAGTCCAGGCATCTGGAGGATCCAGACTTTATTGTCGTGATGACGCAGTGCCTGAACTGATTCCTGTGATGTCAGCAGAGAGTGGACTTCAGTCCACTCTCTGCTGAAAACAGGTCACAGGAGTGCAAAACTAATTGCACTCCTGTGACCCATAGGAGAAGCCCAGCCAAACAAGCTTAGGCTGGACTTCTCCTTTAAGCCCGGTTTCACACATGTGGGGTGCGAATTGAAGCTCAGGTTTCACTGGGGAGATAAAAATCTCCTGTTCAAAGGAATCACTGCGTTTTAGCTCAGAATCAGTGAGCAGGGAGAGGAGGAGGGAGGGGGGGGGAGAGGGGGAGGTGTAGTGAGGAGAAGTAGAAAATCCATGTTCAGAACGCAATGCATCTGCAAAGCAGATGCGTTCCCATAGAAGATAAGGGGCTCGTAATTCGCACCGCAATGCCCAGAAAACGCACACGTTTTTTGTGCAATGCGCAGTGCGAATGCAACGCACATATGTGAACCAGATGCATTCATATGAATGTATTTTAAAATGTCCTGCGAATTAGATGCGGTGTAAGCCGCATCTAATTCGCATAGGTGTGAACCCGGGCTAAAGGAACAAGAGCATTTTTTTTACTTCTTTAAGAGAGGTACCACAAAGACAAATTCCAAGGGCATCAAAACTGCCACTTCTAATATCTTAAAATGTATTGACATTTAATATATACATTATATTGCCAAAAGTGTCGGGACACCTGCTTTTATACGCACATGAACTTTAATGGCATCCCAGTCTTATGCCCCGTACACACGGTCAGACATTGATCGGACATTCCGACAACAAAACCCTAGGATTTTTTCTGAAGAAAGTTGACTCAAACTTGTTTTGCGTACACACGGTCGCACAAAGTTGTCGGAATTTCCGATCGCCAAGAACGCGGTGACGTAAACCACGTACGACGAGACTAGAAAAGGCCAGTTCAGAACCAAGCGCAGCGCCCTTTGGGCTCCTTTTGCTAATCCCGTGTTAGCAAAAGTTTGGTGAGAGACGATTCATGCTTTTTTCAGACTCGTGGCTTTCAGATCATTTTCTGTTGTTCAGTTTGTGCTTGTGGGTTTGTATCTGCTCTTCAGTGCGTGCAAGCAAGCTCCGCGTGACTTATTTGAGTCATTGTGTTCCTGTTCGTTCGTTACTGTTTTTCAGGTCCCTCTTCAAAGGCCTTGCTGTTCTTCAGTGCGTTTTGTTACTTTGTTCTGAGCAGTCGACCATTTTCCAGCCATGTTGCGTATACATACTCCTCGTAGAGTTCGTGCTGTGCGGGGGGGCTTGGTGTTGGGGTCCTGACCTTGACACAAGCCCAGTCCATGAACAGGGTGGGGAGGAGTTCATGGACCAAGAATTGGTTGCTTCAGCGTGACCAGTTTTGTCACATGCCTTTGCTCTGTGAGATCCGTGAGGATAATCCTGATGATTTCAGGAACATTCTCCAGATGACGGACCCCGGATTTCACCGTTTGTTGGCTTTGCTGACCCCCTATATTAGCAGGCAGGATACCTGCATGAGGCAAGCCATCACTCCGGAGCAGAGGCTCGTCGCCAGCATGCGGTACTTGGCGACGGGGAGAAGCCTGCAGGACTTGAAGTTCTCGACAGGCATCTCCCCCCAGGCTCTGGGGATCATTATCCCAGAGACCTGTTCTGCCATCATCCAGGTCCTGCAGAAGGAGTATATTTAGGTAAGTTTGTTATCCTTTTATATCACATTTTATTGTATTTAATGTTTGATAATATATTGTATTTCTTTCCTCATTCCCTAATTACCATGATTGTAACATGCTGTGAATGTCCCCTTTGTTCTCATGCATGCTGGGTTTTTATGTAATTATTTTTTTTGTCCTTCAGACATATTTGCCTTCACCTACCTCCCCAGCATGCTCTCCTGGCCCTATATTCACCTCATGTAGTCACTTAACAATGTATTTTATCAGCTCCATAGTAGTTCTTTACCCCAAACACCCCTAAAATGTTTTTAAATGTGATTTGTAATTTAAATTCAGGCAGAGTGCCAGAGGCTTTTTTTAGGAGTCCCCAAATTATTTGGAACCCTCCCTCCCCCTAACTGCTAAGTCAGCTGATACCAATTCTCTATCTATCCTCAATCATCTATCTGCTGACTTTGCCAAACCCATACACACTATACCCATTTCTTTTGTGCTCAGATGTATGGGTGAATTCCGCAAAGCATGTAGTGCAAGGGCTTGCCTGAATACTTTCAAATTGTACTGTTTCAAGTTTTTGTATCCTATTATTATCTTGATAGGTAATAGCAGAATGTCCAAATGTGCTCAAATGTGTACAGTGTGTATTTATATCTTTGTATTATGACACCTCTTACCTGTCCAGTGGGCTGTCAATAGTGTAACTAAGGAGGGGCTGTTCAAAGTAATACACATTATTTAGGCATTCATCTCTCAATGAAGTGGAGAGGGTTACCTGTTCAAGAGTCCCCCCCCCCTATAATTGTTAGAAATGGCCCAGGAGAGGGGGGGGGGGAAATATGATAGGTGTACCTTATACTTTGGTCTTTAAAAATTCCCATTAATAAATGTTATCTTGATGTTGGCCAAGAATGTTTGTGTCTAATCTGCTTTCCATGTTTTAATGTGCAAAAAGCCTAATTTGTTTTTGTTTTCCTCAACAGTTTCCTTCCACGCCACAGGAATGGCAGACTGTGGCCTCCCACTTTGCCCAGCGGTGGGTCTTTCCTAACTGCGGAGGGGCAATTGATGGGAAACACGTCCACATCATCCCACCACCCAACTCGGGGTCGTACTATTATAATTATAAGGGGTTCAATAGTATTGTGATGTTGGCAGTGGTGTCGGCTAATTATGAGTTCCTGTATGTGGACGTGGGGAAGAATGGCCGGATGTCCGATGGTGGAGTCATCACCCAGAGTTCTACAGGCGTCCCCAGAATGGCAGCTTGGACTTGCCACCTCCCGAAGACAATGTGGAAGGACTCCCATTCGTCTTCATTGCGGATGAAGCTTTTGCGCTGGGGGACCATCTTATGCGGCCATTCCCGATGAGGACCCTCACCCTGGACCAGAGGGTTTTTAATTACTGGCTGGCCAGAGCCAGAAGAGTGGTGGAGAACACGTTTGGAATCATGGCCAGCCAGTTCCGCCTATTTATTACACCCATACATATGGCGGAGTACAAACTGAATCACATTATCCTGGCGTGCTGTGTTCTACACAACTTTTTACGGCAACATTCTGCCAACTATGCTGGCTCAGTTGGGCCTGAAGCCGGAATTCAAAATGAACCAACCCTGACGGCACTTGAAAGTGGCCGTCCTGGCTTGCCCTCCCTGAGTGCCCATGATGTCCGGCTAAGATACCTTGAATTCTTTGCGGGTAGGGGGGCTATCAATATGCCAGACAATGTGTGAAACCTTTATCAAATAAAAAAAAAATTAAGCAAATCTTTGGTGACATTTACTGCTTGTGTTTGTTTTAGCTGACCCTGACAGAAATGTGGTGAGTCCTGAAAATGGTGTGATTGGGTAACCTTATACAAAGCACTGTTGGGTGTTATTTACTAAAGGCAAAGACACTTTGCACTACAAGTGCACTTGAAACTGCACTTGTAGTGCAAAGTGGATTTGCCCTTATGAAATAACACTCATTGTCACAGAAAGCAGCAATTAGAGCCCCACAAAATTGTTGTAGCGTTGAGACAATTATCCACACATTCTTGATTGACAATCTTTTTAATATCTCAATTAATATTTCAAACCAACAAGAAAGACACAAATCTTTGGGGTATTTCCCCTTCTTCCAGAGGTGGGGGGTCTCTGGTCTCCTCGGATGAGGGGTGTCCTCCGAGTCTTTTCTCCCCTATGTAAAAAAAATGGTATACTTAGCACACAGATATTTGATGGCAGAACTATAAATATGAAACATTGCTTGGAAGTGGGGTACAATTGTCTATTTTGGCAGAGTTCAAGATGTAGAATTTTCAGTGTCCTTTGTCAAGCTTCAATACTTTACCTGTCTTGTACAAGCTTCACAGATGGAGAAACCCCTATAGTATACACTGGAGCACCTGTGTAGGCCCCCTAATAAAAAGGGTGTTCCCACAATAGTGCTCCAGCATCCAGATGTGTAAACAGCTGCTGAGAGTCCTCTCCTTATACGGAATCGAGTTTGCATTTCATTCTAGTAACAAACCCATCTACACAACCAAATTATTTTCAGACAAGTAGGCCCTAAAAATGTGGGCAAATGCATATGGCCAAAACAATGGTGTTTTATAGGCCGAAAGAAAAATGTTTGATACGAACGAATAATGTGCCAATGAACATGAAAGTTGCCATTTTAAACTGTACAACAGTTAAGAAAAGCACATGGAGCAGCACGAATGTAATAAACACAAAAAGAATAGGAACACAGCACAACTACTTACTTTTTTGCAGCACTCTCCGGATCTTTCTGTACTGCTCGTGTTCTCGTAATTTCAGGTCCGACCACCGCTTCCTGAGCTGATCCTTTGATTGACGTACCCCGAAATTCCGGTGCAGACTCTTGACCACTTTCGCCATGATCTCGGCCTTTCTGACATTGGGGTTGGGGTAAGGACCATACTTCCCATCATAGTCGGCCCTCTTCAGGAAGTCGACCATCTCCAACATCTCCCCAAAGGACATATTTGATGCCTTAAATCTTCTCCTTCTGGATCCAGACTCCGGGCTCCAGGCTTTCCTCCCCCTCCTCCTCATTGCTATAATTAGCACGCACCTGCTTTGTCTCCGCCATGTGCTCTTCCCCCACTGCGCCGAACGAAAAGGGGCGGAGAATAGACTAGAAAGAACGTCAGGGGCGGGCAGAGTTACACGCATGCGCAATGTGTATAAAGCGTAACACGCGTGTGTAGTACGTACGATCTGTGAGCGGAGGAAGGAGTATAGGAGGCGCCGATCGTGATAACGAAGGTAAGATCTAAACTTGGGCCTATACTGCTTCTAGATTGAGGCCTATATTGTAACAAGATTAGGAGAGTTTTGCCTGACATTAGGGTTTATCTTGTGTTGTGTCTTGCACATAAAATGGATGGCTTCAATGACCACAACTTCCTCCCCCTGTTCATAGACAAGTACAGGGAGCTGCCATGTCTGTGGCAGGTCAAACACCCGTATTATAATCATAAACAAAAGAGGCAGGCAGCGCTGGAGAAACTGCTGGAGTTGGTGACGCCGGTGGTCCCCACGGCAACCATCCCCTATTTAAAAAACAAAATTGGTGGCCTGAGGAGCACTTATCTTAGGGAGTGCAAGAAGGTCACGGATTCCCAGAGATCCGGAGCTGCAGCAGATGACGTTTATGTCCCTAGGCTCTGGTACTATGAGAGACAGTGATTTCTGTCAGACCAGACTGAAGTCAGGGAATCCCTCTCCACTCTTCCTTCCACTCTTCCTTCCACTCCAGCTGAGGATTCCGATGTCCAACCTGGGACTTCCAGCCAGGAAGAAATGGAGGAGCCCAGATGGAGTCAGGTATAGCATTCTTCTACAGATTTCTGGTCAATAAATAAATGATCTTTACTAGATGTCATTATTGATCACGAATTGCACATTTAATAAAGTTTTTTACATATCAATAGACAGTAGTGGGCAAAAATAATTGGGACAAGAATGAAAAATGCTGGGCTCAGAATGATCATCAGTTATATTTGTTAACATTCAATTTGCAACAGTCATGAGGTGACAATTGTGTGTGATGAATAAAAAACTAAAACTATGTCCCTTTTTCATACACAGGAAGACCTCAGCCAGGAGGAGGCTGTGGAATGTGGCAGCCAGGAGGAGGCTGGGCTAGGTTGCAGCCAGGAGGAGGCGGGGCTAAGTTGCAGCCAGGAGAAGCCTAGGACCAGTCGCAGCCTGACTGAATCGGAGGTACCTCCCCTCCGCCTTCCATACAAAAGAGCGAGGAAGGCGACTCACATGCAGGATTCAGCACTCAGGCTCATTCAGGAGACTTCTGCGTCCCTCAGGGCCTTACCCACTCCTGAAGAGGCCTTTGCCTGCATGGCTGCCACCAAACTGAAGTGCATGCAGGAGGGTCAACGCCTCATGTGTGAGAAACTGATTTATAAAGTCCTAACTAAGGGGGTGAGTGATGAAATCACACCCAAGACCGACGTGATTGAGTTGGACCATCCTCCTCCTCCTGCTGCCACAACTCCACCACCAGAGCCACAGCGTGGAAGAAAGCGTGGAAGGAAGACCAGAGAGTGATGACTCTGGGTTCAGTCTGGTCTGGCAAAAGATGCAGTCTCTTGTATGTCCACAGCCTGGGGACATACATGTCATCTGCTGCTTTCATGATCTCTGTGACTTCTGGACCAGACTGCACTCCCTTACATTGGTGGACTCCTCAGGCCACCAATTTTGCAGTAAAATAATTGAGGTGTGCCCTGGGGGCCAAAGGCTTCACCAATTTCTGCTGTTTCTCCAGTGTTGCCTCCATCTTTGTTTGGTTGTGAGCCCTTAATAAAGGCATTTTTGCTTCAATTATACTTGGCTATGTATGTTTTCCTTAAAAAACAAGTTTGTTGGTGAGGAGGCAGGTACATTTCAAAATACAATGTGAAATTAACAAGGGACACCAACACCAAGCAATCTCCTTGAGATTAAATAATATAAGATATCAATGGTGTTGTGGTAACTTGACACACAAAAGACACCCAAAAAAAATCTTTATTAAAAAGCCAACAAAATTTTTACAAAAAAAACAGCCTTGAAAAAAAATTTTTTACTATTAAAAACAAACAAACAAAAAAAATGGTCAGATGTGACAAATCAAAATATATTGAGGGAATCAAAATAAATAATAAAGAAAGAAGTTTGTGAGAAGTCTGTGTGAATATGAGCAGCAAAACTACTTCATTCTTCTCACATTATAAAGAAGAAGAGAGTGCTCTGTATTAAACCATTTTTTACATTGCAGCGTGACGAAAGTGCTGTATCCATTCCGAACGCTAATTTTACCAGACCAAGCTGTTCCGTCTTGGAATTTCTTCTGAGCATGCGTGGCACTTTGTGCGTCGGAACTGTTCACACATGGTCGGAATTGACGCGATCGAATTTTGTTGTCGGAAAATTTTATAGCCTGCTCTCAAACTTTGTGTGTCGGAAAATCCGATGGAAAATGTCCGATGGAGCCCACACACGGTCGGAATGTCCGACAACGCGCTCCGATCGGACATTTTCCATCGGAAAATCCGACCGTGTGTACGGGGCATTAGTCCGTAGGGTTTAATATTGGGTTGGCCCAGCCTTTGCTGTTATAACAGCTTCAACTCTTTTTGGAAGGCTGTCCACAAGGTTTAGGAGTGTGTCTATGGGAACAATTCTTCATTCTTCCATAAGCGCATTTGTGAGGTCAGGCACAGATGTTGGACAGGAAGGCCTGGATTGCAGTCTCTGCTCTAATTCATCCCAAAAGTGTTGTATTGGGTTCAGATCAGGACTCTCTGCAGGCTAGTCAAGTTCCTCCACCCCAGACTCGCTCATGAACCTTGCTTTATGCACTGGTCCATATCATTTGGTGCAAGGGGAAATGGGGATGGCCCCTTCCTGTTCCAACATGACTGTGCACCAGTGCACAAAGCAAGGTCCATAAAGACATGAATTAGTGAGTTTGGGGTGGAGGAACTTGACTAGCCTGCACAGAGTCCTGACTTCAACCCAATAGAACACATTTAAGATTATTTAGAGTGGAGACTGCGAGCCAGGCCTTCTCATACAACATCAGTGCCTGACCTCACAAATGCACTTCTGGAAGACTGGTCAAACATTCCCATAGATACACTCCTAAACATTGTGCACAGCCTTCCCAGAAGAGTTGAAGCTGTTATAGCTGCAAAGGGTGGGCCAACTCAACATTGAACCCCTAAGGACAAGACTGGGATGATACAAGTTTATGTGCGTGTAAAGGTAGGTGTCCCAATAAGTTTGACAATATAGTGTGTGTGTATATATATATATATATATATATATATATATATATATTAAACAGTTCACCATTTCTAATTAATCTGCCATGTACTCCCACATGGATCTTTGCATTTCGTTGCTCATAGCTACTCAGGATCGGGTAACTTATTCTGTTGTTTGTTGGTTAGTTCTGTATACACTATCCAATGTGGTGGTTTTGGGGACTTTACTTTTGTGGCATCTAGCAATCATGCTTCAGGCACATTCATAATTGTCAATAAGCTTTAGTTTGTCACCCACTGTTTCTCTTTGCTAACGCTATGGGGTTGATTTACTAAAGCCATATTGACTGTGCACTTTGCAATATGCAGTTGCACTCTACAAAGAGCAGTTGCTCCAGAGCTTAGTAAATGAGCAGAAGCTCTACTGATTTCCATCATCCAATCACGTGCAAGCAAAATGCATTTTTTAACATTTTCCTTGCATGTGACTGGGCATTCTTTGCAAAGTGAAGCCTTACCTCATTTACTAAGCTCTGGAGAAATTGCACTTGCAGAGTGCAACTGCACTTTGCAAAGTACACAGTCTAGTTGCCTTTAGTAAATCAACCCCAATGTGTCCATATTTAGTCTACATTTTCAAGTAGTTTGACTAGCAACAACAAAATGCATATGTCATGATACAAATAAATATAGGGACTGCTATTGCTGTCTTTCACATGAAACGGCTAGTTGTTTGGATGTTTCAATGAATCACTGACCAGGAACAAGTACACAGAGCAGGAAAGTCAGAGTGAAGTAACCCAGTAGGTCAGCAAAACTTTCAGGCAACCAGCAGTGTCAGTTATTGCAGCCTCCATGTATTTCTTATGCCCCGTACACACGATAGGATTTTCCGATGGAAAATGTTTGATGGGAGCTTGTTATCGGAAATTTCGACCGTGTGTGGGCTCCATCGGACATTTTCCATTGGAATTTCCGACACACAAAATTTGAGATCTGGATCTCAAATTTTCCGACAACAAAATCCGTTGTCGTAAATTCGGATCGTGTGTACACAATTCCAACGCACAAAGTTCCACGCATGCTCGGAATCAAGCAGAAGAGTCGCACTGGCTATTAAACTTCATTTTTCTCGGCTCGTCGTACGTGTTGTACGTCACCACGTTCTTGACGTTCGGAATTTCCGACAAGATTTGTGTGACCGTGTGTATGCAAGACAAGTTTGAGCCAACATCTGTCGGAAAAAAAACATGGATTTTGTTGTCGGCAAGTCCTATCGTGTGTACGGGGCATTACAGTACTTACAGGTTTCCTTTTAAACCATTCATTTTTATTTTTTTTAACAGAAGAAACTTCAGGAATCTAAATCTTTTGGAATCTTTTTTAGTTGTTGTATGTTGCTTTGAAAATGCAATAATCAAAATGTTAAGTAATACACCCTCAGTTAAGGGGCCAGTAATATGTTTTTGGCCACTCGGGGGCACACCTAAAGCATATAGCCTGATGCCAGCCACCTGTCAAAGTTAACAGCAGGCTGACATATGTGGCAGCTGGGCACTATTTTGGGTGGTACAGGACCATATGCGTATGGGGACATACGTCCTGAATGCAGACTTTCTGTGTTAGTTGTATGTAAGTACCACTCAGAACAGTGTCCAGCCACTGCATATTTCGACTTGTCTTTGGTTTTGACAGGCAGCTGGCAGCAAACTGTAAGCTGCATCAGTGGCTCCCTGGAGCCCAAAAATGTCCCTTTTGTTATGCTGTGTGGGCCAAACTGCATGAAGCAGAAGAAAAATAAGTATTCTAAAACGTTGTCTTGTGGCTGAACAGATTATCCAATATCTACAGGTTAAAAATGTTCTTTCCGTTCTATCAATGAAATGATGCTTGTTTTTTTTTGTTTTTTTTCATGAGCATTTCTGATAACACAGTTGGTGGCCCCTTTACAAATATAAAAACATACTAAATATACAGATTATTACATTTAATTACACAAATTAGCCTGTCTGCTTTAGTTCAATGGATATTTGTTGAAACTACATATAAATGTAATAGGAAGGGGCAATTCTTTTTAAAAGAAATGCTTAGTACATACAAACAATACTTTAATTATAACAGTTCCCTTCAAGACTAGACGGTTGAAATTAAAAACAGTTTTCATGCCTTCTTGACTGCCTCAGGCACACAGACTGACTTCAAAGGTAGCCACTGGTAATGGAGTATTTCAGTTTTTTTAAGCCTGTATGCCTGCACAATCAATTCTTCAGGCTTGATGCCCATTGTAGGAACATACAAAAGCTTTAAAGGAGTAGGAGAAAGTGTGTGTGTGTGTGTGTGTGTGTGTATACAACTATCATTTTTAGTTTGTTTTCTTACTTTCTGATCTACTAATTTCCTAGCTGCTATACTACGAAAGCTTCAACAATTACACTCAAAAGTATTTGGAATGGAGATTTAGTGTACTTTAGTGTAGTAGTGTAGTGTAGTGTAGTGTAGTGTAGTGTAGTGTATTTACTGTATAGCTTTCTATTTAACAATAACTGATATTATAAAACTCTTATGTTGCTGTCTGATGAACGATCCATGTCTATAAACATAAATAAAAATCTGCTAAAACAGAAGAAGGCTGCAATTTTTTTTTTCAAAAAGGAAGCAAATTATGGCCCTTAGATGGAGGTGATGATCATAGGAAATAAACATATTAGACACATTGCGGGAATTATTTGCAATGGCTGTGTGAATAGTGATACACTCACAGAGCAAAATTTTTATAAATAAACCCCTAAGTGTTAATTGCCCCTTATAACTTTCCTTTGACATCTGGGTGCTCATGGTCTTGTGATGTTGCTGCGGTTTTTCCTTTATGCTTTATGCCTCAGTTATCTTAGATTTCTTAACCAATACTTTTTGCGGCCCACCTTGTGCTCTAATAATTATTATATACCAGGTTTATTTTTCACTTTTCTTGATTTTGATTCCTGATAATTTAACATGGTGCCCAATATGCTTTGATATTCACTTAAAGACGCATTGGGAGTTATTTACAAAAGGAAAATCCACTTTGCGCTGCAAGTGCACTTGGAAGTGCAGTCGCTGTAGATCCGAGGGGGGTATGCAAGGAAAATAAAAAACAGCATTTTAGCTTGCACATGATCGGATGATAAAATCAGCAGAGCTTCCACTCATTTCAGATCTACCCCTCAGATTTACAGTGACTGCACTTCCAAGTGCACTTTCAGTGCAAAAAGGATTTGCCTTTTGTAAATAACCCCCATTGTTTTTTTCAGCATTTCATTTAGATAATATTTTCTATGTTTATATTATAAATTACACTATAAAGTATTTATCCTTTAAAGGCTCAGGTCTTTCGATCCTGTAGGGGATTTCATATTTCCCAACCATGGGATAATGCCATGTTGTATGCTTCCAAATATATAAAAACAGAGAGCAGTAAGAAGAGGGTTAGGGCACAAGCATGGCAGACTCAAGTAGTTGACAACAATAAACCCTCTTGGTGAATCAACAGAGCTTCTGTAAGTCAAATGTCTGGTACCTACAGCCAGAGTTCCTTCCTGGTGCTTCCTTCCAGCACTAAATAACTCCTGCAGGGAAAGCTTCCTCCAGTAGGACAGTGTGAACCTGTGAACCTGACACTGACCCCAGACTCAGGCCTTGTCTCACAAGCACATGGATGCCCTCCTAGGTAGCTGGTCTAGAAGTACAAAACATCCAGCACCCCCCCCCCCCCCCTCCAGGCAGAACCCTAGGGTGAGAGATCTTCACAAGGGGTGACACCCAAATATTTATACCCTCTTCCAGCCTGCATCACTGACAATAAACCTCCTAGTGGTTGGCTGGGGGACACAAATATACGTAACCCTGCCCTATCAAATCTTATTGCACTATTGCCAGGGACACACTCCAGCAGCATTAAGAAGCAAACAGCAACACTAGACTTTGGGGAGAGCAAAGAACTATCATCTAGCAGGGCAGGGTGGCTATATAGGTATGAGGTACAAAAGCCCCAATAGCTGGTACCCTCTTTTATGGTGCAAAGACCATGACATTCATCAGAATTTGCTACAGTCACAGCACATTGAAGAGTGCAGCATATTTATCATCCAGTGCAAAATCAACTGTATTGGTGGCATTCGTGTTTGGTAAATTCACTGTATTTTAAATATTTGGATTGTAATCAGTGATTGTTGGCAAATTTTCAGCTGGCAAGGGTACTATTGAAGGTGAATTTAAGTGTAAATTCACCTTTGGGAATATTTTCCAAAAATTCCCCTATGCAGTTCTATCCATTGAATTTTACATAACAGAGTTCCTCCTGTAGTAAATGGTGAAGGTCTTCATATTGCAGATGCAGCTGTTGCGAGGGCTCTCCAGAAAAAAACACCGACCCTTCATTCCTCTCCATCCTGCCGTTTGCAGGATGTGCTGAATATTACAATAATGCATCTCCTAGCAGCCCCTTTTGGCCATTTAAACTGCATGCATGTGCAGTGTGTCCTCTTCCTGCTCCAGATGAGCTCAGTAGCAGCTGCTCCAGATCACTCAAACTGTGCACATGTGTGATCTCCTTCTCAAGCTGTGCACATGTGTGATCTCCTTCTCAAACTGTGCACATGTGTGATCTCCTTCTCAAGCTGTGCACATGTGTGATCTCCTTCTCAAACTGTGCACATGTGTGATCTCCTTCTCAAACTGTGCACATGTGTTATCTCCTTCTCAAGCTGTGCACATGTGTGATCTCCTTCTCAAACTGTGCACATGTGTGATCTCCTTCTCAAACTGTGCACATGTGTGATCTCCTTCTCAAGCTGTGCACATGTGTGATCTCCTTCTCAAACTGTGCACATGTGTGATCTCCTTCTCAAACTGTGCACATGTGTTATCTCCTTCTCAAGCTGTGCACATGTGTGATCTCCTTCTCAAGCTGTGCACATGTGTGATCTCCTTCTCAAACTGTGCACATGTGTGATCTCCTTCTCAAACTGTGCACATGTGTTATCTCCTTCTCAAGCTGTGCACATGTGTGATCTCCTTCTCAAGCTGTGCACATGTGTTATCTCCTTCTCAAGCTGTGCACGTGTGTGATCTCCTTCTCAAACTGTGCACATGTGTTATCTCCTTCTCAAGCTGTGCACATGTGTTATCTCCTTCTCAAGCTGTGCACATGTGTGATCTCCTTCTCAAGCAGTGCACATGTGTGATCTCCTTCTCAAGCTGTGCACATGTGTGATCTCCTTCTCAAACTGTGCACATGTGTGATCTCCTTCTCAAGCTGTGCACATGTGTGATCTCCTTCTCAAACTGTGCACGTGTGTGATCTCCTTCTCAAACTGTGCACATGTGTGATCTCCTTCTCAAATTGTGCACATGTGTGATCTCCTTCTCAAGCTGTGCACATGTGTGATGTCCTTCTCAAGCTGTGCACATGTGTGATCTCCTTCTCAAGCTGTGAACATGTGTGATCTCCTTCTCAAGCTGTGCACATGTGTGATCTCCTTCTCAAAGTGTGCACATGTGTGATCTCCTTCTCAAGCTGTGCACATGTGTGATCTCCTTCTCAAGCTGTGCACATGTGTGATCTCCTTCTCAAGCTGTGCACATGTGTGATCTCCTTCTCAAACTGCACATGTGTGATCTCCTTCTCAAGCTGTGCACATGTGTGATCTCCTTCTCAAGCTGTGCACATGTGTGATCTCCTTCTCAAGCTGTGCACATGTGTGATCTCCTTCTCAAGCTGTGCACATGTGTGATCTCCTTCTCAAGCTGTGCACATGTGTGATCTCCTTCCCAAGCTGTGCACATGTGTGATCTCCTTCTCAAGCTGTGCACATGTGTTATCTCCTTCTCAAGCTGTGCACATGTGTGATCTCCTTCTCAAGCTGTGCACATGTGTGATCTCCTTCTCAAGCTGTGCAGCGGCTATGGTGGCTTGGAGGTGGATATGGTACTTGTATGTGGCCCAGGTGGACTTTTACTAGCAGTGACACATGAATGCAAACTTTCACCTGAAGTGAGTTCTAGTGTTAAGGATTAGAAAGTACCGTATATACTCGAGTATAAGTCGAATTTTTCAGCACATTTTTTTGTGCTGAAAGTGCCCCCCTCGACTTATACTCGAGTCAAGCACTTTTCTGCAGCAAAAAATTTCATTTTCCGAACCAACTTTGGGGCCCCGTATCTCAGGGCCACTTAGAGCTAGGAACCCCACATTTGGTGTGCAAACCCAGGGGAACTAGTACCACAACATATCCAAACCTGAAGTTCCTATCCCTAAGTGGCCCCGAGATACGGGGCCCCAAAATCGGTTCGGAAAATGTCATTCTCTGCTGCAGAAAAGTGCTTGACATTTTCTGAACCAAATTTGGGGCCCCATATCTCAGGGCCACTTGGTGCTAGGAACCCCAAATTCGATGTACAAACCCAGTGGAACTGGTACCATAACATATCCAAAGCTGGGGTTCCTAGCACCAAGTGTCCCTGAGATACGGGGCCCCAAACCTGGTTTGGAAAATGGCATTCTCTGCTGCAGAAAGGTATAGACATTTTCTGAACTGATTTTTGGGGCCCTGTATCTCAGGGCCACTTGGTGCTAGAAACCCCAGCTTTGGAAATTGTATGGTGCTAGTTCCACTGGGTTTGCACACCAAATTTGGGGTTCTTAGCACTAAGTGGCCCCGAGATACGGGGCCCCAAATTCGGTCAACTGTGTCCATCTGCAGCAATGTCATTTAGGGACCCTTTGGGTTCAGAAACCCCAAATTTTGGCTGCAGCTAGGGGGCATCTAGGAACCCTTAACTACCGAGTTTGAAGTTCAGGGGACCTATGGCTGCAAATGGGCACAGTGAGGTATGCAAATGGGCACAGTGATGCTGCAAATTGACATTGTTGACCCTCTTTTCCACTTACAGTAGCTGTGCATTTCTCACCCTCGTCTTATACTCGGGTCAATATGTTTTTCCCATTTTTTTTGTGGTAAATTAGGGCCTCGACTTATACTCGGAACGACTTATACTCGAGTATATACGGTATGCCACTATGGTTGGGTGATGTTTCTGGTTTTAATGTATAAGAACTGCATGTAAATATATGGAAACAAGTTCTAATGAAGAAGGCTGAACTTTTCAAGAATATGTCAGTCTAAAGCATTGTTTGGTGAACTATTCAATTTGCATGGTCTATGGACAAGCATTAATGTTTGTTATGTATGTACGTATATGCACTCATTGGTCACTTTATTAGGTAACCTGTTCCATTGCTTGGTAATACAAAATTGATAATCAGCCAATCACATGGCAGCAACTCAATACATTTGACTTGAAGATGACTTGCTGAAGTTTAAACCGAGCATCAGAATAGGGAAGAAAGGAGATTTAAGTGACTTTGAACGTGGCATGGTTGTTGATTGTTGTTGGTGACAGACAAAAACTGCTAATCTACTGGGATTTTCATGCACAACCATCTCTTTAGGGTTTACAGAGAATGGTCCAAAAAAGAGTGAGCGGCAGTTGTGTGGACGAAAATGCCTTGTTAGGGTCAGAGGTCAGAGAAGAATGGGAAGACTGATTTGAGATGATAGAAAGACAACAGTACCTCAAATAACCACTCGTTACAACCAAGGTATGCAGAATACCATATCTGAATGCACAACACATCAAATCTTAAAGCAGATGGGCTACAGCAGCAGAAGACCACACTGGGTGCCACTCCTGTCAGCTAAGAACAAGGAATTGAGGCTACAGTTGTCACAAGCTCATCAAAATTGGACAATAGAAGATTGTAAAAATGTTGCCTGGTCTGATGAGTCTCGATTTCGGCTGCGACATTCAGATAGTAGGGTCAGAATTTGGTGTAAACAACATGAAAGCATGGGTCCATCCTGCCTTGTATCATAAATTCAGGCTGGTGGTGGTGGTGTAATGGTGTGGGGGAATATTTGCTTGGCACACTTTGGGTCCCTTAGTACCAATCGAGCAACGTTTAAACGCCACGGCCTACCTGAATATTGTTGCTGACCATGTCCATCTCTTTATGACTACGGTGTACCCATCTTCTGATGGCTACTTCCAGCAGGATAATGCACCATATCACAAAGCTCGAATCATCTCTAACTGGTTTCCTGAACATGACAATGAGGTCGCTGTACTCCAGTGGCCTCCACAGTCACCAGATTTCAATCCAATAGAGCATGTCTGGGATGTGGTGGAACGGGAGATTGGCATCATGGATGTGCAGCCGACAAATCTGCAGCAACTGTGTGATGCTACCATGCCAATATGGACCAAAATCTCTGAGGAATGTTTCCAACACCTTGTTGAATCTATGCCATGAAGAATTAGGGCAGTTCTGAAGGCAAAATGGGGGTCCAACCCGACACTAGCAAGATGTATCTAATAAAGTGGCCGGTAAGTGTATTTATGTTTGTTAAAAATATCTTAAATAATTTTCAAAAATCAAATATGACCCCAGTGCTAGCTCATCTCAGAGGTTTATTGTGTTTCAATTAAAGACATTCTCAGTTTGTAGTGAAAGCAAGTCATATGAGTTACAGGTTCAGGTGATTACCAGAGAGTTAATAATTCACAAGCTTTAATGGGCTTGGAAGCACCTTGGAATAATATGAAACAATGTAATGTGTAGTAAATTCATTCTTATCCAATGTATTTATACAGTTTTGAATTGGGCTGCACTTATGTCTGCTGAAGAAACATTGTAACTTTAGAGCAGTACATACATTAACATTTTCTAATTGATTTGTAAAATACATTTACCGTTTAAGAAGAGCACTGTGTAATAGTTATTAACTTATTACAAAGCAGCATTTATTCTATCGCTGCAACCGTGTATAATGCTGGCACTAGTCCTTTTAAAAACCGCTGAAGATGCAAAAAGAAGCTTATGTTTAGAATCACTATCTTCAATTAAAATGAACCTAGTCTTTGAGATAGATCTGTAAATAAGCAGATCATGTGGAGCAGTAATTCTCATGTGTGGCTAAGTATGGTATATAAGGCATGAGGAGCACAAAAATATACCCATATGAACAGACAGGCTGCAGCATGCTGTCCTAGATGCTAAGGCATTGGTTATCCATCCATTGACCACTGTAGCAGTGTTAGTCCTCTTTTAGTACTGAATACAAAAGTGTAATACTGCTCCAGGTCCACTCACATAGTCACAGACTCACACAGGCAGCTGTCACCTGCCAATCATGCCCCTTGCTCCCCCTACCAGCAATAGATGTGCTGGCTCTTTATGATTAAACACCTTGCTCAGAGGCAGGTGAAGGCCCCTTTTACTCAATTCCCTACAGCTTCTTGGGTTTCTGAACAAACTAGGGGGAAATCAGATCCATAGCTTCCTTGCCTCAGCAGCTCAATGATGTCAGGCAGAGTTAGCTGAGCAAGTGACCTGCTGGTGAAAGTCCCTCCACTGTCAGAAGCAGTGTGCAGGCTGTTGGACAGGAGCCTTATAGCATGCAGCTTCTCCAGAAGACCTAGCTACTGTGGGGAACACCTCCCCATTCACTACCAGAGTACTCCAGTTTCAGTATTTTTACTAAGTTTTGGAGACTTGGATTTCTCCGGCTGTGTGTCTGTGTTACTAAAGGTACCTTGGATTTCACTGAGAGGGATGCTGTTTTTGAGGATAAGAGTTAGTAGCCATTTGTGTGTTTTCTCTCTGAACTGTTTTAAGTAAATCTGAGAATTCTACGGTATATGCATTTGCCACCCTGAACCTGGTTTACATTATTATTTCTAACTGCACATCAGGGGAGGGTGGATAGTGTTTTTGCAGGCAAACCCCTGGAACTCAGGGGAGTCTAAGGCTGGGAATGAGCGAGTAAGTATCTGCTATCTGAAGTGTCTGTGTCCATATACCCCAGAAGGCCAATAGGCTAGGCCATTGTGGGCCTTTTTTGTGTGGGGACCTGGGGTAGTGCAGACCTAATGCTGGAGTGCCTGTGCCCATATGAGGGATAATGGGACTGAGTGACTGAGAGTTATTTTGCCACGCCACAACCCAAAGCTGGAGGAACCCTTTGCCGTGTGTGCCTACAGTCTGGGAGAGCCAGTGAGGAACCAATTATAAGGACTGAAATTTCTGCGATAGCTAACTGCCAAGTGCCTGGAACCAGCCATATTGCCTGCCAGGAGCTGAATTACACATCCTAAACTCTTACCACACAAAGTTAATGAAATAGGGAATGCTCTCACATAGCACTCTTTCTTAATGAGAAAGTGCACCACCTACAGAAGGGCCTCAATGTAAGCCAGCCAATGCTGATAGTTAGGCACCAGGTACTTTCAGACACCTTCAGGGGTAAGCAACACATACGCCCACCTGCTATTGAGGTTGTATACATAGTGCACACTCAAAGGACCCTTTATTTTTCTGAGTTAGTTTATGTCATTACTTAAAGCGCAGCTCCACCCAAAAGGGTAAGCTCTGCTTGTTCACACCCCCCTCTCTACTGCCACATTTGGCACTTTTTTGGAGGGGGCGGGTACCTGGTTTTGATAGGAGGTACCCATTCCCACTTCTGGGTAAGATCGCCGAACGGATGTACGACATGTCCAGCCCCTCTTCCTTCCCCCTGCTGCCTTTTGGTACCTGTGTTTGTCCCAGAAGATGGTGTGACTATTCAGAAAGGGCAGCATGACTCATGCATGGGGCAGTAGGAAACCGGCTGTGAAGCCTGAAGACCTCACTGCCGCTTTCCCTTACTTGCAATGCCAGCGCCTGCACCCCAAGCCAATAGATGAATCGGCTTGGGGTGTCGACATCGTGGGATCCCTGGACAGGTAAATGTCCTTGTATTAAAAGTCAGCAGCTACAGTATTTGTAGCTGCTGACCTTTTTTTTTTCAGACAGAGCTCCACTTTAAACTCTAGATATATTAGCTATGGTTACATTTAGCATTGCTGCAGTTCTACTGATTGCAATTTCATGAGTTAGTGACCATCTACCTAGTACAGTATCTATCATCTGCCTGTTGTATAATTTATGCATTGTTTGAGCGTCCTTCTACCTATAACCAAGTGTGTCAGTGGGGACTGAGCAGGTTTAAGAGACGTGGCAGAACAAAGAAACCTATCATCCCCAGCAGCTCCTGCAGGGGTAAGTGCTACAAAGGTATCTACAAATGAAAGGTCCAGGGACTAATTTTGAACATTAGGTATCCAAATGAAAAAATTGATACTGTACTGTGACCTAAGAAGAGAATTTTTACGAAAATGTCTGCAAAACCATACAAAGTCAAATAAAATAATAATGTACTTATATGTAAATAAATGTATAGTAAGCAACAATTATACAAAAGTAATTAATGCAGCTCTGTATGCATAATACATTATACAGGGACAGGCAGATGAAAACTACTGCAGAACCTAGCTAATCTGGTGGAATGATGTTCGTTAGCTACTGAAGTATTCTCCCTTGACATGAAAGAATTCCTTATGCCGCGTACACATGGTCGGAATTTCTGACCGAAAAAGTCCGATGGGAGCTTTTCATCGTATATACCAACCAAGTGTATGCCCCATCAGACTTTTTCCGTCAAAAATTCAGATAGACTTAGATAGAGAACATGTTCTATATTTTTCCGACGTAAAAATTACTATCAGAAAAAACGCTCGTCTGTATGCTGTTCTGATGCATCAAAAACGACACATGCTCTGAAGCAAGTACGAGACGGAAGCACTCGGTCTGGTAAAACTAGCGTTCGTAATAGAGGTAGCACATTCCTCACGCTGCAAATTCTTAGATCATTTAATGCAGCGCATTCTTTAGTGCTTTATAATGCTAGAATAATGAAGTTGTTTTGCTGCTGATATTCACACAGAGTTCTCACAAACTTATTTCTTTATTATTTCTCGTGATTTCATGAATAATATTTTATTTTTTTAAAGCCAGATCTCCATAATAATGTTTGGAATTATTTTTTATAGTCATCTTTTTTTGCGTGAATCGTCTCTCGCCAAACTTCTACTAACATGAGATAAACACGAGATTAGCAGAAGGAGCCCAAAGGGTGGCGCACTGGCTATTGCACTTCCTTTTTCTAGTCCCGTTGTACGTGTTGTATGTCATTGCGTTCTGGATGGTCGGACTTTGGTGTGACCGTATGTATGCAAGACAGCTTGAGCGGAATTCCATCGGAACTCCGTTGGAAAAACCTTCAGAGTTTATTCTGACGGCAAAACCGGTCGTGTGTACAGGGCATTAGATTTGTTTTCATGCTGTGAGTGTTTGCTAAAAAGTGACCTTTCAGCTTGGTAAATGGAAGGCTTTCATTACTAAGAACTTCCCCACATAGAACATATTGTGGCCACTCTTCCAAAATTTGTAAGTTTTAGTAAAGCCAAAGGAAAACAAAACGCTGTTGTTGTCATTTTCAATTAAATTACAATCTTGCCTGGGTGATTCCCTTTTCCCCCCAAGCTCACTGACACTCTAGCACTCCTTACATGTTTGAGCTGTCAATCATAGTCACTGTGCTATCACTCCCAGTGATCTGATGATTTCACGATTGGACACTCGAGTGATGACCCATCTCAAACATGTCCATGACCCAGTTTGGGTCCAAAAACACTCTTGTGGACCATTTAGAGATTCTGTAGTGCATGTAGGGGAGTACTACTTTTTTTTTTAAAGGAAAATTGCAAAAAGGTGAAATCATTGAATACTGATGT
Source organism: Lithobates clamitans (assembly GCA_037952925.1). Lineage (NCBI taxonomy): Eukaryota > Metazoa > Chordata > Amphibia > Anura > Ranidae > Lithobates > Lithobates clamitans. Next base: position 8,822,523 of record JBBGZY010000160.1, on the reverse strand, counting down.
TAGTAGACATACATATTATTTTCCATAATAAGTTCACATATAGCGTATGTAAAAGTATCCTTCTAGTAATTAGTATACATAAAGCATTACTTGATCCAACATTGTTAGAAGTAAAAAGAAAAGACCTAGGGCCTCCATAACAGAACACAGTACGGACACCTGAGGCTTAGCAATGAAAATTCCAGCAGGTACTGTACAAAGGATAATGAATAAATCATTATACTACTATCTCAGCCTCAAACACATACAGTACTTTACCACATTATCCATCCAGCGAATATTTTCAAAAGGGCCAAGTGTCTGCCATTTGGGAGGATTAACTTCATCTTTTTTGTTATTCACTCCAATAAATCAAGTTCTTTTTATCAGAAGAGCTGTATTTTAACAACCTTGTCCTGACTGAATAATACACAAACTGTTGTTCTTTATTATTAATGTTATTTTTTTTTAATTGCCCAGGAATGGTATATTAAATTTTCCACAATGTTAATGTTTAATGTTACCCTGTATCCCATGTTCAGACATTACTGACAAATATAGTCTGTATAAAAACAGGACTGCAGATTGAATCCTGTGAAAGAATCTGGTGAGACAGTATCTTGATACAAGAGCAAGCCAGTAAAAATGAATTTAATGAGAAAAATTTGCTTCAGGGCAGGCTACTCCTAGATACTGGTACTGTAGAAGGCGGATTGTTTTAACTTATTTAACCACTTCAGTACCGGAGACTTTTACCCCCTTCCTGCCCAGACCAATTTTCAGCTTTCAGCACTGTCACACTTTGAATGACAATTGCACGGTCATGCAAGACTGTACCCATATGAACTCTTTTACATTTTTTTCAGGCAAATAGAGCTTTCTTCTGGTGGTATTTAATTATTTTTTTGCTAATATACTAAAAGAGACTGAAATTTTTAAAAAATTGTGTTTTTGAAATTGTGTTTTTGTTTGTTTCTGTTACAATGACCTTACCAGATCCAGGCACTGACCACCGTGGTCAGTATCCTGCACTCTGGACACAGCAGGCACAGTCGCTCCATCCCCTCAATCATCCCGAGGGCGAATCCCCCACAATGCTCCAACCGGACAGCAGTGTCCACCAATGTCCGCTCCTGCAGATCAAGCAACCAGGTCAGTGTTGGGAACACATGAGCACCCTCCGCCATCTTGCTCCTCTGCCTCATGATGTCTGCTAGCAGGGAACGCTGGGTCTCCTCTAGGGCGTAGCACAGGCCCCTCCCTTCCAGACAGGTTGGCATCTGAAAAACTGATAGGCAGGCCCCGCTGTGGACCACCTAGCATTGTATTTTAGGCCTGACACTGGCTCAGCCAGGCCTAAGGTGAATGCCCTTTGCAGGCAGGGACAGCAGGCTCCTTTGGTGTAGAAAAAGTATGTAGGTAGTCCTATTGCTAGCTGTCTATGTGGCTACTGCTTCCAGCACCACATCTTCAGGCCCTGTCAGCCCTCATGGCTGCAGCTACCTCTCTCCACTGCCTGTGACACCCCAGTCCACTCCTCTGGCTCTGCACGCATCTTAGACAGCACTCTACCAGTCCTCTCAGGCGTGCCTCCCCAGTACTGACTGTGTCACTCACCAGCCCTCTTGGCTGTGACCTGTTGTTCCTCTCCTGGAGACTTTGCCTGGCAGTGCTCTCCCGCTGTTTTCTCTTGCTCCCATGCCACCTGTCCAGGACACCTCCGTGTGCCATTAAAAGGGTCCTGTCCACAGCCAAGCCCCAGGCCCAAGGTCACCCCTCCCCCAGAGCGAGGAGCATCCTCAAAGGCCTGGACAGCCTATCATTTTATCTCCAGCTTCCATTTGAACAACTCCTCCCCATCTGGGCTGACCCTAGGAATTTAAGGAGGCCTGCCCCCTGCCAATCCAGATTGGGGATTGGTTGGGGCTCCTCAGAACACCCGCTGCTCCATCTCCCCTCCTCCCTTTCCAGAAAACACTAGAACATACTGGAAAGAAGTGTGAGGTCTTGGTGATGCTGCCTGTGAGTCCCCCAGCTCTGCTCTGAGTCACTCCCAACCCAAGTCAAGCCTAGAAATTTACCTATACTCAAAAAAAAAAAACCCATAACATTATCCATCTAGCACACTAGAGGGTGCTACATATTACTGCCATAAGGACCCTTTAAAAAGATTTCTCAGAAGGGGTTAGTAGAGTGCGCCTTACACAGGAGGAAAAAGCTCCCTACTTCTGCTTTTCACAGCATCCACCAATCTGATTGGTGCTCTGAATGTATGTCCTTGTCAGGCAATTTCTTTTAGCTGGCTGGCTCGGAAACATTCACATGGCTCTGCATGTAGAATCATGGCTAGGCAAGCGCCTGTATGCAGAAATGCATGCATTCATACGCGCGGACACATGTGCATGTTCATAGTCAGTTTTGCCTCCAAATGTACTATTTAAGGGATGCTCTAACTCATTCACACTGTTCACTGGTCTTCAGCTTGTGCTCTGTGTTTTGACCTGTGTCCTGCATTTGACTTCTATTACTGACCTGGTTCTTCCCTGACCTGATTTCTGGTTTTGTTCTGTACCGTCGCCTATGAGTTCCTGTTCCCCTTTAGCCTCTGCTGGGTTCCCTTGTGGTACTTCTGTTCCCTTATGTGATGCTCCTGAACTGATGTTCTGTTAGATACTCCTGTTCTGCATCTACAGTCCAAGGGTCTGCCATCAACAACTCATGTTCCATCTGTCCCTGGGCAATGTTTGGGCCAGAGATACAAGAGAAGCCACCCTCATCGCTTCTTTCTCCTATCAGGTACGTGAGAGTCCTGCTAAATCTTCCAGTGTTCCATCACACTTTACCTTAATATCTTTTCCTACTTTGGTTGCTAACATTAAAGAATGACAAATATGTGATCCTTTAACCAGACACAGTAATGAATCTACTTTCACGATTAGATTTTTAGGCAACTAAAAATGTTTGTTCTAGTGTTCTCATTTATCATCATAAAAATAAGACGTATAAAACAGTACTCAAGTCTAGACAAAAACTTTATTTCTAACGACAGGGTTGTTTAGATTTCTAATTGTGTTTTATAAATTATATTTGCTTTTAAAAACTTGGATGGCTGATAAATTGCAAATTAGCTGATCTTGCTATGCAGACATCAAAAATAATAATATGGCCTGTGTTTGATTTTTTTGATCACTGGCAGTCAGTGGGAAGCATGCTGTATGTGGGCTTAACCCCAACATTAATTGTTATCAATATATATTTCTTAGATTTTTGGGCAGACTTGGGAAGGGTTAGAGCCTCTATTAGGATCTTCAGTAATGATACTATTCTGACTTTCTATGGAGTCATCAAGAAAGGAAGTGAGGAGAAATAAAAATTGGTAGAGGTTTTTCTGGGTTCCGTGTGCTCCCTTTCAGCCTTAAAATGCCCACTGACTTTGTAACTTCTCCACACACACACAGGAGTTACATTGTCCCAAGCGCCCAGGCTATTCTGTGCATGCCCAGAATAAGAAGATATGTACAGTGCACTGTTTTGAAAAAAAAACAGCTTTTGTATGCCAAAACCTTAGCTCCCTGCATTTTTTTACAGCAGGAATTTCATTCCGCTATTAGGGCTCCTTCACACCACAATGCGGTGTGGCAAACCCGTATTCTGTGCGCTTTTCTCACACCGCATTGAAAACACACTAAGGCTGATTTACTGAAACTAGTGCAAAATCTGGTAACCTGTGCATGGTAGCCAATCAGCTTCTAACTTCAGCTTGTTAAGTTAAGCTTTGAAAAAAAAAACCTAGAAGCTGATTGGTTTCTATACAGAGCTGCACCAGATTTTGCACTCTCTAGTCTCGACCGCAGCGGCATCGTAGAGGCAGAAGAAGTCAGGGGGAATATGGTTTCTCTATGGTTTCCCGGGTCACTGAGTAAACTATCTATTTGGATGCTGCCACCCCATGTGACTCTGGTGGGTCAGGTAGATTTAAGACCCCAGCTCCCAGACTTGGCGTGCATTTCGCATGTGGGCAGTGAAAGGACAGGTCACGCGTCTGGCAGGGACAGTAATTAGCGGTAGGGAGAGGCTCCAGACAAGTAGGGAAAGGATAGTGACATGCCAGTGTACAGAGTGCGGAGCTCAGGGGTCCACAGTGTACAGAGTATGGAGCTCAGGGTGTGCAGTGTACAGAGTGCGGAGCTCAGGGGTGTGCAATGTATAAAGTGCGGAGCTCAGGGGTGAGCACGGTACAGAGCTCAAAGGTGTGCAGTGTACAGAGTGTGGAGCTCAGGGGTGCGTAGTGTACAGAGTGTGTGCGTGTTCTAGTCCTTGCTCATCTTGGGCTTCTATGCTTATGACCATAGGCTGCATTAGGGTGTGCACCTCAAAGCTCAAGCACACAAGGTGTGGAGCTCACTTGCTGCACGAGAATGACCACTTGCTACACAAGATCCCTAACAGTTCCTGACAAGCTTGCTGTGAATTATTGAATTCTACATCAATATAAGTTCTGTTCTCTGCGACTGGACTCTGAGTGTTTACCTCCCCCGCACCACGCTGCACCTCCCACACCTTTCTATTGGCTTTTTAGCAAAAAATGTTACCATTAATTTACTCCCCCCCCCCCCGTCCCACACACCTCCTCATAACCTAGTATTTATTTACAATGTCATTGTTTTCAACAGAGAAAAGCAAAAGAAGGGACTTTAGTCAAGCTAATGTCATTATTTTTTTCTATTATGCTTGTATTGTAGCAGCTGCTATTATTTTTACTGTTTTGCTATTACATTAAAACTTTAGAGAAAGAAAAAAAAATGTAAACAGCGTGAGTTGCAGCAGAAAAAAAGAGCCACAATTATTTTTCTTTATTAAAAACAAACTATTACTGCCTTTTTTCTCAGAGTGATAATTTTCAATAATTCAATTTTTCTGATAACTACACAAAAAAAAACACCTGGCTGTGTCCTCTGTTTGGCACATTCTCTGGCAGTGTAGCTTAGGATGAGTATCAGATATTTTATTCTCAGAATAAAAATCAAGTGTTAGCTTGCCTGTCATGGAAGTTGAAAAAAGTCAGGAATGAAAAGGGTACGGTGTTTCTTGGTGAACATGTTTGGGATGGGTTGCTACTTAGCTTTGTGTCCAATTACTAAATCAGCAAATCAATATAAAGTGATGGCACACCAAGAATGACAGTACAGACAGGTATAAGGATCATAGAAGGCAAGGAAATTACCTAGACAAGATTGTACGTTTATCAGACACTAGTTGTAAGTCTACTATAAAAAAATTACAACTTAGCTTTTATTTCTCTTGGCTTTACTAAAACTTGCAGAATTGGAGAAGAAGGGCAACATGTGTTCAATGTGGAGAAGTCCTTAGTAATTAAAACCTACAATTTAACAAGATACAAAGACATTTTTTAACAAAACAAATTTCACAAAGGAAGGATGAATCATTTCAGGGAGAATCAGTTTTTAAGGCCATAGATATTCATCTTTGTACAGCTTTTCTGTCATTTTTGTCTTTTCATGGGTTCCAGCATGGTAACAATGTTCTTAGTTAAGTCTTCAGATTGAAAAGTTTAGGAACCCCTGCTTTCCACAATATACTAATGTACTAACAGTATGTCATTTTTTTTTTTACATAGAATGCCATTTTCCTCATGATAACTGTGAAGGCATGAAAGCAGTCTTAAGAATTTGGCAAACACAATGGTACTGGTAACTAGTGTGTCTCAGATACTAAATACAATGCAGTGTATTTTCTCGGAGTGGAAAATAACAATTTACATGGTACCAGCTTCGCTGCCAATTTTGAAAACACGTGAACTCTATCTTCTGTGTTAACAATTTGGCAAAATGTTAGCACATAACCTGGTTCTTATGGACATAAAGTGTAATAAAAGAGTAGATACGGTCTGCTAGGATCTTGGTTAGGATTTTAAGATCATTATTTATTAATGATATGGGGCTGTAGTTGGCAACTAAGGTCTTATCCAATTGAGATCCTTTATGAAGCTCATTAAAAAAGTGGGCCAAATAGGGGGCGGGGGGGGCAAAGTGTTTATAATAGGGAGTCGAAAAGCCATCCGGCCCAGGAACCGAGTGATTTTTCACATTTTTAATGACTTGTAAGACTTCTTCTGCAGATATTGGTGCTTCTAATCTGTCCCCGTGGTGATCCTTGAGCTTGGGGAGTGTAAGTAAGTTAAGAAAGGATGCCAATGAGTCCTTGGGGGCCGATTTTCCCTCACTATACAATTTCCTATGGAAGTCATGGAAAGCTTCCGTAATTCTTTGGGGGTTTTGAGAGAGAGTTCCACTTCCTAGTTTTAGGGGTCAATCTGGCTGCCAATAGAGATTCTGTTTTATCCCTTTGGTGGTAGTAGCGGGCCCCACTCCAGCGTAAGCTTTTTTCCACGATAGCGGTAAGGGCTAAGTTTAGGGCTGTATATGCAGTGTCCAGTGGTGTAATTAATACTTAATAATTAATGTAGGGTTACTTGTGTGCCTTTTGTTAAGGAGCTGGAATTCCTTTTTTAACTGCTCTACGTCATTCTGTCTAGCCTTTAGCTGCCCATAACTAAATTGGGGAGACATTTGTCACATCGTTTAATAAGAAATATTCCTTAATAATCTTTTCTATTTTACATGAATGGACCAGATTACTAAGGATTGAGGCATTCAGTCTTCAATTACCTCTCCTTTTTGGTCTTGTTGGTTTCCCCAATATCGGGAAGAGTAGAGAGTGATCCGACCAAACAGAGTCTTTTATGTAGGATCTAGTCACTAATGGGATATCAGTTGCTGAAAGGAAGAAGTGGTCAATTCTTGCAAAGGGATTATGGGGGCTAGAAAAGTAAGTATAATCCTGCAACGCCGGGTTGACCTCTCTCCAGATGTCAACTATTCCCCGATGGAAGATCTTTCTAGCTACCTTAAGGTTCTGTCTGGTGGGCCGTATGAGGTCCCTACCTAAGGGGTGGGTTTTGTCTCACCCTGTATCAAAGTCAACATTGGAGTCCCCTCCATAAATTACAGTGCCTTCCGTCAATGGGTTTAGGGTGCGAAATAGGGAATTGAAGAAAGATGACTGACCCTTGTTTGGGGCATAGTAGGAGACCAGGGAGTAGAGTTGGCCATCTATGAGGCCCTTGTAAAAAGTAAAAAAAAGTAAAAGTCTACCTTCCGGATCCTTGAATTCAGAAATGAGAGAGAAATTACAAGAACGGGAAAAAAGTATCGCCACCCCTTTAGTTTTGGTTTCTGCGTTAGCGAGGTGGAATTTGGGGAATTTGGGTGAATATATGAGGGGGAGTAGGAGCATGGAAGATGTGTCTCCTGTAGAAATAGTATATCAATTTTCTGGGTATGGTAATACTGGAAAAATTTCTGGCGCTTAACTGGTGAATTCATTCCTTGAACATTGTGTGAGGCAATGCGTAAGGAAGAGTTTGGTGTGGAAGTATCAGCCATGGAACAACCTGGAATAGAATGCCAGTGAGTACCAGTCACTTACCCCGAACCTGGTGTGAGTTCCGGGGAAGAATATAAGGAGCCCATTCACTCTGTTGTTGTTAGGAGTCCAGGAGGGAAGCAAGGTCACCCAGGTCACTAGGAAGAAGGGAAAGTTAGTACAGTAGAAAAGATCTAGAAGGAAGAGATAAAAGAAGAAGAACAAAACAGAACACAAAGGGTGTAGGCCATACCCTTAAATATGAGAATGTTTCCCCTCTGGCCAGAGAGGAAATCCTGACCAGGAGAGGGGAAATATCTGCGTCTCCGAGGGCAGGAGGAGGTGCAAGAGTACCGCTCTGGCCGCAGCACTCCTTTGTGAGAAACGATAAAAATTGCTGAAACTTCGGCAACATTGCCAACACCTGTAAATAAAGTACAAATAAATCCAGCCTAGGTGAGGCAAATAATATGTTAAGACAAAGTGGTCAGGGTGGGGGGTAAGGGAGTGTATGGGAGGGAGGGCCGGGGAGGGAGGGTAGGAGACGTAGGAGTATAGAGGGGATAAAGGGAGCTGTGCCTGTAAAAACCATTAAGGACAGCAAAAGGGAACATTAAGCTGAATAGTAGTCCATCCCCAGCCCCAGGTGGAAGTGGCCAGAGAAACTCCAGTGAAACCATCAGGCACTGCGGTAGAGTGATGGATCCCCCAGTACAGTGTATAGCTGTGACGGATTCGGTCAGTTGGTAGTGGAAAGCTATACAGAAAGAGGTTTGGACACCGGAGTGGAGTTCATTTGTTGATTCAAGGGAAAGTTAAAGTGAGGTTCTGGGTAGTCCTTGTATCCGGAGTAATTTAACAGGTGTTTCTGAAAGCCGTTGAGGATGGTCAGGGGAAGTGGTCTTCCCTCAGACTGAAGGGGAGGCTCAATAATGTTGAATGGAACAAGAGTAATTCGGTATAGGTACAACCGGACCTGTAGGAAACAGGGTCAATCCGGTAGTGGAGATGAGGTGGATAAGGTAGCATAGGAATGTTTCAGGGTGGAAGGCCTTCTTTGGCCTTTTTGGTTTTGGATTGTTGCCAAATGGAGGTGAGTGGACTAGCTGGGGGGTCGTTTAGAGGAGCTGGCAGAGGACGTTTGCATCGGGGAAGGAGGATCCTTGGAAATCATGCCCAATTTTTGTAAGGGGTGCTCGCCTTTTGTAAAGGTGGAGAATCTGAATGGCTTGTTGTTGAGTTCAAATTTAAAGCTGAAGGGAAAGATCCACCAATATTTAATGTTCTTCTGGGTCAGCGCCGTTAGTAATGGTTTAAGTGCCCTTCTTCTCTGAATTGTGGAGGGGGAGGTGTCGGCGAAAATCTGGATTGGGTGTCCCATAAGCTGTAGTTGTGCATTATTTCCTCTTTGACTGTTCAAAAGTTTGGCTTGACCACAACGTCTCGAGAGAGGCCATCTGATTGGGGGGACACAGAGCTCTGTGAGCTCGATTAAATTCCAGCCTATGAGAGCGAATATCTGCAATAAGATGCTTGAGGAGGGAGCCGACTGCTTCGGGTATATCAGTGATAGATTCAGGTAGCCCCCTAATCCGAAAATTGTAACGTCTGGACCTGTTCTCAAGGTCATCAATTTTAGCCATAGCAATGTCCAGCTGGTTGTGTGGGTCTTGGATGCTGTCCGTGTTTTGGCTGGAACAGACAATCGTGGTGTCAATTTTGGTCCCAATGGTCTCAATGCAAGTGCCCAGTGATTGGAGGTCAAGTGTGATTTTGTCTGGTGTGATGTCATGTCTGGTGTGATTTTGACCGTTGTCTGGGACAGTCCTCTGTCTAGTATCTCTGCAAATTTAGTGAAAATGAATTATAAGTCTGGTGGCTGTGAGGGAATCTGGCCTGTGTTGTGCCAGGGCTCATCGGGCTTTGGAGAGGCTGCAGCCATAGGGGACAGTAAAACATCATCCAGGATTTGGTTAATAAGGGACTCTTAGCTGGAGATGCTGTGCCCCTGAGTGGAATGGAGTGAGGGTTGCATCCACCTACCTCTGCCTGCTGTGGGTCCTGCCAGGGAGAATGAACTGGTATCCCTGCACGTGCTTTCTCATGGAGCTGCTGTGCCGTCGCCATCTTGGGATTCTCGTCAGGTGCCCGGATCATGCTAAATTGAGCCCTTGTTCCTTAAAATGATTAATCTTGATGTTGAACCTTGAAACACATATAACATGAGTACTATCAGGCAGCTTATCTGCTCTTGTTAGCTAATAGCAGCATAGGGCTGACTTGTTCAGTGACTTCCAGAAGTCAATCATTGCAGAAGCACCTACATGTCTAACAATAGCGATGTATTTGCAAATTATACCTTGTGGTGCTATTCTCAAAAACAAATAAGCACTGAGAGCTAGGGGCAAGGAATGTTGTAGTGGACATCATTATATGGAGCATGAGAATTCAACTAAGCACAACTGAAGCTTTCACAGAATAGGTAATCAGCAAATAACCAGACAAAGAGTAAATTTAACTTGCAGTTTACTTAACAGATGCAAAATTCAGGAAAAACAGGTTCAGAGTGATAAAAACATGCATATACTGCCGAATAATGAATATGAAAGCTGCACAAACAGACACTCCACCACAGTATCTCTGTGACTCAATCAGTTTAACACATCTAGGGATGTGTTTACCATAGTAGCTGGGTCTTCTGTAGAAGCTGTATGTCATGGACATACTACTTCCAGACCTGCAACAGGGCTCAGGCGCATCCCCACCAACAGGTTCCCAGTAACGAACAGGCGTGCGCCAATGCGCATGTGCCGATCTCAGAGATCGCACGCACAGTGATTGGGCTTTGGCGCCCAGTGGCCTTTAAGAGGGGCTTCCACCATTCAGCTCTTCCTGTTTGATCTGCAGCTTCACCTGTGACCTGTTCCTGTAATCAGCATCCGATCACCTGACCTGGCTCTCTGACCACGCTGCTGTCTCCAATCCTGAACCTTGGCTTTCCCTGACTCTGATTCTGTTTACCTGCCTGTCTGATCTCCTGTTACCAGAAACCAGCCCGAACTTGACTATTCCCTGCCTGCCGATTCTGTTGAACTGATCCACTGTGTATGACCCAGCTTGTCTGACCTTGCTTCTGCCTGCTGTGTGCACCTTGCTGACCTGCATCCAGCTTACCTGCATCCTGCTGACCTGCATCCAGATTACCTGCATCCTGCTTACCTGCATCCAGCTTACCTGCAGCCTGCTGACCTGCATCCAGCTCACCTGCACCCTGCTGACCTGCATCCAGCTTACCTGCATCCTGCTGACCTGCATCCAGCTTACCTGCATCCTGCTGACCTGCATCCAGCTTACCTGCATCCTGCTGACCTGCATCAGCTTACCTGCTGACTTGTATCCAGCTTACCTGCACCCGGCACTCCAGCCAGTTCCAGGGTCTCCCAGTGGACATCATCTCCAGTTTCAGAGAATCCACCAGGCACTCATACCCCGCTGTGCTCCTACGGTCACTGTCCTCAACTCCAGTGATCTGGGAACCAGGGCTGTGCGAGAGGTCTCCCTCTGCACGTCAGGCTCACATACGAGGTACGTGTCACTGTATGCTAAAGACTCAGGGGTTGAGTCTCAATACCATGTTCCAGGAAAAGAGCTGGTGAATTCTCTGTATTCAGGCAGGATCAGAGGACCCCACAGCTGGAAGCTTGATGTTCATTGGACTGCCTTATGGGTTTTTATGTGAGTCTTGATGTGTTTGAGGGTTTATGGTTTAGGCATCTAATGCCCCGTACACACGGTCGGACTTTGTTCGGACATTCCGACAACAAAATCCTAGGATTTTTTCCGTCGGATGTTGGCTCAAACTTGTCTTGCATACACACGGTCACACAAAGTTGTCGGAAAATCCGATCGTTCTAAACGTGGTGACGTAAAACACGTACGTCGGGACTATAAACGGGGCAGTGGCCAATAGCTTTCATCTCTTTATTTATTCTGAGCATGCGTGGCACTTTGTCCGTCGGATTTGTGTACACACGATCGGAATTTCCGACAACGGATTTTGTTGTCGGAAAATTTTATCTCCTGCTGTCCAACTTTGTGTGTCGGAAAATCCGATGGAAAATGTCCGATGGAGCCCACACACGGTCAGAATTTCGGACAACACGCTCCGATCGAACATTTTCCATCGGAAAATCCGACCGTGTGTACAGGGCATTAGTTTTTCTTGGGTTCCTTCCCTCTGCATATTAGACATGTGCATTCGTTTTCGTCCGAATGCATTTTCGTCCGAATTTCAGGTATTTTCGTTATTGCTTTAACAAACGATAACGAAAGTGCAGAATCCGAAAAACGAAAGATCCGACATAAACAAATGCTTTATTTTCATTTTTGTTGCTACAACAGTTCGATATAGATAGGAGATACGACATGATGATGACAATAACAATCTGTGTCCATCAAATCTGTGGTCGAATGTGCCTAACCTTAACTCTATTAGTCCAACATTATTCTACATAGAGAGAAAAGATTCGACATAGAGAGAAAAGATTCGACGTAGGGGAGAAAAGATTCGACGTAGGGGAGAAAAGATAGATAAAAATAATGATGATGATGAATGTTATTGGCTGATTGTAACCAAAGAGGAGGAGCAGTAAAATAGCTAGAACTAAGTACATGCGTACTTTGGCTTATGGTGTCTGCTGAAAGTTCTAAGAAGATTTGACGGAGCAGGTAAACTGTACAGCGTTGTACAGTTTAGCTGCTCTGTCGAATCTTCTTTGAACATTCGACAGACACCATAAGCCTTCAATGACAGATTGGACCTTAATTTTGATTTTCGGATGAATGCAATTTTTAACGAAAAACAAAATAAATAAAAACGAATTTCGGGAGTAACTTACATACATAGTTACATAGTTAGTAAGGTTGAATAAAGACACCAGTCCATCCAGTTCAACCTGAGTGAGTGTGGGTCTACAACCCTGACCCTTGTCCCTAACCCTGAACATCGCACACTCACATCAGTCCCCACCCTCAATCCAAGGTCCCCATTCATATACTAGGGCCAATTTTGGACAGAAGCCAATTAACCTACCAGCATGTCTTTGGATAAATAAATTTATTTCTCGGACGAAAACGAAATTCGGAAACAAAATATTTCAGTGTGCACATGTCTACTGCATATCTGACACGCCTGGATTGGCCTGTTATTGAACAAATCCAGTGACTTTTTCATATGGTTTTTCCATTTCTCCTTGCTGGTGTCCACCTTTACATTAGAGTAGAACTCTTTCCCCAGGTTGAAAGTCAAAGTCTGACCCTTCCAACTCCTCTTGTTCCACCCATGACCAGTCTTTGTAACAAATTTGGGCTTAAGACAGGCATAGTTTCCGCTCCAAAATCCAGGAAGCCAGAGTGTGTTCAAATTTATCTGTGGGCATAGGTTCATGGACCCACAAGAATACAGCCAAACATACCATGGTAGCCTCAGTGGATTATCAAGGAATATACAGTATGTATGGTTATACTTCCAGACCACTTCAGCTAAGTAATGACTCAATTTTCTTGGATTGACTGCTAGCATCAATTCTAAGCTGGAATGAAAAGGAGAAGTCACCAAAGGCCGGCATAGAAGCCAACATCATCCATGGCTTCAAGAAGTTAAATGTCTACATTTATTCCAGTTTTTTTTCTACTCTTGCATAGCCCCGCTTCTGGTCTACCCATGTGGGAGCACAGAGTGATGGGCAAAGTGTTGATAAAATCCTGCCAACCCAGGAACAGTTCTGATTTTGGTCACAGCTGTGGGGGGACCTCCATTCCTGTATGACATTTACTTTTTGGGATTATTGAACACACTTTGCCTGGAGATGACCTGCATTAGGAACTCAATTTCATGCTTGAATACATTGCACTTTTTGGGTTCTAGCTTCAGCCAATATTGGTGCAGCATCTAAATGTGCAAAATGGCCCTTGATTTTGGCAGAAGATACCTTTAAATTGTCTAGAAAAATGGGATACTATCCAAATTCATGTTCCTAAGACAGTATTTCATCCTTCTTTGGAATGCAGCAGGTGCACTGTTCAGCTCAAAAGGGCATCTATTTGAACTGGCAGAACCATGGGAGTAATGAAATTTATCTACAGCCAATAGATCTTGGCATCCTGGATGTGCCAATACCCCCTGGAGAGATCAAGTGTAGGGAAAAATTTGGTCTGACTTAGGGCAGCAAGGGTTTCCTTGATCCATGGAAAAGTATAAGCAACCCTCCTGTGTAACAGAATTCATATGCCTGTAGTCCGCACAAAAGCAGCGCGTGCTATCCTTCCTCCTTATGTTATTCTCTTTGATCTTCTGCTCTAGTATTTGCTTGACTTCTTGGTAGAGGTGCAGAGGTATGCTTTAATATTTCTCCTAGATAGGAGGGATCTCTCTGATGAATATCTCATGTTCTATCCAATTGCAAAGCCAAGGTCATGGACACCTCTAATCATTTAGCAAATAGACAAACTGTGGTCAGGTATAGGAATGATAGTTATTGCTTTCATGCCCATTCTTGATTTGTTTCTGGTGACCACTGCATATTCACTCTTGCCACGCAGCAAAGATCATGGAACTCTCAGAGCACTATGGGGGTTATTTAAAAAAGGAAAATCCACTTTGCACTACATGTGCACTGCAAGTGCACTTGGAAGTGCAGTCGCTGTAAATCCGAGGTGAGCATGCAAGGAAAATAAAAAACAGCATTTTAGCTTGCATATGATTGGATGATAAAATCAGCAGAGCTTCCCTTCATTTCAGATCTACCCCTTAGATTTACAGCGACTGCACTTCCAAGTACACTTGCAGAGCACTTGTAGTGCAAAGTGGATTTGCCTTTTCTAAATAACCCCTATGTGTCTTACCTTGGGAGAAATCACATCTCTGATTAGGGCCAGTTCTGACATCGATTTGCCAGGGAACAGGAGGAGTGAAAGAGTCTTCATGTTGCAGATTCTAACTAGTACCATATCTTGCTAGACAACTGTGAGGATCCTGGCAACAAAGGAACTGATTCTGAGGGCAAGGGTTCTGGAAGGATAGTGTCAGGAACGTGCTGGCCATAGTGCAAGTGAAGCTCTGAGGCGCACACAGATGTGTAGTTCATAGGTGCACGTCTTGCTGTGGGTGTATACGCAACTGTTACTGGTGCCAATACAGACTATATACAGTATCTCACAAAAGTAAATACACTCCTCACATTTTTGTAAATATGTTATTACTTCTTTTCATGTGACAACACTGAAGAAATGACACTTTGCTACAATGTAAATTAGTGAGTGTACAGCTTGCATAACAGTGTAAATTTGCTGTCCTCAAAGTAACTCAACACAGCCATTATGTCTAAACCGCTGGCAACAAAAGTGAGTACACCCCTAAGTGAAAATGTCCAAATTGGGCCACAGTGTCAAAAAATTTTGTGTGGCCACCATTATTTTCCAGCACTGCCTTAACCCTTTTGGGCATAGAGTTCACCAGAGCTTCACAGGTTGCCACTGGAGTCCTCTTCCACTCCTCCATAAGGAACTTGTGGAAGCTAGAGACCTTGTGCTCCTCCACCTTCCATTTGAGGATGCCCCACAGATGCTCAATATGGTTTAGGTCTGGAGACATACTTGGCCAGTCCATCATCTTTACCCTCAGCTTCTTTAGCAAGGCAGTGGTCGTCTTGGAGGTATGATTGGGGTTGTTATCATGTTGGAATACTGCCCTGCGGCCCAGTCTCCAAAGGGAGGAGATAATGCTCTGTTTCAGTATGTCCTAGTACATGTTGGCATTCATAGTTCCCTCAATGAACTGTAGCTCCCCAGTGTCGGCAACACTCATGCCGCCCCAGACCATGACACTCCCTTCATCACGCTTGTCTTTGTACTCCTCACCTGGTTGCCGCCACACAAACTTGACACCATCTGAACCAAATAAGTTATCTTGGTCTCATCAGACCACAGAACACGGTTCCAGTAATCCATGTCCTTAGTCTGCTTGTCTTCAGCAAACTGTTTGTGGGCTTTCTTGTGCATCATCTTTAGAAGAGGCTTCCTTCTTGGACGACAGCCATGCAGACCAACTTGATGCAGTGTTCGGCGTATGGTCTGAGCACTGACAGGCTGACCCCCCACCCCTTCAACCTCTGCAGCAAAGCTGGCAGCACTCATACGTCTATTTCCCAAAGACAACCTCTGGATATGGTGCTGAACATGTGCACTAAACTTCTTTGGTCGACCACGGCAAGGCCTGTCCTGAGTGGAACCTGTCCTGTTAAACCACTGTATGGTCTTGGCCACCATACTGCAGCTCAGTTTCAGGGTCTTGGCAATCTTCTTATAGCCTAGGCCATCTTTATGTAGAGCAACAATTCTTTTTTTTCAGATCCTCAGAGAGTTCTTTGCCATGAGGTGCCATGTTGAGCTTCCAGTGACCAGTATGAGAGAATGAGAGCGATAACACCAATTTTAAAACACCCACTCCCCATTCACACTGAGACCTTGTAAGACTAATGAGTCACATGACACCAGGGAGGGAAAATGGCTAATTGGGCACAATTTGGACATTTTCACTTAGGGGTGTACTGCAGTAAAAAAGCTTGTTGTCAGTGGTTTAGACATTAATGGCTGTGTTGAGTTTTTTTTGAGAGAACAGCAAATTTACACTGTTATAAAAGCTGTACACTCACTACTTTACATTGTAGCAAAGTGCAATTTCTTCAGTGTTGTCACATGAAAATATATAATAAAATATTTACAAAAATGTGAGGGGTGTACTTTTGTGAGATACTGTAAGCTGTGCTAGTTAGTTGTTGTCTGATCTATGGCATTCCCTATGTTCCTGTGTCTGTTCCTGTGTCTGAGTTCTGTGATTCATCCGGCTTGCCTTGACCATGCTTGAATGCCACCTACCCTAACCTCAGCTTTTCTCTGGACCCTGCTTTGCTCTGTTGCTCATCTCCCTGCTCTGACAATACTGACATTGGCCTGTACCTTGACCACTTTTCTGCCTGCTGTCCATGCCTGATCTGACTATATGTTACTGACCCGCCTCATCTGACCACGCATCCTGTCTTATCAGCCTGCTCAGCATCTGCTGACCAGCAAGCTTCCTACCTGGTCCCAGCCAGTCTTCTGCCAGCCTGCCATCTGCTCGGTCAAGGGTGAAGCACCAGCCACTTACCTGCGCAGTCTACTGGACACCCCATGGGCACTTTTACCTCACCGTGATCTTGCGGCCACTGTCTCACTATCAATATTCCTTGAGCTGGAGCTGTAAGAGAGGCCTTCCTCATGACATCAGGCTCTATAACCAGGTACATGACAGATAGTGAAGCCTTTCAATCCATAGGTAAGAGCTGACATTCATCGGGAGTAAGCGTCCTTGATTAGGTGATACCACATACTCCATCCCGAAGGAAAACCCGATGAGACAATATTTTTTGCAGATGTCTGCAGTCCATGCATCAGGGCACTCCTGTGCTTTCAAAGCATTCAGAAGTTGTCTGACTTCCTTAAGTGGGCCCAAGTATGTAGGGCAGCTATTCAGCATCTCAACTCTAACTCTCCAGATTACAAGCATTCAGTATTCCTAAAACTTATTTTAATTTGCAATTTGGCTTTTCTATAGAATGTTTCAATCACAAATATAACATCAACTAATTTTACAAATTAACGTTAGGGGTCATATTAGGGAACAACACAGATAGGGTATATGCATAATACCATGTCCCTATATTAATGATTCATCCCCACATTTCTGGCCCAGTGGATGTTTGGGTCTGCTGAGGGGGGAACTAATTATAATGTGGAAGCCACCTTTATTATAGGGGGCCTTAGATATCTCTTCCCCTACCACATGATTGAGTAAGGAGCACATAGTAAATAACTGCATAGCAATGCATAGATAAAGTCCTGTACTTAAAAAAAAGCCCCATGGTGTAAATCCAGTGTACATCCCTCTGCTGACAAAAACACAATGACCCCATTGCTTACAGCAGACTCTTCATGTGAATGACAGCTTTCCAGCCTGCTGCTGAATGTCAACAAGTCAGCCAGTGAGCCTGCCTGATTTTATTGACGAAATATGGTCATGATCATATTTGGTCACTGATATCACGTGGGATCTCCCAGCGACTTTGTTTACCATGTGAAACAAGCTAGTGGGCAGGCCAGGAAATGATTCATTAGTGGTGGTAGGAATGTTTTGTGGAAGTTTCAGCCAAATAATGTGCAGGCTACTCAGGCTACTAATTTTGGCCTTCAAATAGTTGATGTCTGCTGTGGGATACACCCGCTTCACCAATTCCAACAGTTTCTCCAGCGCTGCCTTCATGTTTTGCTTGTTGGAGTATTCTCTGCATGTCACTTGCCAGAGACATGGCAGCTCCCTGTACATGTTGAGGAATTTGGGAAGGAAACCCGGGTCAGTGAATTTATCCACCATTTTAGCTGCAAGACACAACACAAGACAAACCCTAATCTCAGGCTAAACTCTCTTAATCTTGTCCCAATATAGGCCTCAATCTATAAGCTGTATAGGCCACTAACCACTGATGCCCCAAGTTACAATTGCACCTTTGTTTGAACGATCTGCGATTACGATCCTCCGTCCTCCACTCACAGATCGTACATATGACGCCCGTGTGTTATGCTTTATATACACTGCGCATGCGTGAAACTCCACCCCTGTCCTTTCTAGTGTATTCCCCGCTTCTTCTCTTTCGGGGCAGTGGGAGA
Source organism: Lithobates clamitans (assembly GCA_037952925.1). NCBI lineage: Eukaryota > Metazoa > Chordata > Amphibia > Anura > Ranidae > Lithobates > Lithobates clamitans. Next base: position 8,804,337 of record JBBGZY010000160.1, on the reverse strand, counting down.
GCACATGGCGGAGATACAGCAGGTGCCTGCAGAGAGCAGCAACGATTAGGACGAGCAAGGCAGTTCCACATCCAGGACGAGATATAAGGCCTCAAATAAGTCCTTTGTAGAGATGGTGAAGATGATTGACATCTTGAAGACGGCCGACTATGATGGGAGGTATGGACCATACAGAAACCCAAAGGGGAAAAAGGCCAAGATCATGACTAAAGCTGTGAGAAGTCTGCACAGGAATTTTGGGATACGACGATCCAAGGAGCAATTGAGGAAACACTGGCCAGACCTATAATTGAGGGAGCACGATCCGTATAGAAAGATCAGGAAAGTCCTGCAAAAAGTATTTGTCCTGTGTTCCTAATATTATTAGTACTTTCGTGCTGGTACATGTGCAGTAATTGTTTGTATTAAACATCGTTCGTTCCACCACTAATACAACGTTTTTGGCAAATGCAGGTTAACTACATTTGTTCATGCCTATTTTTAATAAAATAAGTTTATTAAATTGTTGTCTAGATGTGTTTTAACTATACTGAAATGCAAACTTGATTCAGTGTAAGGAGAAGACACTCAGCAGCTGTTTACACATCTGGACGCAGGAGAACTAGTGTGGGACACCAGAACAACCTTTTTATGGTGTCCCACACAGGTGCTCCAGTGAATACTAGGTGTCTCTCCATGTGTGAAACTTTAACAAAACAGGTAAGTATTCCAGGTTTTGAAAGGGAAAAAATCAGGTCTTCAGCTTGGAACTCTGCCAAAACAGACAATTGGACGACACTTCCAAGCAATGTTTCATATTATTATTTCTCGCCTCAAATATCTGTATGCTAAGTATACCTTTTTTTTATTCACATAGGGGAGAAAAGAATCGGGACATCTGAGGACACCAGGAACCCCACACCTCCTAAAGAAGGGGAACTCAGCACACAACCTGAGGATGTGGATTCCGAGGTTCAGGAAGTGGTAGAAATGGTGACCAGAACAGGTCAGTGTCTGAGGCCACAGCTTCAGGTAATAGATGTATGCCTGCATATTTATACTACATGGTGTGTTTTTTTATTTTTAGGTGATGTGAATGTTGTGGAAGAAGAAACTCACTTCAACAGTGCAAGTGCACAAGTACTCATCAGCAAAATAATGGTGTGCAATCGGGATTTAGAGAAGGTCAAGCAAAACATCAATGATGTTGAAAAAAGACTGCCCAACATCATTGATGTTTTAGCCAAAATATAAAAACAACAAAAAATGTAAATGTTGTTGTTATTGTTTATCTTTTTACAAAAATTTTAAAGTAATTGCAAAGCCAAATTTTGAAGATGCACACAGTGTGTCAACATGTGCTATCTGCCATCATGGGATATCAATGTATGCGTTTTGTCGGTGCAACCCCTTCCTCGCAACTAAAGTAGGTGAGAGGAAGGGGTTGCATCCCCGAAACACATCCATTGATCCCCCATGATGGGAGCTAGCACGTGTTGACACACTGTGGCTCTTTTAAAAAAAGCCAAACCACTTTGCCTTACAAGTGCAATGCAAGTGCACTTGTAGGGCAAAGTGGATTGTCCTTTCTGAAATAAGGCCCAGTGTGTCAACATGTGCTAGCTCCCATCATGGGGGATCAATGAATGTGTTTCGGGGGTGCAACCCCTTCCTCTCACCTACTTTAGTTGGGAGGAAGGGGTTGCACCCACAAAACGCGTACATTGATATCCCATGATGGCAGATAGCACATGTTGACACACTGTGTGTTTTGTGGCTTTATCAAAATAAATGTAGGGAAAAGACACATATTTTAGGCATGGGATCATGATGGAAATCCACATTTCAAGTCCCAATTTGTGTGCATCTTCAAAATTTGGCTTTTGCAGGGGTGAGATCACCCCATCTGATTAAGGCAAAATCAACACAGTTTTGACATACTAATGTCTCATATGGCCTTCACTTTATCAAAGTTGAACTTTGTAAGTTCTTGAGTTGGGGATGTGGATGTTATGTTTTTAAAATGCCTGTTTAGCCACAAAAAAGGCTATATCTACTGTCAAACATACATGTTCTACACCAAAGATGTTGGTTTGTTTAAAAACCCTTTTATAACGCACATGTGAATGTGCTTGGAGTAATGTTTTATACTCAACAATGTGTGGCTTCTTTAAATGCTCAATATTTTTTAGTAAGTTGTTGTAGTTACAGGGACAATGGGGGGTATTTACTGTCAAATTTGAAAAAATCAGGCCACTTTTGGGACTACAAGCAATTAATTCATGGAGTTTAAAAGGATGATTATTTTTATTATTAATGCATTATATACATTAACAACAAAAACATTGTGTGCGTGTAGCAGACCCATAGCACAACAGAACATAATAGTTAGCTGACAAAGAGATTGTCACCTCATGTATCAAATAAGTTACGTTTGCACTATTGATGAAAATGGTCAAAAATAAAAGGCCATTGGAGAACCTAGGAGACAGATAAGAAACACAAGCAGTAAATCAAATGAAATATGAGTTCAGTTATTCACAACAAATTTATTTTAAAGAGCTTTTAAAGATTATCTGGCATATCAATTGCCCAACTACCCACAAAATACTCAAGATATCTTTGCCGTACTTCACGGGCGCTTTGTGGGGGCAAGCCAGGACGGCCAGCTTCAAGAGCCGTCGTGATTTCTTCTGGTGAGCCAGCCTCAGTCGCAACTGAGGACAGATAGTTGGCTGCATTTTTTCTCATAAAATTATGCAAAATGCAGCAGCACAGAATAATATGGTTAGGTTTGTATTCGGCCATATTTATTGACGTTAGGAATAGCCGGAACCGGCTGACCATTATGCCAAAGGCATTTTCCACCACTCTTCTGGCTCTGGCCAGCCGGTAGTAAAAAACCCTCTGCTCCGGGGTGAGGGTCCTCATTGGGAATGGCAACATCAGATGGTACCCCAGTGCAAATACCTCATCTGCCACAAACACAAATGGGAGGTCCTCCACATTGTCTGCTGAAGGTGGCAAGCCCAACCTGCCAGTCTGGAGATGCCTGTAGAATTCAGTCAGGGTGATGACTCCTCCATCCAACATACGGCCATTCTTCCCCAAGTCCAGATACAAAAACTCATAAGTCGCCGACACCACCAACATCAACACGATACTACTTGACCCCTTGTAGTTATAGTAGTACGACCCCGAGTTGGGGGGTGGGACGATCCGGACGTGTTTTCCATCTATCGCACCACCACAGTTGAGAAAGTCCCACTGCTGGGCGAATTGGGAGGTCACAGTCTGTCATTCCTGTGGGTTGGAAGGAAACAAGAAAAAAAATAGTACTTTTGCACATAACATTGCAAGCAGATTAGACACAAACATTCTTCACCAACATAAGTATAACATTTATTTAAATGAGTATTTAAAGTTAAAAGTATAAGGTCCACTTATCCTTATCCTTACCCCTTCCAATGGCCCATGTAAAAATTTTAGGGTGGAGGAGATGTTTTGGACAGGTAACCATCTCCACTTAATTGAGAGCTGAATGCATAAATAATGTGTGTTACTTTGGCCAGCCCCTCCTTACTTATACTATTGGCAGCCCACTGGACAGGTAAGAAGTGTCATAATCCAAAAATATGAATACACACTGTCCAAATTGAAGTACATTTTTACATTATACAATTACCTATCAAGATAATAGGAGAACAAAACTTTAAACAGTACCATTTAAAAGTATTCAGGCAGGCCCTTGCACTACATGCTTTGGTGAATTCATCCATAAATCTGACCACAAAAGAGGTAGGTATAGTGTGTATGGGTTTGGCAAAGTCAGTGGATAGAGTATTGGCATCGGTTGACTTAGCGGTTGGGGGGGAGGGAGGGTTCCAAATGAGTTTGGGCCCCCCAAAAAAAGCCTCTTGCACTCTGCATGAATTTAAGAACAACAATAACATTTGTACACATTTTAGGTGGTGTTTAGGGTAAGCACTACAATGGAGCAGACAAAATACATTGCTAAGTGACTAGGCTAGGTGTGTATGGGCCCAGTATAGTATCCTGGGAGGTTAGTGAAGGCAAATATGCATGAAGGACAAAAAAGGAGACTTAAAAGGTTACAGCATGCATGAGGACAAAGAGGACATTCACAGCATATTGCAATCATGGTAATTATGGAATGATGAAATAAATACAATACATTAGCACACATTAAATACCGTATTTATCGGCGTATAACACGCACCGGCGTATAACACGCACCCCAATTTAGGAGGGAATTTTAAGGAAAAAAAAACTTTTAGGAGGGAAGTTGAAGGAAAAAAAACTTACATGTAAATGCCCATCATTGCAGCCTTCTTAGTGCAGCCATGTCAGTGCAGCCATGTCAGTGCAGCCTTGTCAGTGCAGCCTTGTCAGTGCAGCCATGTCAGTGCAGCCATGTCAGTGCAGCCTTGTCAGTGCAGCCTTGTCAGTGCAGCCTTCCCCAGTCTTCAGTGCAGCCTTGTCAGTGCAGCCTTCCTCAGTGTCCAGTGCAGCCTTGCCCAGTGTCCAGTGCAGCCTTGCCCAGTGTCCAGTGCAGCCTTGCCCAGTGCAGCCTTCCCCAGTGTCCAGTGTAGCCTTCCCCAGTGTCCAGTGCAGCCTTCCCCAGTGTCCAGTGCAGCCTTGCAGGATCCCATCTCCATCTCCTGAGCTTAAAAATCGCCGACCGCGATTTGAAAATGGCGCCGCCGGCGCCGAAATACACAGAGCCGGTCCTCGGCTCTTCTCGGCGGCTCTCGTGCACTTTCGGCTCCACTCGTAGTCCCGCCTGGGATGGGCGTGACTGTGAGTGGAGCTATCCGAATTTAGCCGAGTAAACTCGGCTAGGTTCGGGCGGCGACGAGTGAAGCCGAAAAAGGCCGAGAAGAGCCGAGGACCGGCACTGTGTATTTCGGCGCCATTTTCAAATCGCGGTCGGCGATTTTAACATCTGTGAGCTCAGGATCGCAGGGGATCGGCGTATAACACGCACCCGCGATTTTCCCCTGATTTTAAGGGGAAAAAAGTGCGTGTTATACGCCGATAAATACGGTACATAGAATGTGATATTAAAGGATAAAAGGTACCTTAATATAGTCCTTCTACAGGACCTGAATAATGGCAGAACAGGTCTCTGGAATAATGATTCCCAGAGCCTGGGGGAGATCCAAGTCGTAAACTTAATACCCTGGAGACTTCTCCTCGTTGCCAAGTACTGCAAGGTGGCGACAAGCCTTTGTTTGGGAGTAATGGCTTGCCGCATGCAGGCGTCCTGCTTGGTAATATAGGGGGTAAGCAAAGCCAGCAGATGTGAAAAACGTGAAAAACGTGGTCCGTCATCCGGAGATAATTCCTGAAATCGTCAGGATTATTCTCCTGGAGCTCCCGCAGCAAAGGCATGTGAGAGAATTGGTCATGATTAAGTAACCAATTCTTGGTCCATGAACTCCTCCTCACCCTGTTCATGGACTGGACTTGGGTCAAAGCAAGAACTCCAACACCAAGCCCAAAGACGGCACGAGCTCTCTGACGAGAACAAGACATGGCTAGAAAATGGTCGGCTGCTCAAAATGAACTGACAGAACGCACTGAAAATCAGAAAGGACCTGAGAAGAACGAGCTGAAAATCATAAACGAGTGGACAAGAATGCACTGAAAATCAGAGGCAAACTATAAATAGAACGCACTGAAAGACAGGAACAAACTGACAACACGCACTGAAGAACAGATACGAACCCACAAGCACAAACTGAAAAGCAGAAACGAACTGAAATGAACGAGGCTGAAAAGCGCAAATCATCTCTCACCAAACTTCTACTAACACGAGATAAACACGAGATTAGCAGAAGGAGCCCAAAGGGTGGCGCACTGGCTATTGAACTTCCTTTTTATATGCTCGTTGTACGTGTTGTACGTCACCGCGTTCTAAAAGCAGAAACGAACTGAAAAGCACGAGGCTGAAAAGCGCGAATCGTCTTTCACCAAACTTCTACTAACATGAGATAAAAAGAAAGGGGGGATTTGGGAGATTGGGACTTTAAATGAGGCCGTGGCTTGGTAAAGCCACGTGACTCCATCCCTGTCAATTGTGACGAAAAAACAAACACTAATGCAGCAAAAGGCAGCAAGGTGTAAACAAGGCGGGTGGGACTTTATATGAGGCTCGTGGTGACAAAATGAACAATATGGTGGGAGGTAGAAATTGTTTAATATTGCATGAGAACATGTTTGTCATACATAAAATTGCACATGCATGAAGATGCACCCGTAGCTAGGCGCCACAATCTACACCGGCAAAAGCTAGTAATAACATGTTTACAATCATGTACATTAATGGTAAAATTTAGGGGTCCACCAGTGTTCATAAGTTGTATAAACGTTAAAAAGATAACAACTGCACGGTCAATAGTTCTTAAATCCTTATATGGTAGAAATATCAATACTTTCCTATCATAATGGATGTGTAACTTGTTCACAACATCAAATAGCTCGACGCATTTCACGGCTTCAAACCACTCTTCAGGAGCAGACATGTGAATTATCTGCAATAAAAAATGATATGCGTAGGTACTCTATGTCAAGGTTGGGGGAATATTGGTAAATTATTGGTAAAAAGGGTCAGTAACAGGAGCCGAGAGGGCGCATCCAAAAGCGGCAACCACCACAGGCAGCGGTCCCAGCAGACCAGTGCTCCCCGGGCTCACCTGGTGTGAATGTGGAAAAAATGTGATGAATGACCTCAAACTATGTAGGGCAATGTGAAGGAAGAATACACAGGGCCGGATTTCCCACAAGGCCACCGAGGACAGGCCTCGGGGCGGCAATGGTGCAGGGGCGGCGCCGCTAGGATTGCCACCTGCCGGGTTTTGAACACATGTGCCTGGTTTTCAAGCCGCCTGAAACCCGGGCACATATAGCAGCAGTTCAGCATCCCGATTCCCGCGCCCGCCATCACTGTTACACATTTATTACTGCCTGTGCGCTCCGCATTCAAACCAAGTTCAGGGATGGGCAGCGGGCGTACCTATTTAGCCTGTGATTGGCTGAATAGGTCACGTGCGGGAGACGGACACGAGAGTCTGTGATTGCTCACATGTGAAGGCGGGGCTGGACTGTGGTTGATCGAGGCCGCCCAGAGTCCTGCCTCCTTGCCTGGCGTGTGCTCTGCTGTGTCTCCTGGAGTCCTCACTGAGGTATCTTTCTCATCTGTCCTCTCGCCCCCCCTCTGTCAGCATCCCGCTCTCTGTAAGCCACTCCCCCTCTGTAAGCCACTCCCCCTCTGTCAGCTCCCCACCCCTTTCAGTTACCCTCCCTCTGTCAGTTACCCCCCCTCTGTCAGCTACTCCTCCCCTCTGTCAGCTACTCCCCTCTGTCAGTTACCCCCCCTCTCTGTCAGCGACTCCACCTCTCTGTCAGCTACTCCCCTCTGTCAGCTACCCCCCCTCTGTCAGCTACTCCCCCCTCTCTGTCAGCTACCCCCCTTTGTCATCTACTCCCCCCTCTGTCAGCTACTCCCCCCTCTGTCAGCTACTCCCCCCCCTCTGTTGGCTACTCCCCCCTCTGTCAGCTACTCCCCCCTCTGTCAGCTACTCCCCCCCCTCTGTTGGCTACTCCATCCTCTGTCAGCTCCCCTTCCCTGTAAGCTACTCCCCCCCTCTGTCAGCTACTCCCCCCTCTGTCAGCTCCCCTTCCCTGTCAGCTACTCCCCCCCTCTGTCAGCTACTCCCCCCCTCTGTCAGCTACTCCCCCCTCTGTCAGCTCCCCTTCCCTGTCAGCTACTCCCCCCCTCTGTCAGCTACTCTCCCCTCTGTCAGCTACTCCCCCCTCTGTCAGCTAACCCCCCTCTATCAGCTACTCCCCTCTGTCAGCTACCCCCCCTCTGTCAGCTACTCCCCCCTCTCTGTCAGCTACCCCCCTTTGTCATCTACTCCCCCCTCTGTCAGCTACTCCCCCCTCTGTCAGCTACTCCCCCCCCTCTGTTGGCTACTCCCCCTCTGTCAGCTACTCCCCCCCCCTCTGTTGGCTACTCCATCCTCTGTCAGCTCCCCTTCCCTGTAAGCTACTCCCCCCCTCTGTCAGCTACTCCCCCTCTGTCAGCTCCCCTTCCCTGTCAGCTACTCCCCCCTCTGTCAGCTACTCCCCCCCTCTGTCAGCTACTCCCCCCTCTGTCAGCTCCCCTTCCCTGTCAGCTACTCCCCCCCTCTGTCAGCTACTCTCCCCTCTGTCAGCTACTCCCCCCTCTGTCAGCTAACCCCCCTCTGTCAGCTACTCCCCTCTCTGTCAGCTACTCCCCCCTCTGTCAGCTACTCCCCCCTCTGTCAGCTACTCCCCCCTCTGTCAGCTACTCCCCTCTCTGCCAGCTACTCCCCTCTGTCAGCTACTCCCCCTCTCTGTCAGCTAACCCCCCTCTGTCAGCTAACCCCCCTCTGTCAGCTACTTCCCCTCTGTCAGCTACTCCCCCCTCTGTCAGCTAACCCCTCCCCCTCTGTCAGCTACTCCCCCTCTCTGTCAGCTAACCCCTCCCCCTCTGTCAGCTACTCCCCCTCTCTGTCAGCTACCCCCCTCTCTGTCAGCTACCCCCCCCACTCTGTCAGCAACCCCCCCCGTCAGCTACCCCCCCCTGTCAGCTATTCCCCCCCTTTGTCAGCTACTCCCCCCCTCTCTCTGTCAGGCCACCTCCTCTCTTACTAACTTTCTCTCCCACCCCTCCTCTCTCTCACCCCACTCCCCCTCACAGCCCAAATCCCCTCCCCCTCTCTCTTTCTCACCCCCTCTCTCTTCTGCCTCCTCACCCCCTTACCTCCTCCTCTCACCCTTTCTCACCTCCCTCCCCCACCTCTTCTCCCCCCTCAGGGGGCGATGGCCCTATGATTCCTAACAGCGGCCCTGTGAGTAAGTGCACAAGTTTGGATGTGTTTTGATTCCTGTGTCCTGCCGACATACTGGGCACAGCGATGCAGCACCTGCCTCTACTTTGCCTTCTCTCCAAACCCCCCACACAATAGAAGGAAAGACGGAAAATAGCACTACAGTAGTGCAGCTTCGCTCCGCCCCCAAACTCCAGCTTGCACATTTCCTGGCTCTAAATGGCTCTCGGTAAGGCAGTCTAATTTGGGTCTTTAGGGGCAGGGGGCACTGATAGGGGGGGCGGCATTGAAGGACCCGGCCTTGGGGAGGCAAAGGGAGTAAATCCGGGTCTGGGAATACATATGAATAAAATAAAAAAAAGATGCAGTGAAAAACATAATTATGAGAATGAGGGTGGACTGGAGGGGAAAGTGATGAGTAATAGGGTGAAGGGATAAATGGTGGTCAACCGGGGGTGAGGGTGAAGGACCATGGTAGAAGGTCATCACCATGACACCCGATGTGAGGCAGGAGAGATGAGGTGATAAGAAAAGCTGTGAAGTGTACCTGAGTGGGAGGGAAGGAAGGACCAGTCCGACCAAGGTTGTGGAGCCTATCTGACAGAGAGCCCAAAGAGTCCCTGGAACACGCCGAGGCCGCTGCCCGTAAATACGCGCCGCCACAGACCCGCCCCCTACACCACACTAGTGTAGAGGGGAGGGGAATCTGGACGCCGACGCCCAGGCAAGGCGTTTGCCCGGCGGCCGGCGACGAAACATTCCCTCCTCCCACTCATGCAGATGGACAGCAAGCCGCCGGGAGGACAGCGTCAAAAGACGCTGCACATCCGGCGTGCATGTGTGACGTCGATGCGCAGTGGCGGTGTAGCCACCCCCCAAGCGCCAAGAAGGGCGGGGGGAGGAGGGCCCCATTGCGCATCGCAGCTCCCGCACCCGAAACATCACGAGCAGCCATAGAGCCAGGGCCATCTAGTGGCCAGTGCAACTTGTATTAATGATCATGGTATAAATAAGTACCAGACACACTCAAATGTAATCCAGAATATAAAACATAAAAGGTTAAACAATTATGCAGATTGATGCCGGGAGGTTGACGCTCTGACGTCATCGCACCTTGCCAGAACGGGTGCTCGCTTGCCGGCCGGCGAATTGCTCTGTTGTTACTACGATCTTGTAACTTTTCTGTGGAAGTAGTTACCACCGCTCCAGGCAAACCAGGTTGAAGTCTCCTATTTTCCACTGTGCAAAAGGGTGAGAGCCCCAGGTGCTGGCAGTTGCTGATGCAATTATGTTCGTGCAGGGAAGATCTGGACAGCCGCACACAGGGATGAGCAGATAAAATCTTCTTTATTCAAAACATGGCATAAAATCAGTACATGACACCGCTGGAGCAACACAGCATAGCTGCTAACGCGTTTCACACTCTTACAGAGCGCTTACTCATAGCTGGCTTACATACGAGTGATAACCACTTTTATACATAGAACATACACGTCACATGACCTAGCATTAATGAAATAATGCTAGGCAGCTGAAGGCTAGCAGCATGAGATCTCAGTGCTCGTTAGCTAGGTTAATGGCATGTGGTGGAATCACATTTGATACAAATGTAGAATAGAAAAAAACAAGCATAAATAGATATAAAAAGATATGAAAAAAAAATTAATATAGAATTGAAAATAGAAATAATAAAAGTGAATAACTTATGTGAATTGCTTGTTGTTGGGATGAAATCGTGACAAATAATAAAGTGCAAAAAATGAAAAATATATATAATGAGAATATATATATGAAATGCAACTGACGTGAGACTAAAATATCCAAAGGAGTTTTTAATGTGAACCAAGTGTAAACACATATGTGTGAAGTGTATCGATAAATGCACATGTATAAAGGGCATAGGTATCATTAGTGGACATGACAGGTATATACATATATATACATATATGTGCAGTGTGTGTGAATATAATGATGGTACAGTAACCTAGCCCTATAAAAATATATATATGTATTATATATATTTTTATAGGGCTAGGTTACTGTACCATCATTATATTCACACACACTGCACATATATGTATATGTATATGCCTTTTGCTGCATTAGTGTTTGTTTTTTCGTAACATGAGATAAACACGAGATTAGCGGAAGGAGCCCAAAGGGTGGTGCACTAGCTATTGAACTTCCTTTTTATATGCTCCTCATACGTGTTGTACATCACCGCGTTCTCACGCTCCAAATTGTTGGCCAACATTTGTGTGAACGTGTGTTTGCAAGACAAGTTTGAGCCAACAACCTTCGAATAAAAATTCACGGTTTTGTTGGCGGGAAATCCGATCGTGTGTACGCGGCATAAGAATAAATCTCTAATAATAAACAGCGCAGTGCAATTCAATCCAGTACAATTGGCTCGCTTGGGGGCTAACACTCTCCAAGGAGTCTATAGCTGGTTTAGGTGGTCAACCACAGATCGCTCCAGACAGGCTCCACAGAGGAAGGGCAAATGTAGTCTCTGACCTGGTGTCAGAAATCCCAGGGATGGGTGTATAGGACAGCAGCTGATGATACAGGGCCATTCCACTGGAAAGGCAGTATTCTAGGGCCAGCTAACACAGTCCCTTTACACTGACTGGGGTTTAACTCTTTCATGACTAAGCCTATTTTTGAAATTTGGTGTTTACAAGTTAAAATCCGTATTTTTTGCTAGAAAATTACTTAGAACCCCCAAACATTATATTTATATTTTTTAGCAGAGAATCTAGAGAATAAAATGGAGATTGTTGCAATATTTTATATCACACGGTATTTGTGCAGCAGTGTTTTAAAATGCAAATTTATGGGAAAAGGGACACTTTTATGAATTTTAAAAAATCCAAACAGTAAAGTTACCCCAATTTTTTTGTATATTGTGAAAGATGATGTTATGCCAAGTAAATAGATACCAAATATGTCACGCTTTATAATTGCACGCACTCGTGGAATGGCGACAAACTACGGTACCTAAGAATTTCCATAGGCGACTCTTTACATTTTTTTTACGGTTACCAGGTTAGAGTTACAGAGGTGGTCTAATGCTAGAATTATTTCTCTCACTCTGATGATTGCGACGATACCTCACATGTGTGATTTGAACACCGTTTACTTATGCGGGTGCGACTTCCGTATGCGTTTTCTTTGCTGCGCGAGCTTGCGGGGACGGGGGCACTTGACATTTTTTTTTCTTATTTATTTTATTTATTTTTAAATTTTTTATTTAAAAAAAAAAATTTTTTTTTTGATGACTTTTATTGCTGTCACAAGGAATGTAAACATCCCTTGTGACAGTAATAGGTGGTGACAGGTACTTTTTATGGGGGGGATCTGGGTTCTAAAAGACCCCCAATCCCTCCTTTGCACTTCAAAGTATTCAGATCGCCGAAAATGGCGATTCTGAATACTGTGTATTTTTTAAAACCGGCGCCATTGGCACCCGAGTAAACGGGAAGTGACGTTATGACATCGCTTCCGTGTTTACGATTAGGAGGCTGAAACAAAGCCACCCACGGCTTCGTTCCAGCCCGCCCCCAGCCGCCGGAGGCAGTCGATTGGTCACCGGGCCTCCCGATCGAATAGGAGGCCCGGTAAGAGCAGAGGGTATGTCCCCTCCCGCTCCTCAGGTATAACAGCCGAGCGGCTTTTAGTGCCAATGCACTCTTATATAGTGTCCTGCATGCTTGGAACAACCAAAGAGGACCCCACCTAGTGACACCTAAGGTGTCCAATCACTGCTGTCACATAAGTCGCAGTCTCTCTAATAACATGAGGGTGGAAAACAGTGGAATTTGTATCCCCTTTGTGTGTCCAGGAGACCTGGGGATTTTGGGAGCCCAGGTGATTTTGGTAGCCCACTGAATAATGGAAACCAGTTTAATGAAGCTTGCACCCGCTGCTGGACAAGGTGGATATGAAATGACTGCACTACAGCAATTTCATCACTAAATGAATAATTTCTATAAACTAAATCTGCCCTCTAAGCTCACCTGTTCAGTAAATCTAAAGCCCCCATACACACGATAGGACTTTGTACAAACTTTCCCTTGGATTTTTGTACAAAGGGAATTGGCCAGAAGTTTGTCTTGCATAGAGACGACAGGAATTTTCCAGCCAACTTTCACCAAATCACGTGGTTTTTCAGCTCTTTACCACCACCCTTTGGTCAACTTCTATATTGTTGTCTGATATTGAGTCAATCTCGATACTTTTATTGGCAAGATTGACACCTTGCGAGCCAAGTTCACACTGGTGCGGGGATCCGACTTGGATCCCCGCCAATGCCAGGCACTGTGTTTGGTATGAATCTAGAGGGGGAACTCCACGCCAAATTTTAAATAAAAAATGGCATGGGTTCTCCTCCAGGGGCATACCAGGCCCTTAGGTCTGGCGTGGATTTTAAGGGGAACCCCCTACGCCGAAAAAAACGGCGTGGGGTCCCCCCCAAATCCATACCAGACCCTTGTCCGAGCACGCAGCCCGGTCGGTCAGGAAAGGGGTGGGGATGAGCGAGCGCCCTCCCCTCCTGAGCCGTACCAGGCCGCATGCCGTCAACATGGGGGTGGGTGCTTTGGGGGAGGGGGGCGCCCTGCAGCCCCCCCACCCCAAAGCACCTTGTCCCCATGTTGATGAGGACAAGGGCCTCTTCCTGACAACCCTGGCCGTTGGTTGTCGGGGTCTGTGGGCGGGGGGCTTATCGGAATCCGGGAGCCCCCCCTAATAAGGGGACCCCCAGGTCCCGGCCCCCCACCCTATGTGAATGAGTATGGGGTACAGCATACCCCTACCCATTCACCTAGGGAAAAAAGTTTTAATAAATAAAACACACTACACAGGCTTTAAAATTAATTTATTAGGCAGCTCCGGGGTCTTCTTAGGACTTCGGGGGTCTTCTTCTGACTTCGGGGGTCTTCCCCTTAAAATCCACACCAGATCTAAGGGCCTGGTATGCCCCTAGAGGGGAATTCCCGCCGCAGTAGGAAAATGTTTTTCCTATTGCAGCCAGCGCGAAATGTACAGTACCCTGTCGCCGAGAACCAGCACGATGGATTTGCACTGGAAACATTCTCACGGCCGCGTACTGTAGTTTGTACAAAAGTCCGATGCTTTTGTGTACACACGATAGGACTTTGCTCCATCGGACTTTTGTTGCCGGAAAGTTTGTCCGTTCACAGAGCCAACAAAAGTCCGATGGAAACGGAAAAAGTTTGTTCGATGGAGCGTACACACGGTCGGATGTTGCTCCAAAACAGCTAATTTGCATGTTTGTTGTCAAAAAGTCCGATCCTGTGTACGGGCATTAGGGATGAGCCGAACACCCCCCGGTTCGGTTCGCACCAGAACCCGCGAACGGACCGCAAGTTCGCACGAACGTTAGAACCCCATTGACGTCTATGGGACTCGAACGTTCGAAATCAAAAGTGCTCATTTTAAAGGCTAATTTGCATGGTATTGTCCTAAAAAGGGTTTGGGGACCCGGGTCCTACCCCAGGGGACATGTATCAATGCAAAAAAAACTTTTAAAAACGGCCGTTTTTTCGGGAGCAGTGATTTTAATGATGCTTAAAGTAAAAAAAAAAAAGTGAAATATTCCTTTAAATATCGTACCTGGGGGGTGTCTATAGTATGCCTGTAAAGTGACGCGTGTTTCCCATGTTTAGAACAGTCCCTGCACCAAATGTCATTTTTAAAGGAAAAAATCTCATTTAAAACTGCTTGCGGGTTTAATGTCATGTCGGGTCATGGCAATATGGATGAAAATCAGTGAGACAAACGGCATGGGTACCCCCCAGTCCATTACCAGGCCCTTTGGGTCTTGTATGGATATTAAGGGGAACCCCGCACCCAAATTAAAATAAGGAAAGGTCCCTATATACTCTGAACAGCAGTATTCAGGCGGTGCAAACAAGACAGGGACTGTAGGTTTGTTGTTAAGTAGAATCTGTTTGTAATTTTGAACATTTTTAATGTGTTTAGCTCCAGCCAAAAAATCTTTTCTAAGCTTTTTGGAAAACATAGGGAAGGGTTATCACCCCTGTGACATTTGTTTTGCGTCTTTCCTCCTCTTCAGAAGATTTCACCTCACTTTTTTGTCCCAATGAAAAATGTTTTTGGAAAATTTGGGTTTTTTTGTGGAACAAGGATTGGAAAGCATCAGTGGAAAGGAGAAATTGTTTTCCCATATTAACTCTTACAGGAGAGAATTTCCCTTCCTTAGGGGTAGATTTCATCTCACTTCCTGTTGTCTCCTTCCGTTTGCAAGTAGGAGTCGTTTGTAAGTTAGATGTTTGAAAGTAGGGTCCTGCCCTATATACTCAGCAGAAATTTGGGCCTTAGGTGTTGCTGTGGCCAAAACACTGTAAGCCCTCACAGGGCCCTGCTGTGAAATATTAGATCAAGAATTGTAATTACATGCCCCTGTTGAACAGGAGCTGAAAAATTAGGCCTTAGGCACTGGTGCTGGTGCCACAACACTGCAACCCCTCACAGACACTCTAGTTGGAACGCAGGAACGAGCCCTGCTGCAAAGTATTGCATCAAAAATTGTAATTACACGCCCCTGTTAGACAGGGGCAGAAAAATTGGGTCTTAGGCACTGGTGCTGGTGCCACAACACTGCAACCCCTCACAGACACTCTAGTTGAAACGCAGGAACAAGCCCTGCTGCAAAGTATTGCATCAAAAATTGTAATTACACGCCCCTGTTAGACAGGGGCTGAAAAATTGGGTCTTAGGCACTGGTGCTGGTGCCACAACACTGCAACCCCTCACAGACACTCTAGTTGGAATGCAGGAACGAGCCCTGCTGCAAAGTATTACATCAAAAATTGTAATTACACGCCCCTGTTAAACAGGGGCTGAAAAATTGTGCCTTAGGCACTGGTGGTGGCGCCCAGAACCAAAAATGTTCTTACAAGCTATCAGCGTGATGATTGAGGAGGAAGAGGATAATTACTCAGGGATAGTCACTCAGCATCAGCATAGGCAGTCTTTGAAGGGATCTGAGATTTCAAAAAAAATTATTCGGTTACATCTGCATCAGGTGCTTGGTAGCTGGTGGTGATCCAAGACTGATTCATTTTTATGAAGGTCAGCCGATCGACCGAGTCGGTGGACAGACGCACCCTGTGATCGGTTACCACGCCTCCAGCAGCACTGAATGTGCGTTCCGAAAGAACGCTGGATGCAGGACAGGCCAGTAGCTCAATTGCATACTGTGCAAGCTCTGGCCAGTGATCCATCCTCAAGACCCAGTAACCCAGAGGATTTTCGGTGGGAAAGGTGTCCAAGTCTGATCTTGCCCCTAGGTATTCCTGCACCATGTAAAACAGACGCTGGCGATGGTTGCTGGAACCGATCATACCTTGGGGCTGCGGACCAAAAAATTGTCTGAACGCATCGGTCAGACGGCCACCTTCTCCACCGCTCCTTCTTTGACTGACCGAAGCCTCAGCAACACGTTGTCCAGAAACAGGAGTTTGTAACCTCCCAGTCTCTGGGAACGCGTTGCACAGACCTTTCTGCAAGGCCTCCCGAAGATGTTTCATCCTCTGCTCCCTCTGCGATGGCAAGATAAGGTCCGCAACCTTACCCTTGTAACGTGGATCAAGGAGGGTTGCCAGCCAGTATTGGTCCTTCTCCTTGATACCACGAATACGAGGATCCTTACGCAGGCTTTGCAGGATCAGGGAGGCCATGCAGCGTAGGTTTGCTGAGGCATTCGGTCCGGAGTCCTCTGGGTCACTAAGGACAACAACGTCCGCAGCCACCTCCTCCCAGCCACGTACAAGTCCATGTGTTCCTTGGGACTGATCCCTTAAAGACTGCTGATGCTGAGTGCCAGGCTCCACCTCCATACTGACACAATCTTCCTCCTCCTCCTCCTCCTCCTCCTCGTCCTCTTCCTGTGTGATCGGCGGGCACGCAGGAACACTGTCTGGATAAAGGGGGCCTTGAGAGCTAAGGAAGTCCTCCTCTTCCTGCCTCTGTTCTGCCTCAAGTGCCCTGTCCATTATTCCACGCAGCGTGTGCTCCAACAGGTGGACAAGGGGGACAGTGTCACTGATGCATGCACTGTCAGTGCTCACCATCCTCGTGGCCTCCTCGAATGGTGACAGGACAGTGCATGCATCCCTGATCATGGCCCACTGGCGTGGGGAAAAAAAACCAAGGTCCCCTGACCCTGTCCTGGTGCCATAGTCGCACAGGTACTCATTGATGGCCCTCTGCTGCGTGTGCAGCCGCTGCAGCATGGCCAACGTCGAGTTCCACCTGGTGGGCATGTCACAGATTAGGCGGTTCTTGGGCAGGTTAAACTCCTTTTGGAGGTCCGTCAGCCGAGCACTGGCATTATATGACCGGCGGAAATGCACACAGACTTTCCTGGCCTGCCTCAGGACATCCTGTAAGCCCGGGTACCTGCCCAAGAACCGCTGCACCACCAAGTTAAGGACGTGAGCCAAACAGGGCACATGGGTCAGTTGTCCCTGTCGGAGGGCAGAGAGGAGGTTGGTGCCATTGTCGCAAACCACCATTCCTGCCTTAAGTTGGCGTGGCGTCAACCACCTCTGAACCTGCCCCTGCAGAGCTGACAGAACCTCTGCCCCAGTGTGGCTCCTGTCCCCCAAGCACACCAGCTCAAGCACCGCATGGCATCTTTTGGCCTGCGTACTTGCGTAGCCCCTTGAACGCCTACGGAGCACCGCTGGTTCCGAGGAAGAGGCCATGGAGGAAGAAGAAGAGGAGGGGGTGGAGGAGAGAGGTGTGTCACAATCAGCATTTTGGAGGCGTGGTGGCGGAACAACCTCCAACACTACTGCACCTTGTCCTGCATCCTTCCCAGCTGCCAGCAGAGTCACCCAATGCGCCGTGAAACTTAAGTAACGTCCCTGTCCATGCCTGCTGGACCATGAGTCAGCGGTAATATGCACCTTACCGCTGACCGCCCTGTCCAGCGAGGCATGGACATTGCCTTCCACATGCCGGTAGAGAGCCGGAATCGCCTTCCGTGAGAAAAAGTGGCGTTTGGGTACCTGCCACTGAGGAACCGCACATTCCACAAACTCACGGAAGGGGGCAGAGTCTACCAACTGAAAAGGCAGCAGTTGAAGTGCTAGCAATTTTGCCAAGCTAGCATTCAACCGCTGGGCATGTGGATGGCTGGGAGCAAACTTCTTTCGGCGGTGCAGCAGCTGGGGCAGGGAAATTTGCCTGGTACAATCTGACGTCGGTGTACCAAAAGCAGATTGCCCATAAGTACTTGGCTGTGACACACCTAATTCTACACCTTCATTCCTCTCACTGCAGGTCGCAGAGAGGACTGAAGGTCTAGTGGGGTTGGAAATCTCAGCTGATGAGGAGCAAGGAGAGATCGTCTTTGTTCTTTGGTGTGGGTCTTTTAGATACGCTTGCCAACGAACTGCATGGCAGGTCAACATATGTCTGGTCAAGCATGTGGTACCCAAGCGGGAGATGTTTTGGCCACGCGAGATACGCTTGAGACATATGTTGCAAATAGCAGCGGTGCGATCTGATGCACTCGTCTCAAAAAAGGCCCACACCAAAGAACTTTTTGAATAACGCGCAGAGACTGCAGCGCCCTGCACATGTGGAGCTTTGGGGTGTGATGCAGTCAATGTGCTGCCCTTAGGCTGGCCCCTGGAGGGCATCCTGCCTAGTTGGTGATGTGCCACCTCCTCCTCCTCCTCCTCCTCCTCCTCTCTCCTATCAGGCACCCACGTTGAGTCAGTGACCTCATCATCCCCTCCCTCCTCATCACTGGAGCAAACCTGGCAGTATGCTGCAGCAGGGGGAGCATGACTGCCAGATTGCTGTCCTTCTTGGGCACCCCCTCTGTCCGTGCTCATGTTACTGCCTTCATTGAGCTCAGTATCATCATCAGAGCCTTCCAAACGCTGGGCATCCTCCTGGAGCATGTACCCAACACTGTGGTCAAACAGTTCGAGGGAATCCTCATGAGGACATGGTGGAGCTAGGGAAGGAGTCACTGATGACATTGAGCTGAGGGAAGAGGCCGCTGCTTTGCCAGACAAAGCACCCTGGGCATGGGTGAGAGAGGATGAGGAGGATGAGGACGGCTTGGTCATCCACTCGACCAAGTCTTCCGCATGTTGCGGCTCAACACGGCCAGCTGCCGAAAAAAAGGCCAAGCGTGTCCCATGGCCACGTGCTGATGAGGATGCACCGTCTCCACGACCAGCACTAGACACAGAGCCTGCTTGCCCTCTCTTATTGGCTTGTGACTGTCTGCCTCTCCTTCTTGGCCTTCCAGACATACTAATGGCCTGTAGCTGCACTAAGCTGGGATAGAACACCTGTAATTTTCTTCAGGTAGCTTTATATACTGTAACCAGACAAGCCTGCCTGTCAGTAGGAAGATAACAGGAACGGATCTAGCTGAACACTGTGAGCAGGACGTACTGCACTAAATGTATATAGCAGGAACGGATCTAGCTGAACACTGTGAGCAGGACGCACTGCACTGAATGTAAATACCAGGAACGGATCTAGCTGAACACTGTGAGCAGGACGCACTGCACTGAATGTAAATAGCAAGAACGGATCTAGCTGAACACTGTGAGCAGGACGCACTGCACTGAATGTAAATAGTCTAGCTGCCTGACCGTGGTACTAATAGGATCAAAAAGAACACCTGTAATTTTCTTAAGGTAGCTTTATATACTGTAACCAGACAAGCCTGCCTGTCAGTAGGAAGATAACAGGAACGGATCTAGCTGAACACTGTGAGCAGGACACACTGTACTAAATGTAAATAGTCTAGCTGCCTGACCGTGGTACTAATAGGATCAAAAAGAACACCTGTAATTTTCTTCAGGTAGCTTTATATACTGTAACCAGACAAGCCTGCCTGTCAGTAGGAAGATAACAGGAACGGATCTAGCTGAACACTGTGAGCAGGACGTACTGCACTAAATGTATATAGCAGGAACGGATCTAGCTGAACACTGTGAGCAGGACGCACTGCACTGAATGTAAATAGCAGGAACGGATCTAGCTGAACACTGTGAGCAGGACGCACTGCACTAAATGTAAATAGCAGGAACGGATCTAGCTGAACACTGTGAGCAGGACGCACTGCACTGAATGTAAATAGCAGGAACGGATCTAGCTGAACACTGTGAGCAGGACGCACTGCACTGAATGTAAATAGCAGGAACGGATCTAGCTGAACACTGTGAGCAGGACGCACTGCACTGAATGTAAACAGCAGGAACGGATGTAGCTGAACACTGTGAGCAGGACGCACTGCACTGAATGTAAATAGCAGGAACGGATCTAGCTGAACACTGTGAGCAGGACGCACTGCACTGAATGTAAATAGCAGGAACGGATCTAGCTGAACACTGTGAGCAGGACGCACTGCACTAAATGTAAATACCAGGAACGGATCTAGCTGAACACTGTGAGCAGGACGCACTGCACTGAATGTAAATAGCAGGAACGGATCTAGCTGAACACTGTGAGCAGGACGCACTGCACTAAATGTAAATACCAGGAACGGATCTAGCTGAACACTGTGAGCAGGACGCACTGCACTGAATGTAAATAGCAGGAACGGATCTAGCTGAACACTGTGAGCAGGACGCACTGCACTAAATGTAAATACCAGGAACGGATCTAGCTGAACACTGTGAGCAGGACGCACTGCACTGAATGTAAATACCAGGAACGGATCTAGCTGAACACTGTGAGCAGGACGCACTGCACTGAATGTAAATAGTCTAGCTGCCTGACCGTGGTACTAATAGGATCAAAAAGAACACCTGTAATTTTCTTAAGGTAGCTTTATATACTGTAACCAGACAAGCCTGCCTGTCAGTAGGAAGATAACAGGAACGGATCTAGCTGAACACTGTGAGCAGGACACACTGTACTAAATGTAAATAGTCTAGCTGCCTGACCGTGGTACTAATAGGATCAAAAAGAACACCTGTAATTTTCTTCAGGTAGCTTTATATACTGTAACCAGACAAGCCTGCCTGTCAGTAGGAAGATAACAGGAACGGATCTAGCTGAACACTGTGAGCAGGACACACTGTACTAAATGTAAATAGTCTAGCTGCCTGACCGTGGTACTAATAGGATCAAAAAGAACACCTGTAATTTTCTTAAGGTAGCTTTATATACTGTAACCAGACAAGCCTGCCTGTCAGTAGGAAGATAACAGGAACGGATCTAGCTGAACACTGTGAGCAGGACACACTGTACTAAATGTAAATAGTCTAGCTGCCTGACCGTGGTACTAATAGGATCAAAAAGAACACCTGTAATTTTCTTCAGGTAGCTTTATATACTGTAACCAGACAAGCCTGCCTGTCAGTAGGAAGATAACAGGAACGGATCTAGCTGAACACTGTGAGCAGGACGTACTGCACTAAATGTATATAGCAGGAACGGATCTAGCTGAACACTGTGAGCAGGACGCACTGCACTGAATGTAAATAGCAGGAACGGATCTAGCTGAACACTGTGAGCAGGACGCACTGCACTGAATGTAAATAGCAGGAACGGATCTAGCTGAACACTGTGAGCAGGACGCACTGCACTGAATGTAAATAGCAGGAACGGATCTAGCTGAACACTGTGAGCAGGACGCACTGCACTGAATGTAAATAGCAGGAACGGATCTAGCTGAACACTGTGAGCAGGACGCACTGCACTGAATGTAAATAGCAGGAACGGATCTAGCTGAACACTGTGAGCAGGACGCACTGCACTGAATGTAAATAGCAGGAACGGATCTAGCTGAACACTGTGAGCAGGACGCACTGCACTGAATGTAAACAGCAGGAACGGATGTAGCTAAACACTGTGAGCAGGACGCACTGCACTGAATGTAAATAGCAGGAATGGATCTAGCTGAACACTGTGAGCAGGACGCACTGCACTGAATGTAAATAGCAGGAACGGATGTAGCTGAACACTGTGAGCAGGACGCACTGCACTAAATGTAAATACCAGGAACGGATCTAGCTGAACACTGTGAGCAGGACGCACTGCACTGAATGTAAATAGCAGGAACGGATCTAGCTGAACACTGTGAGCAGGACGCACTGCACTAAATGTAAATACCAGGAACGGATCTAGCTGAACACTGTGAGCAGGACGCACTGCACTGAATGTAAATAGCAGGAACGGATCTAGCTGAACACTGTGAGCAGGACGCACTGCACTGAATGTAAATAGCAGGAACGGATCTAGCTGAACACTGTGAGCAGGACGCACTGCACTGAATGTAAATAGCAGGAACGGATCTAGCTGAACACTGTGAGCAGGACGCACTGCACTGAATGTAAATAGCAGGAACGGATCTAGCTGAACACTGTGAGCAGGACGCACTGCACTGAATGTAAATAGCAGGAACGGATCTAGCTGAACACTGTGAGCAGGACGCACTGCACTGAATGTAAATAGCAGGAACGGATCTAGCTGAACACTGTGAGCAGGACACACTGCACTAAATGTAAATAGTCTAGATAGAAGATAACAGGAACGGATCTAGCTAAACTGAATACAGTGTATATATATATATGCAACACCTGGGATGCATATATATACACAATACACTGTAAGTGCAGCTAACTGACTGACTGTTCTGCCTAATCTATCTAACTCAAATCAAATGACACTGTCTCTCTCTCTCTCTATCTCTCAGCACACCGGAACACACACTACACAGGGCCGCCGTGCAGGCGGCCTTATATAGTGTGGGGTGTGTACTAAATCCCCTGAGCCATAATTGGCCAAAGCCACCCTGGCTTTGGCCAATTACAGCTCTCTCTACTGACGGCGCTGTGATTGGCCAAGCATGCGGGTCATAGTGCATGCTTGGCCAATCATCAGCCAGCAATGCACTGCGATGCCGCAGTGAATTATGGGCCGTGACGCGCCACACGAATTTGGCGCGAACGGCCCATATCGTTCGCAATTCGACGGACGGTCGAACAGCCGATGTTCGAGTCGAACATGGGTTCGACTCGAACACGAAGCTCATCCCTAACGGGCATTAATACACCTACAGTTCAGGCAGAAATCTTTGTCAACCCAAACTTGAAGTTTATCCCTACTATGGACATGTTTTTGGCCAATATGTTGAAAATGTGACATCCATTGGTTTATAAACAGGACGGGGCAATTTAATAAAACTGGAGTAGACAGAATTTGGAAGAGCTGTGTATAGTAACCAATAAGCTTCTACCTTCAACTTAAGTTAAGCCTTGAAAATGAAAGCTAGAAGCTATTTGGTTGTTGTGCACAATGGCTCCAGATTCTGTCTACTTCAGTCTTAATAAGTTCCCCTGGGTGAACAGTACAGTATTGGCCAGGCCACACTGAAAAAAAGTAAATTACAGATGTTAACAAATGTTGACAGAGTGTGACATATGGTGGGGACAGAAAGTATTCAGACCCCCTTAAATTTTTCACTCTTTGTTATATTGCAGCCATTTGCTAAAATCAGTAAAGTTAATTTTTTTCCTCATTAATGTACACACAGCACCCCATATTGACAGAAAAACACAGAATTGTTGACATTTTTGCAGATTTATTAAAAAAGAAAAACAAAAAATATCACATGGTCCTAAGTATTCAGACCCTTTGCTCAATATTTAGTATGAAGCACTGACCCCCGAAGGAGCTGCTGATATTTTTATTTGGGCCTGTACTCTGCTATACACTCTGCTATTAATTTGACTCAGTCCCCTTGACACAGCTGTGGTGTTATGTTAGTGTGCAGCAGAAACTTAAAGACAATTCCACAATTGATAATATAGTATACCTTTTGTCTTTACCTTTAACCTCCAGCTCTCCACCTGGTATGCAATTTAAAGGAAACTGGACTCCACACAATGGTACTTAACCAAGATTAATATTTTACTATATCTGCTTCAAAAATAGTGATTACAGCAGTTGTATCAGACCAACATAGTGTGTCAGCCAACAGATTTAACTCACAATAGTACTACACAAATGAAAGTTGTTTAATTTAACCTCTATGAAATGAGACCAATGGCAGAGTGAAACTGACTTCACTATGAGCACTGTCCCACTCTCAGCACGCTTGTCTATGTAACAGAGACAACTAGAATTTTAATAGAGCATAACACAATTCCTAGGGAGCTCCCACTGCTTTTTACTACAATAATCCTGAAGAACAATAAAATGCAAGGCCTTGCAGTTAAAGAGGCAGTCCTTCTTTTCTTCTGTCTTCTGCTAGCTATGTGTAGATTAAATTGTAATCCAATGATTAACAACTCCCGTGTCAGAGCAAACTGAATGTTGAACTAGTGCTGTGATGCGGCAGCACTGCAACTGTCTCTGGTGCAAGTAACTTTATATAACACAGTGTCAGAACTGTAATAAAGTACAGGCTTGAGGCCTACATTGAACTCAGTCTTAATCCTTTTAAGACTGAATTTTCTCTGTGGAACTACAGGTCCCAGCAGCACTGTGCTATAGGTGCAAGTGTGTAAAAGTGCGTCAATGAAACTTTGGGCAACAACCCTCTCACCCAACCAGGTCTACAAAGTATAACAGTTCTGGTCCGGTACACAGGATCCTGTGTTCGAGTTGTTCTGGGGGCCCTCAGATGGCTCCGGCAGGCTCCGTTGGATCCCTCTCAGTCATGCCTTGCCATCAGTTCAACTCACTAATGTGTTGCAGGGTCGCTGATCCGATCGCTCCGCAATGGGTGTAGGCCGCGCTTCGCTGGAGACCTTCACACAGATCCTCACAGGCAGGCCATGTGTTCCCAAGAGACCTAAGATGGCCGCGCCGAGTTCTTTTATAGCATACCCAGAATGCATTTCACCCCTGAGTCTTGCTGGGTAAAACCACTCGGCATCTTGGGTAGGTCAATTCTTGTGACATGTAAATAAACAATTACTTTCAGTTTAACCATATAAAACAAATGAAACCAAGTTAATTATATATTTTGACAGTTAGATGGTGCTATACACTAAGCTATAACACTTGTACATAGCATAACATAACATTAGATTATTGAGCAAAAATGCAGGCGCTACAAGTAGAAGCACCCTTTTGATCTAATACAGCCATGAGTCTTTTTGGGAAAGATGCAACAAGTTTTTCACACCTGGATTTGGGGATCCTCTGCCATTCCTCCTTGCAGATCCTCTCCAGTTCTGTCAGGTTGGATGGTAAACGTTGGTGGACAGCCATTTTTAGGTCTCTCCAGAGATGCTCAATTGGGTTTAAGTCGGGGCTCTGGCTGGGCCATTCAAGAACAGTCACATGGTTGTTGTGAAGCCACTCCTTCGTTATTTTAGCTGTGTGCTTAGGGTCATCCTCTTGTTGGAAGGTAAACCTTTGGCCCAGTCTGAGGTCCTGAGCAATCTGGAGAAGGTTTTCATCCAGGATATCCCTGTACTAGGCCGCATTCATCTTTCCCTCGATTGCAACCAGTCGTCCTGTCCCTGCAGCTGAAAAACACCCCCACAGCATGATGCTGCCACCACCATGCTACACTGTTGGGACTGTATTGGACAGGTGATGAGCAGTGCCTGGTTTTCTCCACACATACCGCTTAGAATTGAGGCCAAAAAGTTCTATCATGGTCTCATCAGACCAGAGAATCTCATTTCTCACCATCTTGGAGTCCCTCAGGTGTTTTTTAGCAAACTCCATGCAGGCTTTCGTGTGTCTTGCCTTGAGGAGAGGCTTTCGTCGGGCCACTCTGCCATAAGGCCCCGACTGGTGGAGGGCTGGTGGAGGGCTGCAGTGATGGTTGAATTTCTACAACTTTCTCCCATCTCCCGACTGCATCTCTGGAGCTCAGCCACAGTGATCTTTGGGTTCTTCTTTACCTCTCTCACCAAGGCTCTTCTCCCCCGATAGCTCAGTTTGGCCGGACGGCCAGCTCTAGGAAGGGTTCTGGTCGTCCCAAACGTCTTCCATTTAAGGTCTAAATGTATATGTTTTTGTTGCAGATATTGCTGCACTGCTTACCTGTTTGACCTAAGTGAAAACCAATCCCCCCTACAGGAAGTCTGACACTAAAGGCACTAGTTTGGGGTCCAGGCAGTGGGGGCATGTGAAACTCCCCCCCTCCCAGTGGTGCTCACTCCGGGACCCATCAAGGTACGAGGCAAGGGTTCTGGGTTTTGGGGGTTGGGTTTTTTGTTTTTTTTCCAACGTGAATCATGCACTTACAATGTTATATGATGTTAAAATTGAATTTTTTTTGTGTGTATTGTGAAATGGTAATTCATTTAATTTTTTTGTTTTTTGTTTATACACCCAAGGCTCTATACAAATCATTGGTTTTAATATTTAGTACCTGAATGCCTTTGTCCTTTTCCTGATAAAGCCGACTCGGCGAAACATTTCGAAATTCTAGGACGCAGGAACTCTGTACATGCAACTCCAGTTTTTTAATTAGGTCAGGGTTTAGATAGGTGTGCATACACAGGACCATGACTGTAACTGTAGTTGCATATTTTATTGTGTCATAAATGTGTATATTCTCTCTTTACCTTTAAAGTACCATTCCCAAGAGATCTTGACTTCCATTTAAGGATTATGGAGGCCACTGTGCTCTTAGGAACCTTAAGTGTAGCTGAAATTTTTTTGTAACCTTGGCCAGATCTGTGCCTTGCCACAATTCTGTCTCTGAGCTCTTCAGGCAGTTCCTTTAAACTCATGATTCTCATTTGCTCTGACATGCACTGTGAGCTGTAAGGTCTTATATAGACAGGTGTGTGGCTTTCCTAATCAAGTCCAATGAGTATAATCAAACACAGCTGGACTCAAATGAAGGTGTAGAACCATCTCTAGGATGATCAGAAGAAATGGACAGCACCTGAGTTAAATATATGAGTGTCACAGCAAAGGGTGTGAATACTTAGAACCATGTGATATTTCAGTTTTTCTTTTTTAATAAATCTGCAAAAACGTCAACAATTCTGTGTTTTTCTGTCAATATGGGGTGCTGTGTGTACATTAATAAGGAAAAAAAATGAACTTAAACGTTTTTAGCAAATGGCTGCTATATAACAAAAAGTGAAAAATTTAAGGGGGTCTGAATACTTTCCGTCCCCACTGTATGTGCAGTGAATGTTACATTCGCTGTTTTAGAACTCTTTCCCTTAGAATTCATTATTACTGTGTGCAAAAATCTATAAGTCTGTTCCATATAAAATATTTAAAAGCACACTTTTTGATTTCAGCACAAAATCTGTTCTCAGATCTTTACAAGCTGATTTTATTTCTTGCTATGCATCTTGATTCCAAGGAAAAGAAAATTATTCTCATCTCCTTGGGAAATTATCATAAAAAGTCAGAGTTATTTTCTCACTTCATTCATCCCCAAGCTCCAACCGTCAAAAGTCCATAGCTCTAATTGTTGTCCCACTGAGTTATGCCACATCTTTCGCTGCAAAATTGTACACAATTGGTCCACCACAAGGGCATAATTTGTCATGGAAATAGGCCCTGAGAGTGAATATAGATGTAATTATGGTACAGCATACAGCAAAAAAACATTCATCATTATTTGTTCAGAAGGAATAATCATGGTGTTTTTAACATTAGAGTCGGACCAGTCACTGCCGAATGAAGATAACCAAAACAGCAAAAATAATTACAGAACAAGCCTCTACAATTAACTGTCCAGTTAGAGTTTGCTCTCTGCTTTGCATTTTATTTCTGTCAATTTCTAAGCTAGTCAGACTTAATGCTTAACCTCTCCTAATTAAAATAAGCAGGATTGCAGAAAACCATAATGCTAAAAGAATAAATGTATTAAAACAACATTGCCTCCGCTTTAACTGTTTTTGGTAATGGCGTTAACTGTAGTGCTGTATTCAGATAAGATTTAACATCACTCTGTTCTTATATGGCTTTTATCTCAGAACAAGCTAGTCCAAGGTCCTATAGAAAACGTCATATGCTGCTTGAAACATATATACGGTATATATATATATATATATATATATATATATATATATATATATATATATATATATATATAAATATATAAAGTACACCACTCACATTTTTGTAAATATTTTATTACCGTATATACTCGAGTATAAGTTGTTCCGAGTATAAGTCGAGGCCCTAATTTACCACAAAAAAAATGGGAAAAACTTATTGACCCGAGTATAAGACAAGGGTGAGAAATGCACAGCTACTGTAAGTGGAAAAGAGGGTCAACAATGCCCATTTGCAGCATCACTGTGCCCATTTGCAGCCATGGGTCCCCTGAACTTCAAACTCGGTAGTTAAGGGTTTCTAGATGGACCCTAGCTGCAGCCAAAATTTGGGGTCTCTGAACCCAAAGGGTCCGAAATGACATTGCTGCAAATGGACACAGTTGCCTGAATTTGGGGCCCTGTATCTTGGGGCCACTTAGTGCTAAGAACCCCAAATTTGGTTTGCAAACACAGTGGAACTAGCTCCATAAAATTTTTAAAGCTGGTGTTTCTAGCACCAAGTGGCCCCAAGATACAGAGCCCCAAAATTCAGTTCAGAAAATGTCAAGCACTTTTCTACAGCAGAAAATGACATTTTCCGAACCATTTTTGGGGCCCCGTATCTCAGGGCCACTTGGGGCTAGGAATCCCAGCTTTGGATATGTTGTGGCACCAGTTCCACTGGGTTTGCACACCAAATTTGGGGTTCCTAGCATCAAGTGGCCCTGAGATAAGGGGCCCCAAAATCGGTTCAGAAAATGTCAAGCACTTTTCTGCAGCAGAAAATGACATTTTCTGAACCGAATTTGGGGCCCCGTATCTCGGGGTCACTTAGTGCTAGGAACTTCAGCTTTGGATATGTTGTGGTACCAGTTCCACTGGGTCTGAAAACCAAATTTGGGGTTCCTAGCACCAAGTGGCCCTGAGATATGGGGCCCCAAAATCGGTTCAGAAAATGTCAAGCACTTTTCTGCAGCAGAAAATGACATTTTCTGAACCGAATTTGGGGCCCCGTATCTCGGGGTCACTTAGTGCTAGGAACTTCAGCTTTGGATATGTTGTGGTACCAGTTCCACTGGGTCTGCACACCAAATTTGGGGTTCCTAGCATCAAGTGGTCCTGAGATACGGGGCCCCAAAGTCGGTTCGGAAAATGAAATTTTTTGCTGCAGAAAAGTGCTTGACTCCAGTATAAGTCGAGGGGGGCACTTTCAGCACAAAAAAATGTGCTGAAAAATTCGACCTATACTCGAGTATATACGGTATATCTTTTCATGTGACAACACTGAAGAAATGACACTTTACTACAATGTAAAGTGGTGAGTATACAGAATGTATAACAGTGTAAATTTGCTGTCCCCTCAAAATAACTCAACACACAGACATTTATGTGTAAACCGCTGGCAACAAAAGTGAGTACACCCCTAAGTGAAAATGTCCAAATTGGGCCCAATTAGCCATTTTCCCTCCCCGATGTCACGTGACTTGTTAGTGTTACAAGGTCACAGGTGTGAATGGGGAGCAGGTGTGTTAAATTTTGGTGTTATTGCTCTCACTCTCTCATACTGGTCACTGGAAGTTCAACATGACACCTCATGGCAAAGAACTCTCTGAGGATCTGAAAAAAAGAATTGTTGCTCTACATAAAGATGGCCTAGGCTATAAGAAGATTGCCAAGACCCTGAAACTGAGCTGCAGCATGGTGGCCAAGACCATACAGCAGTTTAACAGGACAGGTTCCACTCAGAACAGGCCTCACCATGGTTGACCAAAGAAGTTGAGTGCACGTGCTCAGCTTCATATTCAGAGGTTGTCTTTGGGAAATAGACGTATTAGTGCTGCCAGCATTGCTGCAGAGGTTGAAGGGGTGGGGGGTCAGCCTGTCAGTGCTCAGACCATACGCCACGCACTGCATCAAATTGGTCTACATGGCTGTTGTCCCAGAAGGAAGCCTCTTCTAAAGATGTTGCACAAGAAAGCCTGCAAACAGTTTGCTGAAGACAAGCAGACTAAGCACATGGATTACTGGAACCATGTTATGTGATCTGATGAGACCAAGATAAACTTATTTGGTTCAGATGGTGTCAAGCATGTGTGACGGCAACCAGGTGAGGAGTACAAAGACAAGTGTGTCTTGCCTACAGTCAAGCATGGTGGTGGGAGTGTCATGGTCTGGGGCTGCATGAGTGCTGCCGGCACTGGAGAGCTACAGTATATTGAGAGAACCATGAATGCCAACATGTACTGTGACATACTGAAGCAGAGAATGATCTCTGCCCTTCCGAGACAGCACCAACATGATAACGACCCCAAACATACCTCCAAGATGACCACTGCCTTGCTAAAGAAACTGAGGGTAAAGGTGATGGACTGGCCAAGCATGTCTCCAGACCTAAACTCTATTGAGCATCTGTGGGGCATCCACAAATGGAAGGTGGAGGAGTGCAAGGTCTCTAACACCCCCTAGTTCCGTGATGTTGTCATGGAGGAGTGGAAGAGGACTCCAGTAGCAACCTATGAAGCTCTGGTGAACTCCATGCCCAAGAGGTTTAGGGCAGTGCTGGAAAATAATGGTGGCCACACAAAATTTTGACACTTTGTTCCCAATTTGCCCATTTTCACTTAGGGGTGTACTCACTTGTTGCCAGCGGTTTAGACATTAATAGCTGTGTGCTGAGTTATTTTGAGGGGACAGCAAATTTACGCTGTTATACAAGCTGTACACTCACTACTTTACATTGTAGCCAAGTGTCATTTCTTCAGTGTTGTCACATGAAAAGATAGAATAAAACATTTACAAAAGTGTGAGGGGTGTACTCCTGGTGTACTGACACCCTATCTCATTTCTTGAAGCCCAAAAATGCCAGAACAGTACAAATACCCCCAAATTACCCCTTTTTTTAAGTAGACGGTGCACGGTATTTAGTAAGAGGCATGGTGAGTTTTTGGAGTCTTTTGTCACAATTTTTGGGGAAAATGAATAAATTTTAAAAAAATGTTTTTCTCAATTTTTTAATTTTTTTTACATAATTTACATACTGTCACCAGTTATCATATAACTGGTGTTGCGGTGATCAGGGACACTGACTGGTGATAGTATGTAAAAAATATTTTAAGATTTTTTTATCACACTGTGACTAGAGCAATACTGTGTTACCACAGTAATACTGTACTACTCTGGAGAAGTGATCAGGATTTTCTTTTTTTTGCACATTATGATTGCTTATACCAGTGAATTTCATTGGTATAAGCAACCATTTTTACTGAATGAAACTGGTTCATTCAGTGTCATTTGTTGTGATTAGCTGTGATTGGCCAAAGCAAATCACATGGTACGGATAGGCTGTGATTGTCCCCATCTGTACCATGTGATCACTATGACCAATCACAGCTAGCAATACAATTGTATACAATGGATGGCATGTGAACTGCTGTGATTGGTCACAGCGATCCCATGATACTGGCAGCGTGCCGGTATAGTAATCAATCATCGGCTGTGTCCGGTGAACACAGCTGGTGACAGATCGTGTGCAGCCCCTTCTGGCAGTATTTCATATGACGTCCACTCAGAACGACAAAAGGCCTGCCCAGCCGTTAATCTGCTTTAGGCCGGACGGGAAGGTGTTCAAGCTCAACATTTACAGCTACTTCTTTTAATGCATTACAAGGTCTTTACTGAAGTATTTTTTATTTCTTAGTACATTTTTTATAAATTTTTACTGTTTAAACTGAATAAAAGGAAATGATACATATCAACATTCTGCATTTGGTAAACTAAAAAGAGAATGATTTAAAAAAATGCCATTTTCTAACACATTCCTATACAAGTCAAGGTTTCTCACTGCTTCAATAAATTTTTAACCACTCCCCACCCACTCTGTAGCCAAAAGACGGCTATAGCACAGGGCTTAATTGCCGGGAGGGCTTCCATGGACGTCCTTCTGTTTACCTGTTCCCCGCACGCCGCCGTGGGTGCGCATCGGGGAAAATCTGTGTTGGCCATGTCCCTTGAACACAGCCAATCACAGATCGTGGTAAATGGCCAATCACAGCGGCCATTTAGCACTCGATCGGCGTGTCCAATGTGAGATGATCTCAAATGTAAACATATGAAATCATCTCTCATTGCCTGCTCTCCCTTCTCGCACAGAGACTGCGTGTGAGGAGGAAGAGCTTCTGTGCTGCATATCCTGTGAGTGACAACTAACATCTGTGAATTTACATTTAAAACACAGTAAATACAGTGCCCATTGGTGTCACAGTGCTCATCACTGTTAGTGTCACAGTACCTATCAGTGCCATTTGTTATCAGTGCCATCTGTCAGTGCCATCTGTCAGTGCCATCTATCAGTGCCATCTGTCATCATTGCCACCTGTCAATGGTACGTGCCATCTGTCATCAGTGTCATCAGTGTCACGTGTCATCAGTGCCACGTATCAGTGCCATCCGTCATCAGTGTCACACCAGTGTCACGTGTCATCAGTCCCTTCTGTCATCAGTCATCAGTGCCACCTGTCAGTGTCACGTGCCATCTGTCATCAGTGTCACGTGCCATCTGTCATCAGTGTCATGTGTCATCAGTGCCATGTATCAGTGCCATCTGTCATCAGTGTCATATCAGTGTCACGTGTCATCAGTGCCTTCTGTCATCAGTGCCATGACTGCTCACCAACAATGTCTAGAAAATTATTTTCAGCTGAGGAGGCGGACAATATTCTTGCGGCCGATGAAATCAACGAGGAGCTCTACGATTCGTATTCCTCCTCAAATTCAGATTCGGAGTCTGGAATTGACTATGAGCCTGTCTAAAGCAGTGGAACACTGACAGCCTCAGAGGAGGATGATAATTCGCCTGCCAGACGAAGGCATTTTGGTGCAGAGGCAATGCCATCCACCAGCACCGCAGTGCCATCCACCAGCACCGCAGTACTTCGGCAGAAAAAGGCCAAGTACCAGTGGGGTGTCACCTCAGTTTTAAGGGTTAGGTCCCACGCCAGCCTTCCCTATTCCCCCTTCAGAACCCCTTGTGGCTTCCTCTTAATTCAGGAGAAGCTAACATTCCCCGTTTCACTGCCCAGCCAGGATTCCAGGTGGACACAGAAAATTTTTCCCCGATAGGTTTTCTCCATTTAATTTTTACTGAGGACATGCTAGCATCAATTGTGGCCCAGTGCAACCTGTATGCACAACAATTCATAGCAAGTAACCCAACGTCCTATTATGCCAGTCCCTATGGGTGGAGAGCCCTAACAGTGGAGGAGTTTAAGATTTTTTTGGGCCTCACATTCTGTATGGGATTAACCAAAAAAAATGAATTACGTTCATATTGTTCAACCCACCCCATCCACCACATGCCCATCTTTTCCTCAGTAATGCCCAGAACCAGATATCTCATGATTATAAGGTTCCTACACTATAATGAATATACCCAGTGCATTCCCCAAAATGACCCAAATTATGATAAGCTTTATAAAATTCGGCCACTACTAAATTATTTTTCTGAAATCTTCCCCCAGTTGTTTACCCCAGACCAACACATATGTGTGGATGAGTCCCTTGTCAAATTTACTGGCAGGCTGGACTTCAAACAATGTATTCCCACCAAAAGGGCATGCTATGGGGTGAAGCTGTTTAAATTGTGCGCCCAAGTCACAGGGTATACATATGCCTTCATGGTATACGAAGGGAAGGACACCCAGCTGCATCCCGCTAATTGCCCAGACTACATTGGATCAAGCAGGAAAGTCGTTTGGGAACTCATAAACCCACTCCTGGAGAAAGGCTACCATTTTTACGTAGATAACTTTTATACCAGTTTGCCCCTGTTCCGCAACCTTCATAGAAAGAACACTCCAGCATGTGGTACCGTGAGGACGAACAGGAAGGGCTTTCCGCAAAGCCTCGTCAACAAGAAGTTAAGAAGAGGGGAGACTGCGAGTTTGCGGAATGAGGAAATTCTGGCTGTGAAGTGGATGGACAGAAGAGATGTCTACATGCTTTCTTTGATCCACAATAATTTGTAGAGATCACCAGGAGGAATGGCCCAATCCAAAAGCCAACATGTATCCACGAATACAATATGTTTGTGTCGACTTCAAAGACCAAATGCTCAAACCCTACCTTGCCATAAGACGAACATACCAGTGGTATAAAAAGTATCAATTTATTTGTTTAATTTGGTCATATACAACACCTATATAATCTATCACAAGTCCACTGAAAGCCCCAAACCCTTCCTTGGCTACCAGAACACCACTTTCCTGATAAAATCGCTCCCAGAGCAACAGGCCAAAAATGTCAGAAAAATGCCGGGTGTGCACCAGAGGAGGAGTTAGAAGAGACACCACTTATTATTGTCACCAATGTCCTTCCCAACCAGGCCTCTGCATAGGTGACTGTTTCCGCCGTTACCATACTTCAGTAAATTATTAGTGAGGTAAGGTAAACATAACCCTCACTTACTGCCATTTACCTTCACACCTCCTATGCCTCTGCTTGCTCTGTAACTGTCCCTGGCTTGTTAGTTGACCGTGCTTCTGTCTACCGATTCTGTACATACCTCTGCCTGATGTGGAACTGATCCTGGCTTGTTATTCGACCACGCGTCTGCCTACTGATTCTGTACATACCTCTGCCTGATCTGAAACTGACCCTGGACTGTTTGACCATGCTTTTTGCCTGCCTCTAACGACTGATCTTGTACCCTGCTACTGGACTACTGTGATTCATAACACAGGGGTCTCACATATGTGAGGGGCTTCAGCATTGTTTTTCTGGATGACGAAAACTATTTTTTTTGTTTTCTCATTTCTAGCTTAGGGTCTGGAGACTCAGAGGCTTCAAAGAGATTTGGGTGGGAGAAGCCTCTACCCCTGTCCCCATTCTGTCCTGAACGAGGCCCTACTTCTGCCTGCTGCCTGTAGGACTTCTGCCATCATGCCTCTGACTGTCGCATGAACTGACCACACCACATGGACCATGTTCCTGCCTACTATCAGGACCAATATTTTGGCACTGCTGACAATTTCTGCCTGAACTGACACTGGACTGTATATGGACAGTATCCCTGCCTGCTGCCTGTACTGACTATGGACAGTATTCCTGCCTGTTGCCTGGACAATTGCGTTCGCTTTTGCTGACAAAGTCCCTGCCTGCTGCCTGGACCAGTGCTATCCTCCTGTGGACAACTGCGCTACTCCACAGGTAATCTTTTGTTTACCCTTTGCTCAGCAAAATGTATTTTGGGGTGTAATTCTTGGTATGTGCATGCTATGTGTCCCTAGAACACCTGATGGTGCTCCCTGCATGTTGGGCCTCTGTATGTGGCCAGGCTGTGTAAAAGTCTCACACATGTGGTATTGCCATACTCAGGAGAAGTAACAGAATGTATTTTGGGGTGTCATTTTTGCTATGTACATGCAATGTGTTGGATATATCTTATAAATGGACAACTTTGCTTAAAAAAAAATGTGTTTTCATTTTTTTTTTCACATTTTGCAAAAACTTCTGGAAAGAAATGAACCATTCAAAAGACTCATTATGCCTCATAGATTATACGGTGGGGTATTAGCTTTCCAAAATGGGCTTATTTTGTGGGTGTTTCCATTGTCCTGGTGCTCTAGGGCCGTCAAAATGTAATAGGTAGTCAACAAGTTAGATGTGTAATTTATGCTCCTAGAACACCTGATGGTGCTCCTTTCATGATGGGCCTCTCTATGTGGCTAGGCTGTGAAAAAGTCCCACACACGTGGTATCGCCATACTCAGGAGGAGTAGCAGAATGTATTTTGGGGAGTCATTTGTGGTATACACATGCCATGTGAGAGAAATAACCTATTACAATGACAATTTTGTGGAAAAAAAATCTTCATTTTTCAAAGAATAGTGGGAAAAAATGACAACATCAAAAACCTCACCATGCATCTTACTAAATAACTTGGAATGTCTACTTTCAAAAAAGGGGTAATTTGGGGGGTATTTGTACTTACCAGGCTTGTTAGGGTCGCGAGAAATGAGATAGGCCACCAGTACATCAGGTGTGATCAATTTTTTATGATTTGCCCCACAACTTGTAGACTCTGTAACTTTCACACAGACCAAATAATATCCACTAATATGGGTTATTTTTACCAAAGATATGTAGCAATATAAATTGTGGCCAAAATTTATGAAGAAAAAATAATAAATTTGCAAAATGTTATCACAGAAACTAAGAAAAATGCGGGTTTTTTTTCAAAATTTTCGGTCTTTTTTCATTTATAGCGCAAAAAATAAAAAACCCAGATGTGATCAAATACCACCAAAAGAAAGCTCTATTTGTATGAAAAAAAGGACAAAAAATTAATTTGGGTATAGCATTACATGAATGAGTAATTGTCATTCAAAGTGTGAGAGCACTGAAAGCTGAAAATTGGTCTGGGCAGGAGGGGGGTTTAAGTGCCCAGTAGGCAAGTGGTTAAATAATAAATACATTTTCCACAGAGCACGCACATATGTATGTAAGGTCAAGCTGTACAAATAACTTGTTTAGATAGGTAGGACTCAGAGTTATGTCAAGTGCTTTTGTAGAAAACTGCATCAATGCTGCAAAAACACTTCCACTTCAAGGATACTCACATAGAAATTAATTTAACTGTAACTCATTATTTGCATTTGTTTAAAATAAACACCTGTGAATGCAGCCTAAAGGGAATATGTAGTGTTTCTTTATATTTTAGTATTAGAAATATCCTTTTAATAATATATTAAATATTGTATATTAATATTTGATATTTAACACTTGAATCCTTCAGGTATCAGGCTAAAGGATGCCATTTAATGTTTTCTGTTCAGCAATAAACTGATATGCTGTAGGCATTGGCATCCGCAGACCTTTTTCGGGGGGGGGCATCATTTTAAGGTCACCCATGCTCCGCCCCTTTTTCACTATGTAATGAAGGGGAGGGGCTTAGCCATTATCACATAAAGCGTGATAACCCTCCCCCCTTCCACTGCCATTGGGCACTTTTTTGGGGGAGGGAGTGTACCTGGTTTTGCTGTGGCGATCTGAGCCACATGCAAACCATGCAAAATATGCTGCGACCACAGCAAGGGAAGGTATAAATAATATATGCAATATAATAATATACAATTAGGCAATTGATCAATTACGAAAAAAACTACACCTGCATGATGCGGCATTGGCTTAAGCCAGTGGAGATTTTAACTTCTATATAGACACAATAGTATCTTTATGCTGTTGTGTCCATATAGCTGCTGTTGTGCCCATATAGCTGCTATTGTGCCCTTATAGATGCTATTGTATATTTATATGGGCAAAACAGCAGCTATATGTGCACAACAGCAGCTATATGGACACAATAGCTGCTTTATGGGCATAACATCTTTATGCTATTGTGCCCATATAGCTTCTGCTCTGTCCATGATATTGTGCCCATATTATATATAGCTGCTGCTGTGCCCATATAGCTGCTATTGTGCATCTATATGGGCACAATAGCAGCTTTATGGGCACAAAAGCATAAAGATGCTATTGTGTCCATATAACTCTTATTGCATTCATATAACTCCTATTGTGGCCATACAAATGCCACTGTCTACTATTGTGCCCAGTGACACTGACCTTGCAGCCCTGCTGTGAATCCCGCGGGCCACGGCTACCAGGATTTGGAGCAACCAGGGTGCGGAGTGATATCAACAGCATGCCTGAAATTTCAGCCGGAACTATAGAAGAGGCAACGGCTTATACTGCCGACAGAGCAACAGCAGTCAGCAGAGCAGACTCACAAAAAAGTCAGCGGTGGCCACGACGGACCCTGCAAGAACTACTCACGAACATGGTGCCGATTCCAGGGGGGGACACTTGCCCCCCCCCATTGCAGATGCCCATGGCTGTAGGTAGCCTGTGTAATTTGATTTACTATTTACAATGCACATGACTTAAAGAGTCAGGACATACCCCTCCTTTTTGCTAGCAGATATGGACCTATATGACTTTTTATTTAGACAGAAGCAGACCGCATACATAAAGGCAGGTGTGTTCTTTCTTATTAGAAAGTCCAGAATGCTCTAAAAACAATTACCCTGGTTAAAGCATAACTAAATGCATTTTTTGGATAGAGTGGTTAGGGTTTAGAACGACTATAAAGGTTTTCTGTTTGTGTCCCTTTAACCACTTGCTTACAGGGCACTTAAACCCCCCTCCTATCCAGACCAATTTTCAGCTTTCAGCACTGACGCACTTTGAATGACAATTGCGCGGTCATACAACACTGTACCCAAATGAAATTTTTTTCATTTTTCGCGCTGTCAGCGTGAGTAAAAAAAAAAACGATTACTGATCTTTTGTTTACATCATGTGATCAGCTGTCATTGGCTGACAGCTGATCACATGGTAAGGGGCCGGGACCGGCCCCTTACACAGATCGTTGATCAGCCGAGCCTCAGTGACTTGGTGATCACAACGCGCCCGGCGCGCGCCCTCTAGGGCGCGCGCAGGGAGCGTGCACAGGGGAGGCCATCATATGACGGCCTCCCGGGAATGTAGGTCCGCGCTGTGGCTGTCATTCGGCTATAGCGCGGATGTCTAGTGGTTAAGGGAGATTCTTTTTCTCTAAGAGCCCTTTCACACTGGGCCGCCCATAGCGTCGGCGGTAAAACGCCGCTATTTTTAGCAACGTTTTACCGTCAGATTAGCGGCGCATTTCGGCCGCTAGCGGGGCGCTTTTACCCCCGCTAGCGGCCGAGAAAGGGTTAAAACCACCCACAATGCGCCGCAATAGCGGCGTTTTGCCGGCGGTATCCCAGCGCTGCCCCATTGATTTCGATGGGGAGCAGCGGTGGAGGAGTGGTAAACAGACTGCTCCTTCACCGCTCCAAAGAAACTGCAGCGCTCTGGTGTGAAAGCCCTCGGGCTTTCACACTGGAGACAATGCTGCAGCTGTTTGAGGGCGGATTGCAGGTGCTATTTTTAACGCTATAGCGCCTGCAAAACGCCCTCGGTGTGAAAGGGGTCTTATTGTTCTAATAAACAGGCCATTTATTGATGCAGGGTAGGTGAAATGGATCAACTATGAATCATTAGACACCATTTAATTTGTCTTATGCCCCGTATACACGGTCGGATTTTCCAACGGAAAATGTGCGATCAGAGCATGTTGTTGGAAATTCCGACCGTGTGTGGGCACCATCGGACTTTTTCCATCGGATTTTCTGACACACAAAGTTTGAGAGCAGGCTATAAAATTTTCCGACAACAAAATCTGATTGCGTCAATTCCGACCGTGTGTGGACAATTCTGACGCACAAAGTGCCACGCATGCTCAGAAGAACTTCCGAGACGGAACAGCTCGGTCTGGTAAAATTAGCGTTCGGAATGGATAGAGCACTTTTGTCAGGATGCAATGTTTAAAATTGTTTAATACAGCGCACTCTCTTCTTTTTTATAATGCTAGAAGAATGAAGTAGTTTTGCTGCTCATATTCACCCAGACTTCTCACAAACGTATTTCTTTATTATTTATCGTGATTCCCTCAATATATTTTGATTTTAAACATCTGACCAAAAATCTTTTTTTTTTTTTTTGTTTTGTATTTTTTTTAAGGCTGATTTTTTTTTTTTTTTTTTTTTTTTTTACTCCAGAATATTTTTGTGTGTGTTTTGTGTGTCAAGTTACCACAACACCATTATTATCTTGTATTATTTAATCTCAAGGAGGTTGTTTGGTGTTGATGTCTCTTGTTAATTTCACATTGTATTTTTGAAATGTACCTGCCTCCTCACAAACAAACTGTCCTTTATGAAGGAAAATACACATAGGCGAGTATAATTGAAATAAAAATTCCTTTATTAAGAGCTCAGAACCAAACAAAGAGGGAGGCAATGATGGATAAACATCATAAATTGGCGAAGCCTTTGACCCCCAGGGCAGACATCAATTATTTGACAGCAAAATTGGTGGCCTGAGGAGTTCTTATGTAAGGGAGTACAGTCTGGTCCAGAAGTCCCAGAGATCATGAAAGCAGCAGACGAGACTGAACCCAGGGTCATCACTCTCTGGTCTTCCTTCCACGCTTCCTTCCCGACTGTGGCTCTGGTGTTGAAGATGTGGCAGGAGGAGGAGTAGGACCTGGAGGAGGAGGAGGAGCAAGAGTAGGACCTGAAAGAGACGGAGGAGGACTATGGGTGAGGTGACAAATGTGGGTTGCACATGTGATTTGGCCCCTCCCCCCTTATTTAGAGCTTCCAAAATTAAGAACTCACATAGGAGTCGTTGGCCCTCCTCCATCTGCATCATTTTGCATGCAGTTATGGCAGCAAAGTCCTCCTCCACACTCTGGGGTGTTCTGAGGGCCTCAGTAGCCTTCCAAAAGAGGCCTATGGCAGCCTCCTCCAGGTTACTCCTCTTCCTGACACTTTGTCTTTGAAGGTGTAGGGGAGGGACCTGGATATCAGGCAGCCTGCTTGGCCCGGCCACCTCCTGGCTGAAACTTCTCTGTGTATGAAAAAGGGACATGGTTTTAGTTTTTGCATCATCAATCACAATCCTAAATTAGTACTCCAAACTAACATCTAGTTAACATCATTGATTGGACAACCAGAAATATTTAGAAGAATGCTATACCTGGCTCAAGCTGGGCTCCTCCACATGTTGCTGCCTGGAAAGCCCAGGTTGGGAGTCAGAAGCCTCAGCTGGGGGGGAAGGAAGCGTGGAAGGAAGAGTTGAGAGTGCTGACCTGGGTTCAGTCTGGCCTGCCAGAAAATGCAGTCTGTCATAGTCCCACAGCCTGGGTACATAAATGTGATCTGCAGCTCCTGATCTCTGGGAATCCTGGACCTTCTTGTGCTCCCTTACATAAGTGCTCCTCAGGCCACCAATTAGGATCTTCAAATAGATGATGTCTGCCGTGGGGACACAACACAAGACAAACCCTAATGTCAGCCTAAAGTCTTTTAAACTTGTCCAAATACAGGCCTTAATCTAGAAGCAGTATAGGCCCAATGTTAAATCTTACCTTCGCTATCACGAACGGCGCCTCCGTTACTCCTTCCTCCACTCACAGATCATACGTACTACACACTCGTGTTACGCTTTATAGACACTGCGCATGCGTGAAACTCCGCCCGCCCCTGACGTTCTTTCTAGTCTATTCCCCACCCCTTATCGTTCGGCGCAGTGGGGAAGAGCACATGTCGGAGACACAGCAGGTGTCTGATAATTACACCAACGAGGAGAAGGAAAGCCCGGAGCCTGAAACGTCCCGATCCAGAAGGAGACAATTTAAGGCATCAAATATGTCCTTTGGGGAGATGTTGGAGATGGTCGACATCCTGAAGAAGGCCGACTATGACGAGAAGTATGGACCTTACCCCATCCCCAATCTCCGAAAGGCCAAGATCATGGCGAAAGTGGTCAAGAGTCTGCACTGGAATTTTCGGGGTACGGCGATCCAAGGATCAGCTCAGGAAGCGGTGGTCGGACCTGAAATTAGGGGAGCACGAGCAGTACAGAAGGATCAGGAGAGTGCTGTAAAAAAGTAAGTAGTGCTGTGTTCCTACTCTTTATGTTTATTAGGTTCGTGCTGCTCCATGTGCTTTTCTTTACTGTTGTACAGTTTAAAATGTCAACTTTCATGTTCATGGGCACATTATTCGTTCGTATGAAACATTGTTCGTTCGGCCTAGAAAACACCATTGTTTTGGCCATATGCATTTGAAAACATTTTTTATGGCCTACTTGTCAGAAAATAATTTGGTTGTGTAGATGTGTTTGTAACTAGAATGAAATGCAAACTAGATTCTGTGTAAGGAGAGGACACTCAGCAGCAGTTTACACATCTGGACACTGAAGCACTAGTGTGGGACACAAGAACACCCTTTTTATTAGGGGGTCCCACACAGGTGCTTCAGTGTATATTATAGGGGTGTCTCTATCTGTGAAGCTTGTACAAAACAGGTAAGTATTCAAGCTTGATAAAGGACAAAAATATTTCTTCATCTTGGAACTCTGCCATAACAGACAATTGTACCCCACTTCCAAGCAATGTTTCATATTTATAGTTCTGCCATCAAATATCTGTGTGCTAAGTAGACCTATTTGTTTTTACATAGGGGATAAAAGACTCGGAGGACACCCCTCATCCGAGGAGACCACAGACCCCACACCTCTGAAAGAAGTGGAAATCCCACAAACACAGCAGGAGGAGGAGGAGGAAGGAGACGTGGTGGAAATTATCACCACAACAGCGGAGTGTCTGCGACCACAGGCTCAGGTAAGAGATGGATGCCGGCAGATTTATAATACATGGTGTGTTTTTGTTTCTATCTTTTTAGGTTATCGTGATGTTGTGGATCCAGGGCATTTCACCTCTGAAAGTGCACAGATCCTGATCGGGGAGATCATGGGGTATGTAACATCGGGGGTTGGTTTAGCTTAAAGGTAGAGCTTACCAGTGAGCGGAGTCCACGCCAGATACGCAGTTTTAAGGGCTTGTAGGCCCACTTTTATTAAAGAAAGAAAATGTCCGATAACAGAAGTGTTGCCCACACAGGGGTTTCAGCTTTCCACAGCAACAATGTAAATTCAATCAAAAATACCAAGCCACCTGGCTCTCTTTAGCAGCACTGCTGCTCAGACTTATGCTTCAGCCCTCTTGGCTCTATAACAGAGTTCCTGTAAACCCAGTACCTCAGCACTCTTTTCCAGCTTCCTTCTCCAGCCCACAGGCTTGGACCCTCTGTCTTCTCTGACAGACCTGTGCAGACATGCACACTTCTCCCTTGCTTGCCTGGACTCCTCGGGAGGGTGGAGCCCAGAACTATGGTCAGGTGTCTACAAATAGCCCAACACACACCTGACCTGTCAATATGCTGGTGGATCTCAAAATCTGGAGAAAGCTGCAAAAGCAGTTTTCTCCAGTCCACATTTATGCCCCAAGCAAATGTGCATACCCTGTGTCCCCCAAACTATCAATTTTACCTTGACAGCATCTCCTACTGTCACATATCCCCCCCCTTTGTTTCGATCCGGAGGGAAGAACACCAGCACCCGTCATGGTTGGGACACCTCTGGCTGTCAGCCACGTAGGCCCAACCTTTTTTTCGGGTGCGCTTCCAGGTACGTCCCACCCTGGATCTTAACAGCGTCCTACATTTCCCTATACTCAGCCTACTCCCTCTGTCCTTGGGGTTCCTGAGCTCACATTTCTTTTCTGTTGGCCCCCTGCCTTTCCTGCTACTTCCTTCCAACTCAGTTTCCTGATTCTGTAGAGAACCTGCTCCAGACACTACGCCTGATGAGTAACCACCTTTTCCCTCACTGGTACCCGTTTTCCCCATCACAATAGGTCTCTTGGGTTTACCAACTCTTTTGCCTCCACGCTTCAAGTTTCCTGGTTTCCCAAAACCTCTCTCAGCATTACTGTTCTGAGACTGTAGAGGGCCTATTTCTATGGTGTTTATAACGGGACCCCTCCTCTTATTTCTGGTACCTGACTCAGCAGTCACTAATTGTTTACCAGGTTTACCTGTACCTGTGGACACCACATTATAATGTACCATTAACACATTACTTGGTTCATCATTGACAGACATTTTCAAACCAACATTACACCTCTCAATGTTGCACATGTCACCAATGCCTTTTTTTTCAGAATTTGCTAGGGCAGAGTCTGCAGAGGGCACACATACCGGAGGGCCGCCATCACCCAGGGGAACCTCACAGGATGTCACCTCCCCTGGGTTCACCCACTCTGCAGACAGCTGTCCTACCACTTGACCTTTAATACCACCTGGATTTCTATCCAAAACCGGAACAGGCGAGCTCTCGTCTGATCCATGTACCAACCTTATTGCACTTTTTACCCATTTCCCTGTCTCAGGGACCATATCAGGTTTGTCACATAAACCTATTATTGGACTGGTGACCCCAGTCTCTTTAACCACCCCTGTCTGAGCCCCGGTCAGGATTTCTGCTGTTTTCTGGTCCATGCTCGGCCCTTCAATCTCACGTGGTTTGTCCACCGGTGCAGTATACGCGCCCTTCACCGACAACTGACCAGCACCACCCTGGATCATAGCCGCAGAAATGCTTCCCATCGGGCTGTTAGAAGGTGAAACCTCAGACATTTTTGACTCATTTTTAATTTCTCCAAAGCATCTCCCATATACCATTTTTTCAGGAATTAACCCAGCAGCATACCCAGAAGCAACTTTTAACAAGAGTAATACATTCAAGAATAAACCATTCCTGTCTTGTTCTCCTTTGTTCTGTACAGCCTGCCATTTAGTGCTCCACCTAGTGGTACTCCACAGTACCAGGCCGTCTGACTGTGGAGGAGACACCCCAATATAGATTGGCTGTACATCCCAAAGTTTAAGCATCTCCTTTAATGCTTTGGTTACAGACCAGGCCCTTAATCCTAGACCCAAGTCCTTTCTGGGGACTTTCATTACATTGGGAATGCAGACAGACTCATTTGCTGAGACTTGAGAAGTTGCAATTGTCAAACAACAATCCTCCCAGCTGGAGGTAACCACAGCCTGGTGCTCATCCAGAGCGCTGCCAGGTGCTGGACTCATACCCAACTTCTCAGGCTCAGTATCAGTGAACTGCTCCAGAACATTACCA
The DNA here is from genome assembly GCA_037952925.1 of Lithobates clamitans. Taxonomy (NCBI): domain Eukaryota; kingdom Metazoa; phylum Chordata; class Amphibia; order Anura; family Ranidae; genus Lithobates; species Lithobates clamitans. The sequence continues at coordinate 8,759,846 of JBBGZY010000160.1, read as the reverse complement.
GTGACAACGTCACTTTGACACTCCATGTCAACCTCAGTTTTGTGGGTCACGGACAATGTCTCTGCTGTGCGCTCACCCTTATTTGGTTCATCCTGCTCATGAGGGTTAACCCCTGCAGCAGCCACTGCACACTCCGATACAAACTGTTCTGCAGTCCCTCCTGCTGGCACAGCAGAAACCATGTCCACCTTATTTTTGTGCATAAAAACCTTATCTATCAGGGAGATAAGATTTTTACCCCAACTATCCCAATCTATTGTATGTGCACTCCCTTCAGCGGTACTCCTAAGCACTTGTCCATCCGCCCAAGGAGACACATAAGAACAGACTGGCTTAGCTGCAGATTCATTACCCAAATTACAAATCATGTCAGATTGTGGTAACACAGGTTTTAACACAGCAGGATGCAATACACCATATTCACCACCTTGCTCGGCTGGTGCTTCATAAACCTCACACACCTTTGCATTTTTCACAGGTTGTGTTAACCCACCATTTACCTGCACATTTTTAGTACTAGCAGCTTGTACTAACACATTACCATTACACGGTACAGTTCCACACTGTCCCACCAGAGTGACATCGCAGTTGTCCAGGGCAACCTCCGGCTCCAATAAATGAAGTTCCCTGGAGATGTCTAGGGACAACTGTGCTGTCTTACTACCAGTTGCTATGGGCAATGGCCCATTTTTGACTACAGCTTTTGCTCTGCAAGAACCTGGGGGTTTCCCAACAGCAATACATTTTCCATAATCATCAACACCTCTTGCAGGCTGTCCTAGCCCACTGCCAACTTGAGACTGGCAGACATTAGACACATCACTAATTTCCTCTTGAGATGCAGGTTTGACTTTAACCCCTGCCTCCCCACTGCACAGGATACTGCACAGGGACAAGTCACCCTCAAGAACACATTCAGTGGCCCCACTAACTGGGGTCACTCTCACATCATCAGGGACAGTCTTGTAACCAGTTCTTTTATACCGGAAATCAGCAGTTCCAGCCATCATTTCATTAAAGACAGTCTTACCCACCGCAGTAGTTGGGGTCACCATCTTCATTTGAGTACGTTGTCTTATGAACCAATCCTCTGCTGCACCTTTACTGGCCCACTCCCCCTGGTGGCCATGGGATGAAACTACAGCAGGCATCTCCCACTGTTTAGCACCACCTGCCGACACAACAGGAAACCCCTTCTTGTTGCTAGGGGTGACTGCAAACATATTTTCACAGGAATCTGGGCCCGCAGATAAAGACTTTTTCTCAGCAATATTATCTCCAGCTGAATTCCAGAACCTAGGACAAGAAAACATGCCACGCCCCAGCTGGCCACATTCCAGGCATGGTACTTGACGACTTTTTCCCAGAGCGCTTCTCTCCTGGTGATTCCCAGCTGGCTGGAACGCACAGGCCTCTTTGCGGGGACGCTGAGCCAAATCTCCTCTGCAGCTCCTCCTGTCCGGCACCACTTTCACTCTCGTCGCCATGGGAGATCGCACTCTCCCAGCAGAACTTTGCTGGCTCTCTCCAACATGATGTATCGGCTTCTCCTGAAGCCACTTGCCACGATCCTGTTTAGACATACCCCATGGTACACAGACAGCCTGACTGGCTCCCTCTGTGTTGCTATGGGCAACCACTCTTGGTCTCAGCCTTTGATCAGCCTTTCTCTTTGTAAATAGCATGGGCTTCTCTCTGCTTGATCCTGACACATTGACATTTTTCACAATAGCTACTGTTTTAACTGCAGCAGCGTTGCCAGGGGCAACAACACCCCTCTTCCAGTTATGGACATCCAGCCACTCTCCCCTTACACTGAGGGTTGGCTTTCTTTCCTCTGTAGCTTGGTCCAGCGCTGCCAGGTGCCGCTTGCACCAGTCCACAGCCGATTCAAACACTGGTGAACTTTCCATATTCGCAGTCACTCCACTGCACTTTTGCGGCCTCCAGCAAAAAATGAAGCACTGTCACTTTAGAGCAAGTTGCTTTTCACTTCATGCAAGCTTTCCTCACCTTCACAGTGCACACACAGATTGTGCTGTCTCATGCACACAAACACAGTTCATAGCAGAAAATTTTTTTTTGACTTTTCATTCACAGGTACACCACCTGCAACACGCAATGCCTTTTGCCTGGCTGTACTTCCACACACAGCCAATAGTTACTGACTTGAACTTACTGTGGAGCAAGGACCCGTCTGTTGCCCGCATTCGAACACCACTTGTAACATCAGGGGTTGGTTTAGCTTAAAGGTAGAGCTTACCAGTGAGCGGAGTCCACGCCAGATACGCAGTTTTAAGGGCTTGTAGGCCCACTTTTATTAAAGAAAGAAAATGTCCGATAACAGAGGTGTTGCCCACACAGGGGTTTCAGCTTTCCACAGCAACAATGTAAGTTCAATCAAAAATACCAAGCCACCTGGCTCTCTTTAGCAGCACTGCTGCTCAGACTTATGCTTCAGCCCTCTCGGCTCTATAACAGAGTTCCTGTAAACCCAGTACCTCAGCACTCTTTTCCAGCTTCCTTTTCCAGCCCACAGGCTTTGACCCTCTGGCTACTCTGACAGACCTGTGCAGACATGCACACTTCTCCCTTGCTTGCCTGGACTCTTCGGGAGGGTGGAGCCCAGAACTATGGTCAGGTGTCTACAAATAGCCCAACACACACCTGACCAGTCAATATGCTGGTGGATCTCAAAATCTGGAGAAAGCTGCAAAAGCAGTTTTCTCCAGTCCACATTTATGCTCTGAAGCCTTGCCCCAAGCAAATGTGCATACCCTGTGTCCCCCAAACTATCAATTTTACCTTGACAGCATCTCCTACTGTCACAGGTATATGATGGACTTGGAAAACATCCAGAAAAGCATCAATGATGTTAAAAAAAAAATGAAGAACATCATTGATGTTTTACGGAGAGTTTAAAACCCATCCAAATCACTTTGTTTTTTTGTGCTTTTTGTGATCTAAAAATTAATACCATATTTTGACATATTTGCGAAAAGCCAAATTTTGAAGATGCACACAGTGTGTCAACATGTGCTATCTGCCATCACGGGAGATCAATGTAGGCGTTTTGGGGGTGCAACCCCTTCCTCAATAATAAAGTAGCTGTGAGGAAGGGGTTGCACCCACAAAACACATCCCTTGATCCCCCGTGATGGCAGCTAGCACATGTTGACATTCGACAATTTGTGTGCATCTTCAAAATTTGGCTTTTCCTGGGGTGAGTTCACCCCATCTGAACGCAATATCAAACACAGTTTGTAAATACTCATGTCTGATATTGCCTTCAAGTTCTACCAAATGTGAACTTTGTAAGTTCAAGATTTGTGTCTTTCTTGTTGGTTTTAAACATGCCTGTTTTATCTTAAATGAACATTTCTACTTTTTCTAATGTGACCCCAAAAATTGTTATACAACAAACATGTTGGTTTGTTTTAAAAACCTTTTACAAATGCACATGTGATTGTGCTGGTATTAAAAAGATTGATAATCAAGAATGTGTGGATTATTGTTTCAACATTCCAAAACTTTTGTTGTGCTCTAATTGGTGTTTTCTGTGACAATGGGTGTTATTTCCTAAGGTAAAATCCACTTTGCACTACAAGTGCAGTTTCAAGTGCACTTGTAGTGCAAAGTGTCTTTGCCTTTAGTAAATAACACCCAGCAGTGCTTTGTAATGTTACACAATCATGCCATTTTCAGGACTCACCACATTTCTGTCAGGGTCAGCTAAAAGAAACACAAGCAGTAAATGTCACCAAAGATTTTAGTAGTTAATGGCCGCATAAGATGGTCCCCAGCGCAAACGCTTCATCTGCAACGAAGACGAATGGAAGTCCTTCCGCATTGTCTTCTGAAGGTGGCAAGTCCAAGCTGCCATTCTGGAGATGCCTGTAGAACTCCATCTGGGCGATGACTCCACCATCGGACATCCAGCCATTCTTCCCCACGTCCACATACAGGAACTCATAAGTAGCCGACACCACTGCCAACATCACAATACTATTGAACCCCTTATAGTTGAAATAGTATGACCCCGAGTTGGGTGGTGGGACGATGTGGACGTGTTTCCCATCAATTGCCCCTCCGCAGTTAGGAAAGTCCCACCACTGGGCAAAGTGGGAGGCCACAGTCTGCCATTCCTGTGGGTTGGAAGGAAACTGTGGAGTCAAACAAAAAAAAATGAATCATTTTGCACATAAACATGGAAAGCAGATTAGACACAAACATTCTTGGCCAACATCAAGATAACATTTGAGGGAGTTTTTAAAGACCAAGGTATAAGGTACACCTATCAGATTCCCCTCCCCCCCCTCTCATGGGCCATTTCTAACATTATAGGGGGGGAGCTCTTGGACAGGTAACCCTCTCCACTTCATTGAGAGATGAATGCCTAAATAATGTGTGTTACTTTGGTCAGCCCCTCCTTACTTACACTATTGACAGCCCACTGGACAGGTAAGAAGTATCAGAATACAAAGATATAAATACACATTGTACACATTTGAGCACATTTGGACATTCTGCTATTACCTATCACGATAATAATAGTATACTCAAACTTTAAACAGTACCATTTGAAAGTATTCAGGCAGGCCCTTGCACTACATGCTTTGGGGAATTCATCCATACATCTGACCACAAAAGAGATGGCTATAGTGTGTATGGGTTTGGCAAAGTCAGCAGATAGATGATTGAGGATAGATAGAGAATTGGTATCAGCTGACTTAGCATTTGGGGGAAGGGAGGGTTCCAAATGATTTGGGGACCCCCAAAAAAAGCCTCTGGCAATCTGCCTGAATTTTAAGCACAAATCACATTTTAAAACATTTTAGGGGGTGTTTGGGGTAAAGCACTACTATGGAGCTGATAAAATACATTGTTAAGTGACTACATGAGGTGAATATAGGGCCAGGAGACCATGCTGGGGAGGTAAGTGAAGGCAAATATGTATGAAGGACAAAAAAATAATTACATAAAAATCCAGCATGAATGAGGACAAACGGGACATTCACAGCATCTTACAATAATGGTAATTAGGGATTGAGGAAATAAATACAATATATTATCAAACATTATATACAATAAAATGTGATGTTAAAGGATAAAAATCTTATCTTAATATACTCCTTCTGCAGGACCTGGATGATGGCAGAACAGGTCTCTGGGATAATGATCCTCGAAGCCTGGGGGGAGATGCCTGTCGAGAACTTGAGATCCTGCAGGCTTCTCCCCGTCGCCAAGTACCGCAGGGTGGCAACTAGCCTCTGCTCCGGAGTGATGGCTTGCCTCATGCAGGTATCCTGCCTGCTAATATAAGGGGTCAGCGAAGCCAACAGACGGTGAAACACAGGGTCCGTCATCCTGAGAAAGTTCCTGAAATCATCAGGATTATTCTCACGGATCTCACAGAGCAAAGGCATATGACAGAACTGGTCACGCTGAAGCAACCAATTCTTGGTCCATGAACTCCTCCCCACCCTGTTCATGGACTGGACTTGTGTCAAGGTAAGGACCCCAACACTAAGCCCCCGCACAACACGAACTCTACGAGGAGTACGTATACGCAACATAGCTGCTTTCGTTTTTTACTTGTACAGTTTGGTGCACTGTAGCACCCATCTAATGTGAGTACCCTCCTGGAGGACTTTTTTCATCCAATAAATGTCCTTGCTATATTACACTATGGAGTCCTTCTGTTTTGTTTCTTCTATGAATGTGGATCTTGGCTTTACCTGTGAGGAGTGTTTTGCATCATTGTATCCTGAGTGAGCCCAGGAGTGGCCCCAATGCGTATTTTGACACCGTTTGATTACTGTGTCATACGATTAAAGGTGAGCGCAAGCACATGTGGGGTGTCACAGGAGAGCACATCTTGCTTGTTGTGATTCAGACACCCATCAGAAGAAGCATGATGAATACTTATTTTATGGACACTATTTATTCACGTTTGTTTTCTGTGATTTGTATTTGCTGATTATGTTGAACACTTAAATGTCACAGGAAAGTGTTTGGCATTTATATTTTAGCACGTTGCACTTTCCATAATTATTACCACGATTGCACTTTTTTATTCGCACTTGGTGATTTATTATTATATATAAATATTTGCACTTTATTTTACATGTACGGTTTCATACATATTTATTATATTTAAATATTTTCACACAGCATCTCTTTTTTATATGTGATATATTTTTTTATATGTGACATTATATTAGCGCGGGCACAATTATTATTTACGCATCAAATTACACGCAATGAAACGTGGTTTAGTGCTTGGAGCTTAATTAGTTTACTCCTTTGGAGGCATTAGTCCATTTGTGGCTCGCAAGAAACCTATATTTTGTTTATATTTCGTTTGTATACGCAACATGGCTAGAAAACAGTCGGCTGCTTAGAACGAAATAACAGAATGCACTGGAGAACAGCAAGGCCTGTGAAGAGCAACCTGAAAAACAGCAACGAGCGGACAAGATCGCACAGAAAACTCCAATGAACTGACTGCACGCACTGAAGAGCAGATACAAACCCACAAGCACAAACTGAACAGCAGAAAATGATCTGAAAACCACGAGTCTGAAAAAGCGCGAATTGTCTCTCACCAAACTTTTACTAACACGAGATTAGCAAAAGGAGCCCAAAGGGTGCCACGCTTGGTTCGGACCCGCCCTTTTCTAGTCTCGTTGTACGTGGTGTACGTCACCGCTTTCTTGGCGATCGGAAATTCCGACAACTTTGTGCGACCGTGTGTATGCAAAACAAGTTTGAGCCAACATCCGTCGGAAAAAATCCATGGATTTTGCTGTCGGAATGTCCGATCAATTTCCGACTGTGTGTACGGGGCATAAGTCTAATCAGTGATATCTCTATGCAGGTTCAATTAAAGGGTATATCCCCTCTGTGGCATACTGATACTTTGCAAAGACTGTCCATTCGGTGGTTTTTGCAGTCCTTTGGAGTGGTGTTTGCATTTCGGGTGAGAGTTCGTTCTTTAGATGATCTATAAAATGATTATGTATATATATTGTGTGTATTATTTATATTATTATTAGACCTTTATGGTCTCTATAAATGAATTGTTTATCTTATTATATTGAATTAATATATTAAATGTTCTTTTTGTCTATTTTCAGTGAAATTTTACACAAGGTTCACAATAAGCTCCTGAGGAAGCCATGTTGATGGTGACACATGTAGAGCTGAAAATCCTTTGTACCACGATCGTATGAATTTTCATGTTGATTTTAACATTTTTAATGTTTATTTCATAAAAAATTTTTATTTTGTTTCTAGTTGAGTAATTTTGCACCTCAAAACTCCCATTTTCATACTTTTGTGATAATGTCCTAAATGTTCTAATAAACGTTGTCCCTGGGAATGACAGTGAGGGTAAATTTAAGATTTGGAATTGTCACCAAAACAAGAATTTTTGTTCTTGCTATAATGTTTATGGCTATAATTCACATGTGTGGTGCGAACACGGTTTACATATGTGGGCATGACCTACGTATGCGTTTACTTCTGCGTACAAGCACAAGGGGATGGGGGCACATTGAAAACATGTTTTTATTACTATTATTTTATATTATTTTTATTTTTTTTACACTGTTCCTTTCATTTTTTTGTTATCATTTTTATTCTTATTACAAGAAATGTAAACATTCCTTATAGGAATAAGGCCCTCTTTATGAAGACATCTGGGGTCATTAAGACCCCAGATATCTCCTCTACTCTGGAAAGCATGAGATAAGAAAAAAAAACTAATAAAAAAAAATTGATCTCTGCTTTCCAGGGGGAAAAAATGTTTACAACTGCCAGGGCCAGAAGTGACATAATGACTTTGCTTCCAGCCTCCCAGGTAACCAGCTCTATGGTAACCTGGCACCACTGCTGGACAGGATCTTTGGATCCCCAAGCGCACAGGAGAGCCCGGAGAGGCGTCATTGGGCGTCGGGAGGAGGGACGTCCCCTCCCACTACCTGTAAAGCAATCCAGCAGCTAATTAACCACCAGGATGGTTTTTACAAAAAAAGGGAACCACCGTCTGAAAAGATAGATACCAGGATCACGCCTGCAGCTACAGGTATGATGTCCTACAGTTGGGAAGTGGTTTAATTTTAACTTTATGCAGGCATTTAAAAAACATACTAATGATTAGTTTATTAATCATAAAAAAATTAATCATAAAAATCAGTGTTTTTTTGAATAGGTAATTCCATGCAACTGGGTTTCCACAAAGACCAGCTGTCTGGACATAACACATATGTGAGCATTCGGGAGGATCACTGGAAAATATTGAATTGTGCAGGCAGCTGAAGTGTTGGCCTAGCAAACACCAATGTCCCATCACTGACAACTGTGGGTGTTTGGCTGCCTCCTATTTGTGCCAGAGCTCCACCAACACCCAAGAGTAGCTATGGATTACCACAGCTATGTTTGTAGAGCATTAGAAAAAGACTTTTCCTATGAACTATTTGTAGAGCATAACTCGTTTTGAAAGCAGAGAACATATCTAAGTATATCTGTAATATTTGTACTGTGTGTATCCTACAGCTAGACTTTAATAAGGTATGAGCATGCCTGAGTGGCAAGCCTGTCAGCGTTATATATGTTTATCAAGAATATGTGAAATATTGCAATAGATTTCTGCTAAAGAACAGGGAAGGGATCTACTGTCACTCTAATTATTCCTAGGTATCAAGGAAAGAACCAATTATAAATTATAAGGTCATAGTTCAATGAGCGAGAACCCAACCACCTAAGGATACCTGGTTATAAATGTACACAATCTGTGCCAATGCAGATGCTATTACCCAATAAATCAATTACTATCTCAAATAAAATCAAATAAATATCCAAGCTCAGCAATATATCTCTACATGACCTTACATCAATATAGCTTTACAAGATTATCCATCATAACATTTGTCATTTAAGTATACCCCAAACAGTGTATTCATTGTATAAATTATGCAGAGCCCAAGCAAACAAAATCCATGCTATAGTATAATTAAGTAATTGCAATAACAAAACATATTACTTATTAATAATGAATGCTTTGGTATTTTAATAGAAAGAACAGCATTATAAGCAGAATATACCGCATACGCTAAAACAAAAACTGCAGAGTGTGGCATAAAAAAATAATCTATAGATATGGAAACGTAATTATTAGCAATAAAGTCCCAAACTCTTGAGTCACACTTGTAAGTAAATTCAATGTGACTGAAGAAAGAGGTGTTTCTAGAATGTGTTATGCACTTAAAGGCATAATTTCCTTTTCCTTCATACATAAAGTCCTGAAAAGCATTTTTGTTTTTGAATGATAAATACTTTAAGACTATCAGGCTAAGATGAAATTATAGTGAATTATGATTGACATAATTTAACATAATAAAAAGCTTCTACTAGAAAACTTGTAATCATATCTGCTCAGCACGATTAGTATGGCATTTTCTTGCTCAGAGACAGGTGCTTCTCTAAATGTACACACTTGAACTATTTTGACAGGTTTGCTAAAGCAAATCTCATAATCAGATCCCCATGTCTTTTCATATATTGAAATGCTCAAGATGTTTACAGCAGCTTGTGTTCAGCAAAGCAGAATTTTACCTTTTTTTTTTTTACTAAGTTAATGCATTTGGAAAAAAAAATCGATACTGTTATGATCAGTTTGAGACGCTCACTTTCAAAATGGAAAACTTGGAAATGCATTTTATTATGCTATGCTGAATATCTACTGACAGTAGCATGCTATTTATTTATCAACAGATTTGTGTGTGATGAAAATAAATGATTTACATCAGCTTCCTGATAGCTTCTAATGAGGAAAAGAGAGACAAAGGAAATGGTAAAGTGGAACTCCAGCCAACATTTTTTTTTGTTTTTGAGTGTAGAAAAAGTCTAGAACCTCTTTCAGCTTAGATATGTGAAACCTTGTGAGCTGCTATGTTAATCTAATAAAAGCTGCCAACACTAAACACACTTCCTAAACATGTGAATTAACAAACTAGAATCAGAATGGTTAAACAGGTTCTTTAATTAACAGTCAATTAAAATGACATAAATCATTCCCCTGTTTATATATATTTAGATGCTGTTACCCTATATAGGGCTAGTGGGGGTGGGCTTTACCAGCTAACCCAAACAAGGTGAAAACTATACAACCTGCTGGAGGTGGGTACCTCTGCGTACTACAAGAATGAAACTTTTTCATCTCTGCTTTCCCTGCATATACACTTAAAGCAGAACTCTCCTACCTTCACCAACTATGTCATCCGTGTTCTTCTGAGCTCTGTAGTTCCTCTGTAATAGGCTGCTGAACTTGCTGAAAAACCGTTATTGCCTGATGATTTCCTGCTTCTAAGACCGCTGGCTACTAGTCCTCCTGTAACCTCAGCCAGCAGTCTGACTCCCCCCTTATAGTTCTATCAGGGTGGAGGCAGACATGTAGTGGGCAGAGGGGGTCCCACAGCCCCCAGTCTGTGCCACCCATGGAGGAGGTGTCCTCCTTCTTCTCTCTCCTCCCTCCTCCTCCTGTGCTCCTGCCAGCAATCTGCCCCCACTCCACCTCCACTCTGTCCCCACCCGCACCGCCCCCCTGCTGCCGCCCCCCGCCAGCTATCTCCATGCAGAGCAGGGATTATTATCAGAAATCACTTGTATGACAAAGCGGGGATCTCTGGCTGTGTCAGGTATTGTATATGGGAACACCGTTCGCTGATGTCCCACCTCCCATCGGTATAGGATGGGTGTGCTGTCATTTACAATACTGGCGGGAGGCGGGACATCAGCAATCGGTGTTCTCATATACAATACCTGACACAGCGGGAGATCCCTGCTGTGTCATACAAGTGGTTCAGATAATAATCCCCGCTCTGCACTGGTGGTGCCTGGCATGGTGGTCCCATGGTGGACATGGTGGTCCCATGGTGGTCCCTGAGATGGTGGTCCAATGGTGGACATGGTGGTCCCTGACATGGTGGTCCCATGGTGGTTCCTGACATGTGGCACTGGTGGTCCCTGACATGGTGGTCTCTGACATTCAGCACTGGTGGTCCCTGACATGCAGCACTGTGGTCCCTGACATTGTGGCCCCTGACTGGTGGTCCCTGACATGGTGGTCCCTGACATGAGGCACTGGTGGTCCCTGACATACAGCACTGGTGGTCCATGACATGGTGGTCCCTGACATCCGGCAGTGGTGATCCCTAACATGGTGATCCCTGACATGTGGTCCCTGACATTCAGCACTGGTGGTCCCTGACATGTGGCACTGGTGGTCCCTGACATGCTGCACTGGTGGTCCCTGACATTCGGCACTGGTGGTCCATGACATGGTGGTCCCTGACATCTGGCACTGGTGGTCCCTAACATGGTGGTCCCTGGCATGGTGGTCCTGACATGAGGCACTGGTGGTCCCTGACATGCGGCACTGGTGGTCCATGACATGGTGGCCCCTGACATCCGGCACTGGTGGTCCCTAACATGGTGGTCCCTGACATGATGGTCCCTGACATTTGGCACTGGTGGTCCCTGACATGGTGGTCCCTGAACGGTGGTCCCTGACATTCGGCATTGGTGGTCTCTGCCATTCAGCACTAGTGTTCCCTGACATGCAGCACTGGTGGTCCCTGACATTCGGCACTAGTGGTCCCTGACATGGTGGTCCCTGACATTCGACACTGGTGGTCCCTGACATTCGACACTTGTGGTCCCTGATAAGCTGCACTGGTGGACACTGACACATTGCACTGGTTTGCAATTATATTAAATGCATTAAATTTATATTATGTTAATATGCATTTATATTAAAATGCTTTGCATTTATAAGGCTGTAACCTATCATACTTTATTTTATGTATGGCTTGCTGGCTTCAGAATGAGGGGTGTGATTTATGTTGAAATGGGCAAGTTCACATTTACATGTACAAGCCTAGTGTACCTCCCACATTCACTCCCATCCCAAGGATTCATGGGAAATGTAGGCTGATTACAGATAGAGAGAGGAGGATATGATGCAATCACTGTTCTAAGAGATCCTCCCTGCCAGAAAAGATGATGCATTTTTTGAATCACAAAACTGACTTCCTGAAAATGTAATCAGACATCTCTCTTAAACGGTAGGACATTTCACAAATGTGATAACTGTTTAGTGTTTTGTGTATGTGTGTGTGTGTGTGTGTGTGTGTGGGGGGGGGGGGGGGGGTGTACTAATGGGGTATTTTTTGAAAATCATGGAGTTCCGCCTCAAGCATGTTTTTATATAGTTTACTTACAGGTCTCCTTGTAGATGGATGAAGTTTGAAAATTATTTGGTGAATACAGGATAGGGTTACTATTAATCAGAAAGAGATACGATGCAATGTAACCCTGATGAGCACTCTATGGTATCAATATGTAGCTCTATAGTGTTTCACAATACCGTTGAGAGTGACATACTGGAGGCATATCTATACTTCTTTAGACATCCACACCTGACACGGGCGGTGTAATCTCTTTTGCCTTGGCCTCTCCAAGGGTCGTTACTGTTGGATTCTACTTGTTGGCACTAGGTAAGGATTACTTGGAACAGTATGGATTATATACAATCCTTTTTGAGACACATTTTATTACATGTACAAATCACTATTTCACTCGTAGAGATTCCAAGGAAGTGTGGTCCCCATTGGAGGATATACATGCTTCTTCCTTCAGTCAATTTACACATATATCTTGATTGGTATATCTGAAGCTGGTCCCCCGGCGTAGATGTGTTTTGAGTCGCAGTCTGTGATGTGTGTTGTCCCCATTTTTTGATTCAAGGTTTATCAGGCAAGCATACATGTGATATGATATGTTATATGTGAAATTTCCAAGATGCATATGAACATTGTAATATTATTGTGTATATATACAAATTTTCACTGTTATGGATACTTATATTCAGTTTTTTCTCTTTTTTAATTGCACATCAGCTGCTAAAAAGGTACAAGTGCTGAATTCAGCTTTTAGGCCCTTTTCCTCTTTTGGAGTCTATTGTTATGCTATTAAACCTGCAAGCCATGAATGGGTGTTTTGAATTCCCTACCCTTCTCTTTCTGGAGTTTTGAGTGTTAGCAATAAACTCCTTTTTGTTTACATCTTAAAGTGACTGGCACACATCTGTTCATATTTTCCACTATTGCCTAAGAGATCTTGAGGGGAAATGTCAGCCCACCCTGTCTATAGAGGTACCACAATGCCTTCATAAGTCAGGGGGGTGATGCAGATAGATAGAGAGACAGACAGACAGACAGATAGATATCTTGTAGGAAGGTAAAAACTGTCAATAATACAAATGTTTAAAGGCTGTCTCATTTTATGGAAAAGAATATCAGAACAGTTACAGTGCATTTGAACAGTTAGTTTAAGAAAATCACCCTTTTTTTAAATGTCATAAAGCCAACCGTATAATGATGTCAATGAATCAAGTATGACACTTGTGCCAAAGGCAAGGAAACAAGTACAGCTTACAAGTCAATGTGAAAGACAGGCCTGAATTAAATTAACATTAGTATGACTTACACATATGTATGTGTATATGCCTGTGAACATCGATATGTCCAATGCATTTCATGTACCCTATCTCTACAATGAGCTATGTAGAAACATTTATTTATTTCAAGTACTTATATAGCGCCGTCAATTTACGCAGCAATTTACATATTTATTATACATTCACATCAGTCCCTGCCCTCAGGAAGCTTAGAATCTAAAGTCCCTAACTCACATTCATAAATACACATACCAGGGCCAGTTTAGACAGAAGTCAATTAACCTATAAGCAGATCTTTGGAGTGTTGGAGGAAACTAGGATAACTAGAGGAAACAAACACAGGCACAGAGAGAACATGCAAACTCCAAGAGGAATAAAAGAAGTAAATGGTAAGATGGTAGCAACATACCCCTAAGCATTGAATTACACATGTCCCTTCACATTTAGTTAACATTTTTGTCATAAATGGAACTTCTCAAAACCACCAAAGTTAACACTCTAACAATATTGGTAAAATGCCAGGTCAAAGTACATGGATCCAGGGCCCAGGATTAAGGATTTATGTGTTACAGGAATGTAGAATTTCTGCAATGCTTTACGTATTGTAAATTCACATCTTTAAACAAGGTCTCGCCAAGCATTCATTGTCCCTGTGTAAGCCCAGTCCCCTGTTATTAATAATTTCTCTGACCAATGGATCCTTTGATATTTTGACAATGAAATAAAAGAGATAGAGTTTGGTGCCATGAGGGATTAGGCTTAGCTTCATAATTTAGGGCAGCCTAAACCCCATGTAAAGCCTGCCTGGGCTTAGGGCCCAGAGTACTGCCAGGTACAGACAGAGAAACTCAGTTGTAGACAAGTACAGTTAATCAACGTCTTTACCAGGGCACTTAGTATGACTTGGGTTTGGCACATCACAGATTTGGTAGACAGATTATTCAGAGGGGCTGGGGAAGACCCGGCTGTCATGGTGCACTTTGGCACCAATGACAAAGTCAGAGGAAGATGGAGTGTCCTAAAAAACGATTTTAGGGACTTAGGAGCTAGATTCAGGAAAAGGACCTCCAAGGTAGTATTCTCAGAAATACTACCGGTACTTTGAGCCACACCAGAAAGGCGGAGGGAGATTAGGGAAGTAAACAAGTGGCTTAAGTGCTGGTGTAGAAAGGAGGGGTTTTGGTTCCTGGAGAACTGGGCCGACTTCTCAGTCGGTTACCAGCTCTACAGAAAGGACGGACTGCACCTAAAGGAGGAGGGTGCAGATATTCTGGGAGGGAAGATTGTGGAAAAGTTAGAGGGGCTTTTAAACTTGGTGACGGGGGAGAGTCCAGAGGTAGAGATAGTCAGCACAGAACAAATTCCAGGGGGGTAGTATTGGGGGCATTAGTAGTAGGTTGACTAAAGCACCTCAACCCGAGGTAAGTACAGTAGCAAGTCCTATTTGCAACCTCAGAACACCCAATAAGATGATAGTATGCGACCGGTCTAAACTACGTGGCATGTTCACCAATGCCAGGAGTCAGGCGGACAAGATGGGAGAACTAGAGCTACTGTTGTACAAGGAGGATTTAGATTTTGTAGGAATTTCAGAGACTTGGTTCAACAGCTCTCATGATCCAAGGTATTGCCTATATCGCAGAGATAGAGAGGGTAAAAAAGGGGGAGGGGTATGCCTGTATAACAAAAATGATGCACAAGTCAATGTGAGAGACAACATCACTAAGGGAGCAAGGGAGGAGGTGGAATCCTTATGGGTAGTGCTACAAAGGAAACTAAGGAGAAAGTAATATTGCCACAACATTGTAACCCCTCATAGATACTCTTGTTGGGCGCAGGAACAGGCCCTGCTGTGAAATATTAGATCAAAAATTGTAATAACATGCCCCTGTTAAACCGGGGCAGAGCAATTGGGCCTTTGGTGATGGTAGTGGTGCCACAACACTGTAACCCCTCATAGATACTCTTGTTGGATGCAGGATAGTGCCCTGCTGTGAAATATTGTATAAAAAATTGTAATTAGATGCCCCAGTTAAACAGGGGCAAAATAATTGGGCCTTTGGTGGTGGTGGTGGTGCCCTAAACCAAAAATATTGTTGGAAGATAGCATCATCAAGATTGAGGAGGAATAGGATAGTCAGAATAGGTAGTTTTCAAGGGATCCCACATGCATAGCAAATTCAATCAGTTACATCAACAGGTGCTTGATAGCTGCTGATCCAAGACTAATTCATTTTTATGAATGTGATTCTATCAACGGAGTCTGTGGACAGGCGCACTCTTTGATCCGTTACAAACCCTCCAGCAGCACTGAATGTGCATTCAGAAAGCACGCTGGATGCAGGACATGCCAGTTTCTTAATTGCATATTGAGCAAGTTCTGGCCAGTGGTCCATCCTCAAGACCAAGTAACCCAGTGGATGCTCAGTTGAAAAGGTCTCCAAGTCTGCTCTTGCCCCTAGATATTCCTGCACCATGTAATACAGACGCTGGTGATGGTTGCTTGAACCAATAAGACTTTGGCGCTGAGGACTGAAAAATTGTTTAAAGGCATCGATCATCCTGCCACCTTGTCCACCACTCTTCCTTTGACTGAACGAAGCCTCAGGAACATGTTGTCCAGCACCAGGAAATGGTAACCTCCCAGGGTCTGGAAATGCGTTGCACAAACCTTTCTTCAAGGTTATCCTGAAGATGTTTTATCCTCTGCTCCCTCTGCAAAGGCAAGATGAGTTCTGCAACCTTACCCTTGTAATGTGGATCAAGAAGGGTTGCCAACCAGTAATGATCCCTCTCCTTGATACCACGAATCCTAGGGTCCTTTCGCAGGCTTTGTAGAATCAGGGAGGCCATGCAGCATAAGTTTGCAGAAGCATTCAATTTTGAGTCCTCTGGGTCCCTAAGCATCACATGATCCATAACTACCTCCTCCCAGCCACATACAACTCCTTGGGTTTCTGGGGACTGAAAACCATCCCTTGAAGGCTGCTGCTGAGTGTTATCCTCTACATCCATGCTGACACAATCCTCCTCCTCTTCTTCCTTTGTGTTTGGCGGGCCTGCAGGAATGCTATCTGGATAAGAGGGGCCTTGAGAGGTAAGGAAGTCTTCCTCTTCCTCCCGCTGTTCTGCCTCAAGTGCCCTGTCCATGATTCCACGAAGCGTGTGCTCCAACAGGAAGACTAGAGGGATAGTGTCACTGATGCATGCATTGTCACTGCTCACCATCCTTGTGGCCTTCTGAAATGGTGACAGGGCAGTGCATGCATCCTTGATCAGTAGCCACTGGCATGGCGAAAAGAAGCCAAGCTCCCCTAATCTTGTCTTGGTGCCATACAGGTACTCATTGATGGCCCTCTGCTGCGTGTGAGAGCCCGAATGGCCTTCCATGAAAAGAAATGGTGTTTTGGAACCTGTCACTTAGGTACAGCACATTCCACAAATTCATGAAAGGGGGCAGAATCTACCAGCTGAAAAGGCAGCAGTTGCAGTCCTAGCAATTTGGCCAAGCGAGCATTAAGACGCTGAGCATGTGGATGGCTGGGACCAAATTTCTTTTTACGGTTCAGCAACTGGAGTAGGGAAATTTGCCTGTTAAATCAGATGGTGGTGTACTGCTAGCAGATTGGCTGCAAGTACTTGGGACACCTATTGCTATACCTTCATTCTGCTCAGTACAGGTTTTTGAGAGGACTGGAGGTATAGTAGGGTTGGAGATCCCAGATGAGGAGCAAGGAGAAGTCCGCCTTTTGCTTTGATGTGGGTATTTCAAGTGCTGTTGCCAACGGAGTGCATGACAGGTCATCATATGTCTGGCCAAGCATGTGGTGCCCAAGCAGCTGCTGTTCTGGCCACACTTGATCTGCTTCAGACATAGGTTGCAAACAGCAACGGTGTGATCTGCTGCACATGTGTCGAAAAAGGCCCACACGAAGGAACTTTTAAAAGTCAGCGGAGAGTCAGCAGTGCCCTGCACCTGCGGAGCTCTGCGGTGTGGTGCAATAGGGTGGCTGCCCTTAAGCTGCCCCCTACAGGACATCCTGCCTTGTTGGAGTTGTGCCTCCTCCTCCTCCTCTCTTCTTTCAGGCACCCAAGTACAGTCAGTGACCTCATTATCCCCTCTCTCATAGTCTCTGGAGCAAACCTGGCAGTATGCTGCAGCTGGGGGAACATGACTACCAGTTTCTTGTCCTTCTTGGGCACCCCCTCTCTCTAGGCTCACGTTACTCCCTTCCTCAATCTGAGAACCAACATCGGAGCCTTCAAATCGTTGCACATTCTCCAGCAGCATGTACCCAACACTATGGTCAAATAATTCTGGGGACTCCTCCATGCATGATGATGGGGCTACGAAAGGAGTGACTGTGGACAAAGAGCCGGTGGAATAGGCCACTTTGGCAGCTGCGTTGGAGTCCAAACTACTCTGAGCCTGGGTGATAGAGGATGAGGAGGATGGGGACGGTTTTGTTATCCACTCCACCAACTCTTCTGCATGTTCTGGCTCAATAACATGGCTAGCAGCAGAAAAAAAGGACAAGCGTGCCCCATGGTCACCTGCAAAGGATGCACCATGTCCACGACCAGCACTGTTGACTGTAGACACAGAGGCTGCTTGCCCGCTTTTAGTGGCCTGTGAACGTCTGCCTCTCCTTGGTGGCCTTCCAGACATGATGTATTTTTTTGTACTGTACACACTGTACACAAACTGTACACACTGTATTAGATACTGTGTACACCGCCTGAAGTGTGTCAGATAAGGGTACTCACTGAGGCTGAGATGCTGAGAGGGGTAACCTCTTGCGACTAAGTGCACTCCACTCCTGAAGATGGTACAGGGGGTGAGGGGCACAAAGAGGCACGAGTCACCAGCAGGCTGGGCAGGTCTTGCGTGAAGGTCACCAGCAGGGAGACAGCTGTGCAGGACTGGAAGATGCTGAAGCTCAAGAAGGAAGATGAACAGCTAATCCAACAACAGGCCGGGGGTCAAACACCGATGACTAGTAAGAGTCTATTAGATAGGCAAAAACAGTCTGGTGCAAAGGACTATTAGCAGGTCTGTCAGCAGGCTGATGACTTGGTACTGAAGATTGATAGCAAAAGTCCATAAACAGGCCGAGGGTCAAACACAGGTAACTGGAGGCAAAGTCTGTGAGCAAGCCAAGGGTCGAGCACTGAATAAAAGAGCAAAGTCAAGGAGCAGGCTGAGGGTCAATCACTGGAGACAGGAAGCAATATCTATAGACAGGCCGAGGGTCAAACACAGGAAGCAAGTGGAGAAGTCCGAGAGGCAAGCAGAGGGTCAGATGCAGGAAGAGATCAGAGCAGGTCAAGGTCAATCCGGGTCACAACAGGTAATCAAGAATCAGGATACAAGCAGGAAACACACGGGGAGCTGAAAGACAAACCAGCAATCTGGTCATGGCACAGAGTGGCTTTATAGGCCAGTAGGAGGCTCATGTTGTGCGCGTGCTATTGCGTTTGCGCGTTTGCCAAAAACCTAAATGTATTTTATGTGATAGACCAACACAAAGTGCCATACAATTGTGAAGTGGAAGGAAAATTTATAAATGGTGCTGAATTGCACACATACACACATTAGCCCTTTATCTGTATTGTGCCCAGGGATGCGCCGGAGTGCCGCTCTACCGCGCATGTGTGAAGGAAGGCAGCAATATTGGTGAGACTGGTACTTGCTTCTTTCCTGACAAAGTGTATTAGAAACAGTACACCACCGAATGCACTGTAGTGATATAGGCTAGACCGGATGCAGAATGCAGAGTATAAATATATATATATATATATCTATATATATATATATATATATCTATATATATATATATATATATATATATATATATATATATATATATATATATATATATATATTAGACTGACTGTATATATATATATATATATATATATATATATATATATATATATATATATATATATCAAATACACTGCCATTAACTGAATAACCTGCCTGCTTAACTCAAGCCGCCAACAACACTACACACGGCCACTGTGTAGGCAGCCTTATATAGTGTGGCTCTCTCAGCAGAGCGTGCTGTGATTGGCCAAAGCATGCAGGTCAGGTGCATGCTTTGGCCAACCCAAATGCAGCAATGCACTGCGATCTCGCAGTGCATCATGGGGCATTCCCGCGGCGCTCAAATTTACAGCGAACGCCCCATAATGTTCGCTGTTTGGCGAATACCCGATGTTCAAGTCGAACATCGAGCTCGTCCCTAGTCCTTACATTAATATAATTATTAACGCTTGAATACTTAAACCCGCTCTGTCAGCAAATAGAGTCCTGGGTGTAGGCACTTGTATTTATGTTACTAACTGAACAGTCCCTCAGTGGGGAGAAGGATATGTTGTAGTCCCTCAGGGAAGAAAGAAGCCTTTGGTCTTCAGCTAGTTCTTTAATGGAGTACTTGAGATATCCTGGTTATTGGGAGAAGGTGAAGTAGCCTGGTGACATATTCACTGGCAATGTGTAGCAAAGGGTAAGTATGGTGTCCAGTGGAAAAGGAGCACTGCTGTTGCTCTACAAAATGTCAGTGCAGCACCAGATCATACGGGCTTAGACGAAGGGACAAACACTGATGTCTGCATGCAGTGTTTTTGTGATAGAAGAATGGGCAAGTGCCTACTCACCAGTCCCAATGACTCTATGGAAGTGGCGTGGGCCTCAACAATAGGCCTTGTTGGAGCCCTGCTTAAAGGATACAGCAGTCCAGAGACACCCCACGCTTCAGCCCAGCGGGTTGCCGCTTGGACACAGCACACACCAAAATTCACTTGCTAGCAGAGTCACTTGCTAGCAGCTTTCAGGCCAGGGTCCCAAGAGAGAGATCTCACCCGCACACAGGACTTTTATCACCTCTCACAGCATCCTGTTCTTCCTCTCCAGCAGGCTGATATTTGTAGTTCAAACCAGTCCAACTGACTGCAGATCTTAATTCCATGGACTACACATTTCAAGATGCTTTGCTTTTCTCACAGAACTTGGTCACTCTATATTCAAGATATGAGAACACAGAATCCAGCTGAACACTAGGAGAGAACAGCTCCACAGCAGCATTGCTGCACAGTGTCTCCTGACATAGTATCATCCGCAAATACAGGGATTGAACTGTTTACCCCATCCTCCAGGTCGTTTATGAACAAATTAAACAGGATTGGTCCCAGGACAGAACCCTGGGGGACCCCACTACCCACCCCTGATCATTCTGAGTACTCCCCATTTATCACCGCCCTCTGAACTTGCCCTTGAAGCCAGTTTTCAATCCATGTACTCACCCTATGGTCCATGCCAACGGACCTTATTTTGTACAGTAAGTTCCATGGGTCTTTAAGCCAACCAATACCACAGTTGCATGTTCACCCCTCTACATACAATATAGGGTTAATAGCAATGCAGTGTACATGATGATGCCATGGGAATGCCCACAGGCTGAAGCATCAGGGAGATAAACACAGCACCAGAGCAGGGGTTAGGATAAGAAATTTGGCCACTCACTCTACCCCCTAGACATATTGAACCTTCAACCCTTGTAAGCATTTATTCCCAGATTTGGGCTCTATGCCTATATTTCTACTATGTGTGTATGTAGGCAGGGGCGGACTGACAACTCATGGGGCCCCCGGGCAATAGGAGAAGATTATGGGGCCCCCCGTGCAATAGGAGATTATGGGGCCCCAGGCAATAGACTATGGGGCCACACAGTATATACACACACACAAACAGTATACACACACAGAATACACATACACATACACACACTGAAAAGGTACTGGAGAGGCGGGGCAGCTATAATCTTGGGATTTTTTTAAAAAAACACAGATTTTTACATACTGTCCTTGGTTTTATTGAGGCTAGCAACCCTGATGGGGTCCCTTAGTGGCATGGGGCCCTCGGGCAGTGCCCGAGTGCCCGAATGGTCAGTCTGCCCCTGTATGTAGGTCTCTTTGTAACCCTAAGCATCTCCTTTGACCCAGAAAACTTTTTCTCCATCAGTAAATGGCTCCCCTCCCCAATGAAAGTGACAGAGCTGGAGGAACAGCTGCTATTTGTGTTCTGGAGAAGGCTTGGTTAGAGTATTGTTTAATGTGCAGTTTTTGCAATACAGCAAACATCACTAGTTTTGATATTTACTGCTGTTCCAGTACATTCAGTTAGAGTAGTAGTCTTCAGGGCTAGCCAGAGGGACACCAAAGCCATTCTGCCACTAAGGTTTGCGCTAGTTGTCACACTTTATTTTGCAAAATTGCTAGCAGAGGGTTCCATCATTGTGCACTTTGATGAACTTGTCAGCAAAGCTGACCCATTTTTGCAGCAACATTGATATGCAATACCGCAGTGTAAGTTCATTTGCCAAACTGCCAATGGTAGGGAGTGCCAGACTGAGATTTTTTGCAGCACCTGTCAGGCATGCTGACATCTTTAGCACTTGTCTACAGATGATACAGCGAAGCTTCTCACAGGACACAATTTTTCTGCCCCCTCTGCTGTAAGCACACATGTTGTTTAGACAATGTGTATGTGTTCCAGGCAACCTCTCTGACACGCCCCCTTCTATTGAGTAACAAATCAAACAGCAGTGGGGGTTGCACTCTTGGACGTATCTTGTTAGTAGCGTCCTTTTTTCCAGAGATGCCGGTAATCTGGTTACAGAGAATTGGTCTCTTGGAGACCGTGTCTTGAATTTCCATTTGTGCCCGAACTGGACAGTGTCTATCGTCCATGGGTCCTTTATTGTATCCGCCCAGACCTGCTTGTATCTCATGAGTCTGGCCCCCACGCACCTTCAAAAAGACTTTTGATCCCCTGTGGTAGGGGTCTTAGACTTTTGGAGCTTGAGGAATGATGACTGGGGGTTCTTCCAGTTCCTCCTATACTCTTTCCCAGGCCTGTAGGATCTTGCCTCCCTGTATTTATCCAGGAGATTTCTTCTAGAAACAGGTGGTCTCTGCTGTCTGGGCCTCCTATCTGAAGGAATGAGTCCCGATTTTCCTCCGGTGACTTTAGAAATGGCCGAGTCCAGTTTTTCTCCAAAAAGATTTATGCCATCAAAGGGTATTTTACACCAGTTGGACTTTGAGGAGGGATCTGCCGACCAGGGTTTTAACCAAAGCACCCTTCTGGCCATTACCGAGCTTAACATTGCTCTTGAAGTGGTTTTAATTATATCCACAGAGGCTTCTGCGACAAAGTCGCCTGCAAGACTAAGTTCTTGGAGGGCTGTCAGGCATGCTGACATCTTTAGCACTTGTCTACAGATGATACAGCGAAGCTTCTCACAGGACACAATTTTTCTGCCCCCTCTGCTGTAAGCACACATGTTGTTTAGACAATGTGTATGTGTTCCAGGCAACCTCTCTGACACGCCCCCTTCTATTGAGTAACAAATCAAACAGCAGTGGGGGTTGCACTGTCAATCGCGCTAGCTCAGCACCTATAAAGACAAAACAAATTGCTACATGCATTTTGACCACTGGGGGAAAATAAACTGGTATGGTGAGACTTCCTATTAAAGGCAATACATACAGTAGCTCTGAGATGAGCTACATGGTATACTTCTTAAAATGTTAGAAAAAAAGTAATGGTTACATTTGAATACCTCAGCACCACTTCCCCAAAAAGACTTTACAATAAACAGGAGAAAGAGTAAATGGCACCCTTAGGAAGAAAAACACACATATTGTTTAAAAAAAATCACACATGTTTATTGTGTAATCATATTAAAATATGGGTTGAACATCTGCATAAAAACATTGCTATATGTAATCAACAATCAACTGTAGCAACCCCTTTTTATAATAGATTGTACATAATAGTATGTTGCAAGATGATCACATGATGACTGAGCTCCTTCTATGGTAGAGCTCCATTAGCTGCAAGTCTGCATACTTTACTGTGACTGGTCTCTTATACCTTCTTCCCCTCTTACTTCCTATGCCCCTCTCTCACCTTTACATTTCTCCCCTTATTTTTCTTGCACTTTTCCTAAGACTACAACCTTCCCCCATTCTAGTAATAATATCGTCTGTGTCAGTCAACACACATTGTATGATTTCAAGTTGTGTTTAAACTTCTGATGCTATATGTCAATTGTTTATCACCCTTACTTGTATACCCTTCAACTAACTGACCATTTACTCTGTGTAACCACATGTCATGTTTTTTCCACATATGTGTATACTCATTTTTTATCCTGTACTGCTACTTTTTATTAATAAAGAAAAATTGTACAATAACAAAAATAAAAAAAGATGATCAAATAAATAGAAAGTAAAGGGAGGTGCTTAGTCCAAAGGTGGTTCGCAGCATGAGCTTCTTCAGGGACTCATGGGGTGAAGCTAATAAAATTGTTAATCTTAAAATGTTTCTGAGATTTTGCATATAAAGAAAATAAAACCTTGTATAGCATTTATACAGCATACAAGTCATCATTTTGTTAAAAATAAATAAATACCCAAAAAGAAAACGGAAAATTGTATACTCACCTTTCCGTAATTTTCCTTTCCTGTCGCATCTCATGGCAGCATACACCAATGGGTTGTGGCTCCGCCCCTGCAACCTGATAGGACGCGTAGCTATTAAACTCTGAGAGAGCCCCTGCCCCAGCATTCTCCGTATATATATACCTCACCTCAGATGGGTGGGCATTTGCATGCTGCTATGAGATGCGACAGGAAAGGAAAATTACGGAAAGATGAGTATACAATTTTCTGTTTTCCTGTCGCATCATGGCAGCATACACCTATGGGGAATAACTCGCAAACTGGGTGGGTATGAGCAAAAGATAAGTTTATTTAGAAGGTATTGAGGAGTTAGCCTGAATAATTGCTCTCCCAAATTCAACCGTGGACAATCTAGCGGAGTCCACTTTATAATGAGAAATAAAGGTGGTTTTTGAAGACCAAGTGGCTGCTTTGCAGATGGTTTCAGCTGATACCCTGCAGTAGGCCGCCCAGGAGGTCGCCATTGCCCTTGTAGAGTGTGCCCTTAAGCCCTCAGGTACTAGTGTGTTGTTAGATGCGTAAGCTCTTTTAATGATCTTCACCAAAGATGCTGCAATGGTGCGAGAGGTTGCTGCTTGTCCTCTTCTAAAGCCATGAGGAATGACTAGTAGGTTCTCTGTCTTCCTCAGATCGCTGGTTGCCAAGAGGTAGGCCTGGATATTAGTCTTTATATCAAGTGGGTGTAGATCACCCTGTTCTGTGGAGAGGGTGGGGAGACATAGCTCTTGGTTAAAGTGGAAAGACGATGACACCTTCGGGATGAAGCGATCCGATGGTTTTAAGACTACTTTGTCTGGATAGAACATTAGGTATGGTTCCTTAGCCTGTAAGGCCTGAATTTCCGATACCCTTTTGGCCGATGTAATTGCTATTAGGAAGGTGACCTTGAGAGTTAGGTCCCACAGGGAAACGTCCTCTAACGGAAAAAATGGCTCATGGGATAAGGCTTCCAACACTACCGAAAGATCCCATGTCGGGAAGGAAGGTTTTCTAGGTGGTCTCAACTTTAGGCAGGCCTTCTGAAATTGGATGATAAGAGGTTCTTGAGCCTATTTCACTCCTGTCATGGTGGACAGGGCTGATACATCTACCTTCAGGGTACTAGGCCTAAGACCTTTATCTAGTCCTAGCTGGAGAAACTCGAGGATCTGAGCAACTGATGGAGATGCCGGGTTCCAGGATTGCCGTTGTGCGATTGAGAGAAAACTCTCCCAGATCCTTTTATAGGTTTTATTGGTCGTGCATTTCCTGGCCTGAGGGAGAATGTCTACCACTTTCTGGGAGCATCCTTGGACTAAGAACCTAGTCCTTTCAATCTCCAGGCTGTTAGATGCAACCTCTCCGGAAATGGGTGAAGGAGTTGCCCCTGCGACAGTATATCCGCTGTCATTGAGAGTGTCAGTGGTTCTGCTGTGCTCAATTGGAGTAGCGTCGTAAACCATGGTCATCTCGGCCAAAATGGGAGGACTGCTAACACTGTGGATTTCGACCTCTTGAGTCTGAGTAAGAATCTCGGAATGAGTGGCATTGGCGGAAAGATGTACCCCAAACGGAAGTTCCAGTCATGCTGTAGGCAATCCGTGCCTTCTGCCGATGGGAAAGGAATTCTGGCTAGATACCTCTGGCATTTCGTGTTGACCGGTGTTGCTGCCAAGTCTATATCCGGTATCCCCCAGGTTTGGGTTATGAGGGTGAGGCTTGGTGACTTAAAGCCCACTCGTTGTTTGATACAAAGGTCCGACTTAGAGAGTCGGCTAGTTGCTTTTGAACTCCTGGGACATACGTTGCCGTTAATCCCGACAGGTTCAGCTGTGCCCACTCAAAGACTGGATGGACTTTCTGCATCATGGAGCGACTCCTGGTGCCCCCTTGCCTGTTGATATAGGCAACTGCCACCCTGTTGTCCAATTTTAGCAGGACTTCTTTCCCCCTGAGGAGGGGGCTGAAGGTTAACAGAGCTTGGAATGCTGCTTTCATCTCCAATATATTTGAAACCACGTTCTGTGTCCTGAATGTCCAAAGGCCCTGGACTGCGTGATGGCGGTAATGTGCCCCCCAGCCCTTCAGGCTGGCGTCTGAAGTGATTACTTCTTGAGGAAGAGGGACTATATGCCTGCATCTCTTCAGATTGTTCAATCTGGTCCACCAGTGATTGTTTTACTTCTTTCTGGATTATGATTGGCTGAGACAATGACACCTCGTTCCACTGTCTTAACAGGGATGCTTGCAGGGGTCTGGTGTTCCATTGGGCCCATTGTACCATCGGGATGGTTGCTGAGAATGACCCCAGTATGCTGAGGTACTCCCGGGCTGGTAGTGTGGTAGAAGCTAATAACTTTCTTGCCTTCTGAATTAGACTGGGAATTTTTTCCTGCGGAAGTTCTATCGTGTTGAGACGGGTGTCTAGTTCCGCCCCCAGGAATATCATTCGCTGAGTGGGCTGTAAGTTGCTTTTCCCCCAGTTTATAATCCAGCCGAAGTTTTGTAGGGTGGTGATCAGAATGGATCGATACTGTAGAAGGGAATCCTGATTGTCTGCTAGCAAGAGGATGTCGTCCAGGTAATGATGGACTCTCAATCCTTGTTCTCTCAGTAAGGCTATTACTGGCAGTAAGACTTTTGTGAATGTCCTTGGAGCAGTGGAGATCCCGAACGGGAGACTTCGGAATTGAAAAGGATGAAGACCTACCGCAAAGCGGAGAAACTTTTGAAATGAGATGTGAATGGGGACGTGCAGATAGGCGTCTTGTAAATTGACGGAAAGCATCCAATCCCCAATATTCATGGCCCGAAGAATTGACTGGAGGCTCTCCATTTTGAATGTCTCGACTAAGATTGAGCGATTGAGATTCTTTAAGTCTAGAACAGGACAGAGATCCCCTGTTTTTTTCTTCACCAGAAACAACGGGGAGTAGAATCTTGTTGACCTTTGGGATAGTGGGACCTCTACTATGGCTTCCTTTTGTAGCAGATCTTGGACGTATCTTGTTAGTAGCGTCCTTTTTTCCAGAGATGCCGGTAATCTGGTTACAGAGAATTGGTCTCTTGGAGACCGTGTCTTGAATTTCCATTTGTGCCCGAACTGGACAGTGTCTATCGTCCATGGGTCCTTTATTGTATCCGCCCAGACCTGCTTGTATCTCATGAGTCTGGCCCCCACGCACCTTCAAAAAGACTTTTGATCCCCTGTGGTAGGGGTCTTAGACTTTTGGAGCTTGAGGAATGATGACTGGGGGTTCTTCCAGTTCCTCCTATACTCTTTCCCAGGCCTGTAGGATCTTGCCTCCCTGTATTTATCCAGGAGATTTCTTCTAGAAACAGGTGGTCTCTGCTGTCTGGGCCTCCTATCTGAAGGAATGAGTCCCGATTTTCCTCCGGTGACTTTAGAAATGGCCGAGTCCAGTTTTTCTCCAAAAAGATTTATGCCATCAAAGGGTATTTTACACCAGTTGGACTTTGAGGAGGGATCTGCCGACCAGGGTTTTAACCAAAGCACCCTTCTGGCCATTACTGAGCTTAACATTGCTCTTGAAGTGGTTTTAATTATATCCACAGAGGCTTCTGCGACAAAGTCGCCTGCAAGACTAAGTTCTTGGAGGGCTGAGATAACTTTCTCTTGTTCCACTCCTTCTGACACCAGCTTCTCGGCCATCGTGGACCAGCTTGAGATAGCCTTGCCGACAGCAGCCAGTGCTATTGCTGGCCTGCAAGCGCCACCTGCCAAGAGGTAGGTTCTTTTAAGGTCCAGATCGATCTTTCTATCCAGGACATCTTTGAATGTGACTGCATGCTCTATTGGGAGTGTTACGTGCCTAGCGAGGCTCATCAGAGAGGAGTTGACCACTGGAGGAGATATTAGTGGGTTGACGTTAAGCTCTTTAAGTGGATAGAGCTTTGCTAATCTGTTGCTGAGGCCGTTTTTTTTCTCTGGCTTTTGCCACTCGTCCTTAATTGGATCCTCAAGTTCGTCAATGAACGGGAAAGTCTCCGGGTCTTTTTTAAGGTTTGGAAAGTATTTCCTCACTTTTTGAGGAGTTTCTTTTTCCTCCACCCAGTCGATCGCCTCCTTTACTGACTTCACAAATGGATCGATTAGTGAAAAATCAAAGCCGGTGGATGCTTCTAGATCATCAATGTCAGAGAGAGGGTCTGACGTCTTTGATGATGATGGAGCAGCGGATGAGGTATTTTGTAAGGGTCTGCTGGTTTCTGGCCCAACGATTTGCAGGGATGGTTTGTTCGGTTCCCTTGTGTCTGTTTCTCTGTCTTTACTTGCCTCAATGAACCACGTGTGACAGGCTAGTTTGTCTGGAAGTGCTGTAGTTCCCGGGCGGACGGGAAGACTGGGTGACAGGGGATTTCCTGCGCACAGGGGATTTCTTGTGATGGGAGTGACTGTGCCTTGATTTTGATCGGCTTCTCCTGCGACTTGATCTGCTCCTCCTGTGACTTGAGCGGCTTCTGCGACTTGAGCGACTTCTGCCGCGCTCTGAGCGACTCTGCCTGCGGCTTGAGCAGCTCCTTCTTGAAGGCTCCCCTCGACTTGAATATGACGATCTGGAAGACCTGGTGGGGCTGTTCAATTTAAACAGCATTAGTGAAGGCTCTCTTTTTCCTTTCTTCATACTTACCCATCATCCCCTCTTACCTAGTAGGCTGGCGATGGTCTACCGGGGCAGCGGTCTCCATGAAAGGTGATGAACCAACCTATAACATATAGGTAGTTTAGCATGCATGAGATATAGCAGTTAGTGAGCAAGCAAAAGAAGCCAGAGAGCTTACCTGGACGTGGAGAGAGTAAGAAAGAGACAGGGCAGTGCAGCTGGATAGTGTAGCAAAAAAACGGTCAGAATTCCTCCTTGCAGGCTCAGGAGAGAAGAGACAAGAAAAAACTGACATTACAGAGTTTTTTAAACTTGCCGCCGTCGCGGCGGTGATGACGTCACGCTCGTGCATGTGCAGAAGCGCTCCGAGGTGTTCGACGCCATCTTGGAAGTTGGGAAGGGGATGCCCTGGACGAGATACCACTGTCTGCGCATGCGCGAACAGCTGAGACGCTCGATGCTAAGCACAGAGAGCGGAGAGGAGACACAAAGCTGGATGCTATGGGGACAGAGAGAAGGGGAAGTTACCCACAAGTGCACATGAGAGGAGCTGGAGACCGCTGCAAGCCAGAAACCTATTTAAGGTTTGTAATGCATAATAACATACCCCTGAGACCATCAGAGTGGGGTTCCTTCCGTTAAGCTCATTTAGAGGCTGTACAGGAGAGGACTTCCACCCAGGAGAGGCTAGAACCTGGCTGGGGCGAGAGTGGTAAGGGATGCATGTTCGGTCCTTGACAGGTGAGGAAAAAAAGGAGAATGCTGGGGCAGGGGCTCTCTCAGAGTTTAATAGCTACGCGGTCCTATAAGGTTGCGGGGGGGCGCAGCCACAACCCATAGGTGTATGCTGCCATGATGCGACAGGAAAATAGCCATTCTACATAATTTTTGAGCTGGAACACTTAGGAGAAGGGGGAGAATTGAATTTTTAAACTGTAGCCTCGTAAGGTTGTCTGAATCCACTGTTTAGAAACACCCTAAAAAGAGTTAAATTGAAAGTTGGACATTTTACATTTTTTTTGTGATTATGTTCTGCATAGCAAATCTAATCATCTTTACATTTATTTCTTCGCAGCTGTATTGCTAAATCTGTGTTTATCTTACAGGATTACCTTGTATTTTTGCTTAAATGTCATGTTGAATACATTTATTTGTGTAGGAGCATTGCAAATTACTTTTTTAGAGCCTTTTAGTGTGTATCTTCACAGACTACCTTTGAACATGTAGCTCTATCCCTGGGGGAGCCACTGGTTAAATTAGTCCTTTCTTGTCTTCCCAGCGATGACCCACCCTGGCTGAACACCATTTTACCAACACATTTGTGGCTTAAACTGGGTTTAATAGTAAAGTAAAAGCCCTGTAGGGGAGTAATAAATAGTTAGACAACAAACCACACTAGTATACCACCACAGTGAAAACACAGCGATGCAAAGGATACAGTACACAGATACAACAGCGCTGTAGATATGCACTGCAGTTATGAAAGGCAGTAAATACTGGTGGGTAGCTTAACTATATGCCTTAAAGATATAAAAGAGCCCTCACTAAACCTCTGGCTATTGGACTCAGCCTGCTTTGGGGTCCTTCTATTCTTAGCCTTCACCAAAACAGCCACCACTCCTCCTGTGTTGGGGATGTGTACTCCTCTCAGTGCTGTATACTTTTTGCAGAGCAAAAGCAATGAGTAGTGATGGGCCGAACACCCCCCGGTTCAGTTCGCATCCAGAACATGGGAACAGACCGAAAGTTCACGCGAACATTTGAACACCGTTAAAGTCTATAGGACTCGAACATGAGAAATCAAAAGTGTGAATTTTAAAGGCTAATATGCAAGTTATTGTCCTAAAAAGGGTTTGGGGACCTGGGTGCTGCCCCAGGGGACATGTATCAATGGAAAAAAAAGTTTCAAAAACTGACGTTTTTTCAGGAGCAGTGATTTTAATAATGCTTAAAGTAAAAAAATAAAAGTGAAATATTCCTTTAAATATCGTACTTGGGGGGTGTCAATAGTATGCCTGTAAATCACGCGTGTTTCCCGTGCTTAGAACAGTTCCTGCACAAAATGACATTTCTAAAGGAATAAAAGTAATTTAAAACTGCTTGAGGCTTTAATGTAATGTCGGGTCCCGGCAATATGGATTAAAATAAGTGAGACAAACGGCATGGGTATCCCCCCCTCCCCAGCTCATTACCTAGCCCTTCGGGTCTTGTATGGATATTAAGGGAAACCCCACACCCAAATTAAAAAAGGAAAAGGCGTTGGGCCCCCAGGCCTTATATACTCTGAACAGCAGTATACAGGCGGTGCAAACAAGACTGTAGGTTTGTTCTTATGTAGAATCTGTTTGTAATTTGGAACAGGTACATTTTGTAAGTGTAGCTCCAACCAAAAAAATCTATTTTAAAGCTTTTTAAATGAACTGCAGCTCACTGAGTCACCTGCCTGAAAGTGTCTTTGAACACGTACTCCAGGAATGGCCTATACTCAGGTATAGGCTTGGCTAGACTATATATATCAGTGGCGGAAGTATAGGGGTCGCTGAGGTCGCCATGGCGACTGGGCCCCATGCTGCAGGGGGCCCTTAAGGGCCCCCCTGTTTATCTTGATAGGAGGAGCGGCTGAGATCGATCTCCCCATCGTCGGCCGAACTATAATCGGCACTGTGCAGGGAGCTTGTCACACTGTTCTAAAGTGAAAGCAGTGTGTGCTGTGCTCTTTGTCTCCCCCTACAGTGCAGTACCAGGCAGGAAGAGGTGAGGTAAAGCACTGCCGTTTTTTAAAAGGCTTTCTGTATGTGTGTTCTTATGTGTGTTTACATGTGTGTTCATGTATGTGTTTACATGTGTTTATATGTGTGTTCATGTATGTGTATGTGTTTGCACGTGTTTATGTGTGTATTTATATATGTATATGTGTTTGTGTGTGTATATACAGTATATGTGTGTGTATATTATGTGTGATTTTATCTATGTGTATGTATGTGTGTGTGTGTGATGTAGTGATGGTGTTAGATGCAGTGATGGCCCATGCATTAAGGGCGCATGGGCGCCGCCCCCTCTTTCCAGCCACCCCTCTATCACCAATAGATAGATTCATGCAATGAATCACGAATGCATGAATCTATCTATGGCCGCCGCTGCCACCCCCTATTCAGGCGCCCAGCCCCTTTTTGGGCGCAGGGAACCTGAATTACAGCGGCGGGGGGTGTTTTTGAAGCACCGGATTAGAGCCATAGGCTCTAATAGGCATCAAAACAGGTGACCTCGCAGGCCACTCAGCTGTGTTAGAAAAGCGAATGACTATTCGCTTTCCTAACACTAAACTGCCTCTCCACCAATCAGGTGCTCGGGTCTGTTACCCGTCACCTGATTGGCTGAAACGACAGGCGCCGCTATTGGACGCCTATCAGGAGGAGAGGACGGGAGATGTGGACAGCAGGAGACGCATGGAGGACCCCACTCGTTGCAGTCACCCACTGCCCCACCAAGACAGGGTAAGTGCCGATGAGCGGTCGGGGGTCACACTGGGGGCATTCAAGGGCACACTGGCAGCATTTAATGGGCACACTGGCAGCATTTGATGGGCACACGGGCAGCATTTGATGGGCACACTGGCTGCGTTTGATGGGCACAGTGGCAGCGTTTGGCACAGTGGCTGCGTTTGATGGAACACTGGCAGCATTTAATGGGCACACTGGCAGCGTTTGATGGCACAGTGGCAGCATTTGATGGGCACACTGACAGCATTTAATAGGCACACTGGCAGCGTTTGATGGGCACACTGGCAGCATTTGATGGGCACACTGGCAGCGTTTGATGGGCATAGTGGCAGCATTTGGCACAGTGGCATCAATTGATGGCACAGTGGCTGCGTTTGATGGCACACTGGCAGCATTTAAGTGGCACAGTGGCAGCGTTTGATGGGCACACTGGCAGCGTTTGATGGGCACACTGGCAGCGTTTGATGGGCACAGTGGCTGCGTTTGATGGGCACAGTGGCAGCGTTTGGCACAGTGGCTGCGTTTGATGGCACACTGGCAGCATTTAAGTGGCACAGTGGCTGCAATTGATGGGCACAGTGGCTGCATTTGATGATTTTTTTTCAAAAAATGTTTGCGCCCCCAAAAAAATTTTGAGCACCAGCCGCCACTGTTTAGATGTATGTATGCATATTTTATGTATGCACGTTTAATCCTGACACCCTATATGCGTACAATCAGGACTGTTTTTTTCTTGCTCGTTCAAAGTACCAGCAACAAAATGCTGTTCCTCTGAAAAGCGATCCATGCTCAGATCACTTTTCAGAGGCATTTGACAGCCGGTAAAGAGGCAATATGTTACCTCCTGACCACCTGTTTTAACCCCTTAAAGTGATTGTAAAGGTTTTTTTTTTAAATAACAAACATGTCATATCTTCATTGTGCAGTTAGTTTTGCACAGAGTGGCCCCGAACCCTGACTTCTGGGGTCCCTCAGCGGCCCTCGCGGCTCCTCCTCTTATCAGACATCCCCCTAGGAAAAGCGCTGTCCAGGAGTCAGGGGGGCCCTTCATGATTTCTTGCATCGGGGCCCTGAAGGTTTTAGTTACGCCACTGATATATATACAAGCCTGTATATATATATATATATTAAATGAACTGCAGCTCACTGAGTCACCTGCCTGAAAGTGTCTTTGAACACGCACTCCAGGAATGGCCTACAGTCAGGTATAGGCTTGGCTGGACTACAATGCAGTGGATATATATTTTATGAACTGCAGCTCACTGAGTCACCTGCCTGCCTGCCTGCCTGAAAGTGTCTTTGAACACGCACTCCAGGAATGGCCTACAGTCAGGTATAGGCCTGGCTAGACTATATTTATATACAAGCCTGTATATATATATATATTAAATAAACTTCAGCTCACTGAGTCACCTGCCTGAAAGTGTCTTTGAACACGTACTCCAGGAATGGCGTTCAGTCAGGTATAGGCATGGCTGGACTACAATGCAGTGGATATATATATATTATGAACTGCAGCTCACTGAGTCGCCTGCCTGCCTGAAAGTGTCTTTGAACACGCACTCCAGGAATGGCCTACAGTCAGGTATAGGCTAGGCAAGACTATATATATATATATATATATATATATATATATATATATATATATATATATATATACAAGCCTGTGTATATATTAAATGCACTGCAGCTAGCTGAATCAACTGCCTGTCTGAAGTATATTTGAAACAGTACACCAGGAACGGTCTGCAGTGAGATCTAGCTAAACTGTATACAGTGTATATATATATATATATATATATATATATATATATATACACTAGACTGACTGTATATATATATATATATATATATATATATATATATATATATATATATATATATATATATGAAATACACTGCAGCTAACTGAATCAACTGCCTGCCTGAAGTAGATTAGAAACAGTAGAGCAGGAATGGTCTGCAGTGAGATCTAGCTACTAAACTGGATACAGTGGATATACAGTATATATATATATATATATATATATATATATATATATAGCAGTCTGACTGTAAATATATATTAGATGCACTGCAGCTAACTGAATCAACTGCCTGTCTGAAGTAGATTAGAAACAGTACAGCATGAACGGTCTGCAGTGAGATCTAGCTAACTGAATCAACTGCCTGTCTGAAGTAGATTAGAAATAGTACAGCAGGAATGCTCTGCAGTGAGATATAGCTAACTGAATAAACTGCCTGCTCAAAGTAAATGAAATGACACACTCTCTCTCTCTCTATCTATCTCTCTCTCTCTCCAAGGCGTGTACTTAAAGTGGGGGTTCACCCACACCGTCAAAAAAAAAAGTATTAAAAGCCAGCAGCTACAAATACTGCAGCTGCTGACTTTTAATACATGGCCACTTACCTGTCCTTAGACAGGTATCTGCACCCCCCTCCCCCCTGAAAGGTGCCAAATGTGACACCGGAGGGGGGGAGGGTTCCGAAAAGCGGAAGTTCCATTTTTGAGTGGAACTCTGCTTTAACCCCCTGAGCCGTAATTGGCCAAAGGCACACTGCCTTTGGCCAATTATGGCTCTGTTTGCTTACGGCGCTGTGATTGGCCAAAGCATGCGGGTCATAGTGCATGCTTGGCAAATCATCAGCCAGCAATGCACTGCGATGACGCAGTGCATTATGGGCCGTGACGCGCCGCTAAAATGTGGCGCGAATGGCCCATAATGTTCGATCTTCATCGAACGATCTAGTCGAACTCATGCTCGACTCGAACAGACAGCCCATCCCTAGCAATGAGCTACAGGATAGAATGTTCTGATGAACTGCTTAAAGAAGCCCACTGGCACTATATACATATGACGTATTAAAAACTGATTTAGCAAGAAAGAAAGAAAGAGAGTACCCTGTTTCCCCAAAAAAAAGAGCTAGCGTGATTGTCAGTGATGGCTGCAATATAAGCCCTACCCCCCAAATAAGCATTACCCTGTTTCCCCAAAAATAAGTCCTACCCTGAAAATAAGACCTACAAGGACATTAACTAGGGCTTATTTGGGGGGTAGGGCCTATATTTCAACCATCACCGACAATCACGCTAGGTCTTATTTTCGGGGAAACAGGGTAACCAAAAAATACACAAGCTTTAGAATTTTCACTTACTTTGGGCACCAAGAGCCACTCACAGAAAATTACAGCAGTGTGCTCTTCATGCCAAGAATCGATTTACCAAAAGGATTAGTCAAACAGAAAATCATATTCTCAAGTCTAAATTCTAGCATAGCTAAGAGTATCTACTGAATGTTGCATTTTTTACTATGCAACTGGAATTTTAAAAAAATTTAAAAGAAATACTGACACAAGAGGAATGCAAAAGTAGGTGAGGCATGTTAGCCCCAACTCCCTCTACATTCCTTATGTCGGCGCTTTCTTCAGGCAAGTGCCGAAAGCCACAGGCATGTACTCACTAACACAGCATCTGTCACTTTGCTAGCTGCAGTATCGGATGGGAATGTGCCAAGAGGAGGTAGAAAAACCTCTCCAACATTGCAGCTAGTGTTTTGGGGTACCTATTCAGATAGAACAATGTAACAAACCCTGGACACCTGTGCTGGCATTACAGACGTTTCAGGCAGAATAGCCACTGGTCTTGTAGTAGTAGTTTCCTGAATGGCAGTGTTGCAATATTATTGCCCACTCTCATCGAGTGCAATCAGATTCCAACCAACAAAGAGGAGATTCCTACTCTTGCAGCTGCCTCTCACCACTCTCACTTGAGAGGCATAGCTGACCACATAGTACCAGCTGTTGACAGGAATACTGATATCCTCCTGCTTCTCGGTAAGGACATTCCAAGGGTACACAAGGGTCACCGGCAAATCAACGGGCCACATGATGCACCATATGCCCAAAGCTTGGACTTTGGCTGGGTCAGCATAATCAACATCTGCCTGGGTAATGTCGGGAGATCTTCCAAAGTTTCTTCTTTCAAGACACTTGTCCTGCCAAATGGTTGTAGTACTTGTTTTAAGCAATGCCCACATCGCTACCATGTCAAAGAAAAACTTTTCAGTAAAGGCATGCAGCAGTAATTCACACAAGGCAATAACATTGTGCTTAATTTCTGGGATGATAATGTCAGTGCCATAGTGTTTGATGTAATAACTAAAGAAAAGAAGCTGGCAGCCACCATGAAAAATAAGAAGTTCCTAAAAACCATGAGCAAGGAGTTCTATCAGGACATTTCTAACAGCTGGGTGGCACCACTACCTTTTAATGCCTCAAGAAAGAAACTATCTGTCAGGAACGATGTCTATACTGGTTTCACCTGCTGGTGGCACTCTTACGCTCAGTACCAAAGGATGTAGTTCTGGTGGCCACCAGTGGGTGTCTCCCTGCCAGGATTACCAACCAGCTATCAAGCACCTCTGCTGTGGGTCTGCTGGACTATATAAGCCTGCCCTGAACCAAAGCTCATATGCTTCAGAATTCCCTGCCTGAACCTGCTTTTGTTCCTGCTTTGTCCTGGACCCTGTTCCATGTATCCTGTCCTTGAGACCTGTTCCCCGTTACCTACTCCCTTAACGGTCTGCTTCCTTATACCTGGCTTCTGTTCCCATTTTGCTTTTGTCCCTGCCTTGTTTATTTCATGTTTGTTTCCTTTGCTTGTGTATATATAGTAGTTAGACAGTTAGTTAGGTGTTTTGGGGGTTTGCTGTTTGGTTTGCACATGTGTGTCCTTATCTTAAATAAACATACTTTTTTCACTTACTTGTTTGTTCCTGATTCCTTGGTGCAGCACAATGATCTGATCACCTGTATTGGATGTCTGTGTATGGCATCCCTGACACTATGAAATAATGTTCATTATGCAGAAGCGCAATTTACTTCTTCACATCACACCCTGAACATAAAACCTGAGATGAAAAAACACTTTGTTGACTTTATGCAGAAGGTGTTTGCGAGAGATTATGCTTAGCCTGCACTACCTCTCAAGGAAGGAGAGTTTTGGTACCTCCCATGCTTTGGAATGTACCATCCTTGCAAGCTAGATCAGATCAGGGTGGTCTTTGACTCAAGATATGAAGGTGTTTCCCTCAACTATGTCCTTCTCACTGGTCCTAATCTGAACAATAACCTTATAGGAGTTTTGCTCTACTTCAGACATGAATCAATTGCTTGTATGGCTGACATTCAGCAAATGTTCCACTGTTTCATCATTCAAGAAGATAACAGAAATTTCTTCAGGTATCGCAACAATGATGTCAGGGATGAAGTCATAAACTACCGAATGAAAGTGCATGTTTCTGGAACAGCCCTTCTCCTGCTGTAGCAATTTATGGGCTGAGAAGGATAGCTCAAAAAGGTAAAAAAGAATATGGATCTGATGCATGTGAATTAGTGGAAAAGAATTTCTACGTAGCTCAAATCTTTGCCTACTGAAGGAGAAGCAATTGATCTTCACAAAGAACTCTTCACAAAGAACAAAGAGGATATGCTTTCCACTGCCAACCTCAGACTTCACACGAGGTAAGAAGGACTGGTGCATTTTGCTGCTTTCTCCTCTGAAGAACTTAATTCAAAGGAAAGAAGGACTGGTGCATGTTTCTGCCTTCCCCTCTGAAGATACACTCATAAACTGTCTTCTTTGCTATCTTACAAATGCCAGTAGTGACTTTTAACATTACAGTATGTTAATTTTTGCATCATTATTGTCTTTTTCTCCCTTTACTTCTCTTTCAGGTGTTCCTGGAATATGAATGGATCCATGTGAGTTCAACGCAATGTATCAGAGCTGGGACCCGATTGCATAGGTTCTAAAAGGTTATGGCCAAAAACTGTAATCTGAAGAAATAGGTGCAACAGCCACAACTATAAATGCGAATTGTTTCGCTTTTATATGTATAGGACATGAAACAGCACAAAGCATTTCGCAAGATAATTAGACCATAGACAGGAGCAATAGACTCAGCAAGGAAAGGATAGAACATCAATCCGTCCAGGACTGCTGCCATATCCACACTGTCAGCTGTAGCTCCTATTAAGTGTGGTGAGAGAATTTTGGTGCACAGTACCTGTCAGGGATCCACCAGCACCAGAGCAGGGCGCTTGCATGCGCCTAGGCGCCGGCGCGCCCCTGTGCAGACACAGCGCCAAGCTGCCACTGTAGCCGTGCATCAGCGCGGCGCTCGGGCGTGCGCGGGTGCATGACGCGGGTGCGTGCGTGCGCACGGGCGCGCGCGCGTTCGCGTTAGCGCCAGTTTGGCGCCAATTAGCATTTAAAAGTTCCCCTGTTCCATGGGAACATTGCTGCTTCGTCTCAGCTCTGTGACTCTGCTTGTAACCTGTATCCTGATTGCTTACTACCTGATTGACCCGGCTTGTTTGACCATCCGACCTGCTCCAGTCCCGACCCGGCTTGCCTGACCTCTCTACTGTTAATACTGCTACCTTTGCCAACTTCTGCCTGCTCACCGACTCTGCCTTGCCTGCTGTGATTATCTGTGCCAGTTACCTGCCGACCCGGACCGTCTGACTCTGCTTGTGCCTGCCTACCTACTTGCTGTTGCACCTTCAGCTTCAGCCTAGTGGTTCTCTCACCTCCAGAGTGTCAGCTGCTGCTGTTCCAGTCTCCTCTCACCTGCAGTTCAGTGTACCAGCCGCTGCTGTTCCAGTCTCCTCTCACCTGCAGTCCAGAGTGTCAGCTGCTGCCTTTCCAGTCTCCTCTCACCTGCAGTCCAGTGTACCAGCTGCTGCTGTTCCAGTCTCCTCTCACCTGCAGTCCTGCCATCCCAGGAGGGATCTCTACTTCCACATCAGAGACTACACTCCAACAGGCACTCCTACCCCACTGCGCTCAGGAGACCACTGTTCCCATTCCAGTGGCTCCTGAACCAGCGTTGTATGAGAGGTCTTCTCCTACAGTCAGGCTCTCCTACCAGGTACCTAACAGTACGAAGCAGCCATGACTGAGCCTGCAGGAGATTCCTCTCCATTAAAAGAAATATGCACCCACCTTGCGGCCCTCACCCAAGCCATACAATCCCTCCAGGATAACTACAATAGATTGGAGGGACAAGTTCAGAATCTTGCAGGGCCTAACCTCCAGGCCTCCTCCTCAGCCGCAACCCCGGTACAGGCGGCTCCTGGTCCTTCTGTAGTAATGCTCCCACCTGAACCAAAGGTTCCCACTCCTGACAGATTCTCTGGAGACAGGGCCAAGTTCCGGGCCTTTCGCAACGCCTGCAAGCTCTTTTTCGCTTTACAGCCCCGAACTTTCTCATTGGAGGCCACCAAGGTGGGATTCGTGATCTCCCTCCTACAAGGGGAACCTCAGACCTGGGCTCATCGGCTACTTGAGGGGGACTCAGCACTGACCCAGTCTTTATCTTCCTTCTTCGAGGCCATGGCACAGATATATGAAGACCCCCAACAGACTGCTACAGCTAAATCCGCTCTGTTCACACTCCAGCAAGGCCGCAGACCTGCGGAGGACTATATCATGGACTTTAGACGTTGGAGTGCGGACACTCAGTGGAATGATGCGGCCCTGCGTCACCAGTTCCGCTTGGGCCTATCTGAGGGATTAAAAGACGAACTTGCCCGAGTGGGTGTACCAAATACTCTCGAGGCCTTGATTAACTTGACTATTCAAATCGACCGGCGTATCCGGGAACGCCGTTCTGAACGATCTGCTCTTCAATCCCGCCCGGTTTGGATGACAACCAGAGCACCACTTCCAGCAACACGCTATGTACCTCCATCCAGTTCAAATCCAGCTAATGTCGTATCTGACCCTGGGGAACCGATGCAATTGGGCCTGATGCGACCTGCCTTATCGCCTGAAGAACGGTCCCGACGTCGACAACTCAATCTGTGCCTCTACTGCGGTGGGACTGGACACTATGTACTGAACTGTCCTGTCAAGATAAGTAAGTGCCCGTCTGTCGTGTTTACCAGTCTCTCTGCTCTGTCTGCGAACTCTACCCACATTGCCATTCCTCTGTCTTTACAGCTGCAAGAAGAGACAATAACGGTCAACGCCATCATTGATTCTGGAGCATGCAGTTGCTTTATTGATTCAAACTTTGCCAGCCAGCATAACATTCCACTACGAACCAAGACCCATGGACTTGCTGTATTCCTAGCTGATGGATCCCGCATCAGATCGGGACAAGTAACCCAGGAAACCCTGCCTCTGCCTGCTTCTACTTCCTCCCAACACAAGGAACTGCTGGTTCTTGATGTCATCTCCTCTCCCATGTTTCCCATCATCCTGGGGATTCCCTGGCTGCAGGCCCACAATCCATACATTCATTGGACATCTGGAGAGGTGAAATTCTCATCTTCTTACTGTCATGCACACTGTTCTAAGAAAGATTCGGATTCTCCATCCACCCTACTTTGTTTGGACTCCGACCAGAAGCTTTATCAAGTCATACCTAGACAATATCATGAATTCATTGATGTTTTCAGCAAAAAAGCGGCAGACTCTCTTCCACCTCATCGTCCCTACGATTGCCCCATTGAATTACTGCCGGGATCCGAAATACCATTCGGACGCATTTTTCCACTATCAGAGAAAGAACAGGAGGTACTAAAGACATATATAGATGAGAACCTGGCCAAGGGTTTTATACGCCACTCCACCTCTCCAGCTGGTGCCGGAATATTTTTTGTCACCAAGAAGGACAAGTCTCTCCGTCCATGTATAGATTATCGTGAATTAAACAAGATCACGGTTAAAAATCGGTATCCTCTACCCTTGATACCTGAACTCTTTCAAAAATTAAGGACTGCCGTTATTTTCACTAAACTTGACCTGAGAGGGGCATGTAATCTGATCCGTATTCGGGCTGGGCATGAATGGAAAACAGCATTCCGAACTCGATTCGGGCATTATGAATACCTGGTCATGCCCTTTGGACTCTGCAACGCCCCCGCAACCTTTCAACACCTGATTAACGATGTCCTCAGGGACTTTCTAGATGTGTTTGTAATCGCATACTTGGACGATATTTTGATTTTTTCAGAATCCCGTGAATTGCATCAAGAACATGTCCGCAGAGTATTGGGCCGTCTCCGCTTACACAGTCTGTATGCGAAAGCAGAGAAATGTGAGTTCGAACAAGAGAGCATTCAATTTCTGGGGTTAATAATCTCAGCAACAGGCATCAAGATGGATCCACAAAAGATTTCCGCTATTTTGGACTGGCCGGTACCCTTAGACAAGAAGGGAATTCAGCGGTTCGTGGGGTTTGCAAATTTCTACAGGAAGTTTATCAGAGGATTTTCAGCTATAATTGCCCCCATCACGCAGTTAACCAAACAGAATATCCGTTTCTCCTGGAACCAACCTGCCCAAGATGCCTTCGAAAATCTCAAAAGATTATTCACTTCAGCACCTATCCTCAGTCACCCCGAACCTTCTCTACCATTTATTCTAGAGGTTGACGCCTCCGAGATTGCGGTAGGTGCGATCCTGTCACAACGCAAAGGCAACAAAGAGGTAATGCACCCTGTGGGA
Source organism: Lithobates clamitans (assembly GCA_037952925.1). Classification (NCBI taxonomy): domain Eukaryota; kingdom Metazoa; phylum Chordata; class Amphibia; order Anura; family Ranidae; genus Lithobates; species Lithobates clamitans. The sequence goes on along the minus strand of JBBGZY010000160.1, from coordinate 8,718,167 downwards.
TTCTTCTCCCGTAAACTCTCCCCTGCGGAGAAGAATTATGACGTTGGTGACCGAGAGCTTCTCGCCATTAAAACCGCTCTAGAAGAATGGAGGTACCTGTTGGAGGGGGCTATGCATCCAGTACTAATTTATACCGACCATAAAAACCTGGAATACTTACGATCTGCCAAACGGCTGAAGCCTCGACAAGCCCGCTGGGCTCTGTTTTTCTCACGTTTTTCCTTCCATATCACTTACCGACCAGGCTCAAAGAATATTAAACCGGATGCATTGTCACGCATGCACGACAATCCTAAGGACTTATCTACTCCTGACACCATCTTACCCGCAAACAATTTCTTACTGCTACAAACAGACTTACTTTCCCTGATTAAAGAAGCATCCTCTGAGTCAGCCAGGCCTACCGGGATTTCCTTAGTAAATAGAGATGGTCTGTTCTGGAAGGGAAGCCAAATCTTCGTTCCTGAAAATGTCCGGGTCAAGGTCTTGACATTGCTCCACGATCATCCGTTGGCAGGTCACTTTGGAGTTCGCAAGACCCTGGAACTAGTGCAGCGTACATTCTGGTGGCCCAATCTGAAAGACTTTTGTGAAAAGTATGTCAGTTCCTGTCCCATCTGCATTCAGAACAAGTCATCCAGAAATCGAGCTTGGGGCCTATTGAAACCATTGCCTGTACCCGACAGACCATGGAAAATGATTTCTATGGATTTTATTGTGGAGCTTCCATGTTCTGAAGGGTGCTCAGCCATCTTTGTAGTAGTGGACCGTCTAACCAAAATGGCTCATTTTCTACCTTTAAGGGGAACCCCGTCTGCCACCGAAACTGCTCGCATATTTGTCAAGGAGATCATCAGACTTCATGGAGTACCTGTAAACATAGTTTCGGATAGAGGGGTTCAATTCACCTCACGTTTTTGGAGATCCCTGTGTGAAACCCTAAAAATTGAATTAGCCTTGTCCTCGGCCTATCATCCTCAAACAAACGGTCAGACAGAGAGGACTAATCAGACCTTGGAACAATACATCAGATGTTTCACTTCATTCACACAAGATGATTGGGTATCCCTACTACCCTTAGCGGAATTTGCTTACAATAATGCCCAACATTCCGCCACCGGTCAGTCTCCCTTCTTCGCCAATTATGGCTTCCATCTAACCTTTTTACCCGATTTCCTTTCAGAGTCTTCGGTCCCAGCAGTACAAAATACAGTGGAGTTCCTCAGTCACAACAGCCGGTTGTTGCAGGAAACAGTGTCCAAGGCCCAGGCAGATGGTAAGAAAATCTTCGACCGGAAAAGAAGGGGGGAACTGAACTTACAAATTGGAGATCAGGTATGGCTTTCTACCATTAATATCAAATTAGCATGTCCTTCTAAGAAATTGGCACCCAGATTCATGGGACCCTTTCCAGTTAGAAGAAAGATCAATGAAGTGTCTTATGAACTGACTTTACCTGATTCATTGAAAATTCATCCAGTTTTCCATGTATCTCTGCTCAAACCTGCTGTACCTGATCCCTTTCCTGCTAGAGGGACAAGACCTCCTGAACCTGTGGTAGTTAATGGCAGCGAGGAATTTGAGGTTGAGGCTATCCTTGATTGTAGAAGAAGGCAAGGGCAAAACCAATTCTTAATCAAGTGGAAGGGCTACGGCCCAGAAAGTAACTCGTGGGAACCGGACAGTAATGTGCATGCTAGGCGTTTAGTACGCGCCTATTTGTCTACTCACCCTGAGAAGAAGAGGTTGTTGGGCATCCGGAGGCTGCCCCTTGGGGGGGGGGCAATGTCAGGGATCCACCAGCACCAGAGCAGGGCGCTTGCATGCGCCTAGGCGCCGGCGCGCTCCTGTGCAGACACAGCGCCAAGCTGCCACTGTAGCCGTGCATCAGCGCGGCGCGCGGGTGCACGACGCGGGTGCATGCGCGCGCGCGTTCGCGTTAGCGCCGGTTTGGCGCCAATTAGCATTTAAAAGTTCCCCTGTTCCATGGGAACATTGCTGCTTCGTCTCAGCTCTGTGACTCTGCTTGTAACCTGTATCCTGATTGCTTACTACCTGATTGACCCGGCTTGTTTGACCATCCGACCTGCTCCAGTCCCGACCCGGCTTGCCTGACCTCTCTACTGTTAATACTGCTACCTTTGCCAACTTCTGCCTGCTCACCGACTCTGCCTTGCCTGCTGTGATTATCTGTGCCAGTTACCTGCCGACCCGGACCGTCTGACTCTGCTTGTGCCTGCCTACCTACTTGCTGTTGCACCTTCAGCTTCAGCCTAGTGGTTCTCTCACCTCCAGAGTGTCAGCTGCTGCTGTTCCAGTCTCCTCTCACCTGCAGTTCAGTGTACCAGCCGCTGCTGTTCCAGTCTCCTCTCACCTGCAGTCCAGAGTGTCAGCTGCTGCCGTTCCAGTCTCCTCTCACCTGCAGTCCAGTGTACCAGCTGCTGCTGTTCCAGTCTCCTCTCACCTGCAGTCCTGCCATCCCAGGAGGGATCTCTACTTCCACATCAGAGACTACACTCCAACAGGCACTCCTACCCCACTGCGCTCAGGAGACCACTGTTCCCATTCCAGTGGCTCCTGAACCAGCGTTGTATGAGAGGTCTTCTCCTACAGTCAGGCTCTCCTACCAGGTACCTAACAGTACCATTGTGGGGAGATGTGATTGAGAATCTCTAATTTATTTTTGCTTGTGAGTGCATTTTTATCTAGTTTGTATTACAAAAAGATAGGTATTGCACCAGAGCCTGTGTGATCTACTCTTGTGTTTGTGTGCTTTCGGTTTCCAGTGCCCACTGATTGTGAGAACAGCAAGGTTGTGGTGCTATTGAAGATTAACCCTTTCAAAGCTGGATTCATTTTCAGCTTTTGGATCCTCTGTGTGCAGGTCATCTGTGGAGTTAGCACAAATACTGGCATATATGTGTATACATTGTTATTTTTTTTTTACTTATCAGATGTTCATGTTATGATTTGCACAAGTTTTGGAATAAAGTTTTATATGATCTGCAAGATGTCATTTGGATCAAGTCACTAGTCTGCCAATGCTGCTTAGACTGTAAGTCATAGCTATGTTACCACAACTGGATCAGTTATAGAGATCACACTATCAATGCTTAGACTGGAGAGGCAGAACAGTTCCTCTAGTTCCTGGCACTAGTTGCATGAGTGCTAGGTCTCTCTTCAGTTAGATGTTGTCACTTGCCCAGCACCCACTTTGGGGGTGGCTATGGAGCAAGGATGGGTGAAGCACAAACCTTGTTCAGGGTAAACCTGAACTTCTCAATGAAGTTAAAATGGTTTTGGAGAGCTTCAGTAATTTTTGACAATTATTTTACTGCTTTTCCAGAATTGCTCTTGAAGAGTTAAAAAAATAATGTATTGTTTCCAAGAAGACAAGTCATAGTGAAATATATTCTCCCTGAATCCTGCATTTATGAAAAGTACTGAATCTTTACAATATAATAACAGAAGATTATGCCAATGAAGCGAAGTGCCTACATTGTTAACTTTCTTTAAGCAGCAATAAATAATGGATCATAAATGATTTTCCAGCTGAGATGTAGTTTGCTCTGTATGATATAATGACCAACAATAGAAACTTTAAGCCACAATTAGTATATCTTCCAGCAATTCTATCAAACATACAGAATGATGTCAAATAATCTAATACTAAATAGCACTTGAAATCATATCTTTTTATGCACTTACGCTCTGAAATATTTCTCACTACAAAGAAACTTTAAAGGAAGGCTATACATTCAGATAGTAATTTTTCAACTTCCCCTCTTCCCCACAAGGATATACACAGTTACACACTTAAAATTATTCAATCATGCCACTTACAAAACTGTGGGTTATACCATGTCTGCAGCCAACATTTTACAGTACTTTCTCCCCTGTGAGGGTAAGCCTTATTGTGCAGGCATTGTTTTTCGTTCATAGCTTGAAAGCAGCTAACTGTACATTTTAGTAAGCTTTCTTTCCTACCCAGTCTTTCTCCTACCGGGATCATCAATGCACACTCAGAGGGTCCTGGCTTGCCTTAGGCTGTCTGTATCCAGCTCACTGCTCTTTACAAGTAACTTTCCCAAGACAGGATCACTGAAGTCACCTCTGGCTTGGGTACACTCTTCCCAGGTCCTCCAGGGGGATAGCCTCATTCCAGGGAACATATGGCATGGCCTAAAAGGCCTTTTGTAACCTGCTCCAACATAAGAATCATGATGTCTGCAGCCTGCTCTTCTTGGTGCAGGTCTACCCGTTACTGTCCTCCAGCCCTGTCCAGGGCCTCCACTAGCTGACTACATCTGCCTGATGTTGGGGTCTCTGTCTCCCACACCCCAACTGCACTAAGGCTTCTTCCAATCTGTATTCTATCCGGGCACTGAATTACCCATTACATCTTTACAGGAGCGCTCTAGCTAAAAGAGGCCTAGCACCCGATGACACTATTTTCTGTAACCAGACACTCTTCAGGAACAGAGTCACCTAGTGGCAGACTAGCTAACTGCATTTGTTTACAAGCTTATAACAGAGAACCCATCTGCTTGCTATATGGCAATAAGACATGACTTTAAAATATATTCTATAGTAGAAAATTGTGAACTGTCAGCTAGTATAGTGCATGTTGCAAATTTGAGTTTAGCAAGATCGTGTGATCTGAGGTCTGTGAACTTTATACTTGCAATGTGGGGTGAGGGAGGCAATCAAGGAAAGGCTATCCAAAACTATAATTATCCACTGTGCAGTCACTTACCACATACATACTGTATGTAATAAATAGAGTTAGAGAATAATTCACATTATTTGTTTACCTGCACCACACACAGACCTACTTGGACAGGATCAATTTCTAGCAACACTTGTGTAATTCTTTAGTTATGAACAGTAATTAGTTCAAAATCACTTATTACTGTTCATGCTCTCTTCAAGGTCTATAGAATCAAGTATTTAAGGCTATGATATGATAGCATTATCTATAATTAAATAGTATATCTGTGATCGTATAGGTGTTTTTTATTTTTAAATATCTTTATTCAAATTTTGCAGAGTACAGCAAAGCTGAAAAAGAAAACAAGAAGATATGATGTACACATATCAAATAACAACATACAGTATAAAAAAAGTATTGAGCTAGTAGGCAAGAATCATAGAACATGATGAGAATCACAGGATATTATGGTGGTTTACAGGAGCAGGAGCATTCCACTATTCAGTGATAGATAGATATTTATAGCAGGAACCAAGAAGCATGGATGATAAGGGTGTCTCCATCTCACACCGTACCACGGTGAAAGAAAGAGAAAACAAAATCTACATGCTAAGTACCATATCATACACAGAGATTACATTCTTAACCAGATTAAACATACGTTTTAGTTTATGGCTTCCAGAGTCATATTAGTGGATAGGAATGTAGGTGGCACAGGTGGCAGTTACGTCCTTCAGAGGATGGGTGTAGTTAACACCCTGCTAGGGTGAGGGGGTTCACTGCCTAGGGTGGGAACAGGAGTTTGAGTTTGCCCAGTGCATTGGTAAGGTTTGCCTTGGCATACCAGGCAGAAAACTGGAAGATGGTCATGAGTTGATGTATTTCAGTCGATGAAAAGGTACAGTGCCTTGAAAAAGTATTCATACCCCTTGAAATGTTCCACATTTTGTCTTGTTACAACCAAAAACGTAAATGTATTTTATTGGGATTTTATGTGATAGACCAACATAAAGTGGCACATAATTGGTTATGATAAATGGTTTTCAACATTTTTTACAAATAAATATGTGAAAAATGTGGCGTGCATTTGTATTCAGCCCCCTTTACTCTGATACCCCTAACTAAAATCTAGTGAAACCAATTTTCTTCAGAAGTCACCTAATTAGTAAATAGAGTCCACCTGTGTACAATTTAATCTCAGTATAAATACAGCTGTTCTGTGAAACCCTCAGAGGTTTGTTAGAGAACCTTAGTGAAAAAACAGTATCATAAAGGCCGAGGAACACACCGGACAGGTCAGGGATAAAGTTGTGGAGAAGTATAAAGCAGGGTTAGGTTAAAAAAAAAATATCCCAAGCTTTCTCACAGAGCACTGTTCAATCCATCATCCGAAAATGGAAAGAGTATGGCACAACTGCAAACCTACCAAGACATGGCCGTCCACCTAAACTGACAGGCCGGGCAAGGAGAGCAATAATCAGAGAAGCCGCCAGGAGGCCCATGGTTACTCTGGAGGAGCTGCAGAGATCCACAGATCAGTTGGGAGAATCTGTACACAGGACAACTATTAATCGAGCACTCTACAAATCTGGCCTTTATGGAAGAGTGGCAAGAAGAAAGCCATTGTTGAAAGAAAGCCATAAGAAGTCTTGTTTGAAGTTTGCAAGAAGCCATGTGGGGGACACAGCAAACATTTGGAAGAAGGTGCTCTGGTCAGATGAGACCAAAATTGAAATTTTTGGCCTAAAAGCAAAATGCTATGTGTGGCAGAAAACTAACAGTGCACCTCACACTGAACACACCATCCCCACCGTGAAACATGGTGGTGACGGCATCATGTTGCAGTTATGCTTTTCTTTAGCAGGGACAGGGAAGCTGGTCAGAGTTGATGGGAAGATGGATGGAGCCAAATACAGGGTACTCTTAGAAGAAAACCTATTATGAGTCTGCAAAAGACTAGAGACTGGGGCAGAGGTTGACCTTCCAGCAGGACAATGACCCTAAACATACAGCCAGGGCTACAATAGAATGGTTTAGATCAAAGCATATTCATATGTTAGAATGGCACAGTCAAAGTTTAGACCTAAATCCAATTGAGAATCTTTGGCAAGACTTGAAAATTGCTGTTCACAGTCGCTCTCCATCCAGTCTGACAGATTCCACTGAATATATGGCATGGCAGAGCGGGCTGAGCCACATACAGCCATGCTAAATTCAAATAATTACAGGATTCTGTGGAGAGAAGAATCTCCAGATTTTGTAAGGGGTGGTTTTGGCATGGGTCTGCAGGCTGTGACCATGGTTCATGATACATCTTGAATATTGGCTTAACATGAATAATTGTAACATAATCCTGAAGGGTTATCACTTGACAAGTGATGATGACCAGAGGGACAGTATTTACAGTGATATGTTATTAATTCAGCCCTCAAAGCATATCTAAATCCAAAAGCAAAAAATATTATGTTGCAACTGAAGGTGGAAGTTAGAGGGTTGAGACAAACCATTTAACACTGACAGGGGAGCTTACTATGGTCAGCTTTTATCCATTTATATAAACTCTTTATCCTGAAAGGAAAAAAGCTCTTTATGAAACTGCCTAAAAAGTGTTAGCTGTAGTTAGGCTTTAATTTGTTGGTCATTTACCGTATGTAATGTCCATTTAAATCTACCTCTCCATCTAACACCACATTCTCCAGACAGTGTTTCTATCGAAGAGTATTTTTGTTGCCCCTCTGCCCTAAGGCAGGAAGTGTGTTATTAGCCAGATCACTAGGTGAAAATAAAGGAATAATAAGCTTAAAACTAGAAAACGAATACAGCCACAACATCTGAGTATCTATAAGCTGCACTATATTATTATTTTTTTTGGGGGGGGGGGGTAGATACACTTTAACAAACAATTATATCATTGCAAACATATTCCCTTGGGTGGAGCAGATACTGTATGGCTACTATGACCATATTTATCATTAAGTGATATTTTGTATATACAGTATATTTGTACAAGAAACATCAGTACAATTTTTTTTCTCAGGAGCATTGCACTCACTATCATTGGATCATTGGTCGGGCTCCTGCAGACACTTGCTACATCTTTCAGCTCATACCTCTGTATGGACTTTCTGTTTAAAAGCTGTAGGAAGTGTCAATGAACTACAAGAGCACTCACCAGCACTTGCACAGTTTATTGAGAACTACAAGCCTTTTGCTGCAGTGGCAGACTACTTATAGTTCATTCATTCCCAGATTTCTGCCGTTTTCAAAATATGACAGTGAGTGCAGGGAGAGGATCCCCTGCCTCTGTCATGAGGAGGGTGGGCATTTGTGGAGGTTGCTGACCACATTACATGTTACACCCTAAATAAAGGTGTAACATGTAACACATTCAGAAAGGTAAACTTATCCTTTAAAGCATTTTGCTGAATTGAAGAGGCTTCCTGGAATTTCTACTTTCATGTGGCCAGAACAAAGTCATTAAGGACAGATAAATTGTCTTGTGGGGGACAACAAGATCACACCTGACCATTTCAAAAGAAGGGCATGCATCAGCCCTTAAAGTTTTCTATTAACCAAATGCTCTGGCCAGAAGCAGGAAGTCCATAAGGGGCGCAGGGGCCCCTCATAGGTTTCTTTGAGGTTTTTTTCCACATTAATTGGCTTGAAAAAGGTTTATGAGACTAGAGAATCGACTTGTGACACTAGCGAATCAATATTCGCTATTGTCTTCCAGCTTCTCCCCTTGGCCCCTAGGACAGGAGGCGGATTGGGTTGGCTGGGAGGAGAAGCTGAGGAAGCCGCAGAGGGGATGAGTGTGGCGGGACCATGGAGGGTTGAGTGCAGACCTGGAAGGGGGCACCCCCCAAAAAAAAAGTTTAGCACCAGCCACCACTGGGTTTGTTATTTTCCATTGAGTGGGTATAGGAATTATTGCTTCAGATACAGATACCCAATCACTTTGGTTTCTACATATAGTCTCCAAGATCAGATTATTATTCTCTAACATTTATATGGCACTTGCTGCCAATGATAGATCCACCATATCTTTGCTCACAGGAATGTAACCAAATGTCAGCTGACACAAAGGGACTCGTGTACAAAAACTGAAAGAAACAAACTGATGCTCCAGGTTTACACTTTAGCCCACTATAGTCACTTGCTGACAGCTACTGTACATGCAAATCAGGTAACTTCACACCAGCTATTTCCCAACTACTTCTTTATTCATTCATAAAAGCAGTACACAACAGCTAAACTGATCACGCTGACGCGTTTCATGCACACATGTGCTAAATTATATATCTAATCATATGATTAGGCACCTGTGGACATAAAACGCATGAAAGAGTTCTCTATTCATCTCATGTATTGCTTTTATAAAAGGATAAAGGAGGAATTTGGAAATAGCTTGCACGCAGTCATCCTGTGTTTCTGTTATCATGTTAAACATGGATGCAAAAATGACAAAAGCTGATTGGTTGCTATGTGTGAAAAGAACACTTAGCTTTAGAACATTTTTTCATACAAAAAGCCAATAGCTTTAGTAAACCCATCCACCAATATTGACATGCCACTAGGGTCCTAGACTCTCCACCACGATGGAAAAATAAGACAGTGTGTTGGAGGTTGGTTCTTGGTTTTAAATCTTAGCGGAAATGTTTTCTTTATCTCCCAATGTATGGGTACAGAATTCTAATTTACATTCTAGAATACATGAAACGTGTCTCTTGATGCCCCTAAATTTCCTTTTTCTACCTTATCTGTTGCTGCCTTTGGCTACTGCACAAGCTATTGTGCCTCAGAGAGCTAGTTCTCCTATAACAGAGCTTCAGGTGTAGACTTCAGTTATAGAAATTGCAGTAGCACAGGGTAATTAATAGGAATCATCATTCACTTATTTGGCTATAGTAAATGTATGGTTGATTAGTCACTAAAGCTTACTACACTTTGCATATTAACCTTGATATTAATGCTATCAGACTGAATAAGCACATTTTGTTATATCTTGGGGTGTTGTTGCAATTCAGCCTCCCCATGAGCCCCATTATTTTTTAAAGCTTTACTAATCGTTATACATTACGTACAAAAAGAAAGCTGGTAATAACTACGAAAATGAAAAATTAAAGTGTTCTTTGTAAACAATAGACAGCCCTAAGGAAAGAACCAATAGAACTATTGAACCTTTGCTCAAACATTAAGTGGAAGTTTTAAGAGACATTTCAACCTTGGAGATCAATTTAGTGGTAATATTATCTCACAAATACAAATAAAGCCTATCCTAAGGGAGCTGTGATGTTACCAAGAACATAGCCTGACGGAATAGCGATCATATTAGTGAAATGTTACATCGCTGAAGGAAAGCAATAGCTGTGTAAATTAATTGAACCCAAGTGGAACAGTGATGTCTGTTTAAAAAACAACAAATACATATAACAGTATAATACTTCATCTGCTGCTGCCAGAACAGCATCTAGCAAGTAAAGTTAGATACATATTATAAAGGTCTTGAATGGAAAATTGTATGTAACAAATTTAAGTTGCTTCTATGTAATAATGAGTCATGCATGTAACCATGGGACATACACTATACTGTATATTAAACTCTGGTCTTATGGTCTTACAAGCTTCACTTTCATGCTACAGGACAGGCTTCTGTTAGAAATCACAGAGCGCTGTACAGCTTACCTGACAGGGGCCATTCGCCCCCCCCCCCCCCACCACCACCACCACCTAAAAATATCAAAACAATATTTTCACTAAATATACATTAAAACCATTGTTCACGGACAAAAACACAATATAACTTACAAAATTCCTACTAAATCTAACATAATCCTCCATTCCATTGAGTTAATAAAAAAAAGCTTTATGTGTAAAGGTCTTTGGCTCATTCAAATAGGTGCTGTGGCCTGTACAGGTTGAATCATTTCTTTTTAAGTACCTGTAGCTGTGTACAGTGAAAAATTAAATATACTCACCCTGAAAGTGAAACAAGTGGAAAAAAATGAAATAACAGATATAATAATAATTGCAGCTGCTGTACACAAAGTGCTGTACACTTGAATGAATATAATAAAATAATTACAGCGCTTGCAAAAGTGCATAGATCATTCCATTGAAAAAATTTCCAAAAATAACAGTAGAGTTAAAAAACCATCAATCAAATAATCATATTGAAATATTGCCAAATAAAGGTGCTTAAAGGGTAACTCCACTTTTGTGGAGGAAAAAAAAAATCACAAAAGAAAAAATAATATAGCATATACAATTGCGATACAAGTCATATTGTAATTGAACGTTATTAAATTACCTTTGCTTTTCAATCTACATCCGCTGTAATTTTCTATAAATGCAAAGCAATATGGCTACCTGGAGGTTTTCTGTACACAGAGTGTGTACCGATCACTCCCCAGAAACATAACTCCCTGCTTGTGTGATTGGCTCACTGATTTTCCCAGAAGTCTGCCTAAGATACAAGTCATCTCCTGCAACAAAAATGTCATTTTTGGTGAGATATTTCCAATAGGAACACATCTAAAAGGATTCAGGTCCAGCAGCTTTCCTCATTAGTGCCCTGCAGCTGCCACAGCTGACTGATAATTATGAAACTACTACCATTAGACCCACTCAACTAAGAAACACACATGGATTTCTTCAGAATAACAAAAAGGTAGGAATCTGCAACAAAGGTTGTTATAATCCTTGCAATGTACATAGATTACCCAGGGGGAATGTTTTTTTCTCAACAAAAGTATTGTTATACTTTAACCCTCCTGGTAGTAATCCCGAGTGTGGCTCCAGGTTAAATTTCAGTACCATTAGCCACAACCCCGAGCCACACTTGGGCTTGCATTGCAGATTCCTGGGAAAGCATACTTACCTTGTCACCAGAATCCTGCAATGTCCCCCCGCTATGTCCCCCACCGGATCCTCCGCCCAATGCTCTGTGTTCCGGGCTCCATTCCCTACGAGCGCCACAATACATGACGAATTTACAGCTGCGCCGGCAAATTCAAAAAGTACATAATACATAACACATACAGTACACTGTAATCCTACAGATTAAATTACTGTATCATATCGTTTCACCTCCCTTTTGTCCCTAATGCTTTGTCCAGTGCTCTGCATGCACTTTTAGATTATATATACTGTTCTTTCTGCCTGGAAACTTCCGAATGTCCATGGCATCCAAAAAGTGTCCCTTTACGTCAAAAGTGGTTTTAGACCAGCTAGAAAACAGCAATAGTATATTACAACACTTGCAGAATTGAGCGATAGTGAATCGTGCGGAATTTTATTATTATTATATTATTATTTTTTATAATTATTTATAGTTATTTATTATATTATAATTTATGATTTTGTGTTTCAAACTTTATCATAGCTGGGATGTCTACTAGACTCTTGTTTGGACAGATTTAAGTGTGTTATTACTAAGAATTACAGGCCTACAATATAAAACGCCAAATTTCTATGCAAAACAATGTACCGCTTTGAGATTCAAAAATCTAACATAATCATACCGCCAGGGAGGCTACGTGCTTCAATCCTCATAAAGTGTAGTAGTGCTCCAAACTTCCAGTCTTTGATGTGGCACATCACAGAGTGGAAGTTTGGAGCACTGCTTGGTACCGATCCCTCACTGTGTTCAGTCAGGAAATGAAGAGACATATTTATGACATATTTACTGCCCTACCCCCCACCCCCATCCTGAAATTATCCCCTGTGCCCCGCAGCAGCTGGCGGGAGGGAGAGGAGGGGAAGTTGGCAGTGCTGCAGAGGAAAGGGGCACACAGGGGTAAATACTACAGCCCCAAACAAACACACCAGTGTATTTCGACAATGCAAGTCGTAATCTTTTTCAGGGGACTGTGTTGTCTCCAATAAATAGAAGACAACATTGGAACCAGAGACTTTTCAGGAGATTTTTGTGTATCCAGACCCACCCTAGACCATCCATGTGGCAGGGCCCGATGTGACTGGCTTGCAAGAAACCATGCTGGCAGCACCCAAGGAGAAATGGAAAAGGGTCACCTTAAATGGTTAAATCATTTATGATGGCCCATGTAATACCAAGAATGGTGAGCAAGTCAATTTTACAGTGTTTGGTTACTTAGTGTAAACAGAAGGACTAAGCTGACCCACGGGGGGCCAGATGCACCCAATTGACCACCAATCTGCACCTAAAGCATGTCTGTGTGCATCTGCCTGTGATTTAACCATTTAAGGTGACCCTTTTCCATTTTTCCCTGGGTGCTGCCAGCATGGCTTCTTGCAAGCCAGTCACATCAGGCCCCGCAACATGGATGGTCAGAATGACCTAGGGTGGGTCTGGATCCACAAAAATCTTCTGAAAAGTCTCTAGCTCCAAGGTTGTCTTCTATTTATTGTAGACAACACAGTCTCCCTGAAGAAGATTATGACTCGCATTGTTGAAACATGTTGGGGCTTTTGTTTGGGGCAAAAGTACTTACCGTTACATATTTGCCTTGAGTATACCTGCCCATTTTGCATGCTAATATGATTGATGGATCATGATGTGAAATTTTTCAACCAGAGCTCATATTTTACAGTTCTGTTGATTTTTTTTAATTCTTTGTACAATAAAATACTTTTTTTATATATTCAATGTGTTTGATATTTTGCCTGCTGCAATTTAAAACCCCAGGGGAATTTCCTGATTTTCTTCTGTAACTTACAAATTGGGGTGTGCAGCCTCTCTATCTCCATGTGTTTTTCCAAATTTCAGGGGCACACAGGGGGGCCTGGGCAGCAGGGGGAAATGGATTCTGGAGAGATGGACAAGGTGGGTGATCGGTGCGGATGCAATTACCGGAACCAATCCCATCCTTCTGCTGTCAGCTGCCCGGGCCCCCTTGTTAAACTGATGAGGCCCAGACCCTATACAGAAGGGCTGGCTGTACCCCCTTATCAACAGCCCTACTACAAGGAGCACTTTCAGAGCCACTGTCTTTCTTGGTATTAAACCACCTCCCACTCACCATATTGTCAACTGATGGGCAAGAGGTGGCCCTCCTGTTCTGGGACAACGTCATCTGACTTCATATGACACTCTTGCTGTGCTCACGCGCCTGCGGGGGTGCACAGCGTGGCAATCGGTGGTGCGCTCTGTTCCTGGGACACGCTGCATCACCGATTTCGGTAAAGAGCCAATGACGAGGGTCCTTACCCATGTGATCAGCTGTGTCCAATCACAGCTGATCACATATAAACAAAGAAATGCCAGTTATTGGCATTCCTCTCCTCACACTGACAGAGTGTGAGGGGAGCTGATCAGCTGCATTTCCTCACAGGGGAGATCTGCACTGATAATCAGGGCACAAGTTACCAGTCAGTGCTGCTTTTTAGGGCCCATCAGTGCCTGCTCATCAGTGCTGCCCATCAGTGCCCATAAGTGCCACCTATCAGTGCCCATCAGTGTCACCTATCAGTGCCCATCAGTGTCACCTATCAGTGCCCATCACTGCCACCTATCAGTGCTCATCAGTGCTGCATATCAGTGCCGCCTATCAGTGTCTATCAGTGCTGCATATTAGTGCCTCTTCATCAGTGCCCCCCATCAGTGCCCATCAGTGCAGCCTGTAATTGCCCATCAGTGCAGCCTCATCAGAGCACATTAGTGAAGGAGAAAAATTACTTATTTACAAACTTTTATAACAGAAGCTAAGAAAAAAAATTTTTTTCAAAATGTTTGTTCTTTTTTCTGTTTTTTTTAGCAAAAAATAAAAAACCCAGTGGTAATTAAATGCCACTAAAAAAAATGCCTGATTATCAGTGCAGCCCCAACAGTGCCCAGCAGTGATGCCAATCAGTGCCCAGTAGTGATGCCAGTCAGTGCCTGACAGTGATGCCAATCAGTGTCCATCAGTGATGCCAGTCAGTGCTGCTTTTCAGGGCCCATCAGTGCCACATAGTGCCTGCTCATCAGTGCTGCCCATCAGTGCCGCCTATTAGTGCCCATAAGTGCCACCTATCAGTGTCCATCAGTGTCACCTATCAGTGCCCATCAGTGCCACCTATCAGTGCTCATCAGTGCTGCATATCAGTGCCGCCTATCAGTGTCTATCAGTGCTGCATATTAGTGCCTTCTCATCAGTGCCACCTCATCAGTGCCACCTCATCAGTGCCCATCAGTGCAGCCTGTAATTGCCAATCAGTACAGCCTCATCAAAGCACATTAGTGAAGGAGAAAAATTACTTATTTACAAATTTTTATAACAGAAACTAAGAAAAAATGTTTTTTTCAAAATGTTTGTTCTTTTTTCTGTTTTTTTTTTAGCAAAAAATAAAAAACCCAGTGGTAATTAAATACCACCAAAAGAAAGTTATATCTCTCTTAAAAAAAAAAAAAACAAGATAAAACTTTTGTTTGGGTACAGCGCTGCGTGGCCACGCAATTGTCATTCAAAGTGCGATAGTGCTGAAAGCTGAAAAATGGCCTGGGCAGGAAGGGGGTAAAAGTGCCCAGTAGGCAAGAAGTTAAAAAAGGAAAGCAACCTATGCTAATGCAGTATAAAGCGCTCCTGCTGCTATGTTTCCCTTTTTTAACATGCAGCCAGTGACATATGCTATGATATGCAGTAACATTGCTAAAACATATGCATATAGACAAAGGGACAAATTCAGGCATTGCAATTCCAACCTCTTGTATTGTGCATATGGAAGATATTTGCCACTATAGCAGTAGAGTAGGACAAATGTAAGAGATGTACATTTGAGATTCTGTGATCATTAATTTTGTCTGAAGTTTTGCTTTAAATAATAATGCATATTATCGAGTAAATGTTACAGAGCTAACAGGGGTGTTTATATTTATTTACATTTTTATTTATTTTATCTGAGCTAGGTGGATAGTTCTAGATTTTACAGCTTTTACCATTTTTTCCCCTTATGTTAATAAGCACACGTTTTTTTTCTACATCATTAGTAGAAATATAGCCATCACATTTAAGCTTTTATAACCACTTCTTGGCTGCTGGCAGCAGCCCTTTAAGTGCGCTTTAATGCCAGAAGGGGGAGCTGCTTCTCATTCACGTGACAGCTGTGACTGACTCTCATGGGTACATGATCAGGAGCCTGTCCTGCTGGTTCCTGATCAAAAGTTGTGACAGAAAACTGCCAGAGACAGCTTAGTCAGTGGTCTGGGAGCACACAGCAAGCCTGCACTTAGCATACAACCTTAAACCACTATGGACACATAGCATGTGCAGCAGCTGGGCATTAAAGCACACTTTTTCCTGCCCCCACAAATGTATTACACGGCCAAGAAGAGATTAAGCTTATGTAGTGCTACCCCGTAAGGAGCCACTGAGTTTTGGGTCCCCCTATAGTCTGCACAGCCAGGCAACATACATTTTCCAACTTGCATCTAGACACAAGAAACAGTCCATGGGCTAGGTTTGTAGGATTTACTAGGGATTTCAACTTGGATAGAGTAAAAGGGGATGTGGGATTCCCAACCTCACTCTAAGAACAACAAAATGAGGATAACTTCCTTCTCTGGCACACTGTGACAACAGATCCTTAACTGTATTCCCTCTGGAACAGCAACAGTCTTTAGCAAAGTAACCCCTCATAGGAGTTTGGTGTCCCCCTGTGTGGATTTTCAGCAAAGTCACAACTTTTAGTAGCTCTAGGTCTCCTTAATGAAAAATACTAACCCATCTGGTTTAAGGTATCTGATCCCAAGGCAAGGGATTGGGCAAGCAATAAACTGTCCCCTGAAGACTCGCCAAGAACTTGCAGGGGCTTGTTCAGCCACCCTGCCAGGCCTCCTGCCTGGGGATTCCCATAAATATGCAGATCAGCACCTCCTGGCATCCACCCACTAGCTTCTAGAAACTTCTCCAAGCTTCTAGAATGGGGGGGTACCAGAGGCCTGACCTGAAGAGCCCTCCAGCCTGACCTAAAGTAAACCCTCTGACTCACACCCAGGCTTCTAACAAGCCTCTATCTACACTACACAACTATGTACACAAGAGGGTGCTACACTTATTTACACAGTTTATACCGGACCAGAAAGTGAGAGCGCAGTGTCCCTATTCTTGCTGTCAAATGATACAAGGCAGCTAGTAATACTAAACAAGGCTCCCCAGAGGTCTGCAGCTCCCTTGTTTAGCAGAACTAAATCCTCTGATCCTTTCCAGCTATGGAAGATGCCATCTTAGCCTGTTTAATCTGTAACTTCCATGGTGTTTAGAGCCGCCCATGGCTCATTTGTTAAAGAGCTTTGACAAAGGAGCCATTGGTGACTCTAAAACATGTCAGCCACGCCATCTTCCTGCCTTCAGCGCTGACATCACCTCCGGTCGCCAGTGTTCGGCATCCCGCAACCACAGGAGTCACTGGGCTTCCTGAAACACTGTGCATCATCTGGCTGTCCTTTTTTCCCCATCAAGTAGTGGATGCTCTGGACTACACAGATCCTTTTCTGTACTGTAATCCTCCCGACCCCTGGTGGGTCTGACAAGCCTTAAGTTGCCATTTGTCAAATAAATTTGTTCATCATGTTTAATGCTACACTTAGAGTGGTACTCTGTGTTTGTTTTTACCTTAAGCATCCCACTGCAGGACCTGCTGAAGAAGGTCAGGGAGTTAGGGCAACTACAGATATTCCTCCCATGGTCTGTACCACATTGCCTGGGACTTCAGCCCTGCAAAGGGCTCTGAGGTGTGTGGCTCCCATGCCCAATCTACTTAGGCCCCTCTCCAACTGGCATTTATATGGGCACTTACTACACCCATGACATCACTAAGGAGGGACTTTTCTAAAAGGGGGCTAACACCTAATTAAAACTTTCCCTTTACCATACTAGACTGGGAACAGAGCCACATAGTGGCATGCAAGCCAACTGCACCTGCCAACATGTGGCTATCCAGAGGATTGCCACAGGACCAGGAAGAAGTACAGGGTAGGTGGCAGCCTCAGCGGACAGACCTGGATCTGTCAGTGCTGAAGGAAAACATATTGAGAGGTAAATGCATACTTGCACATTATAACAAAAGCTCCATTGCACAGTGGAATTTAGTCCAGCTTAAATCATTAGTGAGGAACATCATCAAAGATCTTGCATCCAATAATTCATAAACATTGGTTATCACTAGCTGGCATGACTTTTGATGTGCACTTTGAAAATATCTGCTTAGTCAGTCCAACAAATGTTATAGGCAGTGGAGGAGGTGTTTATGCAATCTTTAAAATAAGTCCAAATCCAAATTTTCTGAATTTTCCCTTTTATTTTCACCTTGTGATTCTGCAAATAGCACACTTCCTGATTATTTGTGTCTACACTCATTTCTCTATTGTATCTAACGAGGGAGCTATAAATGTTCACACAGGCTGGACATCAGACAAGTCTGCCTTTGTTTATCTCCATTACCTGGTGGATAGATAAGACTAGTAGTTCACATAAAAAAATAGGGATGTTTGTTGTTTCTTTTCAGCTCACAGGAAGTGAAGTATTCTCCGTACTTGCTAAAAATGTTCTTTATTTCAATGAAAAGTAAAAATAAATGCAGCCACTGCATATAAAGACTGAAAGGCTGCACTATATGACATATTTGTTTTTAGCTTAGTCTCCTTTATTATTATTTTTTTTCGTTTGTTTGTTTGTTTGTTTTTAGCTTTAATCTCTTATACAATGGTATGTTTATTACTAGAGCACAGGTATGCATCAGTTATAGATTTGTAAAAATGTATAATAAAATACTTTTATACAACATAGCGCAAAAACAGGAATTTGCTCCTTAAGCTTAGAAAGGAGTACACAGTATGCTCAAGAAAATGTCATGTGCAACCCAATTCTCATACTCTTTTTCACGCTGTCATACACATTGCTATTTTCATTATGTTTTCTTTCAGGGAACACAACAGGTGCTGTATTCTGTTGACACTAACATTTTTCTTATGATCAAATGTGATTTAAATTCTGTTCAAGGATGTATCAGGTGGAACTGACGGCTTCTAAAATTACAGCTCTGTGGGGAATGACAAGTACTATATTCCTGACCATCATACACAATCATGAAGGCAACAGTACACCACAGGGGTGAGTTCTGAAACCTGAAACAAAGAAAAAAAGGCTCATTGTCTATACAGGTGTTAGCTTCTATTCTTAATCTTACTCTTGAAAAAAAAGGCTTATAAAATAAAGCAGTTCAAATAGCAAGAATAGCATGATGAGTACAGTTTCCCAGGACAACTGATCACTCACGATGGTAAAAGATTAGTTAGGTGCAGACTTGGAATGGCAATTTACCAACAAAGAAAAAGTTGGCCATGCTAGTATAAACTTCTGTTGCCTTCCAATTGTAATGAAAAAGTATTAGTTTTATATAACATGTGCAAAGGTTCCCCAATTCTTTCCTGAACCTTCTAGAGTTCCAATTAAAGGACTTTTATCAATAGATTGCCAGTTAACAGTCTTAACAAAATATTATCCCACATAAGATAGGTCATGTTTGCATGCCAGGACTGCTTTTATTCCTTGGCCAGATGATGGCAAACGGTTGTTTTAGGTTATTGTCCTTTGCACATTGCAGTTGGCCTTGCAAAGTAAGCACAGTCTAATTTGAATAGTTGGTTTGTTCTACTTTTCATAAATCATTTGTGTGCTTTTGGAAGATATAATGCATGAGTCCATCAAAAGGAGAAGAGTCTGCTTTTAATGTAGGATAAGCAACCTTTAACACTTCAGTAGATGCTGAATCAAATGTCCTGTGGTGTTTTGTCATTCTTTGATATAATGCAGAAATAGCTGAAGTGTAGAAAGTTGTTCATCCTTGGTGAAGACGAAGAGAAAGCTAAACGAAATGTGACTTTATTTTTCAATAGGTTTTGCCGTCGGAAGTTTTTGCGGCTTAATAACTAATGCTATGATCAAATATGTGGGCGTTTTGTGTACTTTAGGGTTCTAAGACTGACCTCAGAGTTAGGATTTTGTCATATCAGCTCTGTGGTAGTCTCTAGCAAGAGAGGAAAATCAATGTT
This sequence comes from Lithobates clamitans, assembly GCA_037952925.1. Taxonomy (NCBI): domain Eukaryota; kingdom Metazoa; phylum Chordata; class Amphibia; order Anura; family Ranidae; genus Lithobates; species Lithobates clamitans. The sequence continues at coordinate 8,698,446 of JBBGZY010000160.1, read as the reverse complement.
AAACACTAAGACAAGATTTACGACCAACTAGCTTTGCTGCCTATCAGGCCATGTGAAAATACTCTAGGCAGCTCTTACATTACATTTCCTTCTCCCCAGATAATGCCACTTTTATCAGAAATAAATGATCCCCCATAGATGCAACTCTCATAAAGCCTCTCTACAAACCATTAGTGAAGCTCCCCAGGAAACGTGTTCCCTTTTGCCTGTATCACTATCTCCAGCTGCCTGAATAAAATATTGCAGTGCAGTAGGATACAAACTGCTCTGAAACTGTTTCATGAAGATCGAATATACTTTATTAGAAATGTTTAAATTGCTGTGGATTACTGCATATAAGATATTACTATACAACTCAGCAACCTTTTCGTTGTTATTCATAACTGAATGTCAGGTACATAGCTGCCAAATATCCACAATTTCCATAGACATTTCAAGGCCTTGATGCTTCCCCCTGGAAATTCTTGCTCATTGGCACATCTAGTTTTTAGTATTGACTAAATTGAATCATAAATTCATGTTTTACTGCACATTTACATTTTATTATATATTTATGTCACGTGCTTTTACAGCACACCTCTGTGGCTGTTTAAAAAAAAACGCACTCTTGTTTATTCTCAACTGTCCTCCACCCGTTCCTTCAATCTTTTCTCTCTGGCAGGGCTACAGCTTCTGTATCCAATACTTGCTGGGTGTCGGCATGTCCCACTGTGCACTGTCAATCTATCCATCCTCTACATCAAGGAGTCCTGCGGGAGCGCATGGGAACGGCGTTCCTGTACTTTATTCACAGCAGGAACACCATTCCCATTAGCAGCCGCTTCCTGCAGGCGATCTGTAGAAAGCAGTGTGGGTGTGTGGGAAGGGCAGGGCAGGGCATCCATGCCAAAGGGGGTAAGTCTGCCTGGGTGCCACAAATTGGGGGGGCATCATCGTGGCACAGCTATCCTCCCCTCCCTCGGTCCTCCTCCTCCAGCGGCCGCTGTAACAAGGTCCCGCCTCTTAGAGTCCAGTGATAGGCATAACAATGCCGGTGTGTATTATAGGAGGCGGGACCTTGTTACGCTGGAGGAGGACCGAGGCAGGGGAGGATGGGTGCACTGGAATGATGCCCTCCCAATGTGTGGCAATCGGGGAGGACTGACCCCTGTTGGCACTGGTAAGGCTGTGTGGAAGTATGTATGAAAAATAATGAAAATAGGTTTAGAATAAAACAGTTATATATAGAGATGGGGTCCTTAAAAAGCATGTAGCTCCTAGGTTTCCGATGCATTTCGTGTATTACAACACTTCTTCAGGGGCGGATGTTAAGGAATATCTGCAAAAGACATAGTGTAAGTATATCTAGTTTTAAAAACGAAATTTTATAACAAGAAACAGGGTTCCTGATCCTAAATACTTACATACAACTAAAGGCAAAAAATATATATATGCAGCTGTGGAAGGTGGGGACTGACAGGGCTTGAAAATTTGACTGTCCCGGGACCTGAGGTATCAGGCTGCATTGCTGGGGACACTGGTAAGGCTGCATTGCTGGGGACACTGATCAGGCTGCATTGCTGGGGATCCTAATCATGCTGCATTGCTGGGGACATTGGTAAGGTTGCATTGCTGGGGACAGGGCAGACACTCAGCACGGGACCCTAAAGCTGGTGCAGATCACAAGTGTAACCATGTCCACTACAGTGAATTTCAGCTTCTAGAGGAATTCAGTAATGGTATATGCATAGTTATGCTGGTCCAAGCAGGACCAATATAACTAGGTAAAAAAGCCATACCTGGAATTCTTATTTAAAGTGGTTGTAAAGGCCACCCCTAAACACTTACCTAAGCACTATCTCAATTCAGTGGTGTGCCCAAGAGTAGCAGCACTGCCCTCGCTCTCTCTCTTCCCTCACAGGACTCAGAAGCAGCAGTGGAAGCCATTTGCTCCAGCTTCTGTCAATCAAATCAAATGAAGAGGGAGTTGGGGGATGGGTGAGGCAGAGCCAAGCTATGTGTGTTTATAGACATACACAGCCTGACTTGGAAGCGAGCCCACAACATATGCCTTGGCGCTTCCTTTTCTATGTCCACCCCATAGCAAACCGTTTGCTATGGGGCAGGCGGTGTCGTGGAAATTCCACTATACACTGTGCGTAATCCATGTCTCTTGTGCTAATAGAGCGCCCTTTCAGCTTCTTGGTATAATGCCGCTTAGTAAACCCCTGTTTCCCATATAAGTGAACAGACATGACCACCATCCTTACATCCTTAGCTCCACAGCTCAACTGTCCCTCTCGAGCCTGTGTTCTGTTTATTTAGAGTACTTAACAATAGAGCTTGATGGTTTCACAATCAGCCAATCAAGCACAGGCATTCCTTTAAACAGGAGGAGTTTTACAAATCTCAACCAATGAATAATGACTAGGGGAGTCTATGGGCGTGTCTGAACAGGGGCATTGTGTATGATTTCTCACCCCCTACACCTGTAAGCCATCATCTTCAGCTAGACAAAGGAAGCCGCATGAATGGCCTTGAAATCATGGACATTGTGCCCGACTATAACAATTCAAAGACTGCCGTTTTCACCGTTGGCGTGAATCCTTATTCTGCATTGTTCAGAGAACAATGCATACATGGATTATTCTACCATTCCTGAGGATGGGATATTATCTGCAGGAACATGCCATAGCCTCCCTACATATTGATCAGACCCAGGAGTGACACAAACGCACATCCCCATAACTGATAATGTCTTTGCAGAGTGAACACATCACCCCCAGACGATCATCTGTGCATTGCAAAGGGGCCCTTTGCTGATTGACATATCCCCACTCCGCAAACACTTCTCTGCATCCTCAAGAAGCTTTCCACTACCGAAACGGGTCTCAACCAGCATCAGTCTGCCCCAGTCCGCGCTTTAGAGTGGGCTGCAGGAGAACTAACACTGGGATACACTGTGACAATACATATTAAATACATCTTAATAAAATTTCCACAACAGTGGAGAAGAGGAGGAGCCAAGATTGCCAGTAGGGGACCTCGGGAGAGGAGGTTTGGGGCCACTCTGTGCAAAACCATTGCACAGAGTAGGTACGTAAGTAAAACATGTTTATGCCTTTAATAAAGCTTTAAGGATTAATTGTACAGTCTATTTACTTGATATCATGTGCCCATTAGATGTGTCTTCTGTTAAAGAGATGGACTCTGAATTCACACTATCAACATGTGCATGATTAGGATAACATTACAACATATTTATCCTTATCTCTTGGGTGACTGTGCCATATACGAGGCTCAAGCCGAAATGGGTGCCATGAATATTTTTTTTATATATATCTTTTTTGCTTTTTTGATTGCTAACAACATCTCATTCTACTAACTCAAATTATATATGAATGTATTGCACTTTATCTGTGTCATTTCATAGACCAGTGTTTCTCAACTCCAGTCCTCAAGGCGCCCCAACAGGTCATGTTTTCAGGCTCTCCATTATTTTGCACAGGTGATTTGATCAGTTTCACTGCCTTAGTAATTACCACAGCCGTTTCATCTGAGGGAAATCCTGAAAACATGACCTGTTGGGCCGCCTTGAGGACTGGAGTTGAGGAACACTGTCATAGACTTTATTGTCTTTGGCTTTGGTTTTACCACACCTTGATTTATGCAGGGCATATGGCTAATGGTACCAATTTTATTTTTTAATTGTTTTTTAATGTCTTGGGGGGAACAGGAAATTTTTCACAGGACAGTCCACTAAATAAAGCTACTTGGTGATACTTTTAAAGGATAAGTTTACCTTTGGGAAAATGTTATATGTCCTATCCATTTTTAGGGTGGAACATGTAACATGTTTGCAATGCTGCAGCCTCTACTCGATCCCTGCATCCCCTGTGGCAGCAGTACTGGGAGAAGTTCCCCATACTTGCTGTCACTTTTTTGAAAACAGCGTGCCCGTGCGGGACTCGGCCCACACAGTCGCGCCATTCATTCACACAGCTCTGTGTGTGAATGAACAACAAAGGGCCAAAAAAAACAAATACTGACTTTAGGTCAGCCACTCCAGGTTGTATTCCTGTTACTGTAAAGCCATTTAAAGCACTGAAATATTCCAATCTGCATGTGAGGGCTTCCCTCAGCTGCTGCAAGTACCTGTGTTTACTTCAACTGTACAACTTCACTGTGTGAGGCAGCCAATCAGTGACTATCCCAGCAGCAAGTGAGCGGAAAAGGAAGTGAAGACAGTGGAGGTACCCAGAGGGCACAGTGAGTGACTGACAGGTATTTCATCACTCTAGGGTGACGTTCTAAACAAAGGGCCAGTTTACTGACCTTTAGACCTTAGAGGGGCCAGGTTGTTGCCCGTGGGAGTAGAAAATTGTTATCAGTGAAAAGAATAATGCCCCATTGATGGTGTCAGTGAGAAGAACAATGTCTCATCTTTGGTGTCAATGGAGGAATCGTGCCTCATCATTCGTGTCAGTGGAGGTATAGTTCCTCATCATTGCTGTCAGTGAGACGATTCATACCTCATATCAGCGGGACAAATAGTGTCCCAAGGACCAGATAAAGGTAAGCAAAGGACCACAGTTTGGAGACAATAGCTCTAGGGGATCTTTTTAAAAAAAAAAAAACTTTTGAATGTCTCACTATTCATGCAAACCTAACAAATAATACTTTTTTTTATTCTTTTCTATACTTTATTCCACCCTAAATAACCTTAAGAACATTCAACCAGGAGAGTAAACATTCACCAGTAGAGAAAATATCCTAAAGCTATAGGCTAAGAACATTCAAATAGCAGGGGAAAAAAATATGAGGGAGACCTCTGCACTGTGTAGAGTCTATGGAGAATCCTGTGCGAATAGATGAACTAATAGGTGTTCGGACGAGCAATTCTGCAGATGCAGTGTGAAATGAAACATTTTGCAGTGGTAGTATTACGGTATTCTTAAGTGGAGGAAACACAAAAAAAGGCATACAGTCCCCCAAATACCATACCAAGTGATCTCTGAATGGTGCCTGTTCTATGCAGGCAACCTCCTGTGTTCACTGTTAGGACCCAGGTCTGAACCTGTAACCTCTGCTGTGTCTGGCAGTGATGGGCCCATAAAAAGGGAATGGGGCCCTGGGTACTGCCTTGGGGGACATATATCAATGCAATTTTTTTTTTTATCTAATTTTGACAGGAGCAGTGATGTTAATGATGCCTAAAGTGAAACAATAAAAATAAAAAATTCCTTTAAATATAGAGCCTGGGGGGTCCTCTTAGTCTGCCTGTAAAGTGGCGCACTTGTACTGTGCCTTTAAGAGCCATAGCAGGCATGCGCCCGCTGCACGACGGGGGACCCGATGCGAGTGGCCGGTGGGCACGATCCCTGCCGAACACCTGCGATTGCGGGCACGAGAGCAGGAATGGGGATTTGTGTGTGTAAACACACATGTCCCTGTCCTGTCAGGGGAGGAAAAACAGATTGTCTGTTCCTACTAAGTAGGAACAACGATACATCTCCTCCCGCAGTCAGTCCATTCCCCTCACAGTTAGAACACACCTAGGGAACACACATTTAACCCCTCTATCGCCCCCTAGTGTAAATCCCTTCCCTGCCAGTGACATTTATACAGTAATCAGTGGCTATTTTTAGCTCTGATCACTGTATAAATGTCAATGGTCCCAAAAAAGTGTCAAAAGTGTCCGATCTGTCTGCTGCAATGTCGCAGTCCCGATAAAAATCAGTGATCACCGCCATTACTAGTACGAAAAAAATTATAATAATAAAAACGCCATAAATCTATTCCCTATTTTGTAGATACTATAATTTTTGCACAAAACACTCAATATACGCTTATTGCGATTTTTTTTAACCAAAAATATGTAGAAGAATTCATTTTGGCCTAAACTGATAAAGAAATTCGTTTGTTTTTGGGTTTTTTTAGCAAAAAGTAAAAAATATTGTGTTTTTTTTAAATTGTCACTCTTCTTTTGTTTTTAGCGCAAAAAATAAAAACCACAGAGATGATCAAATACCACCAAAAGAAAGCTCTATTTGTGGGGAAAAAAGGACATACATTTTGTTTAGGTACAACGTCGCATGATCGCGCAGTTGTCAGTTAAAATAATGCAGTGCCGTATTGCAAAAAATGGCCTGGTTAGGAAGGGGGTAAATTCTACTGAGGCTGAAGTGGTTAAAAAAACCGTATGGAGGTCCCCTCCAATCAATACCAGGTTCTTTGGGTCTGGTATGGATTTTAAGGGGCTCCTCATGCCGAAATTTTACAAAAACGGTGTGGGGCCTCCCCAAAATCCATACCAGAACCTTATCTGAGAATGCAGCCTAGCAGGCCATGAAAGGGGGGATGGGAGCGCCACATGCCCTTAACATGGGGGGGTGCTTTGGGGCAGGGGGACAGGGGCCTCTTCCCCACAACCCTGGGCTGTGGATGTGGTTGTGGGGGTCTCATTAGGGGGATTTTCAGGATCTGGAGGGACCCCAGATCTTGCTCCCCCCCATGTGAATTAGTACTAATTCACCAAAAAAGTGTCAAAGAGAAATAAAAACAAAAATTTTTTTTTAATAAAGAAATTGTCCGCCGATGTAGATCACAAAGCCCACCGACACTGCCAGACCCAAAAAAAGAAAAAAAAAGGTCCACTTGCGACGAAGGCTAAACTGCCGACTGCAGGCTCCGGTGCATGCTGGGTTGGTGATGTCACAAGGGGCCGGTGCCACGAGGTGATGTCGCCAGGTGACCCCACCCCTTACCCATATAGAAACTATCAAACGGCGGAGGATACAGTCAGCAGTTAGCCTTCATCGTGGGCGGACCTATTTTTTTCTTTTTTTTGGGTCCAGCGGTGGTGGCAGACGTCATGATTGACAATGGATCTACATCGCAGGACATTGTTTTTTTATTTTTATTAAAGGAATTGTCAAAAACTGTCTGTGTTTTTATTTCTTTTTGACACTTTTTTTGATGAATGGGTACAATGTATCCCATACTCATTCACATGGGGGGGCGGGATCTGGAGGCCTCCAAAGGGGCCTCCAGATTTCGATAATGCATAGTGCATTGTGGGGCACTCAGGGGGCAAACATCCCACTGAGCGCCCCGCAAATTTGGGTGTTCTTTGAACAGTCATACAGGCGATATTCAGACTGAACTGTTCGCCCAACTCTGCTTCTGACATCTGTATCTTCGCTACCACTCGTTACCAACCTTTGGCTTGTTCCTTATCTACCCTTTTGCTTCATCCCAACCTGCAACCACTTGCTACTGAACTTTTGCTTGTTTACTGACTATGATTCTTCTTGATTGCTACCTGCTCAATCTGCTACAGGACCCTGGTTTGCTCACCTTCTGGTGGGGTGATTCTCAGGACCGTGACCTGGTACTATCACGCAGCAAAACACATGTCCACCATCAGGAGCTCTGGTGAATACCGGTTAGTACTTAAACCAACACCTCAGGTGAGCCCACATCATCTGCGAGGCTGACCTGCTTGTATACCTATCCTGCTGGTCGGTGGGAGTCTCTCTATTGCTATAGCTACTGGTCTCTCACCCCTGACTATGACATTTACAATGCAGTAGGCCAGCTGCATGCCATGGGACCCAAAAGCTAGTTGAGATCACTGTATTAGTGGTGCCTAATACAGTGACTTCCAACTTCCAGGGGGATCCCACAAGTATAGTATATGCATAGTTACATTGGTCCAAAGCTGGTCCAACTGCAAGTGTAACATAAATATAATAGGTCTTATACAGTCAGAAAAGTCTTCACATCTGTAGAGGGCCTTATTTCCTACACACATTTCCCAGACTTTAATGGGTCCAACACTTTGAGCTGGAATAGCAACAGGAACTATAATGCCACGTACACACGGTCGGACTTTACGGCAGACTTTGTCCGGCGGACTTTTCAACGGACTTTATGACGGACTTTCCGAATGAACGGACTTGCCTACACAATCCACCAAAGTCCGTCGAATTCGTACGTGATGACGTATGACCGGACTAAAACAAGGAAGTTTATAGCCAGTAGCCAATAGCTGTCCTAGCGTGGCTTTTTGTCTGTCGAACTAGCATACAGACGAGTGGACTTTTCGACCGTTTTCCAGTTCGACAGATAGATTTAAAACATGTTTCAAATCTAAGTCCGTCCAACTTTTGAGAAAACAAAGTCCGCTGGAGCCCACACACATTCGAATTGTCCGACGAAATCCCATCCGCCGGGCAAAGTCTGCCGTAAAGTCCGCTCGTGTGTACGCGGCATAAGTGCCTCCAACAGGCCTGTAGACATATAGAGCATATACAAAGAGGTGACTCATGTTATATATTTTTTTCACACACTATCCATTCAAATATGAGTAGAGATTTTATTCAGGGCAGTGTAGAATTTGTTTTTACAGAATTATTAAAGGCCTTTGAAAAAAAAAAAAACATTTTAATTGGGTGGAAGCTAGCAAACTGAATCGCCCACCAATATACTTATTGATGACACCAGGGGTGAGATCTCTGTGCCATAATGATCTATGTATCTATTATTTAAAAAAAAAAAGAAGAAGATGCTGTATATGGTAATGAAAATATTTTAAAATATGTTGTTCAACAAACTTCTACCAAGAGACAGAATAGAGTAAGAGAAAAATGATTTCTTCATTGTTGGCTCTGTGACTCTTCATATAAATAAGGGAGTGAGTTTGCATTGTCCAGTTAAATTAATTATCTCGATTATGCAGTCATTGGGATGTTCAGAAAACAACACTATATCATTTGTCTGGCATAGTCCTAGAGAAATTGAGGTCATCATATCTTGATTATTATTAATAATAGCTTTAAATGATGCACAATGGCTGGAGTGATAAAGGTCAGAGCAGTGAATTAACTACTGTACTATTACATCCCTGCATGGTTACAGGAAATTCCTGAAAGTATATCATAGAAGAGAAAGATGTGCATTTACACTGCTAGCCCATTTCGTGCAGGTCAAGCACTCAACTTTAATCCCCAAAGCATTTACCTGCGATGCTTGTTGAGTGCAATAAGTATTTCAAGAATAAGTGAAGCTATTGACGTCACTATCTTCAAAGAACTGAGAACAATTCTCCTCAAGTATACCTGACATGTATTTGTAATAGGCTAACATTAACAGTAAAGCTTGAATAAACAATACAGTTTAACATGGTATTCATACATTAGCTGAAGATATATTTTGACAATAAATTAATGGGACATACTGTATCTCTCTTACAAGTTTCTACTAATGTTCACTATATTTTGACAGAAAAGAAAATTGTTCAGCAAAATGTATTTTGTAGGGGGGCATGTCCTAGCCATTGAGCCGCATGGCAGCCTGAGAAGGAAGCTTTGATGAACCCCAGCCTCTCCCAGCAACCCCGAGCAATGCCATCCAACCAAGCACCTACTGCTACCTTGGGTAATGTTAACAAAGAAACAAAGAGGGACCTCACAGGGGAAAATCTGCGTCCGAGCAGAAGATCCAAGATGGCGCCAACACACAGAACTCGGCAGCCCCAGTTGAGTGACTGTACGTTCCCACAAACACAGACACACAGGAGGACCCAGAGCTCTCTGAGGACATCATAGACCTCCAGTCACCTCAGAAACATCCCCAACAAGCGTCCAGCCTATTCACCGCTGCAATCCTCATACTCCAAGGCACATGTGAGTAGAAAGTTGAACTTTTCCCCTGCACAGACACCACCGCTGCTCATAGAGCCTAATACTCTACTTAAGGAATTCCCTGCCTCAGACAAGCCTACATCTGATTTAGAACTTAAACACATGCTTCAATCCCTCAATAAGGACATTCAATCTTACATTGACAGAGCAATTGGACATACACAGATTACACAGATTGCCGAACGGATGGATGATCTAGAGTCAAAATTGGGAGAAATTGTATCACGTCACAACGACCTAGTGGATACCTACCAGGATCAATCACTAGAAATTCAGTGACTTAAAGACAAGGTAGCAGACCTCGAAGATAGATCCCGAAGGATCAATGTCAAAATCAGGGGTATACCTGAATATGTGACACAGTCGTAGCTAATCGGCTATCTGCAAGCCCTGTTCAAAAAGATTCCACCATCAGTCTCCAAGCAGGATCTCCTCATTGATCGGGCACATCATCTTGAAAAATCAAGCTTTCTCCCAGCTTCAGTACCATGTGACGTTATTGCATAAATACACTTTATTCTTTTTAAACATTTTTATTGTGTTTTCATAAGTTTAGACAACAGATGTACAGTAATATCATATATGGAAATACAATTTTTGACGGAATAGAAAATAGAAATGACGTTTCATTAGTAATAAACATCAAAATAAGCTATCAGGTAAACATTAGTAGATGATACAAAGTTACTTGTAACATATATGACTAAAATTAGGATACTTCTTATTTCAGGAATGAGTATGGAGAATCAAAATAATTCAATAGAATAATGTACCTATGGTTTTGAGTGAAGAGCCAGGTGGTTAAAATATGTATGAGATGGTACATTAGGAGTGTTACAGGGCAATCAAGAGAAATAGGTATGTTTTCCAGGGCCAAGTTCCTGCCAATTGGCTTGGCATTATCTGGAAATATGAGTAATATTTCAGATTATCCCGCAAGACTCCTATTAGAGTAAAAGTAACTAGTGTAAAGAGAAGGGGAAGCTTAGATAATGTTATGATGAAGAGACACTGGGATGTGAAATGGGGTATGTCACCAGAGGGGGTCAGTAGACTCGGGAGGTAAAAAATGAATGAATGAATTAAATCACATAACAGATTATAGATCTTAAGCCCTTAAGGGAGTAGGAAAGAGGTGTCAAAGCCCGGTGGCAGGAAATATTCAATCCATGGTGTCCACAGGGCTTTCAATTAAGATATATTATCAAGATAAATAGCTTCTATTTTTAGCATGGATTAGGGATTGGGGAACTCTTTGTTTGACTAATGATATATCAAGTGGATCTGTTTTCCAAGCTTTTGCTATGACCTGTTTTACTGCTGTTGAGTTTAAATTGGCGGTTTGACAAGGCATGTGGTTTACTATTCAGAAGTGCAATAGGTGCGTCAGGCAGTAATATAACTTTGAACATTGTGGAAAGAATATGAAATACTTCTGACCAAAAGGATCTGACAATTTTACATTCCCACCAGATATGTATCTGAGTACCCGGAGTAGAGCAGCCACAAAAGCAATGGGAAGGATATTGTGGAGAGAATTTAGAAATTCTGGCTGGGACTAAGTACCATCTTGTGAGTACCTTATATTTGGTTTCGAGAGAATCTACATTTGGGGAAGCAGACTTTGTTGTTTGCCAGATTTGAGACCAATTTATGTCTGCAGATTGTAATTGGAGATCTTTTTCCCATTTGGTAGTATAGGTTGGGGGCGTAGAGGTAATGTGTGATAGTAAACGGGAGTATAGGTTGGAAATGAGACCACGTTTATGTTGATCTGCTTTACAGGCTTGTTCGAATATAGGGAAGCTTGGTGATTTCGTATCAGAGGGTGCATTGTTGTGAAAAAAGTTTTTTATTTGAAGATATCTGAAAGTTTCTGTATGTGGGAGATCGTAGTTTTCATGAAAAGTAGGAAATGGTGTGATTACAGAAGATTTGTAGAAATGGTGAGCGCAGGTCAAACCAGCTCTTGACCATGAGTTTGGGGAGGACCAAGCGGGGTAGAATGAGGTATTATGGAGGAAGGAGAGAAGAGGATTATGTCTAGACTGTAGGCCAAATCGGGTTTTTAACCTATCCCAAATGGATAGGCTGTGTTTGGTAATGGGATTCGTTACTGTTTGGCATTACATTGGGTTTAGCCAAAGAAGATTTGCGATGGATAGAGGGTCACAATCGACTGATTCTACCACTGCCCAAAGTGGGATTTCTGTCTTAGCATGGTATCTGGAAAGTTGTGATAATTGGGCTGCATAATAATATTATGTAAAATCTGGCACACCCTGAATTTTAGGAGCATATAGGGTATGTTTAGGAATTCGAGATTTTGTCTTACCCCAGATAAAATGTAAGGTTTTATGTTGTACGATGCGTAAGAATTGTAATGGTATAGATATAGGGAATACTCGAAAAAGATATAAGAGTTTTGGGAGGATGGACATTTTAATCACTGTAATTCTTCCTAACTAAGCCAATGGTATGTTTGACCAATTATTGAGAAGTTTATTAAGTTGTGAAAGCATAGGTGGGTAACTTGTTGCATAGAGCTCCAGAGGGTTGGCTGTAAAGTTAATACCCAAGTAGGAGATGAATACACTTTTTGCACATCAAGGATCTGGACAGATGTTTCTTAGCTTATTAGTTATGATCTGTAATAATAATTAAAACAATACAATACTTGTTTTCCATATTTATGAAATATTGCATATAAATATTATGCAGTCTTTTATCCAGCTAGCAGGATACACACACACACACATGTATATATATATATATATATATATATATATATATAGAATCTCACAAAAGTGAGTACACATTTTTGTAAACATTTTATTATATCTTTTCATGTGACAACACTGAAGAAATGACACCTTGCTACAATGTAAAGTAGTGAGTGTACAGCTTGTATAACAGTGTAAATTTGCTGTCCCCTCAAAATAACTCAACACACAGCCATTAATGTCTAAACCACTGGCAACAAAAGTGAGTACACCCCTAAGTGAAAATGTCCAAATTGGGCCCAAAGTGTCAATATTTTGTGTGGCCACCATTATTTTCCAGCACTGCATGAACCTTCTTGGGAATGGAGTTCACCAGTGCTTCACAGGTTGCCACTGGAGTCCTCTTCTACTCTTCCGTGATGACATCACAGAGCTGGTGGATGTTAGAGACCTTGCGCTCCTCCGCCTTCCATTTGAGGATGCCCCACAGATGATTAATAGGGTTTAGGTCTAGAGACATGCTTGGCCAGTCCATCATTACAAAAAAAGGTCACTGCCCCCACCTATAACTGGTCTTCACAGCAAGGAGCACTGGAAGGGCAGACGCATGTCAAATAAAACCAAAGAATTTCCAAGCTCAACTTACCAACCAGCCTGCGACCAACCAAATTAACCTGTCTAACAGTATGCATTAAAAACAGGGGTTTAGTTGCACACATTTGCAAATACATGCCTAAGCTACAGGCCATGGCAAGGCACCCTGTATCCTGCAGACCCTAACTCTAACTTTGAAGAGTCTCCACAGTGGGAGCACATGTATTCTAGTGGATAGATATAGGGCAGATGACCAGTCCATCACCTTTACCCTCAGCTTCTTTAGCAAGGCTGTGGTTATATTGGAGGTGTGTTTGGGGTCGTTATCATGTTGGAATACTACACTGCGGCCCAGTCTCTGAAGGGAGGGGATCATGCTCTGATTTAGTATGTTACAGTACATGTTGATATTCATGGTTCTCTCAATGAACTGTAGCTTCCCAGTGCCAGTAGCACTCATGCAGCCCCAGACCATGACAATCCCACCACCATGCTTAACTGTAGGCAAGAAATACTTGTCTTTGTACTCCTCACCTGGTTGCTGCCACACACACTTGACACCATCTGAACCAAATAAGTTTATCTTGGTCTCACATGGTTCCAGTAATCTGTCTTCAGCAAACAGTTTGCGTTCTTTCTTGTGCATCATCTTTAGAAGAGGCTTCCCTGGGACGACAGCCATGCAGACCAATTTGATGCAGTGTGTGGCATATGGTCTGAGCACTTACAGGCTGACCCCCCCACCCCTTCAACCTCTGCAGAAATGCTGGCAGCACTCATACGTCTTTTTCCCAAAGACAACCTCTGGATATGACGTTGAGCACGTACACTCAACTTCTTTGATCAACCATGGCGAGGCCTGTTCTGAATGGAACCTGTCCTGTTAAACCGCTGTATGGTCTTGGCCACTGTGCTGCTGCTCAGTTTCAGGGTCTTGACAATCTTCTTATAGCCCAGGCCATCTTTATGTAGAGCAACAATTATTTCTTTTAGATCCTCAGAGAGTTTTTTGCCATGAGGTGCCATGTTGAACTTCCAGGGACCAGTATGAGAGAGTGTGGGTGATAACACCAAGTTTAACAAACCTGCTCCCCATTCACACCTGAGTCCTTGTAACACTAACAAGTCAAATGACACCGGGAAGGGAAAATGGCTAATTGGGCCCAATTTGGACAATTTCATTTAGGGGTGTACTCACTTTTGTTGCCAGTGGTTTAGACATTAATGGCTGTTTGTTGAGTTATTTTGAGGGGATAGCAAATTTACACTGTTATACAAGCTGTACACTCACTACATTGTAGTAAAGTGTCATTTCTTCAGTGTTGTCACATGAAAAGATATAATAAAATATTTACAAAAATGTGAAGGGTGTACTCAATTTTGTGAGATACTGTATACTGTACATATACATATATATTCTGCCTTGATTGATCTTAATAAATTAAAAATAAACTTGAATCAAACAATACAAATGTTAAGTATATTAGATAATGTAATACATCGTCCCTGGAAATATGTATTTTTTTCTGTTCCTTCTAAATCATGAAACACTAACCAGTGCATGGAGTACTGAGAAGATGGAAGAAAGTGTTCTTTTGAACTCTTTCATTTGGCAGCTCTTATCAGGCTAAAGCTGTTAAGCAAGCTGTCTCATGCTGCATCCCAGCAAAATCTTTTTTTTTTAAAGCATATCCAAACCCAAAAGCAAAAATTTTATATATTGCAGCTTACCAGTTCTTAAATGTGGTGGCTACCTTAGTTTTCCTTTTTTAGACTTATTTTTCCTTTTTATTTACATGGTGATCCTGCCAGTAAGTCTGTGATTTTGAACTCCCTATAAGATTCCAAACTGTCTAGCAAAAGTGTCATCTTTTATTTATGTAAAACGTTTATTCCAAAAGCAAAAAACAACTGTTGCTGTAACTGCTTAAATACTGGTAGCTGGAGCTTGGTTTTAATGTGTTAGTCAAGTCCATCTCAGTTTGCACTACCCTATCCACAGGTTGACATTGATGCTGCCCATTGAAGGCTCTGTTGCTTCTCCATAGAGTGGAGCCACCAGAAGACTGTAATGCCGCATACACACGACCGGACTTTCCGACAGAAAAGGTCCGACGGAATCATTCCATCGGACATTGCGATCGTGTGTGGGCTTCATCTGACTTTTTCTTTAGAAAATTCTGACAGACCTAGAAATAGAACATGTTTCAAATCTTTCTGACGGAATCGGGAAAACCGCTCGTCTGTATGCTGTTCCGACGGACCAAAAATGACACAAGGGCAGCTATTGGCTACTGGCTATTGAACTTCCTTTTTCTAGTCCCATCGTACGTCATCGCGTTCTAAATGATTGGACTTTGGTGTGATCGTGTGTAGGCAAGTTCGTTTCAGTGGAACTCCGTCGGAACTTAGTCGAAAAAAACGTCAGTTTTCTGATGGAAAAAACGATTGTGTGTACGCAGCATAAGTGTGTTACTGGCAAGATCATAAGGTAAAAGTAAAAAAATAAAAAAGGCCAAAGGTCTAAAAAAGAATACTAATACAGCCACCAATTAAGGATTGGTAAATTTTAATACAACGTAGATTACATTTTTGATTTGATTTGAGGCAGTTTGTTCTTTTTCTTAATCCAAATCATTGCTGACACTGAAGCAGCTTCAACAAAAGCTATTAAACCAACCAGCCCAACATTTTGGGCTGGTCAAATAATGTAATTTACCAGAAGACATCATCTACAGCAACTGGAATATTCAAAATTACAGCATTTTCATCAGACCCAAATTCTGAAGCAAAGACTGCTGATGTGGCAAATGAATCATCTTGGTGAAGATATTTCACAGCTCTCAAATGTGACGGAACAGCTTTCTTGAATGCGTCGCAACTGCCCTTGAGGTGGGAAATGAGGTGGAGGCCATAAGGGAAAGGACACTTTCAAGTATTAATAGATCACTAAAGTGCATTTGTGAGCATTAGGTTGCAGAGGCCACAGAAGAACATTAATGTTCTTGTTTTGATAGTAAGTTAAAGACACATTTTTTTTAAAGTATGTTTATTTAAGATATAAGAAGTACAAAATACAGCATTCCAGGACATTGCAAACGAATAACAATCATCGTATAGCAATACAGCTGAGAAAAAGAGAAACAGCCATGTAATATATTAGTGTACCTTCAAAGGGCTTGGTGCGATAGTAGCCGTTTAGAAAGACACATTTTTTAGTATGTTGTGATCTATGTAGAGGAAATGTATTCCAAACAGGCTTTTGCATTATTAAAGAGAAAAAAAACATTGTTGCATATATATATATATATATATATATATATATATATATACATGTATACTGTATCTATATTACTTTCTTATTGCTACGTTTTGATTTTCATTAGAGTTCATTTTCTTTATTTTGGTTAAAGTGTTACTAAACCCACAACAGTAAAATCAGTCTGTATATGCAGCATAGCATGCTTGTTATACTCACTGTGGAACTTAAGGGATTAATCCTCTGCATTGTGTAAAAAGGCTGTTTGATCCTGTATGCACAGATCCTCCCCCTCCTGCAATGTTTACCTTGGAAAGAACAGGCAAGGTAGCCAACCTCAACCTGTACATGCTCAGTTGTGTTTTTGATACTGGAGAGAATGGTTTCTTGTTCTCAGAGCTATCATATCATATTGACATCACATATGTAGTGAAATGCTCCTCCTTCCTGGACTCTCAGCACTGGAGAAACTATGCAGTTTATCACTGAACGTGGTATACAGATCATCCAAAAAGGTATATAGTGACAGTATTTTAATGTAAAAAGAAGATTTATAAGCTGTGGGAACTATTTTCATATTACTGGGTTTAGTAACACTTTAAGGTGAATAACGCTGCAGCTAAGGGCTCATTTCTATCAAATGCGTTATCATGCATTTTGCTGTATTTTACATTGCAAGCAAAATTCATGAACATCAATCTGTTGTCTATAGAGTCTGTTACTATCAATGTTTTGTTGCATTGCTTTGGAATAAAGTAGTGCATGCTGTATTTCAGTGCGCAGATCTTCACTTTGCCATTAAAGAGTAACTCCACTTTTGATAAGTATATGTACATTACAAAGATTTTAACAAACTTTGTTGCAGATTACTACCTTTTATTATTCTGAAGAAATATAGGTGTGTGTCCGTGTCCATGTGCAGGGTGAATCTGTATGGGAGTAGTTTTGGATGTGATTGATGAGTAGGGATGAGCCGAACACCCCCCTGTTCGGTTCGCACCAGAACATGCGAACAGGAAAAAAGTTCGCTCGAACACGCGAACACCGTTAAAGTCTATGGGACACGAACATGAATAATCAAAAGTGCTAATTTTAAAGGCTTATATGCAAGTTATTGTCATAAAAAGTGTTTATGTGTTGACAATACACATAGAAGTTCATTGATAAAAACGGCATGGGAATTCCCCCCAGGGAAACCCCGAACCAAAATTAAAAAAAAAAAAAATGACGTGGGGGGGTCCCCCTAAATTCCATACCAGGCCCTTCAGGTCTGGTATGGATATTAAAGGGAACCCCGGCCAAAATTTTTTAAAAAAATGACGTGGGGTTCCCCCTAAATTCCATACCAGACCCTTCAGGTCTGGTATGGATTTTAAGGGGAACCCCGCGCCAAAAAAAAAAAAAAAACGGCGTGGGGTTCCCCCAAAAATCCATACCAGACCCTTATCCGAGCACGCAACCTGGCAGGCCGCAGGAAAAGAGGGGGGGACGAGAGTGCGGCCCCCCGCCTCCTGAACCGTACCAGGCCACATGCCCTCAACATTGGGAGGGTGCTTTGGGGTAGCCCCCCAAAACACCTTGTCCCCATGTTGATGAGGACAAGGGCCTCATCCCCACAACCGTGGCCGGTGGTTGTGGGGGTCTGCGGGCGGGGGGCTTATCGGAATCTGGAAGCCCCCTTTAACAAGGGGACCCCCAGATCCCGCCCCCCCCTGTGTGAAATGGTAAGGGGGTACTTACCCCTACCATTTCACTAAAAAACTGTCAAAATAGTTAAAAATGACAAGAGACAGTTTTTGACAATTCCTTTATTTAAATGCTTCTTCTATCTTCCTTCATCTTCTTCTTCTTCTGGTTCTTCTGACTCTTCTGGTTCTTCCTCCGGCGTTCTCGTCCAGCATCTTCTCCGCGGCGTCTTCTATCTTCTTCTCCTCGGGCCGCTCCGCACCCATGGCATGAGGGGAGGCTCCCGCTCTTCTCTTCATCTTCTTCTTCATCCTCTTCTCTTCTTCATCTTCTTCATCTTCATCTTCTCTTCTTTTCTTCTCCGGGCCGCTCCGCATCCATGCATGAAGGGAGGCTCCCGCTGTGTGACGGCGTCTCCTCGTCTGACGGTTCTTAAATAACGGGGGCGGGGCCACCCGGTGACCCCGCCCCCCTCTGACGCACGGTGACTTGACGGGACTTCCCTGTGACGTCACGGGGAATGCCACAGGGAAGTCCCGTCATGTCCCGTGCGTCAGAGGGGGGCGGGGTCACCGGGTGGCCCCGCCCCCCGTTATTTAAGAACCGTCAGACGAGGAGACGCCGTCACACAGCGGGAGCCTCCCTCCATGCATGGATGCGGAGTGGCCCGGAGAAGAAAAGAAGAGAAGATGAAGATGAAGAAGATGAAGAAGAGAAGAGGATGAAGAAGAAGATGAAGAGAAGAGCGGGAGCCTCCCCTCATGCCATGGGTGCGGAGCGGCCCGAGGAGAAGAAGATAGAAGACGCCGCGGAGAAGATGCTGGACGAGAACGCCGGAGGAAGAACCAGAAGAGCCAGAAGAACCAGAAGAAGAAGAAGATGAAGGAAGATAGAAGAAGCATTTAAATAAAGGAATTGTCAAAAACTGTCTCTTGTCATTTTTAACTATTTTGACAGTTTTTTAGTGAAATGGTAGGGGTAAGTACCCCCTTACCATTTCACACAGGGGGGGGGGCCGGAATCTGGGGGTCCCCTTGTTAAAGGGGGCTTCCAGATTCCGATAAGCCCCCCGCCCGCAGACCCCCACAACCACCGGCCACGGTTGTGGGGATGAGGCCCTTGTCCTCATCAACATGGGGACAAGGTGTTTTGGGGGGCTACCCCAAAGCACCCTCCCAATGTTGAGGGCATGTGGCCTGGTACGGTTCAGGAGGGGGGGGGCCGCACTCTCGTCCCCCCCTCTTTTCCTGCGGCCTGCCAGGTTGCGTGCTCGGATAAGGGTCTGGTATGGATTTTTGGGGGAACCCCACGCCTTTTTTTTTTTTTTTTTTTTGGCGCGGGGTTCCCCTTAAAATCCATACCAGACCTGAAGGGTCTGGTATGGAATTTAGGGGGAACCCTACGTCATTTTTTTTTTTAAATTTTGGACGGGGTTCCCCTTAATATCCATACCAGACCTGAAGGGCCTGGTATGGAATTTAGGGGGACCCCCCACGTCATTTTTTTTTTTTTTAATTTTGGTTCGGGGTTTCCCTGGGGGGAATTCCCATGCCGTTTTTATCAATGAACTTCTATGTGTATTGTCGGCAATGCAATAGCCGCGGGTAGTTTTAAATGTGTTTTTTCCTTCCAAATGTCATTTTGCTGTCAGACTGTTCTAAACACGGGAAACATGCGCCCCTTTACAGGCATACTATAGACACCCCCCAGGTACGAAATTTAAAGGGATATTACACTTTTATTGTTTGACTTTAAGCATTATTAAAATCACTGCTCCTGAAAAAACGTCCGTTTTTAAAACTTTTTTTTGCATTGATACATGTCCCCTGGGGCAGGACCCGGGTCCCCAAACACTTTTTATGACAATAACTTGCATATAAGCCTTTAAAATTAGCACTTTTGATTTCTCCCATAGACTTTTAAAGGGTGTTCCGCGGCATTCGAATTTGCCGCGAACACCCCAAATTGTTCGCTGTTCGGCGAACTTGCGAACAGCTAATGTTCGAGTCGAACATGAGTTTGACTCGAACTCGAAGCTCATCCCTATTGATGAGCACTGATAGGCACTGGTAGGTGACACTAATAGGCAGCACTGATAGGTGGCACTGATGATGAGGCACTGATGGGCACTGATTGGCAGCACTGGTGGGCACTGGTAGGTGGCACTGGTGGGCACTGCTTAACAGTACTTATGGGCACTGGTAGGTGGCACTGATAGGTGGCACTGGTGGGCACTGATGAAGCGGCAGTAGCTCTCCGTGTGTGGGACTGTTGTCCCATTTACACAAGGCAATAAGCCCTGTGGCTCAGATGGTATTGCAGAGGAGAGGTCTGAGGCGCTCGTGGAACGCAGCGGCGTCTGGCATCACCGGAAGTGTTGCAACGCCCTTTCTGAGCCTGTGCACTGTCGGTGGGAAGGACAGGCGCGCTCCTTTGTCAAGCTGGGTATTGTAGGGATTAAACATGCTATATATAGAGTCCAACATCTAGTGGTGATAGGGGGAAATGGAAGGTAGTGATAAATACTGGTGAAGAATGATATGGTCATGCAGGTGGGGGGCCATCTAGTGGACATACTGGAAATAACAATGAATAAAAACAACAATGATAACGTAAAAATAATGTAATATAATACACATTCAGAATGATAATAACCATGGGACAAGAAGAAAGAAAAGGTGGTTAAAATAAGATAAAAACAATGATAAAATATATGTGATAAAACTTAATACATTGGAAAAAATGTTTAGACTTGATGTAAGTATTAGACATTCAACGCATCATGGGAGATCATAAGGTGATACTAATATGACGGTAAATTAAGAAATAGGGATGAGGAGGCCAAATGGTGAACTGGTTTCATGTATAGGTAATAGCAACATGATGATCCAAAGTCATGTGTATTGGAAAAATAAGGAAATGTAGGGATCAATATATAGATAAATCTGATAGGTGCACTGGGCATGACTGAGTGACCCCGCCCCCCTCTGACGCACGGGGGCTTCCCCATGGCTTCCCCGTAGTTTCAGAGGGGGGTGGCACCCGGTGATGTTCTCTCTTTTTCGGTCCGTCGGGCGGCGTGAACTTACACCATGGGACATTTTTATTTTTTTATTTTTGATAAAGAACTTGTCCCAAACTGTCTCTTGTCTTTTTTACCATGTTGACACTTTTTTGTGAAATAGTAGGGGTAATGTACCCCGTTACCAATTCACACGGGGGGGCTGGGATCTGGGGGTCCCCTTGTTAAAGGGGGCTTCCAGATTCCGATAAGATCCCCACAACCACCAGGCAAGGTTTGTGGGGATGAGGCCCTTGTCCTCATCAAATTGGGGACAAGGTGCTTTGGGGGGCTACCCCAAAGCACCCTCCCCATGTTGAGGGATTGTGGCCTGGTACAGTTCAGGGGTGGCGTTCTCTTGTCCCCCCTCTTTTCCTGTGGCCTTACAGTTTGCATGCTCGGATAAGGGTCTGGTATGGATTTTGGGGGGGACCCCTATGCCATTTTTTTTTAAATTTGACGCAGGGTTCCCCTTAATTTCCATATCAGAGCCAAAGGGCCTGGTATGAATTTTAAGGGGACCCCCACGCAATTTTTTTAAAAATTTTGGTTCGGGGTTCCCCTTAATATTCATACCAGACCCAAAGGGCCTGGTAATGGACTGGGGGGGTCCTATGCTATTTTTTTCAATTATCTTTATATTGCCGAGACCCAACAATTCATTACAGCCACAATCAGTTTTGAATGACAATTTTTCCTTTAGAAATGCAATTTTGCTGTGGTGCTGTTCTAAACACGGGAAAATTGCGCCACTTTACAGGCATACTATAGACACCCCCAGGCACGATATTTAAAGGAATATTTAATTCTTATTGTTTCACTTTAATCATTAAAAAAATAACTGCTCCCGAAAAAACAGCCGTTTTTTAAAAAATAATTTGCATTGATACATATCCCCTGGAGCAGGACCCGGGTCCCAAAACACTTTTTATGACAATAACTTGCAAATAAGCCTTTAAAATTAGTACTTTTGATTATTCATGTTTGTATCCCATAGACTTTAATGGTGTTCGTGTATTCTGCCAAATTTTTTGCCTGTTTACATGTTCTGCTGCGAACCGAACAGGAGGGTGTTGGGCTCATCTCTAGTGATGGCCTGAAGATAAGTATAGATCTAAACTACTAAAGAGAAATGTCATACCCTAGATGGTGAAGGGGGCCACAAAACCATGGTGCCAGCTGCAAGCCTGGCTCGGCAGCATGGAGACAGGCCCCCTAAAAACCATCAGGAGGAGGAGGGGTGGGGTTAAAGGGAGGGAAAGGGGGAAGAAAAATTACAATTAGTATCAAAGGGTGTGTCCCGGACAATATACTTACAGGTACCGAACCACGGAACCAAACACCCACCACCCTAGTTGCAAAGGTCACCCAACCACCGAAAAAAATATATATTTATATATACAATATCAAGGTGTTCTGGAACAAAAATGGAAGATAATGGTAAGAATTGGGAGGAAAAAAAAAAAAACCTGAGGTAGTGTGATAGCGAATATGCATCATAAGATGGTAGAGACTTCTAGTTCCTCATTTAACTCTCCAGGTGAGAGGGTATCTAAAGAATAGATCCAGAAAGTCTCCCTCTCACAAAGTCGGTGAAACCTCTCTGCTTCAGGGAAACTTTTTGGTATCTGTTCAACAACCCAGACTTTTAGGCCCTGAGTAGATTTTTGGTGGCGCTGTGCGAAGTGGCAAGGGATAATGTGTTGATCTTTTCCCTCTTCCACAAAGCGACGTGTTCACCAAAATGCTGTCTGAGGGGGCGTATAGTATGTCCTATATACAACAATTTACATGGGCAAGTAATGCAGTACAACACAAAATCAGAGGAACAGTTGTAACATTCTCAGATTTTGTGCGTTTTGCCTTTTGATGATAATTCCTTTTTCCTGTGGGTGACAAAGTCACATGTTTTCCATAATGCCTTTTTGCACTGATACATGCCGATAAGGGGAGACGAGGCATAGTTGTGTAAGGTGAGAGGTCTGTTTGTGCTGTAATTTGCTAGGAGCAACTTTATTTTTAAGGTTGGGAGCTCTATGATATGTGAGACAATGTTTTGTGGGAAGAATGGTTTTGAGGTGTGGATCCTCTGTTAGGATATTCCAGTGTTTTGCAAGGATATGCTCCATATTCCAATATTTTTGATGGAATTTAGTTATGAATCGGGTTGAATTATTAAAGGCTTCTTTGTCTTAAGTTCAGGTTTGCCGTTAGGGTAAAACATGTGTGCTTCCTGTATAAGGATAGTGGGATAACCCTTATCAAGTCATTTTTTGGTCAAAAGAGTGCTCTATTTGGTATAATTAGTAGTATTAGTACAGTTTTGTCGCAACCGACAAAATTAGCCCTTGGGAATGTTTTTGGTGCAGGCAGGATAATGACAACTGTTATAGTGAAGTAACGAATTGCCTGCTGTGAGCTTAGTATAATTTTTGTCTTGGATTACTCCTTTATTGTGGCTGACTACAAGATCAATTTTTTTTTATCTTGGACAAAGGTAAATGAAAGTTGAAACGGATTGTCATTGCAATGCTGTACAAGATCTTTAATAAGGTCAGAGGGGCCGTCCCAGATAATCATGATGTCATTGATGTAGCGTCCAAAAATGGCGAATGGGTTATTATTCCAGATGTAACTGTTTGACAGGCCTAGGGATTTCATTTGTGTGTCTTTTTTTTCCTCCTCTACCCCCTCTGCAGCCTCTTCTGTGAATTTTCTTTTTTGGGCATTGGGCAGAAGTGGGTCCTTCACTAAAAAAGTTACCTTATTGGAATTGGTGATGTCAGAAGATGATATGTCATGGGAAACTGGGTGAGCTGGTATGTCTGCCAGGGAAAAATGAGGTCCTGCAAGGGATTCTGGTGCTGGTAAGGCCCCTGGGCTGCATGGCCCGAGTGTAGTGTTGTGCTCCATGGGACTGGGTGGGGTAATTGTAGAAGCTCCAGCACTACACATGTCGGAAACAACAGGGGTCTTGGGCAAATTGGTTCTATTGTTATAGAACTCATTAAGGATATCTATAAGGGTAGTATTACGTGTTTTGGAGGAGGGTGGCCTTGTGTGTTTGGGTAATCTGGTTGGATGACTAGATGAGGAGGGGGTAAGGTTAGGTGGATGGGTAGGTCTCATGTTTACAGGTGATCTGATAAGGTGATCAGATGTGGGAAGAGTGTGGGTGAGAGGAGAAAGTCTAGAGATCTATAGAGGGTTAATGGTGAGAAGAGATGTTATGGTTTGATGACTAGTTTTATTTTTCCATGAGAAAATGTTATCATGTGTGTGATCATCAAGGTCTCGGTGGAATTTGCCTAGTTTCATTTTGATTTTGGGAAAATCCTCCTGTTTCTAAATATTGTTAATGAGAGTGTCCAACCATGTAGAGGGAACA
Source organism: Lithobates clamitans (assembly GCA_037952925.1). Taxonomy (NCBI): domain Eukaryota; kingdom Metazoa; phylum Chordata; class Amphibia; order Anura; family Ranidae; genus Lithobates; species Lithobates clamitans. The sequence goes on along the minus strand of JBBGZY010000160.1, from coordinate 8,674,049 downwards.
CAGGTTTTAGTATCAATGATATTATGTGATAATATTTGTACTTGGTGTACAAATCGCTCAAATCTGGATTGTCTGCGCTGAGACAGGATCTCCATCCATTTTGCAGTGCAAAATTCGGAGACGCCAGTCTATTCTTTTGCACAGTCTGGCTCCAAGAAGGGACATAGTTGGGTGACTCTCAAGCCCCTCGGTGAGATTTTGGATTTTAAGTATAAATTCAGGAAAAACTTGTCCCACCATTGGATGTTGGATGAATGTATGAGTCTTTCCAATTTTTAAAAAATATATATTTTTTGTGCTTGGGTGGCCTTTGCTACTAGGGTGGTGGGTGTTTGGTTTGGTACCTGTATGTACCTGTATTGTCCGGGACACACCTTTTGATACTAATTGTAATTTTCCTCCCCCTTTCCCTCCCTTTAAACCCCCCCCCCCGATGGTTTTCAGGGGGCCCTTCTCTGTGCTTTTAAACCAGGCTTGTGGCTGGCACCCTTCACCATCTAGGGTATCTTATATCTGCCATACATGACATTTCTCTTTTGTAGTCTAGATCTATACTTATCTTCAGGCCATCACACATACTCTCACCAATATATGTGTATACCACACACAGTTCATTATTTCCTAACCCCATGTCCAGTGCACCTATCAGATTTATCTATATATTGATCCCTACATTTCCTTATTTTTCCAGTACACATGACTTTGTTGCTATTACCTGTACATGAAACCACTTCACCATTTGGCCTCCTCATTCCTATTTCTTAATTTACCTTCATATTAGTATCACCTTATGATCTCCCATGATGTGCTGAATGTCTAATACTTACATCAAGTTTTTCCAATATATCCCGTTTTATCACACATATTTTATCATTGTTTTTATCTTATTTTATCCACCTTTTATTGTCCTATTCCTCTCTTCTTGTCCCGCGGTTATTCCCATTCTCAACATGTATTTTATTATGGTATATACTTGAGTATAGGTCGATCCGAGTATAAGTCGAGGCCCCTAATTTACCACAAAAAACTGGGAAAAATGTATTGACCCGCGTATAAGACGAGGTCAACAATGCCCATCTGCAGCTGTATACCTCCCTGTGTCCTGTGCATGTGTCCCTGTGTATGTGTGCATGTGTCCTGTGCATGTGTCACCTACCTGTGTCCTGTGCATGTGTCACCTACCTGTGTCCTGTGCATGTGTCCCTGTGTATGTGTCACCTACCTGTGCATGTGTCTCTGTGTATGTGTGCATCCTACCTGTGTCCTGTGCATGCCTCCGTGTGGCGATCTCCATCCTCTGTGTGCCGCTCTGCACCGATCAGCGTGTGATAATACCATTCGGCCATTCTACTGTTCAAAAGCCGCGCCTCCTCCTCATCTGTGATAGGCAGAACACTCCATTTCCCAGCAGTCAGCGGTCAGCCTATCACGGACATTCTCTCATCCTCATACCACGGACGAGCATGAGAGAATGTCCGTGATAGGCTGTACACTGACTGCTGGGAAATTGAGTTTTCTGCCTATCACAGACGAGGCTTTTGAACAGTGAATGGCCACCGAATGGTAATATCACACGCTGGCCGCCATCTGTCTGCATGACACGCTGATCATGTAGGCAGATGGCGGTGACTCGAGTATAAGTCAAGCCAAAAAAAAGGGCTGAAAATCTCGACTTATACTCGAGTATATACGGTACATTGGTTATCCTTGTTGTTTTTATTCATTGTTATTCCCAGTATATCCACTCGATGGCCCCCCACCTGCATGACCATATCATTCTTTACCAGAGTTCATCATCACCTGCCATTTCCCCCTATCACCACTAGATGAAGAACTCTATATATAGCATGTTTAATTCCTGCAATAACCAGTTTGACAAAAGAGCGCGCCTGTCCTTCCCACCGATAGTGCGCAGGCTCAGAAACGCCATTGCAACACTTCCGGTGATGTCAGACGCCGCTGTGTTCCACAAGCACCTCAGACCTCTCCTCTGCATTACCATCTGAGCCACAGAGTATACAGAGATGGTCTATGGGTCCCTGGGTGACATAGCCTGTTGAACCATTGAGTAAGGAGACGCACCGCTGCAAGACTTTCCTCATGCTGATCGTTTTTAACCTCAATGTGAGTGTTTTTATTTAAACTGCCAATAATGTACCTGGCCTTTGAACTTCAGTAAGATGATCTAAAAGGGCCAAAAAGGGGGTATTATATGTGCCAGCCCCCTCACCACAAAACTGTGGGTTTTCAGCAACCATTTTGACAATGTGCTTAGCTATGATATGGAAAGCATAAGAAGTGCTGTTGATAAAAAAGCATGGGTACAGATGAGTGTAGGGCTTGTAGGCATTTCCTGGTCTCTTAACCACTTGACCTGTGGAAGGTTTTAACCCCTTCATGACCAGGACATTTTTTGCTATTCAGCACTGTGCTACTTTTGCATGTTCATGCAACACTTTACGCAAATCAAATTTATATCTTTATTTTCACAGATAGAGCTTTCTTTTGGTGGTATTTGATCGCAACTGGGTTCTTTATTTTTTGCTATGTAAACATATATATATACTGTAATGTAGATATAGATGCTATACTGGTAATGGCTGTGATCAGCGACTTATAGTGTGACTGTAATAGTGTGGCAGGAAATTTGCCACTAACAGACACTGGCTGGGAGGATCACTAACTGACTTACTGACACTGACATCGATAGTGAACCTAATACAGTGATAATACTGTACACTCTACTAATAACACTGGCTAGAAAGGGGTTAACATCAAGGGGCAATCAAGAGGTTAACTGTGTGCCCAACAAGTGTACTATGTGCTACTTTTACTTACTGATCTGGCTTTTTTTTCCCTTGCTTTTCAAGGGGAAGAAACAGCCAGATCTCTGTGCTCTGTACACAGAGTTTTCTATGTTTGTAAACACAGAACTCTGTGTGTGATTGGACACAGATGATCAGCAGGTTTCAGATGAAATCATTGGCTGAAATCTGCCTCCAATGTTCGCATGCTCATCCCAAACCTGCAAGAAAGCCAGCAATGAACATGTATGTTGCAGAGCCTACGCCTGCCACCCACTTGCAGTATACTTACGGTGAGCAGTCAGCAGGAGGTTAAAGTAGATGTACACCCTTATTGAATGCTGTGTAAAAATGTGTATTTTGAAGAATGTGGGGGTGAAGGGAGAAAAGGATTCTAACGCTCCTGATGTGCATCCTGCAGCTTCATTACAGCCTCTCCATGTGCACTGCAGTCATTGCAGGCAGCATGTCTTTTTTACAGAGCCTATTTCTGCAATTGATTTTTTTTTCACATCTTGTCCACATGCACACATTACTGATAACTGGCTACATGCTTTTTTTCATTGAGCATATTCATTATTATTGCTGGTTGCTATTTCTGTAAAGGCTTTTTCTATTTAAAGTGGGTGGAAAGGCAGAAGGTTTTTCATCTTAATGCATTCTATGCATTAAGATAAAAAGCCTTCTGTGTACAGCAGCCTCCCTCAGCCCCCCCTAATACTTACCTGAGAGCCCTCTCTGTCCAGCGATGTCCATGAATGTTTCAGCCATCAAAGGTTCTCATTCCTGATTGTATGAGACACAGCAGTGGTGTCTTTGGCTGCTGCTGTCAAAGTCAGCTAGCCAATCAGGGGACAGAGGGTACGAGGCAAGGTTGGGACTCCGTGTCTGAATGGACACAGGGAGCTGTGACTCAGCTCGGGTGCCCCCATAGCAAGCTGCTTGCTGTAGGGGCACCGAACAAGAGGGAGGGGCCCGAAGCACAGAAGAGGAACCCGAGAAGAGGAGGATCCAGGCTGCTCTGTGCAAAACCACTACAACAGAGCAGGTAAGTATAACATGTTTGTTATTTTTATAGGGAAAAAAACAGACTTTACAATCGCTTGTGTAAAAAAGTGTAATATTCCTGGGAAATGTGCATGAGCGCAGAAGCCTTTTTTCTTTTGGAGAACATTTGATAGAGAGATTTACAGGCAGGAAATTGTGGGAGACAGGGGCTAAAGATTGCCACCCCATAACACAAAGTGCCCAAGCAAGAACCTTTTGATCAGCACCTCCAGCTGTTAAAGCTTATACAAGATTTTAGTGGCTTAGTTTGCATCTACTTTAGCAAACTATGGGGTTTATTTAAAAAAGCTGGAGAGTGCAAAATCAGGCTCACTTCTGCATGGAAACCAATCAGCTTCTAATCTCAGCTTGTTCAAATAAGCTTTGGCAATAAAACCTGGAAGCTGATTGGTTTCTATGCAGAAGTGAGCCTGATTTTGCACTCTCCAGCTTTAGTAAATAAACCCCTATGAGTTGTTTGAATTGCACAGATAAGAATCCTTTTAATTTCCAGTCTCTGTTAGCAACAACTGATTGATAGCTAGATCTTCATTTGTGACCACCTTAGGTACCATTCATCAGGGTATTTTGCCTTTTTTTAGATTATAAAACTTTTAACTTTGGAGTGATTAGGACACATCGGCCAGTTGTTACTGACAGTCTATTTTTTGCAGCACTTCACTGCATTACTTGTAAAAAAAAACGTAAAAACACTGTGCACCCAAAACACCATACACCCTCACCCTAGGTTATTAAAATGTAGTTTCTTTGCCACAAATCACCACACTGCGCTGAAGGTACTCTCTGACATGACACATGCAGCAGGCAGGCAAACACCTCAAATGGATATTGGGCCACTTTCAGCCAGTGGTGCATGGATGGGATTGCTTGCAGGTATTTAGCTTACAGTCTTGAGGTCCCAACACATGTTTGCTTAAATAGGGCAGGAACGATCCTATGAGAAAAAAATGAAAATGATTAAAAAAGGAACATTTTTAGAAAATGTAAATTTGGAAATGTTAAAACACATAACAAAACAGCGATGGTGGTTGGAAAAATGGCTGGGTGTGGACCAAAGATTAGCACTCACTATCACAAGTCAGGTTACTGCCCTTTTTTCTTGTTTAAAACACTGTTGGCCTCTTATTTCTTGATTAAGAGTAGACCTAATCTGTGTCACAGATTAGGAGCAAAGCTGATCAGCTACAGTACTTGTGGTTCTACTGTCATATGGTCTCTCTTTTCCTTGCTACAGACTGCTTTGTTTCAGGACTGGGAGGTATAGGCATCACCCTAATTCAGCACGTACGTGGCTAATCTGTATCCAGCCTTTCCATCAACCTTACTTTTTAGCTGTGCCCAAACTTAAACCTGTTGCCTGTGAAATAGGTTCATTTCTTAGCCCAAGCTCCAGGCAAGTGGATTCCTGCATCTCCAGCTACCAACATCAGCTTGTATCAGACTAAGCTTATTTGCTGCCCACCCTGAACTCTTGCCAGTCCTAATTTCTGATATTGCCTGTTAACTGTGTTTGGTATTCTGGTCCTATTGCTGGTCAGCTGCCATCTGCACAGATGTACCTGAGGGCAGCAGCCTGGTACTCCCACAGGAAAGTTCTTTACTGTTTGCGGGATGCTTTGGTGAAGATCTGGTGAGTGTGCTTAGACTCAGCTCTTTGGTCCTTCTTAGGGTACATACATTTTTCAATGTACAGATAGCACAGAGGATCCATTATCCAGTTTGTCCTTGACAATTTGGTTCTTTCTGCACGCCTCTTTAACCCATTAGAGACATTACTCTCTCTCTACTTTCACCTGCAAGGTGATATTTCTTTCTTTTTTTTGGGAGGGGGGGGGATATTTCTCATTTTCAAGGTACATTGTTTACATTTTATATGGCATTTATTTCAGGTTAAATTTTGGTCAGTAGGGCTTTCCTTTGTTTCAGTGATGTTATTTTGGGGATGTGTAGGTTTTTTTATATGATCTTTATTTATGAGGTTATAGATTGGACATATCCATAAACGATAAACAAAAACATAGTTACAACATGCTCAGAACATCATATTGCTTCAAGACTTCTGAAAAGGTGTTGCAATGTTCACCTGTACAGCAATGCCAGCATGATATGTCACAGATAGAAAAAGATAAGAACTAACAGGAAAAGATAAACAAACTACATGAAAATATATAGGGATGTATAGCATGATACCGTATTCTGCCAACTCACAGGTAAAATATCTTAGTATATTGCCAAGGAAGACTTATGCCGCGTACACACGGTCGGACTTTCCGGCATACTTGGTCCGGCGGACCAGAGTCTGCCGGACAATCCGCCCGTGTGGGGGCGCCGGCGGACTTTTCCGGCGGACTTCTTCCCAAAAGCTCGCCGGACCTAGATTTGAAACATGTTTTAAATCTTTCCGTCGGACTCAGTTTCGGGCGGAAAGTCCGCTCGTGTGTGTGCTGGTCCGACGGAAACCCCGCTCGTGTGTATGCTGGTCCGACGGACCAGATACAACACGAGGGCAGGGTATTGCATCTCGCGCTCGCTGCAATAGGAAAAACAAATTTTCCTATTGCGGCGAGCGTGGGGAATACCAGGCCCTTAGGTCTGGTATGGGTTTTAAAGGGAAGCCCCTACGCCGAAAAAACGGCGTGGGGTCCCCCCTAAAATCCATACCAGACCCCGATCCGAGCTCGCAGCCTGGCCGGTAAGGAAAGGGGGTGGGGACGAGCGAGCGCCCCCCCCCTCCTGAACCGTACCAGGCCGCATGCCCTCAACATGGGGGGTGGGTGCTTTGGGGGAGGGGGGCGCCCTTCGGGTCCCCCACCCCAAAGCACCTTGTCCCCATGTTGATGAGGACAAGGGCCTCTTCCCGACAACCCTGGCCGTTGGTTGTCGGGGTCTGCGGGCGGGGGGCTTATCGGAATCTGGGAGCCCCCTTTAATAAGGGGGCCCCCAGATCCCGGCCCCCCCACTCTATGTGAATGAGTATGGGGTACACGGTACCCCTACCCATTCACCTAGGGAAAAAGTGTAAGTAATAAAACACACTACACAGATTTTTAAAATATTTTATTAAACAGCTCCGGGGGCGGTCTTCCTCCGGCTTCGGGGGTCTTCTTCCGGCTTCGGGGGTCCCTCCTCTTCATCTTCTCCCGGCGTCCGGTTGGTTCTTCTCCGCTCTCTTCTCCCGGTGTTCCAGTTCTTCGGCCGGCTCCTCTGCTGTCTTCAGGTAGCTCTCTTGCCAGCAGAGGTCCGGACTTTTGGGCTTCTGGGCTTCTGGGCTTCTCTTCTCCAGATGTTGACACGACGCTCTCTCCGGCTGGACTACTCTCCGAGGGCTGCGTTGTGACTTATATAGGCGGAGACCCCGCCCCCCTTTGATGTCACATTCCCTGGACATGCTGGAACTGTGACGTTTTAGGGGGCGTGGTCAACATCACCCAGTGACCATGGGGTACCATGTACCCCATACTCATTCACATAGGGTGGGGGCCCGGGATCTGGGGGCCCCCTTATTAAAGGGGGCTCCCAGATTCCGATAAGCCCCCCGCCCGCAGACCCCGACAACCAACGGCCAGGGTTGTCGGGAAGAGGCCCTTGTCCTCATCAACATGGGGACAAGGTGCTTTGGGGTGGGTGGGGCCCGCAGGGCCCCCCCCTCCCCCAAAGCACCCACCCCCCATGTTGAGGGCATGCGGCCTGGTACGGTTCAGGAGGGGGGGGGCGCTCGCTCGTCCCCACCCCCTTTCCTGACCGGCCAGGCTGCTTGCTCGGATCGGGGTCTGGTATGGATTTTAGGGGGGACTCCACGCCGTCGGGGGTTCCCTTTATAATCCATACCAGACCTAAGGGCCTGGTATGACCCGCGACGGAGCTCACAAGGTGTCAATCTCGCCGATAAAAGCGGCAAGATTGACATCCTTTTCTAGTCCCGTCGCACCTGAGTCACGTTCAAAATGAACGGACTTGTCCGTGTGTGGGCAAGTCCGTTCATTCTGAAAGTCCGCCGTAATTCCGGCGAAAGTCCGTCGGAAAGACGGGCGGACTTAGCCCGCCAGAAAGTCCGGGCGCGTGTGGGCAAGTCCGTCCATTTTAAAGTCCGGCGCACCTGGCGGACAAAGTCCGTCGGAAAGTGTGCCCGACCAAGTAGGATAGAAAGTCCGACCGTGTGTACGCGGCATAAGAAATCAGGTGCATTGCAACAAACAACACATTATAGTAAACAAGATTAACCATGGCCAGATCTATAATGTATGCAAGTTGCCCAGATTTTTTTTTAAATTGTCATATTGGTCTCTGCAGATGTATACCCATTGCTCCACCTCCATAATCTGATCTACTATGTTGGTCCATTCATCTACAGTAGATACGGTTGGATATTTTCAGTGCAAGGGGATTAGACTCTTTGCTGCATTCAATAAATGTGGGACTGCACACCTTTTATATCCTTTAAGAGATGGAGGGGGTACAGTAAATAGAAACCTGGATCATCTTGTATTGGAATGGTAGTGATGTCAGAAATCAACTTTATGATCTCATTCCAAAATGGCTTAAGAATAGGACAATCCCACCAGATACCGAGCTGTGGACCTTGCAACACACATCCTCTCCAACAGCAGTCTGTGGGTGAAGGATACATCAATGCTAATGTTTTTGGGACACCGTACCACCTAGTTAACAGTATACAATTAATTTCTTGTAGTTTTGAGATAATGGTAGAAGCATGGGTATACTTGAGTATGCACAGCTTCTGCAAGTCAGAGAAAGAGGTTCCCGACTCTATTTCCTATTCCACAGGGAAATGGGGATCATTAGGGGATTCACATTGTTTAAGTACCTTATGATTCACTAAGAGAAATCCTCCCAGTTAAGGCAGTTTGAGCCATAAAGACACAAAAGTGGTCAGGGAGTTAATATGCCTCATTCCCAGTAAAGAAGTAGTGCAAAAATGTTAGTTTGTAGCCAATGGGTTGGTTTTTGTGGTTCTGTATCTTTAAATTTACACAGTAAAATCATACCATATTGTAAGATATCATAGGGGGGGGGGGGGGTTTATGACACATCTGCATTCTAAACGTATTGGTCCAATGGGAGATTTTGTTTTTAACCCATTTAGAAGTAGTGCAAAATTGTCAGTTTGTAGCCAATGGGTTGAGATTTGTGGCTCTGTATCTTTACATTTCCACAGTAAAATCATACCATATTGTAAGATATCATAGAGGGGGGTGTGTATGACACATCTGCATTCTAAACCTATTGGTCCAATGGGAGATTTTGTTTTTGACCCATTTTGAAGTATTACAAAAATGTCACTGTGTAACCAATGGGTTGATATTTGGGTCTCTGTATCTTTACATTTCCACTGTAAAATCATACCATATTGTAAATGTTATAGAGTGATGTATGTGTGACAACTCTGTGTAACCATTATTTTTAATATATTACATTATGTTATATATTGCGCCATCTAGCTTTTCTCTGTTGAATATCCAACCAAAAAAACTTGTCTGATGCCTTGACCACTGATTTGGAACTGCCTGATGGCTTGACTCAAGTGCAGTGGCGGTATATTTTTTTTTTGGGGGGGGGGGGCAGCAAACAATGCACCCACAAATTCATTTGCTATTGTCACACAACTGGGTGGGCTCAGGGTGCAGTGCTCTGCACCCCGAGCCCACCCTTTTTTGAAGCCTATTAGAGCCTCTGGCTCTAATCACATGCTTAAAAAAAAAAATTGGAATCCATGCGTCGAGCGCCCTGCATGTAGATTAGGGGGCTGGTTGCATGGACAGGGGGGCGGCGCCCATGCACCCTGCATTGTGGGCCGCCACTGATGCTTAGTGTAAATTCCTGGCACTTTCCCTCGCCCGGTTGCTGCATGTACTAAGTACAGCCTACCATGCAAGTGAAGTGAAACTTTTGAGTTAGGAAAATAGTTTGCATGCTTAGGGAAATGCAGAATTCAAAGAAGTATACGTGTTTACAAGAGTATGGCCATGTACAGCCATTCACTTATATGGTAGGCTGTACACAGCACCTGCAACTCTCCGGCTGCAAGGAAGTACAGGGAATTTATGCTAGGCATGGAAAATGCCTATAATCTTAGTGTGCATGAACCCTAATGGTCTACCAACACAGTTTTCTTTTAAACTCACATATGCTAATACCTTTCCAAATTATTAGCTTCCACAACAGATTAAAGCCTAAGTGCAGTGAAAATCGAAAACAGAAAAATCAGATGCATACAGATTACAGATTATTATTTACTACAACTAAAAGAATGCTGGGAAATGGGTTGAAAATTATGAGAACAAGTTGTAGGTTTTAGTAAACCCAAAAATAAAAATAATCTTATTGTGGAAATCTGGAGTAATTTCCTGTCTTATCCAAAGCACTAATTATCATACAGAAACAATATTTAACTATTATGACAATAAGGTTAGTTATGATGTTCCAGCCCAGGACCCATGTATTTCCAGTTTCTGTATTCAGAGTGTCTTATTTTGTGAAAAATTACATTTAATGAAGCAGAAATGTCACTGCATAATTAGTGCGCTTCTCGTCGTCTTTGGGAAAATCATATACAACGAATAATACAAAGGATCTAACAGGTCATTAGCATGTGAGGTAAAATATTCAGTAATAAAACCCTTGCTTTTCTCAATCCAAAATTGAAAGGTACATAAATCATTTTAGAACAAGGTAATTCTTATAGATGAACATGTATTGTACATCTTTTTGAGAGCATTTTGATCATTAGATCAATTGTTTTGTCATAAGCAGTACTAAGCTGGAAGTAAAAAGGTGTCTGGTTATAAAGGAAACACCAGCCTTTGTGGACCTGATTGGGAGTGTAACTGAATTGAGCTTTGATACAAAATATAAACTAATGCATACACATTATAGGGTGTAGGGGTCTTGGTATTAAAAACGTACTATCCAATAAATCAACAATTTTTATAAATGCTTATGACATGAAAAACAGCTTTGATTAAGGCAGAACTATAGCTAAAACTTTTTTTTTTAAATTTTCGATAGAGTAAGGGAAGGTTATAACCCCTGTCAGATTTTTTTTTTGCTATGTCCCTTTGCAGAGATTTCCCTTCACTTCCTGTCCCATAGCCAAACAAGAAGTGAGAGAAAATCCCTGCAAACTAAGGGAATTCCTTGGGGACCCCCAGGTCACCAGAACCAGTGTCCCCATTGTAAGATTTCCCCTCTGTTACATTTCTGGGGACAACCTAAAACGTGGGATTTTCTTTTAATTTCACTTTCAAGAAAAATGGTAAACAGGACAAATAGTGAGGGTGAATATCCTTAACAGGGGCACCAACAGCAATAAACACCAGAAAATCAGATTACAGCACACACATACAAAAATGACATTTAAATCCTGCAAGGCTATTTAAAACAACTGAACATATTCAGCAAATAAGCAAAAATATGGGGATTTGGTCACACCATATGGACATATAGTGCTTAAGCCCACTGCTACGTCAAAGTACCCCATTATCACTGGGTCCTACACTATTCACCTGTGTTATAGGAGGAGTCCTTTAGTTCTCCCACTTATAGGAGCGTATTTCTCCCATGGTTGAGATGCAGGATTCCCCATCTTGGGACCCCTGTGCCACGTATGGTTGAACTGCGAGGAATATCCGGATACACATTATTGCAGTCCATGGGGAGGAATGATGTATGAAAATGCACTATATTTGTATATATCATCAAAGGGGTGAACAGCGCTGATCAGCAGACATATATAGGACCCTAAGCCCTGGTTCACACAGGGGCGACTTGTCAGGCGACCTAGCCGCCTGACAAGTCGCGTCTGTTCTGTACCACGGACCTGTTCTAATAGGAGCGACGCAAGTTGCTCCGACTTAGAAAAAGGTTCCTGTACTATTTTTGGGGCGACTTCAGGCGGCTTGCATTGACTTCTATACAGAAGTCATTTTGCAAGTCGCCGCTGAAGTTGTGTGCAGGTCGCCTCTGGGAGTCGGCCTGCAAGTCGTGTTGCCCCTGTGTGAACCGGCAGTAAGAGGCAAAGTAAAAATGTTTTATTATTGTTAAAAAAAATAATAAAATGTTCACCAAGGCATACAGCAGTCAATTGATGGTCATACAGAGACTTGGATTAAAAAAACTGACAGTACCTGGAGGCTAGAGCCGCATGGATGACACAGGGGCTTAGGGAAACCCAGCACAAACCTGTTGGACAAAGAACACAGGAGCACCGCTGGTGGGGGGCCCATCCAGGACCGTAAGGCCAGGGGTTCGATGAAGGGGGAACCAAACTGCAGGCACAGGAACTGTTGGGGCCAGTATACAGCGGCCGCTCGCACTGTGTACGAAGCCTGGCCGAAGTCCAAGTCTCTGCATGACCATCGATTGACTGCTGTATGCCTTGGTGAACATTTTATTATTTTTTTAACAATAATAAAAAGTTTTTACTTTGCCTCTGAGGGTCCTATTTATGTCTGCTGACAGAGGCATAGCTTGAAGCTTGTGGGACCCAATGCAAAAGTTGACCTGAGCCCCCCCCTACTACCAACGTGCATGCAGATACATCCACTGCACGCCAAGATACTCAAAGTGGCTTAAGAGTTTTGAGTTCCCAGAGTTCCTCTTTACAGCAGAGAACAGGGATTACTGCTGGAGAAGCAGAGGACAGGGATAACCGCTGGAGAATCAGAGGACAGGGACCCCTGGCAGGTCACTTGGCAGAGCTTCTTTCCCATCCCAGCACTGTATACGCCCCCACCCCCACACACACACATACACTACACAGGGCTGAAATCACATTCCTTTACACACAGTCTGTCAATCTTCACAGGGTGTATCTGGCTTTTATGTTGCCCTTCTGACCTGTGAAATTCTCTAGTCCGAATGGCAGTGTAGTTGCAGAAGGCAGATATATCCTGTGCAGATCATGGCTAACTGACTGTGTTGTAAAGGAATGTGATTTTAGCCCTGCAGAGGAGGAACAGTATAGAGTGCTGTAGTGGGAAAGGAGCTCAGCAGCCGGGTATAGCATGCAGGGTGGAGGAGGTGGTCAGGGGGCTTTGGGGGGGCGGGGGCAACTTTAGATCTGGGAGGGCAAAGCCATGTGACACTAAATCCGGAGCCTGCAGCCCTTCAGGGCCCCCCCGAGGAGGTGTTAAGGGATTTGTTTTAGCAATTTCTGAAGGTTTCTCTGTCAGTGTTGGCAGGTGTTGGGGGAAGGTCACCTCCCGGAGCTGTGTGTCTTTTCCCCAGTTGTAAGAGATGTGAGGTAAGTGGACATCCTCAGGTGGGGGGGTACAGAGAATCCCAGCTGGTGACTAGGAGACACTGAGCAGTGTCATACCTCACCAGTGACATCGGTCCCATCATGGCTACAGGACGGCACTCTGCTCCTCTTGCCTCGCTGAGCTTGGTTACTATTCCATTTTGCCAGCACACAGCACAGACAATTCCCCATCCTGGGCTGTTCTCACCTCGTGCTCATCTTCATTCAGGAAAAGGCTCACAGCTTCTCCCCAGCCAATGGGAACAGAGGGGTGTGGACTGTGGAAGGCAAAGTAGAAGTCAGTACTGGAGCGTGGCTGTGGGGCCTTAGGGCAGATCGGAGCTGGATTTAATGGAGGATATGATAATATGACAGGGAAGCTGCAGGGGCCCCCTGGAGCTAGGGGTGGGGTTGCGATTGTGACCCCTACAACCCCTTATGTTACACCCATGTCTGCTGATCAGCGCTTTTCACCCCTTTGATTATATCTTCTATCCTCATTTGTTTATGAGTTTTGGACAGCAGCGGCCACAGCTACATTTAATTTTTCTTTTTGACTTTTGACTAGGCCTCTGGTCTGTGGGCCTGGATTTTTGTTTTTAGTTTTACTATATGTGTATGACTATTTAAGATCAATTTTGTCACTCTATTTAGATGTCAGCAATTCAAGTCTGCTATCTCCTGATGAAGAGGACCATGTCCATGAAATGCGTTGAGCAGAAAGACTTGCTGTAAATCACTGCAGTGGTTTAAAATGACTGTTTTATAATTGTATTTTATTATATGTTTACTTCTTTAAAGAAATGAAATAAAATATTACAAATTCCACTAAAACATTATGCCTCAAAAGTCCTCTATGTTACTACCGATACTTCTTTGATACACCAGATTTAGGGATGTGGCATGCAAATTGAACTACTTGAATGACTGAATGACTTTGAATGACTTACAGTGTAAACAGAATTGCCAGTTATCAGCAGTACTTTCCCCATGCTCTTTCCCACAAGAGGAGAGGAGAGCTGGTAACTGGCAATCCTGACAGGAGACATGCACACTAATAATCAGGGCACTGATTATCAGATCGGTGTCATCAATGTTGTCCATCGGTGCTGCCCATCAGTGCCTCCTCATCAGTGCCACCTATCAGTGCCCATCAGTACCCTCTATCAGTGCCCATCAGTGCTGCCTATCAGTGCCCATTAATGCTGCCTATCAGTACCCATCAGTGCAGCCTATCAGTACCCATCAGTTCCGCCTATTAGTGCCCATCGGTGCCGTCTATCATTGTTGCATATCATTGCAGCCTCATCAGTGCCTCCTCACTAATGCCCATCAGTGCTGCCTCATCAGTGCCCATCAGTGCTATCAGTGCCCATCAGTGCAACCTCATCAGTGACAAATTACTTATTTGCTACATTTTATAACAGACTAAGAAAAAGTTTTTTGTTTCTGTTTGTTTAGCAAAAAAATTTAAAAACCCAGTGGTGATTAAATACTACCAAAAGAAAGCTCTATCTGTCTCAAAAAAAATGATTATGTCATATGGGTACAGTGTTACATGAGCACGCAATTGTCATTCAAAGTGCGAAAACACTGAAAGCTAAAAATTTGCCTGGTCAGGAAGAGGGTATAAGTGCCCAGTAAGCAAGTGGTTAATCACTACTGGCTTTTTTTTTAAATTTGCTACATTAACCACCTTAGCCCCGGAAGATTTGACTGCTAAATGATCGGGCCATTTTTTGCGATTTGGCACTGCATCGCTTTAACTGACAATTGCGCGGTCGTGCGTCGGTTTACCCCAACAAAGTTGACATCCTTTTTTTTCCCACAAATAGAGCTTTCTTTTGGTGGTATTTGATTGCCTTTGCAGTTTTGATTTTCTGCGCTATAAACAATAAAAAAAAAGCGTCAATTTTGAAAAAAAACACAATATTTTGTACTTTTAGTTATAATCAATATCCCCATTTTTTTTAAAAAAGCTAATTTTGATTGGTTTGCACAAAAGTTATAGCGTCTACAAAATAGGGGATACATTTGTAGCATTTTTATTATTTTTTTTTTTTTTACTAGTAATGGCGGTGATCTGCGTTTTTTATCATGACTGCGACATTATGGCGGATACATCGGACAATTTTGACACATTTTTGGGCCCATTGGCATTTATACAGCGATCAGTGCTATAAAAATTCATTAATTACTGTAAAAATGTCACTGGCAGTGAAGGGGTTAACACTAAGGGCCGATCAAGGCTTTAATTATGTTCCCGGGGGGTTATTCTAACTGAAGGGGGAGGGGACTGACTGGAGGAAGTGATAGATCATGGTTCCTAGCTAATAGGAACACACGATCTGTCACTCCTTTTAGAACAGAACACGGATTTGTGTGTTTACACACACACTTCCATGTTCTGTTCCTCGTGCTCGTGATCGCTCGTGGCCGGCGGTCATCGTGATCGTCGGCCACGAGCATTGGCACCCCCGTTGTGCAGCGGGCGTTCGCGAGCGCACCGCCGGCCCAAAATCCAAGAACCACCTTTGGGCTTTCAAGAAGCATGATTTACGCATCTATTTTTCTGATTACCTATCATATTTCTTGAGTCCCCGAAGTGCCAGGACAGGAGAAATGCCAACAAAATGACTACATTTTGAAAAGCAAATACCCTAAGATATCTTCTAAGAGGCATAATGAGTCTTTTGAAAAGGTCATTTTTTGCCACAGGTTTTTGGAAAATGAGGAAAGAACATGCATTTTTTTACACAAAGTTGTCAATTAATAAGATATTTCTAGCACACAGTATAGGCAAATTTAGAATTTTCACCCCAAAACACACTCCTCCCAAGTATGTCGATACCACATGTGTGAGACTTCTTCAATGTTTGGACTGAATATGTGCTGGACATTGTATCTTGGGTATCACAAAAATCAACATAGAAAACAAAATCTACATAGAAAATCTGCAAAATATGCATAGAAAACAGTTAACTGTAATGGTCGCCTCTGTGCAAGTGGTCAGGCAATAAAGCTTATTGTAACAGCACCCATAACAGTCTCCATTCTTACAAGCCTAGCTTACTGGTACGTGGCTGACCCCAGGAATGTCATGTTACATAGTTACATAGTTAGACTGGTTGAAAAAAGACACAGGTCCATCCAGTTCAACCAATAAAAGTGTAGCACCTCTACCATAGGTAGGTGCTAAAATTGTAGTGTTGTAGGTTCTGTCAGTACAGGTAAATTTAAGCAGGCCTATGCTGCAAGCTAGGCCTGTTTGTTTTTGATCTGGGGGCAGGGAGTGGTTAGTGTAGCAGTGGGTGTGACCACCTGTGTTTCAGTGCTTGGGAGCCTCCCCTTCTTCCAGGAAAGAATGTTCTGGAAGTGGGGCAGGGCTTAGAACTGGAGTGGCAGGCAGCTCATGTGAAGAGCCCTGACCAATCCCCAACTGGAATTGACAGGGGGCAGGCCTCCCATATAAGCTGAGGTAACAGGCCATTGGGTGGGGGAGTTGTTGGCCAGGAGTAGTGGAGAATGGAGTACTAGACAGCAGCAGGAAGGCACCCCCATCTGGGGGGGGGGGTGCGCCGATCGTGGGAGGAAGCCTGGGAGAACTGTGAGGAAACTTCACCCTTACACGGTCATTAGTGAAGTCCTCATCTTTACACAGTCATTGATGAGCAGTCCTGGAACAGAGGAGAGACTGTGGGGAATAGTGTCAAATCAATGCGGCCCGAGGGCGCAGGATTTGCAAGCTGGACTAGCTGGGGACAGTAGTCCACCGTTCAGCAAATGCTAATAAACTACTAGGCTTCCAGGGAGAGATACTGAGGACCTCTGGCCTAGTAGCAGCAACCAATTAGAGTCAGCATTAGAGACTATTTAGAGTGTGTTCTTTTGCATATAGAAGAGGATGTGACAAGAAATATAATGTGCTACAGAATAAGATTGTGCAGGAGGGAAGGATTCCTGGGAGCAATAGAATGGAGGAGTTACGCAGAGGAGAAGCAATAATCTGCATGGTGATGCAGGGAAAAGACTGTAGATGTTATACATGTGCATCATTTCTTCAAGGCTCAAAGTTCTAATTTATAAATATGATAGCAAAGTAGTTTGATCTATGGGCATCCCATATATTTCCTTTCCCTCAACCAAGTTTTTTACCCTAATAAATAGAGAAAAAAAAAAGCAAAAGACTTTTCATGGTCTACAAGTGTGACGTATGGATGTCTGGCAGCAGTGTGAATTTGCGTGGATGTTAGTAACTAGTGACTAACTACAATATGTATTACAAAATGTATTTATACACAATCCTATACCCACAGTTGATCAGATATTCCCTGAATCAACATTACCTATGAAGTTTAGTACCCAGCTATATTATGTACATTTAGGAAAGAATTCAGGCCCTTTTTAAAAGCAATCTATTATGCTGGACAGCTTTTGAGGGAGTCTATTCCAAATTTTCACAACTCTTATGCCCCGTACACACGATAGGATTTTCCGACGGTAAATGTTCGATGGGAACTTGTCGTCGGAAATTCCGACCATGTATAGGCTCCATCGGACATTTTCCATCGGAATTTCCGACACACAAAATTTGAGATCTGGATCTCAAATTTTTCCGACAACAAAATCGGTTGTCGTAAATTCCAATCGTGTGTACACAATTCCAACGCACAAGGTTCCACGCATGCTCAGAATCAAGTAGAAGAGCCGCACTGGCTATTGAACTTAATTTTTCTCAACTTGTCATACGTGTTGTACGTCACCGCGTTCTTGACGTTCGGAATTTCTGACAACATTTGTGTGACCGTGTGTATGCAAGACTAGTTTGAGCCAACATCCGTCGGAAAAAACATGGATTTTGTTGTCGGAAAATCCTATTGTGTGTACAGGGCATTACTGTGAAGAAAATTAAATATAAAGAGCTGCGCTTAGAACAATGGTTTAGGTATGCTGTCCCCCAAAAAAGGAGCTTCCATAAGGATTCTCTGCTGATTGGAATTAAATTGAAAAGGGGTATGGCGCTCCCTATGGGGTAATGTATGGGAGGGGGGGTTGTTATATTCCCAGGTGATTTCCCCCAATATGATCCTAGTGGAGGTACCCAATACCAGCAGGAAAAATTAGTTACCTTAAGTATATATGTCTATAACTACATACATACACACATATACACATATATACATACATACATATACATACATATATATATATATACGCACACACATATACCAGCAGAGATAAATGATTGTTTAGACAATGAGCTGGCTTCAGTGGTAGTTCGACTAAACCCTATAGTAAGGGATGTGAGCTGAGACCCCTACAGCTGTGATAGGTCTGCACCATATACCACCACAGAGCGAAATAACTATAACGTATACATGTAAAACATATGTGTGCTCTACTAGTGCAAAATAATCCAAAACATATAATAAACTCTGCTTTAACAGTGCGAAATGAACGTATATAAAAATGTATTACCAAAAATTACATGTTATAATCAAAGTCCAGTGATCAAGTAATTTCATCTCAAATTAGTTTGTGCAAAAAAACAATTAAAAGTTTTTTGGTGATTATAGTCCTTAAAGTGAAAAAACTGTTCAGACCCAGTGTTCCAAGCAATTTTGTGACTTGAGTGCTCTCAGATAATTCCTGTGACTTTTGTGATCCCCCTTATGGGTCCCCACTCACCGAATCCAACAGCCCCAGAAGGGGCAACCAGCGTAGGGTATCTCAATCACGGTCTCCTCTCCACACCAATCATGTAGGGCATTCGGGATGATTTCCGTGCTGTTAGTTTTCCCAATGGTTTCCCGGATCCACCAGCCCCAGACGGGGCAGATTGCATGGGGTATTGCGGTCACAATCTCCTCTCCCCCACTGTCCTACCGAGCATCCAGGTAATTTCCTTACTGTTGGGTTAGGTGTTCACAATGGCTCCCTCATAGAAAGAAAAAATAGGAGGCTCCCATGGTGTAGTAAGTATAAGAACTTTTATTCAAAAAAACTCCATCAGCATTCAAGGGAGTAAAAATTAAAAACAAAGATAAACTAAACTAAAAATAGGCTAAATGGAATAAAAGTCAGCAGTTTGCTACCTCAGGGTACAGATATGTGCCTGAGAACAGGCCCGTATGGATTAGATGCGTACCGCTGGATGGAGCTGTTTGCGCTCCACCTGCGTTCCAAACAGGGTCCGTACCCGGAAGTGACGTAGCGTGCGTGGCGCCGTCGTACGCGTTTCATCATTGACGTCTTCAGCGACGGACTTCCGGGTACGGACCCTGTTTGGAACGCAGGTGGAGCGCAAACAGCTCCATCCAGCGGTACGCATCTAATCCATACGGGCCTGTTCTCAGGCACATATCTGTACCCTGAGGTAGCAAACTGCTGACTTTTATTCCATTTAGCCTATTTTTAGTTTAGTTTATCTTTGTTTTTAATTTTTACTCCCTTGAATGCTGATGGAGTTTTTTGAATAAAAGTTCTTATACTTACTACACCATGGGAGCCTCCTATTTTTTCTTTCTATGAGGGAGCCATTGTGAACACCTAACCCAACAGTAAGGAAATTACCTGGATGCTCGGTAGGACGGTGGGGGAGAGGAGATTGTGACCGCAATACCCCATGCAATCTGCCCCGTCTGGGGCTGGTGGATCCGGGAAACCATTGGGAAAACTAACAGCACGGAAATCATCCCGAATGCCCTACATGATTGGTGTGGAGAGGAGACCGTGATTGAGATACCCTACGCTGGTTGCCCCTTCTGGGGCTGTTGGATTCGGTGAGTGGGGACCCATAAGGGGGAGCACAAAAGTCACAGGAATTATCTGAGAGCACTCAAGTCACGAAATTGCTTGGAACACTGGGTCTGAACAGTTTTTTCACTTTAAGGACTATAATCACCAAAAAACTTTTAATTGTTTTTTTTGCACTAACTAGCTTGAGATGGCGTGTCCAAGATGTCGGCCTGAGCAGACGTGCTTCCCGGAGCTCTGCTGGAGAGTAATCCTTATATATCATCCTGCCTGGAGTGATTGCCCTTGTCTGGGCGTCTGGATTCCCGTATGCCGTCCAGATCATCCGCCGGTCCAAAGGGCGGTAAGAGGCTCCGTTTTCCCCCGAATATACCGGAGGCTGCTGTGACCGCAGTGCCTGGGGAGAAAAGCCCGCGCAGCCATTCCAATATGACCACTCAGACGGCGATGGAGGAGAACCCCTCAGCCTCCCTTCCGGGAATACCCGAGGTAATGGCGGCGATCTCGGCATGTCAGGCCACATTGGCAGGGAAAATGGAAGCTGTGCAGACCGATGTGGGGCTGATTAGACAGGACCTGGAGAAGTTCCGGAGTCGTCTCGGGGTGGTGGAGCAGAGAGTGGGACAGGTGGAGGATGCAGCTGAGGAACACTCGGTGGCGATTCGGACCTTGCAAAATAAGGTGAAGGTCCTGGAATATCGCGCCGAGGACGCCGAAAATCGCAGCAGATGCAATAATCTGCGAATAGTAGGCCTCGCAGAGGGAGCAGAGGGACAGAACCCGACCACCTTCGTGGAAGACCTCCTGAGATCCCTGTTCCCTGGAGCCCGACTGTCCCCTTACTTTACTGTGGAGAGAGCGCATAGGGTTCCACCGCAGCGAGGTCCGCCTGGCTCCCCACCACGCACGCTGATACTGCGCCGGTAAACTTCAGGGACAGAGAGGAACTAGCTTGAGATGAAATTACTTGATCACTGGACTTTGATTATAACATGTAATTTTTGGTAATACATTTTTATATACATTCATTTCGCATTGTTAAAGCAGAGTTTATTATATGTTTTGGATTATTTTGCACTAGTAGAGCACACATATGTTTTACATGTATACGTTATAGTTATTTCACTCTGTGGTGGTATATGGTGCAGACCTATCACAGCTGTAGGGGTCTCAGCTCACATCCCTTACTATAGGGTTTAGTCGAACTACCACTGAAGACAGCTCATTGTCTAAACAATCATTTATCTCTGCTGGTATATGTGTGTGCGTATATATATATGTATGTATATATGTGTACATGTGTGTATGTATGTAGTTATAGACATATATAATTAAGGTAACTAATTTTTCCTGCTGGTATTAGGTACCTCCACTAGGATCATATTGGGGGAAATCACCTGGGAATATAACAACCCCCCCCCCTCCCATGCATTACCCCATAGGGAGCGCCATACCCCTTTTCAATTTAATTTCATTACTGTGAAGAAGCCTTTCCATATTTGGAGATGAAATCTCTTCTTCTACAGATGTAAAGAATGCTCCCTTGTCCTGATGACCCTAAAGTGAATAACTTACCACCAAGTTCACTGTATGGACCCCTTATGTATTTGTTCATTATACCCCCCCTTAATCTCCTCTTCTCAAGAGAGAATAAATTCAGTCCCTCTAATCTTTCCTCATAGCTGAGCTCCTCGATGCCTCTTATCAGTTTGGTTGCTCCTCACTGCACTTTCTCCAGTTCCTCAATATCCTTTTTGTGAACTAGTGCTCAAAACTGAATTGCATATTCCAGATGTTCCAGGTGAGGTCTTACTAATGATTTGTACAGGGGCAAAATTATATCTCTCTCTCTGGAGTCTATACCTCTCTTAATACAAGAAAGGATTTTGCTCGCTTTGGAAACCGATGCTTGGCATTGTGTGCCATTATTAAGTTTATGATCTACGGTCTACCAGAACACCCAGATCCTTCACCACCATTGATTGGTTGTTGTTCACTGGCCAGGAAGTTCAGAAGTTCAGAAAGCTGAAGAAAGAAAAAACAAAAGTGTTTCTGTGGTTCCAGGAGTGCAATTGTCTGCAGGGGATGGCTGGGACTTGAATCTTGCAGGAACATAGTCAGCAGGATGTGCAGATGGGTCAGTTTAGGGGGCAGGCAGAGACATGGTCAATAAACAGGCCAGGTCAGTACAGGCGGCAGGCAGAGGCAACACTGCACTGATGTGGCGGTGATCAGAAACGCTTTTGTTGGCTGCATTGGTCTGGTGACATTGTTACTGGTGTGGTGGCCATCAAGAACATTGTAACAGGCTGTACTATTAGGCCTCATTCACAGGGGGTGTATCAATGCATATTCTGTACAAGGTGTTTACCTGCATGGGAATGCACATGCATCCCCATGCAGGCAGTCAAATCTATGTCTACTGGGACAAAACAGCTGGCACCACTGCTCAAAACTGTCTGTGCTCAGGCCTTGCACAGATGTTGCTTCTCAGGTGTATGCTTTCTCTGACCTTGACCTATTCGATTAATTGCAGTCTTGTTTACATCCTCTACATAGAACTGAAACTGCCTTGGTAAAAATCACAAATGATCTCCTCATGGCAGCTGATTCTGGTCTCATAACTACAAGTATTCTCAACCTTCTCAATTTGAGTGCAGCCTTTGATACTATTTCTCACAACATCCTCCTTAAAAATTAGCCTCCATTGGATTCACTGACACACCCCTGAACTGGTTTAAATCTTATCTCTCTGGCCAATGGCCATACTCAAGTCATCCAACTCAAATCTTTCAAATCTCAACCATCTCTACTCTATACTGGTGTGCCCCAGGTTCTGTATTGGGGCCCCTTCTGTTCATAATCAATCTTCTTCCTCTTAGTCTTATATTTTGTAAATTTAACATCCAGTTCCATTTCTATGGAGATGACACCCAGCTCTACCTGTCCACTAAACCTGCAACTACCCTTCCACGCAAATCCCTTACCAATTGTTTACAGGAAATCAAATCCTGGCTCTCTTCCAATTTTCTCAAATTGAACAATGACAAAACAGAGGTTCTCTTAATTGGTACAAAATCCACCCTGACAAATCTTAACAGTTTTTCAATTAACTCCACAGTCTTTCCCTCCCCTCAGGTATGTGTGAATGATCACATGGTTAAAGAACCGAGTGTGCACAATGTCAGCATAGTGACACTGCATTACTTTGATGACAGTGATTAGTGTCAGATCTATGTTATTTTTTTCTCCTTTTTCACAGTCGATCACTGCCGAGGAGAGACTTCACAGGCTGCATTGCAGACTATGTTTACACAGTGATTGGCCACAGCGATCACATGGTACAGCAACCCTGTACCCCCATCTGATATCCGCTGTGTCCAGTGGACACAGCAATCACAGATTGCGCCATTGCGAGGCTGTGCTTGAGCACCCAAAAGGGGAGGATGTACGAGTTTGTCCTCCCAGAATGTCACTTGTTATGCCCAATCCAACAGTGGCTAAGCAGGAAGTAGTTAAAGTGGAACTAAACCTTTGAAACAAAGAGGCAGGCAGAATCTTTATTGTAAAAAAGGCATGCAATGTCTCTTCTGCAATAAAATAAACCTGTGAAGCCGGGAAGAAGATACCTAATGCCGCGTACACACGAGCAGACTTTCCGTCAGAAAAGGTCCAACGAAACGAATCCGTCTGACATTCCGATCGTGTGTGGGCTTCATCGGACCTTTTCTGTCGAAAAATCTGATGGACCTTAGAAATAGAACATGTTTCAAATGTTTCCGATGGACTCGATTCCTATCTGAAAAAAACGTTCATCTGTATGCTAGTCCAACAGACCGAAAACGACACAAGGGCAGCTATTGGCTACTAGCTATTGAACTTCCTTTTCTAGTCCGGTCGTACGTCCTCACGTTCAAAAGGATCGGACTTTGGTGGGATCGTGTGTAGGCAAGTCCGTTTTGTCGGAACTCCGTTGAAAAGTCCTTTGGAGTTTAGTCCGACGAGAAGTCCGCTCGTGTGTACGCGGCATTAGCCAGCGAGGGACCTCACAGATGTCGGATTCCTAGAAGGGGTGGGGAGTATTTGCAGCATTTCGTTTCAATTTAATCCCCAAAAGATAGAAAGTATAATAATAAAAAATTCTAAATTTTAAATTCATTAGCCTCAATTCACAAAGCTAAAACATTTAGATAAAGATAGTCATTAAAAAAAGTGACAGTTATTTTTGAGCTTTATCATTGTGTAAAGATCCCTAAACTAAGCCTATTGTGATAACATCTGTGACAACATGGCCTTTTGGGTAATGTTTCACCAATTCTTGCAATAGTAGCATAGTTCCTTGATGTTTTGTTCTTAGAAAATATAGCATCTTCGGTAGAACATGAAGAGTAAAGCAGAGAGATGGAAATACTCATAAGGGCCACAAGTAAGTGGCTGAAGCTGCAAACTCATAAAAAGCATGCCACTGAGGCCTCCAGGAGCTGCATGCATTTAAAAAAAAAATAATTTTTAGATGGATGTATTTTTGTTCATTACATTTCTGAGAAATACTAATTGCCAGAATCAATGGTTTATATCCAAAATCCACATCAACTGTCAAATCATTTTCTTTGCCACAGACAAGCAAAATGTCACTAGAAACAAATAATTCATCTACATTTAATGACCTCCTATGCATAAGTCTTCTTTTGCTCTGTTCATTACACTCTGCCCTTTAATGTGCATCTTCAACATCTGGAATCTAAATGATATGTTAAAAAAAAAAATTATGTAGCTCAGCTGCATGAACTACAGAACACATAAATTGCAAGCTTACATTACTCACATTTGAGTTAATGATACATCCGTTACGCCCTGCGCATTATAAAATTCCTACTTTCACACTGTGAGGACACTTGCAGGCACGCAACACACTCTGCTAAATTTCAGTGTAATGGTCTGGAAGCTTTATTGTCAATTGATGCTTTAGTTTATGTTTGCTTTTGGCCCACAGTAGGAGGACAAGCATTTTATCTTCAGGAGTTTCCAACACCGAGCTCAATCAACCAACATCATTCTCCCTGCTGTGATTTTTGTGAAGCAATCTTTAGCATCCTGAATACGGATGTCTATTTTCATTTATTGTTGCCTTATAATGAAGAAGGAATTGGTTCACAAGAATAATACAGATTTTTAGAATGTAGCATATGAAAGGTGAACTGATTGAAGAAAAAATTGCCTTTAACAATGTATGAAATTTCAGTATAATAGTACATCGTTTATTTTAACATATGGATAAATGCAAGAGCAAAATGTGTCCTTCCAGGACCTCATCCGCATGTGAACCCACAACATCATGGACACGTTTTGACTAGTGATGAGCAAATTGGCTGATGTTTGAATTACACAGATTTTAGTGAATTTCTGAAACAAATTCTGAGAATTGTATCTTTGAGGTGAATTGAAAAAAGTCAAAAGGGGACCGCCTATGCACTCCTGTGCCTACGGCAGGGGTACCCAACCGCTTACCTGCGGGTCACATGTGCCCTCTGAGGTGGCCCGCCACCACCTGCTCTGGGCTGGCAGGTCGGCAAGCCCAGTGTGCAGGTTCCCGACCTGCCATCCCAGCAGAGCATTAATGTTAACCACTTCAGCCCCGGAAGGATTTACCCCCTTCCTGACCAGAGCACTTTTTACAATTCGGCACTGCGTCGCTTTAACTGCTAATTGCGCGGTCATGCAATGCTGTACCCAAACGAAATTTGCGTCCTTTTCTTCCCACAAATAGAGCTTTCTTTTGATGGTATTTGATCACCTCTGCCGTTTTTATTTTTTGCGCTATACACGGAAAAAGACCGAAAATTTTGAAAAAAAATGATATTTTCTACTTTTTGTTCTAAAAAAAATCCAATAAACTCAATTTTAGTCATACATTTAGGCCAAAATGTATTCGGCCACATGTCTTTGGTAAAAAAAATGTCAATAAGTGTATATTTATTGGTTTGCGCAAAAGTTATAGCGTCTACAAACTAGGGTACATTTTCTGGAATTTACACAGCCTTTAATTTATGACTGCCTATGTCGATTCTTGAGGTGCTAAAATGGCAGGGCAGTACAAAACCCCCACAAATGACCCCATTTTGGAAAGTAGACACCCCAAGGAATTTGCTGAGAGGCATGTTGAACCCATTGAATATTCATTTTTTTTGTCCCAAGTGATTGAATAATGACAAAAAAAAAAAAAAAAATTACAAAAAGTTGTCACTAAATGATATATTGCTCACACAGGCCATGGGCATATGTGGAATTGCACCCCAAAATACATTTAGCTGCTTCTCCTGAGTACGGGGATACCACATGTGTGGGACTTTTTGGGAGCCTAGCCGCGTACGGGGCCCCGAAAACCAAGCACCGCCTTCAGGATTTCTAAGGGCGTACATTTTTGATTTTACTCCTCACTACCTATCACGGTTTTGAAGGCCATAAAATGCCCAGATGACATAAACCCCCCCCAAATGACCCCATTTTGGAAAGTAGACACCCCAAGCTATTTGCTTTGAGGCATGTTGAGTCCATGGAATGTTTTATATTTTGACACAAGTTGCGGGAAAGTGACAATTTTTTTTTTTTTTTTTTTTTTTTTTGCACAAAGTTGTCACTAAATGATATATTGCTCACACAGGCCATGGGCATATGTGGAATTGCACCCCAAAATACATTTAGCTGCTTCTCCTGAGTACGGGGATACCACATGTGTGGGACTTTTTAGGAGCCTAGCCGCGTACGGGACCCCGAAAACCAAGCACCGCCTTCAGGATTTCTAAGGGCGTACATTTTTGATTTTACTCCTTACTGCCTATCACAGTTTCGGAGGCCATGGAATGCCCAGGTGGCACAAACCCCCCCCAAATGACCCCATTTTGGAAAGTAGACACCCCAAGCTATTTGCTGAGGGGCATGGTGAGTATTTTGCAGCTCTCATTTGTTTTTGAAAATAAAGAAAGACGAGAAAAAAAAATTTTTTTTTTCTTTTTTCAATTTTCAAAACTTTGTGACAAAAAGTGAGGTCTGCAAAATACTCACTATACCTCTCATCAAATAGCTTGGGGTGTCTACTTTCCAAAATGGGGTCATTTGGGGGTTTTTTTTGCCACCTGGGCATTCCATGGTCCCCGAAACTGTGATAGGCGGTGAAGAGTGAAATCAAAAATTTACGGCCTTAGAAAGCCTGAAGGCGGTGCTTGGTTTTCGGGGTCCCGTACGCGGCTAGGCTCCCAAAAAGTCTCACACATGTGGTATCCCCGTACTCAGGAGAAGCAGCAGAATGTATTTTGGGGTGTAATTTCACATATTCCTATGGCATGTTTGAGCAATATATCATTTAGTGACAACTTTGCGCAAAAAAAAATAAAAAAAATAAAAAATTGTCTCTTTCCCGCAACTTGTGTCACAATATAAATTATTCCATGGACTCAACATGACTCTCAGCAAATAGCATGGGGTGTCTACTTTCCAAAATGGGGTCATTTGGGGGGGGTTTGAACTGTCCTGGCATTTTATGCACAACATCTAGAAGCTTATGTCACACATCACCCACTCTTCTAACCACTTGAAGACAAAGCCCTTTCTGACACTTATTGTTTACATAAAAAAATAATTTTTTTTTGCAAGAAAATTACTTTGAACCCCCAAACATTATATATTTTTTTTAAAGCAAATGCCCTACAGATTAAAATGGTGGGTGTTTCATTTTTTTTTTTCACACAGTATTTGCGCAGCGATTTTTCAAACGCATTTTTTGGGGAAAAAACACACTTTTTTACATTTTAATGCACTAAAACACACTATATTGCCCAAATGTTTGATGAGATAAAAAAAGATGATCTTAGGCCGAGTACATAGATACCAAACATGACATGCTTTAAAATTGCGCACAAACGTGCAGTGGCGACAAACTAAATACATTTTTAAAAGCCTTTAAAAGCCTTTACAGGTTACCACTTTAGATTTACAGAGGAGGTCTACTGCTAAAATTACTGCCCTCGATCTGACCTTCGCGGCGATACCTCACATGCATGGTGCAATTGCTGTTTACATTTGACGCCAGACCAACGCTTGCGTTCACCTTAGCGCGAGAGCAGGGGGGACAGGGGTGCTTTTTTTTTTTTTTTTTTTTTTTTTCTTTATTATTATTATTTTTTTATCTTATTTTTAAACTGTTCCTTTCATTTTTTTTTTTTTTAAATCATTTTTATTGTTATCTCAGGGAATGTAAATATCCCCTATGATAGCAATAGGTAGTGACAGGTACTCTTTTTTGCAAAAATTGGGGTCTATTAGACCCTAGATTTCTCCTCTGCCCTCAAAGCATCTGATCACACCAAGATCGGTGTGATAAAATGCTTTCCCAATTTCCCAATGGCGCTGTTTACATCCGGCGAAATCTACGTCATAAAATGCTCGTAGCTTCCGGTTTCTTAGGTCATAGAGATGTTTGGAGCCACTCTGGTCTCTGATCAGCTCTATGGTCAGCTGGCTGAATCACCGGCTGCATTTTCAGGTTCCCTGTTGAGACAGGAGAGCCAGAGAAAAACACGGAAGATGTTGGGGGGGGGGGGGCATTCCCTCCCACTGCTTGTAAAAGCAGTCTAGAGGCTAATTAGCCACTAGGATTGCTTTTACATGAAAGCCGACCGCTGGCTGAAAAGAATGATACCAAGATGATACCTAAACCTGCAGGCATCATTCTGGTATAACCACTCAAAGTCGTGAATGGCATACCTGAAGACAAAAAAATGGTTAACAATAAAGCACAGTAAACGGTAAGGTATAAAAAATTGCATACCTGAAAAGCAAACATGATAAAACATAATAACAATAAAACATTGCAGAATAGAATACAGTAAAAAAGAGCAGAACAATAGAGAGAGAATAGAGAGAGAGAGAACAATAAAACGACAACTATTTTTATTTTATATTTTTGTTTGTGTTTTTTTTTTTTTTACACTTTTTTTTGTAACTAACTATAATAACTGTAACCGGTTCCAGGTTCGGGTCTCTCAAAATGCGATGGCATCTCGGGAGACCCTGTGAAAGTGTGCCTAGTCTGTGCAATGCTGTACCCTACGCTAATACTCAACTAGTGCATGGTAGCGTTCAAAACATTCACCAATGCAAAGACCAGGATTGTCAGGACAGGAGGGACAATAATAGCGGGTGTCACGGCTATATCCGCGCTTGCTGCAGACACAACATATTTTTTGGGGGGTTCGCTGGGTAGGGGTACTCGGGAGGACATAAAGAAAATGCCTCTCATGCAGCCGACTGCATTTGGTTGGGGATGTGAATGGGGGAAGTACGGGCGCTGCAGAAGCGGTGGGTTCCCAATTAGGATTGGCGAATGCAGCAGGAAGGGCACTATGGGCATGACGGGCCTGTGTTTGTCTTTTTGGTGGCAGCGGGACACTACTTGTGCTTGCCACCTCACCAGCTTGAACTGCACTTATGGGACTCGCCACGTCACCAAGTGTTACTGCAGTGCTGGTTTGACTACGACCGGGGTGTACTAGGCCTCTGGTGCTTGCCAGTTCACCAAGACGCTACAAAAAAAACTGTTAGCGATCGCAGGGATCAGGCCTGACTCTGCGAACGCTGCAGTTATGCGTTTAGAGTTTTGTAAGTGACAGTGATCGATCGGTACTGCACTTGGGTGGGCTGGGCCGGGCCGGGCGGAGGGGCAAAACGCAGGTGCTAGCAGGTATCTGGGCTGATCCCGCTAACACTGCGTTTTTGGGAACCCTAAACTGCTGGGGACGCTAGTATAGATCTGATCGGATCAGATATTGATCTGTTCAGATACTATACCACTAAGGGAGGTGTACGCTGCGTGCGTGGGTGTTAGCGGTACTGGCGCTAACCTGACGCTGCCTGGGGCTGGTGCTTGCCAGTTCACCAAAATGCTACCAAAAAAACTGTTAGCGATCGCAGGGATCAGGCCTGACTCTGCGAACGCTGCAGTTATGCGTTTAGTGTTTTGTAAGTGACAGTGATCGATCGATACTGCACTTGGGTGGGCTGGGCTCGCCTGGGCGGAGGGGCAAAACGCAGGTGCTAGCAGGTATCTGGGCTGATCCCGCTAACACTGCGTTTTTGGGAACCCTAAACTGCTGGGGACGCTAGTATAGATCTGATCGGATCAGATATTGATCCGATCAGATACTATACCACTAAGGGAGGTGTATGGTGCGTGTACGGTGCGTGCGTGGGTGTTCGCGGTACTGGCGCTAATCTGACGCTGCCTGGGGCAACGCATATCACCGCCGGGCGATCAGGGGGCTAAACCTTTATTCGGTAATAAACGGCGGGTGCCCTGACACTATAAAAAATAAACTAACTAACCAGCGTCACCCGTAACAGTTATATGGTGATCAGTGGTGAAAGGGTTAACTAGGGGGCAATCAAGGGGTTAAAACATTTATTAGATAGTATATGGGGGTCCCTGTCGCTATAAAACACTGACGGCGAACCTAAATATTTACGTCCCTAACTAGCGTCACCAGTGACACTAATACAGCGATCAGAAAAATGATCGCTTAGCGACACTGGCGACAGGGGGTGATCAAGGGGTTAAAACTTTATTAGGGGGGGTACTGGCGCTAATCTGACGCTGCCTGGGGCGACGCATATCACCGCCGGGCGATTAGGGGGCTAAACCTTTATTCGGTAATAAACGGCGGGTGCCCTGACACTATAAAAAATAAACTAACTAACCAGCGTCACCCGTAACGGTTATACGGTGATCAGTGGTGAAAGGGTTAACTAGGGGGCAATCAAGGGGTTAAAACATTTATTAGATAGTATATGGGGGTCCCTGACGCTATAAAACACTGACGGTGAACCTAAATATTTACGTCCCTAACTACCGTCACCAGCGACACTAATACAGCGATCAGAAAAATGATCGCTTAGCGACACTGGTGAGGGGGGGTGATCAAGGGGTTAAAACTTTATTAGGGGGGGTAAGGGGGGTACCCTAGACCTACAGGGGGGTTACAGTAACTGTCCTAACACTGCTAACTGTCACAAACTGACACTATGCAGTAATCAGGAAAAAAAAAAAAAAAAAAAAAAAAACCTGCTTGGTGTCAGTTTGTGACAGGGGGGGGGGTGATTGGGGGGGGATCGGGGGGCGATCGGGGGGGGGTCGGGGGTGTAATGTATGCCTGGCATGTTCTACTGTGTGTGTTTGTGTTGTGCACTTACTTACATGTCATCTCTCCTCGGCGCTGGAACGGAAACTGACAGCCGAGGAGAGATGACATCACATCCTCTGCCTCTGTGTACTATACAGAGGCAGGGGATGTTTGTCATTGGCTGGGAGCGATCGCGAGGGGGGGGCCACGATCGGATGGCCTCCCCCTCGTCTCTCATCGCTCCCAACCAAATGCCGACCGCAGCTGGCACAGGGGGGGGGTCCGATCGGACCCCCCACCCGCGGGAAGGCAATCACGTTTCAGGTACGTTATTTTGCCTGCCCGTGCCGCTCTGCTCACGTATATAGGCGTGAGGCGGTCGGCAAGTGGTTAAGAATACAGCCGGCAGTATAGGAAGCATGCAGTAGAGAGCAGAGCGGTATAGTACCGGTATAGTACCGGGTTCTGTCACAGGCAGAGTGATATTAAATGCACACCTCCTCCGGGGATAGTAGCAGATAGCGATACCCACCCTGGGGGACGGCAGCAGCCGTCAGTCATACCCTCCCTGGGGGACAGCAGCAGCCATCAGCCAAACCCACCCTGGGGGACAGCAGCAGCTGCCAGCCATAACAGTTCTTGGGGACAGTAGCAGCCTCCAGCCATACCCGCCTGGAGGACAGTAGTAGCCAGTCATACCCGCCTGGGGGACAGCAGCAGCCTCTAGCCATACCCGCCTGGGGGACAGCAGCAGCCTCTAGCCATACCCACCTGGGTGACAGCAGCAGCCTCTAGCCATACCCACCTGGGGGACAGCAGCAGCCCCCAGCCATACCTGCCTGGGGGACAGCAGCAGCCTCCAGCCATACCCACCTGGGGGACAGCAGCGGCCCCCAGCCATACCCACCTGGGGGACAGCAGCGGCCCCCAGCCATACCCTCCTGGGGGACAGCAGCAGCCTCCAGCCATACCCACCTGGGGGACAGCAGCAGCCCCCAGCCATACACGCCTGGGTGACAGCAGAAGCCAGCGATACATGCAGGGATCCTGAGGAAGAAGTAAAGTTTGAGGTCAGTTTTTAATTAAAATTAAATAGCAATGGGGATATCTGTTCTCTACACTGGTACACTAGCTACACTGGGCTGCTTTCAAAGCGCTGGCAAAGTGCAGCTAACCCGCAGGAAAGCCACAGGTACACTGCGCTGCACCCACGGTGTGGGTAAACTACAGCACATCAGTGTGAAAGCAGCCTTAGCCTTTTTTTTTTTATTCCTATTCTCTCTTTCTATGTCTCTTTTTTTTATTTCTTCTTGAGGATAACCAGAGTGGATTCTGGTTAAGGAAAAATATTACAAAATTTGGATTGTTATAAATAAGATTATTATGAAAGTCTGAATAAGTATGATAAGTTGAAGATTAGGAGCGTGAGTAATTACAAATAAATAGGAGTTATTAAGTTTGTGTGGTATTGATGTATTGGTGAAAATGTCTTACTACTTTTGTGAAAGAAAATAAAGAATTTATAATAATAAAAAAAAAAAGCAGCCTCAGGCCCCTTTTACACAATCAGTCCAATTGGGTTGGCCTTTTATTTATAGGCAGGCCCAATCGGACCCTTAAACCAGTTGACCTGCAATCCGATCTGTTAAAAAAATATATTATAGTAATAATACAAAAACCCAATTCAATACATGGTAATGATACAAAAGCGAACAATATGCATGATTGAACATATAAAAATCTAATATAGACAATATAATCTGGGGCCTCTCAATTCCCAACATTGATGATACACAAGATTATACAATAAGGCAATACAGGGTCCAATGTATCACATATATACACAAACACACACACAATAATGCCTCATTATGGGGCCTCATAGATCTTCATATCAACCCGATTGTTGGCATTTATCAGTATTGCCATAAAAACTTTTTTCTGAACCAATATAATTATAGTTTTTTACCATAGATCCAGTTCACGTGCTTCGCTCCTGAAGGTTGTGTACAGCCATGAAACGCATTGAGCTACAAATGCCGTGTACTTTGGCATACCCATTCCAACGACTTTATGTTTATTACCTCAGATAATAGGTTCCTTGGGTGTCTGTGTCAATCCCTCTTGGGATGTTTTAACTAGTATCTATTATAGGGATCTATGAGGCCCCACAATGGGGCATTATTGTGTGTGTATGTATGTGATCTATTGGACCCTGTATTGGGATGTTTTAACTAGTATCTATGATAGGGATCTATGAGGCCCCACAATGGGGCATTATTGTGTGTGTATGTATGTGATCTATTGGACCCTGTATTGGGATGTTTTACTTAGTATCTATGATAGGGATCTATGAGGCCCCACAATGAGGCATTAATGTGTGTGTATGTATGTGATCCATTGGACCCTGCATTGCCTTATTGTATAATCTTGTGTATTATCAATGTTGGGGATTAAGGGAGGCCCCCAGATTATATTGTCTATATTATATTTTTATATGTTCAATCATGCATATTGTTCAATTTTGTATCATTACCATGTATTGAATTGGGTTTTTGTATTATTACCATAATATACCCTGGCTATGAACTATTAAATATGAATTTTACTCAATTAATTATAATTATTTACCTTGTACCCACAAGTTTCAATTAAAGTCCCGATTTCCCTCTCTCCTCCCCCCCCCCCTCCCCTCCCTTTTTACCTCCCTTATTTTCCCATTTCCTCCATAATGATAGGGATGGAGGTACTTGACCCTATCAGGCCATTTCCTCATTTAAAGTCCCAAATTTCAATTCCTCTCCTTTCTTATAATATGCAGATGTCTCTAAAATCGCCCCCGAAGTCGGGACTGATGTGCAGGAATGAAATCGTGCGAGTTCAGCTGAACTCGCACGATTTCATTCCCACTGTCAGTGTGAGCCAGGGCTAAGACAGTTGCTGAACTGTGCAGGCCTCCTCTTTGGGACCCCTGAAGCAGGCAGGAACTTTAGATCCCTTTCACACTGGGGCCACGGCCGCGTCAGCGCTAAAGTGCCGCTCGTTTTAGCGGCGCTTTAGCGCTGTTTAAGCAACGGTTTTCGGCAGCTAGCAGGGCACTTTTAACCCCAAAAGAAGAGGTTAAAAACGCCCATGCTGCGGCGCTTCCGAAAATGCTTTTCAGGTGCTTTGGAAGTGCTGCCCATTGATTTCAATGGACAGGGCATTTTGGGAGCGCTGTATACAGCGCTCTCAAAGCGCCATAAAGATGCTGCGTGCAGGACGTTTCCTAACATCCCACAAGCGCACTGTGAAAAGACACACTGAAATGAATGGGAGGCGGTTTTCAGTCGTTATTTAGAGGCTATTTCTAGTGCTAAAACACCTGAAAGCCACCTGAAATGTAAAAATAAAAATTTTTTTGTTTGCCTGTTTTTGAAAATAATAGGACCGTTTGCTGTTACCAATACTGCTAGCTGGTGATCCTGGACTTCCACACAGTGCTGGGACAAGGCCATTCGGTGCCCAGGGCTAAGATGGCAAACTGCGCCCCCCCCCCCCCCTGTTTTTAATAAAGAATCAATGTTGTTTCAAAACAAGAATATATCAAGCAGTGGAACAGCCGCTATGATTATTCTTATGGTGTAGAGAATAGCCGGCTAAAAAAGTTGATATCTGAATGATGCCTGTAGCTGCACCCATCATTCAGATATCCCCGCACAAAGTCAAGGACGTTGTATGACAACCGGCGGGCGGGAAGTGGTTAAAACACATTTTTTTTTAACACAAAGTTGTCCGTTTATACAATACTTCTAACACATAACATGTACATACCAAAAATGACACTCCAAAATAGATTCTCCTACTCCTTCTGAGTACGGCGATACCACATGTGTGAGACATCCACAGACTGGCCACATACAGAGGCCGAGTACAGCCGAGTATGGCTGAGCATGGACCGAGTATGGCTGAGAATGGCTGGCTATCACCGAGTATTGCAGGGTATTGCAGAGTATGGCAGGGTATCGCCGAAGATCACAGAGTATGGCTGGGTATTGCAGGGTATTGCACGGTATTGCGGGGTATTTCAGAGTATTGCGGGGTATTGCAGGGTATTGCACAGTATTGTGGGGTATTGCAGAGTATTGCACAGTGTTGTGGAGTATTGCAGAGTATTGCACAGTGTTGCGGGTTATTGCAGAGTATTGCACAGTATTGTGGAGTATTGCAGAGTATTGCACAGTGTTGCAGGGTATTGCAGAGTATTTCAGGGTATTGCAGAGTATTGCACAGTATTGTAGGGTATTGCACAGTGTTGTGGGGTATTGCAGAGTATTGCGGGGTATTGCAGAGTATTGCACAGTGTTGCGGGGTATTGCAGAGTATTGCGGAGTATTGCAGAGTATTGCGGGGTATTGCAGAGTATTGCACAGTATTGTGGGGTATTGCAGAGTATTGCACAGTGTTGCGGGGTATTGCAGAGTATTGCGGGGTATTGCAGAGTATTGCGGGGTATTGCAGAGTATTGCAGGGTATTGCAGAGTATTTCAGGGTATTGCAGAGTATTGCACAGTATTGTGGGGTATTGCAGAGTATTGCACAGTATTGTGGGGTATTGCAGAGTAGTGCACAGTGTTGCGGGGTATTGCAGAGTATTGCGGGGTATTGCAGAGTATTGCAGGGTATTGTGGGGTATTGCAGAGTATTGCACAGTATTGCGGGGTATTGCAGAGTATTGCACAGTCTTGTGGGGTATTCAGCAGTGGTGGTCACTGGTCATTAACCTCGCCTCAGCCTCCTCCCCTCCCCCAATCCAGCCATTTATTAATCTGTTTTTTAGTGTTTACTTACACAAGTTCAGACTCAGAAGTTATGAGTCTGAACTTGTGTAAGTAAACACTAAAAAACAGATTAATAAATGGCTGGATTGGGGGAGGAGAGGAGGCTGAGGCGAGGTTAATGACCAGTGACCACCACTGCTGAAGATCTGAGTCAGAACACTGGCACACATGACACTGGCACTGCACACTTCTACCTTCCAGATTGAATCCAGCAGCCTGAGCCAGCCAGCCAGGCAGGCAGCAGCTCCTCAGCTCGGCTCCGCTTGAGGTAACAGACAGCGCGCCGACACAGCTCACAGCTCCCGCCTCCCTGCGCTCCTCTGCGTCCTCCCACCTCGCCTCCGGCCGTGAGTGACGTCACGGCGCTGGCAGAGACTACAGGACTCCTCCATAGGGGAGTAAACAGTGTAGTTGTGTGCTGAGGGAAGGGAAGGGAGGATCATGCAGGAGCGCAAAAAGCCACAAAGCGCCGCTGGGCGCTGTACATGCACTGTAAGACAGTATTATTGTACACACTGGCATGGCAGAACTTCACCTGCAGGCTGCGCCCCCCCCCATACCAAATGGTACCACCCAGGGCACGTGCCCCTTCCGCCCCTGCCTTGTACCGGCCCTGCTTCCACATTATATTTGGGTACAGTTTGGTGTACCATACCTGAGACCACATGGAAAAGGTGGTGTTGGGCACGGTTTACTTGGAACCTGGTATGGTTGGATTCAGTGTAAGCAAAGGAAATTCCTGAACACAGAACTTTCAAAAGATCACTGAGCACATAAGCAGGGAATGTTGTGGTCTGACTGGCAAAGGTGATGATGTAGGGGTACATATGAATGCTTTTTATTGTACAAATGGGTTTATTGATCAGAAATATCAACATGTCAGTACAGATAGATAATGAAAGACACATTATGTGTACATACCGAAACAACTTATAGTATAACAAACATAATAGTGAATGACCTTAGGATCTGCATCAGACCCTCTGATTACGTTTGGGTTCTTATGGAAACAACAATTAACATTTCTATGGCGAAACGCTGGGTTCCACCATTTTCCTGAAACTAGTTACAGAATTTTGTATAATATTTGTGGTTAGAACTGTGAATAAAAATGAGTATATTTGAAATATGGCAAATTGTAGTGGAATTAAATAAAGATATTCCCAAGTTGATTCACAATATGTGTCTAAAGCTCAACCGAGATGGGTGGGAGTACATTACCCATGGCTGCCATACTCGAAGAAATCTATCGTGCGCGTCTGATGCCACGGCCGTCAGTTTCTCGTTAACCATAATATCATTTACCCCGTTTTTGAGTGCCTCGAAACTGAGAGCCAGGGTCTTCCAGGCCCTTGCTATGGTTAATTTAGTTGCAGTAAAAATATGAGAGGCCAGTTGGTGTTCTGGTTTTAGTAATTCAATTATCGGCTTCCCCAATAAAACTTCAAAGGGATCCCTCTTTATATTAGTATTGAAGA
Organism: Lithobates clamitans; assembly: GCA_037952925.1. Lineage (NCBI taxonomy): Eukaryota > Metazoa > Chordata > Amphibia > Anura > Ranidae > Lithobates > Lithobates clamitans. Next base: position 8,636,693 of record JBBGZY010000160.1, on the reverse strand, counting down.
GGTTACGAAGCAATGCATAGACTCTGACCCATAGTCTACAAACCTTGGGGCACTGCCACCAGATGTGTGCCATTGTGCCCTCATGAGAACACCCACGAAAGCACATAGGGGTATATGTTGGGATAAAACTCGCCAATCTGGCTGGAGTGTAATACCATCTATAAAGTACTTTATAGGCATTTTCCAAAAACAGTAAATTTTTAGAGCATTTGGACAGTGTAATGGTCATGACCTGCCAGTCCTCCGGGTCCAATCTCCTCCCTAGTTCCGCTTCCCATTGAAGGTGATATGATCTCAGGGGTGGTCTCTTGGAGCCTATTATGGCTGTATATATTAAAGTAATCAAACCCAAGGACTGGGGCCGTGATCTGCAAAGGCTTTCGAACGGAGTTAACGTGTAGGGGGTTGGTTGATATTTTATTAGGGATTGGACAAAGTGTCGAATTTTTATGTAGCTATAGTGCTCCCTGAGGGGAATGTCATAGGAGGAACGTAAGGCTGCGAATGGGATGATCTTGGTAGGAGTGAACATAGAATGGACATCAGTGAAGCCATTTTCAGTCCACCACGAAAATTGTAACGGATTATCGCGTCCAGGTGGGAATAATGGGCATTGGAGAAGGCGCAGTAGGGGAAGATGAGGAGAGATTAAGCCCGCAGAATATTTGACTGAGTCCCAGACACGCAGAGAGTGGGCCAAACATGGGCCTATAGTGGTAGGGCGATGGGCTTGAGGGAGCCAAAGGAGGGAGGCCAATGCTATCGGATATGAATCCACCATATCAATAGTAGCCCATAGTGGCATTTGCTGTTTCTCATGGAGGTGGGATATTGGGGCAATGGTCGCTGCCATATAGTAAGCTTGAAGGTTGGGAACCAAGAGGCCACCATTGATCCTACGGGCATACAACACTTGTCTTTTAATCCTAGGTTTTATTGAACCCCAAATAAATTGCATAATTTTCCGTTGATGTATACGGAGAACATGGGAAGGGACCTGGACCGGTAACACCCGAAAATAGTATAGCAGCTTTGGGAGATAAGTCATGCGGATGGTTGCAATCCTTCTGAACCATGACAGTGGAAGGGTGGACCAGGAGGAAAGCAAAGTCGATAGTTTGCGAAATAATAAGGGGTAGTTGGCCTGGTATAAGCCTGAGTAGTTTGGAGTGAGCCGAATCCCAAGGTAGGGTAGTGCTTCCATCCATTGGAAAGGGAATGTGGATTGTAGGACTTCCAATTCTGAGGTGGAGAGGTTGATTGACATTGCTCTGGATTTAGTGGGATTGACTGCTAGACCCGAGAAGGTGGCAAAGGTATCTAGGAGTGAAAGTAGATTCGGGAGGGAAATTCTTGGTTTGGTAATGGTCAATAGAATGTCATCCGCAAATAAAGATAACTTATGCTAGGTGCCTACCACCTCGACTCCCACTATATCCGGATGAGATAGTATGGCCTCCGCCAGGGGTTCCAGTGCCAAAATAATGAAAAGTGGGGAGAGTGGGCAGCCCTTACCGGTACCCCTTTTAATAGGAAAGATGCTTGACTCAAACCCACAGTATTTCACTTTAGCTTCAGGGGAATCGTAGAGAGCAGAGACCCACCTCGTAAAGGAGGCCCCGAAGCCATAACGTTTAAGTATCTGTAACAAATAGGGCCACGATAGGGTGTCAAAAGCTTTGTTGATATCTAATGACAAAAACATTGTTTCTAGGGATCTGTTATGGACGATGTGCTGTATTTGGAGGAGGCGCCTTATAGCATCACTAGCCTGTCTTCTTGGGACAAAGCCCACTTGATCCCTTTTTATCAGGCGTGGTAGAAAAGAATTGAGGCGATTAGCTAAGATTTTGGTTAAAATTTTCATGTCAATATTGATTAGTGATATAGGCTGGAAATTAGCCCACGAGGAATGATCTCTGTCAGGTTTAGGGATCATAACGACATTGGCGGTCAGCAAATTAGGTGTGAATAGGCGTCCTTCCTTGACTGAATTATACATATTTGTTAAATGGGGGGCGATAACATCTGCTGTTTTCCGGTAGTAAAGTGCCGTAAAGCCATCAGGGCCCGGTCTTTTACCCACCTTCAATTCTTGAATGCACTGGAGGACTTCTGAGACTTGTATGTCCCGATCCATCAGGGATGTATGGGCTTCAGACAAGGAAGAAAGAAGAAGCATTTAAATAAAGGAATTGTCAAAAACTGTCTCTTGTCATTTTTAACATTTTTGACAGTTTTTTGGTGAAATGGTAGGGGTAATTACTCCCTTACCATTTCACACGGGGGGGCGGGATCTGGGTGTCCCCTTGTTAAAGGGGGCTTCCAGATTCCGATAAGCCCCCCCGCCCGCAGACCTCCACAACCACCGGCCAGGGTTGTGGGGATGAGGCCCTTGTCCTCATCAACATGGGGAAAAGGTGTTTTGGGGGGCTACCCCAAAGCACCCTCCCAATGTTGAGGGCATGTGGCCTGGTATGGTTCAGGAAGGGGGGGCCGCACTCTCGTCCCCCCCTCTTTTCCTGCGGCCTGCCAGGTTGCTTGCTCGGATAAGGGTCTGGTATGGATTTTTGGGGGGACCCCACGCCGTTTTTTTTTTTTTTTTGGCGCGGGGTTCCCCTTAATATCCATACCAGACCTGAAGGGCCTGGTATGGAATTTAGGGGGACTCCCACGTCATTTTTTTAATTTAATTTTGGTTCGGGGTTCCCCTGTGGGGAATTCCCATGCTGTTTTTATCAATGAACTTCTATGTGTATTGTCGGCAATGCAATAGCCGCGAGTAGTTTTAAATGGGTTTTTTCCTTCGAAATGTCATTTTGCTGTCAGACTGTTCTAAACACGGGAAACATGTGCCCCTTTACAGGCATACTATAGACACCCCCCAGCTATGAAATTTAAAGGGATATTACACTTTTATTGTTTGATTTTAAGCATTATTAAAATCACTGCTCCTGAAAAAGCGACCGTTTTTAAAACTTTTTTTTGCATTGATCCATGTCCCCTGGGGCAGGACCCAGGTCCCCAAACACTTTTTATGACAATAACTTGCATATAAGGCTTTAAAATTAGCACTTTTGATTTCTCCAATAGACTTTCAAAGGGTGTTCCGTGGCATTCGAATTTGCCGCGAACACCCCAAATTGTTCGCTGTTCGGCGAACTTGCGAACAGCCAATGTTCGAGTCGAACATGAGTTTGACTCGAACTCGAAGCTCATCCCAATTGGAGATAAACCTATAAACAATTCTCCCTAGCATACCCCTCAAGTAAACAATAGAAGCAAAGGGTGGCATTTGGCACTATTCCTCACAGATTCCACCTACCACCAAGCCTATTCAATAAGAGCATGAGGCAGCCTCTTTACACAGACGAATGGCACATAAAGTTCTCCCCCAAGAAAACAAAACTTTAAAGTGTATGTAAAATCTCACAATGAACTTACTGTATATGCTCCTTTTTGGTCTGTTAAAGGTCTTATGTCATATCTGTTTGATAAATGCTGGAAAAAAAAAATCTGTTGATCCTGACAGAAATATTTAGAGCTTGTAACATCCTGTGGTTTCTGTGTGTGCTGCACTGTTATTATTTAGATTTGCTTCCAGCTCTCTCTGTGCTCTATAGAACTCCCTCTTCACCCATGTTGTGCAAATGAGTAGAGGTGGAGGTGTTCTGTTGTTCTAACACCCCTCCTTTCTAGGGTGACAATACTGCTCCCCTGTGTTACAGTACAGAGATTCACAAATTCGCCCTAAGCTCAACACCACCCTCTCTCCCACACCTGCCACCCCTATCCACAACATAACCCTTGGCTGTGGCTCCCCTAATTACCAGCCATTGCTGGCAAGGCTCCTACCTGCTCCACTTACCATCAACACCACCAACACCTGGCAATGCCCTTAACATGCTAATACCACATGGCAAGGCCCTCAACATGCTTACACCTGCCTAAGCTCTATGACAACTCTTTTCAGCAACACACATCTGTGCCTACCTACTGTATACTGTCATCCTGTCATTGTTAGTCTCTCCAGGCAAGACCTTCAACACTCTTACCATAGGCCCTGGTAAGCCCTTCATGAGAACAGTTTTGTCTGTGTGAGGCCCTGCCATATTCAACAGTCCCTGCCCCTTAGCCCCAGAGCTACTGATGGCTGTACTAGCACATTATGAAATACTTACCTTAGAATGAAACTCTCCAGTGGCACGCTGTCACTGCTGACAGGACTTCCATCTTCCCCTGACCTTTCCTCCAGGCTCGCAGACTCTGGCTGTATGAGTGGCCGGAGCCATGATGACATTACTCTCTTGCATGTAAGTGGGAGCCCTGGGCTCTGGCACAAACATCCAGAGCACATACGCCGGTGACATCACCGGCTGCATCCAGGGTAATATCTCCTAAATGGTGCACGTTTATGAGATATTCATTTTATCTACAGGTAAAGCCTTATTATGGGCTTACCTGTAGGTAAAAGTCACAAAGTGGACACTACTAGCACTTTTTTAAACAAGCTGATGTTAGAAGTTGATTGGCTACCATGCACAGCTGCACCAGATTTTGCACTCTCCAGTTTTTGTAAAGCCCCCCACATTGACCCCTGCTGAGAACACCCTCAAAGTTATGTTATGTGTCACCTGCTACTAGTGCAGTTACTTCCAACTATTCTAGTCCAATGCTGCTCAACTGGCTGTAAGCAAGAACAAGGACCTATCTGCCACTGTGGTGACACGACTTCTTCTCAACTGTTCTTAGTTTGCATAGTAACAGAGTGTATCCAGAGAAACATCATGGTTATTTTTATTCCTGTAGTAAAATGTGTTACATCAGGGATTCAGCAGGCAAAAAGCTTTTCTACAAACTTGTGGAAATATTTAAATCCAAGCCTCCGCAAACTGTCGTTGCAATGCAACAACAATGGGAAACACTGGAAGAGACTGTTGCTGAGACTGGTACTAATCTAAAAACATAGGCTTTAGTTTCTCATTTTTATGTACATGAGAACCATTGATTCTCATATCATCTTCTACTACCAGCTCTTGGTGGTCATCTATTGCATACAACAGATTCTCTTGATAGATTAAACAAAAATTTGGGACGTTAATAGAAGTAAATTAGAAAACACAGACACTAAGGCCCCTTTCACACTGGGGCGGTGGGGGCGTCGGCGGTAAAACAGCGCTGTTTTACCGTCGTTTTTGCGGCGGTATTTGGCCGCTAGCGGTGCGGTTTTAACCCCCGCGGCCGAAAAAGGGTTAAAGCCGCTCGCATAACACGGCTATAGCCGCGGTATAGCCGCGCTGCCCCATTGATTTCACTGCTCCAAAGATGCTGTTTGCAGGAGTTTTTTTTGCCAGCGCACCGCTTCACCGCTTCAGTGTGAAAGCCCTCAGGCTTTCACACTGAACAAACAGTACAGGCTGTTTTGGGTCGGTTTGCAGGCGGTATTTTTAACGCAATAACGCCTGCAAACCGCCCCAGTGTGAAAGGGCTCTAACTGAAAACAACATGCCACCAAACCAAGCTTCAAGAAGATATTTATCTCATGTAGGAACAAAATTGTGTGAATTGCATACTGATAATATCAATGATAACATTTTTGCTTTCTTTTTTTATACTTTGGAATTCATGGATTCTTGTCTAGAGCACTACAGCCACAGAATCAAAGACAGCTTCCGGTCAGTGCTTTCTTTGTTGTATCTGCTATGATACTGTTTTCTTGAAGCCCCAGAGGTTATCTTTGTCTGAAGATGATCCGGAAAGGCTCTTACTGTATACATACCATATAACAACAAGGGCATAAGCTACAATCCCTTATATACTGTATGGAAATGGCTTATTTTAAGCATAAAAACACACCTGTTTCTATGTAAGCTGAGCATGGTTAAGAAGTGATGTGGCTGTCATTTATTTATTTCAGGTACTTATATAGCATTTACACAGAGCTTCACTTATATATTGCACATCCACATCAGTCCCTGCCCTCAAGGAGCTTGCAATACGAGGTCCCTAACTCACATTTATACATAGACATACTAGGGCCAATGATACAGGATCCAATTAACCTACTAACATGTTTTTGAAGTGTGGGAGGAAACTCATGCAGGCACAGGGAGAACTCCAAGCAGGTAGTGTCTTGGTTGGGATTCATCCTGGCAACCCTAGTGCTGCTAGGCAGAAGTGCTAACCACTTAGCCCTTGTGCTGCTCTTTTGTTGCAACTAGTTATGTAGTAATTGTTGTTGCATTGTAACAATTGCAGCATTTTTTTCTGTTCATGGAAAAGCAACCCCTTCACATGGCCAAAATACAGCTACAAAATATGCAAATGTTTTGTTGCTAATAGGAAAGCAATCCATTTGCTTGGCAGCATGACACAGCCATTCTTAGGATTGTCTCTTTTGAAGTCATTGTGGGAATCAGTATGCTACACACTTTTATCGTTAAAAACCAAATCTGAAAAAGGGGCTGACCAACTGCATGGGTTAACCACTCATTTAGGTCTAGGGGAGAGTAAAATCAATTCCCCAGCAGACAGCGCTCCTCCGTGCTCTGGCAGTGAGCTGCTCCTCAATGCCCCTATGTCCAATACAGGGCTCTGAAGGCTGTATCAGACTTGATGACGCCAGAATCTTAGACTGCCAGAGCATGAGGGTGAAGACATTGCGGGGAGCGGTCTATCAGGTAATCAGGTTTACTCTTCCATGCCCCCTAGACCTACTATCAGTTAAGTCTTGCAGTGTGGGTGCAGCTCCGCTGCAAGGGAAATATTTTAGGTTTCATTAAGTTTGGCTTTAAAGTTGATATTTAGGCTCCATGCACACTAGGAGCTGAAAAAAATTACGGAAAAATGCTGGATAAAAAATTCTCAACATTAGCAGTTTTTGCCAGTGTTTTTCTGTTTTTGTGCCGGCCTCTTGCGGCGTTTAGCAATGTATAGTGGGTTGTTTAATAGCTGGCGGCCACCCACATCCTTAAAAACTGATGACTCATAAGCTGTCAGTGGGATTCCCAAGGAGCCCCACACCAAAAATTTTTAATGGTGTGGAGTCCCCCCTAAAATCCATACCAGACCCTTATCCGAGCATGCAGGAAATGGGGGGGATGAGTGAGCACTCCCCCATGAGCCATACCATTCCACATGCCCTCAACATGGGGGGTTGCTTTGGGGTCCCCTCCAAAGCACCTTGTCCCCATGTGGTAATGCGGACAAGGGCCTCTTCCCCAAAACACTGGCCGGTGGTTGTGGGGAGTCTGCAGGCAGGGGGATTATCGGAATCTGAAAGCCCCCTTTAACAAGGGGGCCCCCAGATCCCAGCCTCCCCATGTAAATAAGTAGGGGTACATAGTACCCCTACTCATTCACCAAACAAATAGTAAAAGTAAGTATAAATGCAGAGTCAGTTTTTGACAAATCCTTTATTAAATAATAAAAAATAAATTGTCCCCCGGTGTAAATTCAAAGTCAATTACGATGAATGCTGGCCGTGAAAACGGGGGGAAAAAAGGGGGCAAACTCAACGCTTACTCGGGCCAACTGACAGCTCTGCTTCATAGTTCATAGCCCCCCCCCTGTGCAGGTCAGGGCTGCGGCGGCATCCCCCTCCATCTCCTCCATGTCCCAGCCGTCGCTTCAACTGCTGGCTGATTGGGTCTTCGGACTACCGGCCAATGGGGTCTTAGAACTCCAGACCAATGGCTGGGAGAAGAAACAGGAAGACATTAGGGAATATTAATTTGCTAATGTCACACAACAGGGTGGGCTCAGGGCGCAGAGCACTGTGCCCTGAGCCCACCCCTTTTAAAGCCAATTAGGGCATCAGGCTCTAATCATGTACTTCTAAAAAAAAAAAAATCCATACAAATCCATGCATCCCCCATGTAGATTAGGGGGCCGGGCGCATGGTTGGGGGGGCAGTGCCCGTACGCCCCTAATGAGCGTCCGCCACTGTCTGATTGTCATCTAATCTGACCCGCTCGACAGATGGCGAACGTATTGCCATACGACTTTTTAAAGCTAATTTTATTGGATCAGATGCCCGGCAGATGTCAGCGGACACATGTCCGTTGACATCGGCCACATCATAGAGGACAATAGGTGGTCCAATTGGGTCTGCCTGAAAAACAGATAGGCAGACCCGATCAGTCTGCTGGTGTGAAGGGGGCCTAAAGATTTTAAATTGCAGTAATAAGATACTGTTTACATTTTTTACATACTGGTCTGTAATCTCATGGCACCCTTAAAAACAAATTAATCAATCAATGAATTATTTAATTTGTGGAATAATTTAAAAATAGTTAATAAAGTTCAACTTGTAACGTGTACCTCAAAAAAAAAAAGAAAAAGCAATAGTGTTGCTTTTCAGGATTCAAATCACATTTATTGAAATATAACCATTCAAGTGTACTGAGAGCAATGCTTTTACATTTTCTTTCTGCTTAAAGCTAGCTTATTAAGGAGGAACCCATTGCTATGGGAGCAATAATTCTGGCTTCAGTCCCAACCACCTATTTTAGTGATTTTTTTCCAGTAAGTACATTTTCTTATGAAGCAATCTTTTAGTGACTTTACCACAGTGTAATTGTCATCACTTAAACGCTGACATTCAGTGCTGACCTGTGGTGCATTATAACAAAGCAGAAATCCATTTTAAGTCTTTCCTTTGGAATACTGTAGATACTCCTCTCTGTTAGTAGTTAGCACAGAAGATAAAACCCAGTGCAGTGGAGAAAAGGTTTTTCATGGTATATGAGAACAACATACCAGTACAAGGAGAACTAACCATTCAAAAGTTTTTTTTTCTTACTACACATTTGGTTACATATGCTCATTTGCAGGACTAGAATATTTGAAGAAAGGAAAATTTTAAATACTGTAAGCAGAAACATAAAAACCTAAGTGACCAGCTACAAATCTGAGAATACATCTAGAATTCACTTTACAGTATATTAGTTGATATTAAAGATAGGTCAAACAACCCCATGTTTGGTTTGCAGCAGAACTCCCTAACAGAGGAAAAGTTCTGCCCCGAAACCGCAAATTACATTGAGTTCCATTGGGAGCCGAACAAATCAAAAGTCCCCATTTTGAAGGCTTATATGCAAGTAATTGGCCATAAAAAGGGTATGGGGGTCTGAGTACTGCCTGGGGGACAATCGTTTTTAAAGGAGCAGGGATTTTAATGATGCTTAAAGTGAAAGAATAAAAATGAAAAATTCCTTTAGGCTGGGTTCACACCTATGAGATTTGGATGCAGCTTTTCTCCGCATCCAATTCGCATGACAGGAGATTGTGACCAGCTCTCTATGGAGCCAGTTCACATATCTCCGTTATGGCTCTGGCGTGGCTTGCACAGGAACACTGTGGGGGTTATTTACTAAAACTGCAGAGTGCAAAATCTGGTGCAATTCTGCATAGAAAGCAATCAGCTTCCAGGTTGTATTGCCAAAGCTTAATTGAACGAGCTGAAGTTAGAAGCTGATTGACTACCATGCACAACTGTACCAGATACTGAGTACTCCAGTTTTAGTAAATCTCCTCTTGTGTGTCTTTGGCTTTGTTTCAGGGCTGAATTCAGGCAAAAAATGTGACCCTGATTCATCCCCGAAACAGAGAACAGGGATGCACTGGACCCCTGCTTTGAGTCGCATCGGTATTAGGTGTGAACCCCGCCTCAAATATAGTGCCTGGGGGGTTCCTTTAGTCTACCTGTAAAGTGGCACATCTGTAGTAGGGATGAGCCGAACACCCCCCGGTTCGGTTTGCACCAGAACCTGCGAACGGACCGAAAGTTCGCATGAACGTTTGAACCCCATTGACGTCTATGGGACTCGAACGTTCTGATTCAAAAGTGCTAATTTTAAAGGCTAATTTGCATGGTATTGTCCTAAAAAGGGTTTGGGGACCCGGGTCCTACCCCAGGGGACATGTATCAATGCAAAAAAAACTTTTAAAAACGGCCGTTTTTTCGGGAGCAGTGATTTTAATGATGCTTAAAGTAAAAAAAAAAAAAGTGAAATATTCCTTTAAATATCGTACCTGGGGGGTGTCTATAGTATGCCTGTAAAGTGGCGCGTGTTTCCCATGTTTAGAACAGTCCCTGCACAAAATGTCATTTTTAAAGGAAAAAATCTTATTTAAAACTGCTTGCGGGTTTAATGTGATGTCCGGTCCTGGCAATATGGATGAAAATCAGTGAGACAAACGGCATGGGTACCCCCCAGTCCATTACCAGGCCCTTTATGTCTTGTATGGATATTAAGGGGAACCCCGCACCCAAATTAAAATAAGGAAAGGTGTGGGGCCACCAGGCCCTATATACTCTGAACAGCAGTATACAGGCGGTGCAAACAAGACAGGGACTGTAGGTTTGTTGTTAAGTAGAATCTGTTTGTCATTTTGAACGGGTACATTTTTAACGTGTTTAGCTCTAGCCAAAAAATCTTTTTTAAGCTTTTTGGAAAACATAGGGAAGGGTTATCACCCCTGTGACATTTGTTTTGCTGTCTTTCCTCCTCTTTAGAAGATTTCACCTCACTTTTCGTCCCAATGACAAATGCTTTTTGAGAATTTGGGTTTTTTTGTGGAACAAGGATTGGAAAGCATCAGTGGAAAGGAGAAATGTTTTTCCCATATTAACTCTTACAGGAGAGAATTTCCCTTCCTAGGGGTAGGTTTCATCTCACTTCCTGTTGTCTCCTTCCGTTTGCAAGTAGGAGTCGTTTGTAAGTTAGATGTTTGAAAGTAGGGGCCTGCCCCATATACTCAGCAGAAATTTGGGCCTTAGGTGTTGTTGTGGCCACAACACTGTAAGCCCTCACAGGGCCCTGCTGTGAAATATTAGATCAAGAATTGTAATTACATGCCCCTGTTGAACAGGGGCAGAAAAACTGGGCCTTTGGTGGTGGTGGTGGTGGTGCTGGTGCCACAACACTGTAAGTCCTCACTCGCTCTTGGTGGGTGCAGAAATGGGCCCTGCTGTGAAATATTAGATCAAGAATTGTAATTACATGCCCCTGTTGAACAGGGGCAGAAAAACTGGGCCTTTGGTGGTGGTGGTGGTGTTGCTGGTGCCACAACACTGTAAGTCCTCACTCGCTCTTGGTGGGTGCAGAAATGGGCCCTGCTGTGAAATATTAGATCAAGAATTGTAATTACATGCCCCTGTTGAACAGGGGCAGAAAAATTGGGCCTTTGGTGGTGGTGGTGGTGCTGGTGGTGCTGGTGCCACAACACTGCAACCCCTCACAGACACTCTAGTTGGAATGCAGGAACGAGCCCTGCTGCAAATTATTGCATCAAAAATTGTAATTACACGCCCCTGTTAAACAGGGGCAGAAAAATTGGGCCTTAGGCACTGGTGCTGGTGCCACAACACTGCAACCCCTCACAGACACTCTAGTTGGAACGCAGGTACGAGCCCTGCTGCAAAGTATTGCATCAAAAATTGTAATTACACGCCCCTGTTAAACAGGGGCAGAAAAATTGGGCCTTAGGCACTGGTGGTGGCGTCCAGAACCAAAAATGTTCTTACAAGCTATCAGCGTGATGATTGAGGAGGAAGAGGATAATTACTCAGGGATAGTCACTCAGCATCAGCATAGGCAGTCTTTGAAGGGATCTGAGATTTTTTAAAAAATTATTTGGTTACATCAGCATCAGGTGCTTGGTAGCTGGTGGTGATCCAAGACTGATTCATTTTTATGAAGGTCAGTCGATCGACCGAGTCGGTGGACAGACGCACCCTGTGATCGGTTACCACGCCTCCAGCAGCACTGAATGTGCGTTCCGAAAGAACGCTGGATGCAGGACAGGCCAGTAGCTCAATTGCATACTGTGCAAGCTCTGGTCAGTGATCCATCCTCAAGACCCAGAGGGTTTTCGGTGGCAAAGGTGTCCAAGTCTGATTTGCCCCTAGGTATTCCTGCACCATGTAAAACAGACGCTAGCGATGGTTGCTGGAACCGATCATACCTTGGGGCTGCGGACCAAAAAATTGTCTGAACGCATCGGTCAGACGGTCACCTTCTCCACCACTCCTTCTTTGATTGACCGAAGCCTCAGCAACACGTTGTCCAGAAACAGGAGTTTGTAACCTCCCAGTCTCTGGGAACGCGTTGCACAGACCTTTCTGCAAGGCCTCCCGAAGATGTTTCATCCTCTGCTCCCTCTGCGATGGCAAGATAAGGTCCGCAACCTTACCCTTGTAATGTGGATCAAGGAGGGTTGCCAGCCAGTATTGGTCCTTCTCCTTGATACCACAAATACGAGGATCCTTACGCAGGCTTTGCAGGATCAGGGAGGCCATGCAGCATAGGTTTGCTGAGGCATTCGGTCCGGAGTCCTCTGGGTCACTAAGGACGACATGGTCCGCAGCCACCTCCTCCCAGCCACGTACAAGTCCATGTGTTTCTTGGGGCTGATCCCTTAAAGACTGCTGCTGATGCTGAGTGGCAGGCTCCATACTGACACAATCTTCCTCTTCCTCCACCTCCTGTGTGATCGGCGGGCACGCAGGAACACTGTCTGGATAAAGGGGGCCTTGAGAGCTAAGGAAGTCCTCCTCTTCCTGCCTCTGTTCTGCCTCAAAAGCCCTGTCCATTATTCCACGCAGCGTGTGCTCCAACAGGTGGACAAGGGGGACAGTGTCACTGATGCATGCACTGTCACTGCTCACCATCCTCGTGGCCTCCTCAAATGGTGACAGGACAGTGCATGCATCCCTGATCATGGCCCACTGGCGTGGGGAAAAAAAAACAAGCTCCCCTGACCCTGTCCTGGTGCCATAGTCGCACAGGTACTCATCGATGGCCCTCTGCTGCGTGCGCAGCCGCTGCAGCATGGCCAACGTTGAGTTCCACCTGGTGGGTAGGGATGAGCTTCGTGTTCGAGTCGAACCCATGTTCGACTCGAACATCGGCTGTTCGACCGTCCGTCGAATTGCGAACGATATGGGCCGTTCGCGCCAAATTCGTGTGGCGCGTCACGGCCCATAATTCACTGCGGCATCGCAGTGCATTGCTGGCTGATGATTGGCCAAGCATGCACTATGACCCGCATGCTTGGCCAATCACAGCGCCGTCAGTAGAGAGAGCTGTAATTGGCCAAAGCCAGGGTGGCTTTGGCCAATTATGGCTCAGGGGATTTAGTACACACCCCACACTATATAAGGCCGCCTGCACGGCGGCCCTGTGTAGTGTGTGTTCCGGTGTGCTGAGCGATAGAGAGAGAGAGAGACAGTGTCATTTGATTTGAGTTAGATAGATTAGGCAGAACAGTCAGTCAGTTAGCTGCACTTACAGTGTATTGTGTATATATATGCATCCCAGGTGTTGCATATATATATATACACTGTATTCAGTTTAGCTAGATCCGTTCCTGTTATCTTCTATCTAGACTATTTACATTCAGTGCAGTGTGTCCTGCTCACAGTGTTCAGCTAGATCCGTTCCTGCTATTTACATTCAGTACAGTGCTTCCTGCTCACAGTGTTCAGCTAGATCCGTTCCTGCTATTTACATTCAGTGCAGTGCGTGCTGCTCACAGTGTTCAGCTAGATCCGTTCCTGCTATTTACATTCAGTGCAGTGCGTCCTGCTCACAGTGTTCAGCTAGATCCGTTCCTGCTATTTACATTCAGTGCAGTGCGTCCTGCTCACAGTGTTCAGCTAGATCCGTTCCTGGTATTTACATTTAGTGCAGTGCGTCCTGCTCACAGTGTTCAGCTAGATCCGTTCCTGCTATTTACATTCAGTGCAGTGCGTCCTGCTCACAGTGTTCAGCTAGATCCGTTCCTGCTATTTACATTCAGTGCAGTGCGTGCTGCTCACAGTGTTCAGCTAGATCCGTTCCTGCTATTTACATTCAGTGCAGTGCGTCCTGCTCACAGTGTTCAGCTAGATCCGTTCCTGCTATTTACATTCAGTGCAGTGCGTCCTGCTCACAGTGTTTAGCTACATCCGTTCCTGCTGTTTACATTCAGTGCAGTGCGTCCTGCTCACAGTGTTCAGCTAGATCCGTTCCTGCTATTTACATTCAGTGCAGTGCGTCCTGCTCACAGTGTTCAGCTAGATCCGTTCCTGCTATTTACATTCAGTGCAGTGCGTCCTGCTCACAGTGTTCAGCTAGATCCGTTCCTGCTATATACATTTAGTGCAGTACGTCCTGCTCACAGTGTTCAGCTAGATCCGTTCCTGTTATCTTCCTACTGACAGGCAGGCTTGTCTGGTTACAGTATATAAAGCTACCTGAAGAAAATTACAGGTGTTCTTTTTGATCCTATTAGTACCACGGTCAGGCAGCTAGACTATTTACATTTAGTACAGTGTGTCCTGCTCACAGTGTTCAGCTAGATCCGTTCCTGTTATTTACATTCAGTGCAGTGCGTCCTGCTCACAGTGTTCAGCTAGATCCGTTCCTGCTATTTACATTCAGTGCAGTGCGTCCTGCTCACAGTGTTTAGCTACATCCGTTCCTGCTGTTTACATTCAGTGCAGTGCGTCCTGCTCACAGTGTTCAGCTAGATCCGTTCCTGCTATTTACATTCAGTGCAGTGCGTCCTGCTCACAGTGTTCAGCTAGATCCGTTGCTGCTATTTACATTCAGTGCAGTGCGTCCTGCTCACAGTGTTCAGCTAGATCCGTTCCTGCTATATACATTTAGTGCAGTACGTCCTGCTCACAGTGTTCAGCTAGATCCGTTCCTGTTATCTTCCTACTGACAGGCAGGCTTGTCTGGTTACAGTATATAAAGCTACCTGAAGAAAATTACAGGTGTTCTTTTTGATCCTATTAGTACCACGGTCAGGCAGCTAGACTATTTACATTTAGTACAGTGTGTCCTGCTCACAGTGTTCAGCTAGATCCGTTCCTGTTATTTACATTCAGTGCAGTGCGTCCTGCTCACAGTGTTCAGCTAGATCCGTTCCTGCTATTTACATTCAGTGCAGTGCGTCCTGCTCACAGTGTTCAGCTAGATCCGTTCCTGCTATTTACATTCAGTGCAGTGCGTCCTGCTCACAGTGTTCAGCTAGATCCGTTCCTGCTATTTACATTCAGTGCAGTGCGTGCTGCTCACAGTGTTCAGCTAGATCCGTTCCTGCTATTTACATTCAGTGCAGTGCGTCCTGCTCACAGTGTTCAGCTAGATCCGTTCCTGCTATTTACATTCAGTGCAGTGCGTCCTGCTCACAGTGTTCAGCTAGATCCGTTGCTGCTATTTACATTCAGTGCAGTGCGTCCTGCTCACAGTGTTCAGCTAGATCCGTTCCTGCTATATACATTTAGTGCAGTACGTCCTGCTCACAGTGTTCAGCTAGATCCGTTCCTGTTATCTTCCTACTGACAGGCAGGCTTGTCTGGTTACAGTATATAAAGCTACCTGAAGAAAATTACAGGTGTTCTTTTTGATCCTATTAGTACCACGGTCAGGCAGCTAGACTATTTACATTTAGTACAGTGTGTCCTGCTCACAGTGTTCAGCTAGATCCGTTCCTGTTATTTACATTCAGTGCAGTGCGTCCTGCTCACAGTGTTCAGCTAGATCCGTTCCTGCTATTTACATTCAGTGCAGTGCGTCCTGCTCACAGTGTTCAGCTAGATCCGTTCCTGCTATTTACATTCAGTGCAGTGCGTCCTGCTCACAGTGTTCAGCTAGATCCGTTCCTGCTATTTACATTCAGTGCAGTGCGTGCTGCTCACAGTGTTCAGCTAGATCCGTTCCTGCTATTTACATTCAGTGCAGTGCGTCCTGCTCACAGTGTTCAGCTAGATCCGTTCCTGCTATTTACATTCAGTGCAGTGCGTCCTGCTCACAGTGTTTAGCTACATCCGTTCCTGCTGTTTACATTCAGTGCAGTGCGTCCTGCTCACAGTGTTCAGCTAGATCCGTTCCTGCTATTTACATTCAGTGCAGTGCGTCCTGCTCACAGTGTTCAGCTAGATCCGTTCCTGCTATTTACATTCAGTGCAGTGCGTCCTGCTCACAGTGTTCAGCTAGATCCGTTCCTGCTATTTACATTCAGTGCAGTGCGTGCTGCTCACAGTGTTCAGCTAGATCCGTTCCTGCTATTTACATTCAGTGCAGTGCGTCCTGCTCACAGTGTTCAGCTAGATCCGTTCCTGCTATTTACATTCAGTGCAGTGCGTCCTGCTCACAGTGTTTAGCTACATCCGTTCCTGCTGTTTACATTCAGTGCAGTGCGTCCTGCTCACAGTGTTCAGCTAGATCCGTTCCTGCTATTTACATTCAGTGCAGTGCGTCCTGCTCACAGTGTTCAGCTAGATCCGTTCCTGCTATATACATTTAGTGCAGTACGTCCTGCTCACAGTGTTCAGCTAGATCCGTTCCTGTTATCTTCCTACTGACAGGCAGGCTTGTCTGGTTACAGTATATAAAGCTACCTGAAGAAAATTACAGGTGTTCTATCCCAGCTTAGTGCAGCTACAGGCCATTAGTATGTCTGGAAGGCCAAGAAGGAGAGGCAGACAGTCACAAGCCAATAAGAGAGGGCAAGCAGGCTCTGTGTCTAGTGCTGGTCGTGGAGACGGTGCATCCTCATCAGCACGTGGCCATGGGACACGCTTGGCCTTTTTTTCGGCAGCTGGCCGTGTTGAGCCGCAACATGCGGAAGACTTGGTCGAGTGGATGACCAAGCCGTCCTCATCCTCCTCATCCTCTCTCACCCATGCCCAGGGTGCTTTGTCTGGCAAAGCAGCGGCCTCTTCCCTCAGCTCAATGTCATCAGTGACTCCTTCCCTAGCTCCACCATGTCCTCATGAGGATTCCCTCGAACTGTTTGACCACAGTGTTGGGTACATGCTCCAGGAGGATGCCCAGCGTTTGGAAGGCTCTGATGATGATACTGAGCTCAATGAAGGCAGTAACATGAGCACGGACAGAGGGGGTGCCCAAGAAGGACAGCAATCTGGCAGTCATGCTCCCCCTGCTGCAGCATACTGCCAGGTTTGCTCCAGTGATGAGGAGGGAGGGGATGATGAGGTCACTGACTCAACGTGGGTGCCTGATAGGAGAGAGGAGGAGGAGGAGGAGGAGGAGGAGGTGGCACATCACCAACTAGGCAGGATGCCCTCCAGGGGCCAGCCTAAGGGCAGCACATTGACTGCATCACACCCCAAAGCTCCACATGTGCAGGGCGCTGCAGTCTCTGCGCGTTATTCAAAAAGTTCTTTGGTGTGGGCCTTTTTTGAGACGAGTGCATCAGATCGCACCGCTGCTATTTGCAATATATGTCTCAAGCGTATCTCGCGTGGCCAAAACATCTCCCGCTTGGGTACCACATGCTTGACCAGACATATGTTGACCTGCCATGCAGTTCGTTGGCAAGCGTATCTAAAAGACCCACACCAAAGAACAAAGACGATCTCTCCTTGCTCCTCATCAGCTGAGATTTCCAACCCCACTAGACCTTCAGTCCTCTCTGCGACCTGCAGTGAGAGGAATGAAGGTGTAGAATTAGGTGTGTCACAGCCAAGTACTTATGGGCAATCTGCTTTTGGTACACCGACGTCAGATTGTACCAGGCAAATTTCCCTGCCCCAGCTGCTGCACCGCCGAAAGAAGTTTGCTCCCAGCCATCCACATGCCCAGCGGTTGAATGCTAGCTTGGCAAAATTGCTAGCACTTCAACTGCTGCCTTTTCAGTTGGTAGACTCTGCCCCCTTCCGTGAGTTTGTGGAATGTGCGGTTCCTCAGTGGCAGGTACCCAAACGCCACTTTTTCTCACGGAAGGCGATTCCGGCTCTCTACCGGCATGTGGAAGGCAATGTCCATGCCTCGCTGGACAGGGCGGTCAGCGGTAAGGTGCATATTACCGCTGACTCATGGTCCAGCAGGCATGGACAGGGACGTTACTTAAGTTTCACGGCGCATTGGGTGACTCTGCTGGCAGCTGGGAAGGATGCAGGACAAGGTGCAGTAGTGTTGGAGGTTGTTCCGCCACCACGCCTCCAAAATGCTGATTGTGACACACCTCTCTCCTCCACCCCCTCCTCTTCTTCTTCCTCCATGGCCTCTTCCTCGGAACCAGCGGTGCTCCGTAGGCGTTCAAGGGGCTACGCAAGTACGCAGGCCAAAAGATGCCATGCGGTGCTTGAGCTGGTGTGCTTGGGGGACAGGAGCCACACTGGGGCAGAGGTTCTGTCAGCTCTGCAGGGGCAGGTTCAGAGGTGGTTGACGCCACGCCAACTTAAGGCAGGAATGGTGGTTTGCGACAATGGCACCAACCTCCTCTCTGCCCTCCGACAGGGACAACTGACCCATGTGCCCTGTTTGGCTCACGTCCTTAACTTGGTGGTGCAGCGGTTCTTGGGCAGGTACCCGGGCTTACAGGATGTCCTGAGGCAGGCCAGGAAAGTCTGTGTGCATTTCCGCCGGTCATATAATGCCAGTGCTCGGCTGACGGACCTCCAAAAGGAGTTTAACCTGCCCAAGAACCGCCTAATCTGTGACATGCCCACCAGGTGGAACTCGACGTTGGCCATGCTGCAGCGGCTGCACACGCAGCAGAGGGCCATCAATGAGTACCTGTGCGACTATGGCACCAGGACAGGGTCAGGGGACCTTGGTTTTTTTTCCCCACGCCAGTGGGCCATGATCAGGGATGCATGCACTGTCCTGTCACCATTCGAGGAGGCCACGAGGATGGTGAGCACTGACAGTGCATGCATCAGTGACACTGTCCCCCTTGTCCACCTGTTGGAGCACACGCTGCGTGGAATAATGGACAGGGCACTTGAGGCAGAACAGAGGCAGGAAGAGGAGGACTTCCTTAGCTCTCAAGGCCCCCTTTATCCAGACAGTGTTCCTGCGTGCCCGCCGATCACACAGGAAGAGGACGAGGAGGAGGAGGAGGAGGAGGAGGAAGATTGTGTCAGTATGGAGGTGGAGCCTGGCACTCAGCATCAGCAGTCTTTAAGGGATCAGTCCCAAGGAACACATGGACTTGTACGTGGCTGGGAGGAGGTGGCTGCGGACGTTGTTGTCCTTAGTGACCCAGAGGACTCCGGACCGAATGCCTCAGCAAACCTACGCTGCATGGCCTCCCTGATCCTGCAAAGCCTGCGTAAGGATCCTCGTATTCGTGGTATCAAGGAGAAGGACCAATACTGGCTGGCAACCCTCCTTGATCCACGTTACAAGGGTAAGGTTGCGGACCTTATCTTGCCATCGCAGAGGGAGCAGAGGATGAAACATCTTCGGGAGGCCTTGCAGAAAGGTCTGTGCAACGCGTTCCCAGAGACTGGGAGGTTACAAACTCCTGTTTCTGGACAACGTGTTGCTGAGGCTTCGGTCAGTCAAAGAAGGAGCGGTGGAGAAGGTGGCCGTCTGACCGATGCGTTCAGACAATTTTTTGGTCCGCAGCCCCAAGGTATGATCGGTTCCAGCAACCATCGCCAGCGTCTGTTTTACATGGTGCAGGAATACCTAGGGGCAAGATCAGACTTGGACACCTTTCCCACCGAAAATCCTCTGGGTTACTGGGTCTTGAGGATGGATCACTGGCCAGAGCTTGCACAGTATGCAATTGAGCTACTGGCCTGTCCTGCATCCAGCGTTCTTTCGGAACGCACATTCAGTGCTGCTGGAGGCGTGGTAACCGATCACAGGGTGCGTCTGTCCACCGACTCGGTCGATCGGCTGACCTTCATAAAAATGAATCAGTCTTGGATCACCACCAGCTACCAAGCACCTGATGCAGATGTAACCGAATAATTTTTTTTGAAATCTCAGATCCCTTCAAAGACTGCCTATGCTGATGCTGAGTGACTATCCCTGAGTAATTATCCTCTTCCTCCTCAATCATCACGCTGATAGCTTGTAAGAACATTTTTGGTTCTGGGCGCCACCACCAGTGCCTAAGGCACAATTTTTCATCCCCTGTTTAACAGGGGCGTGTAATTACAATTTTTGATGTAATACTTTGCAGCAGGGCTCGTTCCTGCATTCCAACTAGAGTGTCTGTGAGGGGTTGCAGTGTTGTGGCACCAGCACCAGTGCCTAAGACCCAATTTTTCAGCCCCTGTCTAACAGGGGCGTGTAATTACAATTTTTGATGCAATACTTTGCAGCAGGGCTTGTTCCTGCGTTTCAACTAGAGTGTCTGTGAGGGGTTGCAGTGTTGTGGCACCAGCACCAGTGCCTAAGACCCAATTTTTCTGCCCCTGTCTAACAGGGGCGTGTAATTACAATTTTTGATGCAATACTTTGCAGCAGGGCTCGTTCCTGCGTTCCAACTAGAGTGTCTGTGAGGGGTTGCAGTGTTGTGGCACCAGCACCAGTGCCTAAGGCCCAATTTTTCTGCCCCTGTCTAACAGGGGCGTGTAATTACAATTTTTGATGCAATACTTTGCAGCAGGGCTCGTTCCTGCGTTCCAACTAGAGTGTCTGTGAGGGGTTGCAGTGTTGTGGCACCAGCACCAGTGCCTAAGGCCTAATTTTTCAGCTCCTGTTCAACAGGGGCATGTAATTACAATTCTTGATCTAATATTTCACAGCAGGGCCCTGTGAGGGCTTACAGTGTTTTGGCCACAGCAACACCTAAGGCCCAAATTTCTGCTGAGTATATAGGGCAGGACCCTACTTTCAAACATCTAACTTACAAACGACTCCTACTTGCAAACGGAAGGAGACAACAGGAAGTGAGATGAAATCTACCCCTAAGGAAGGGAAATTCTCTCCTGTAAGAGTTAATATGGGAAAACAATTTCTCCTTTCCACTGATGCTTTCCAATCCTTGTTCCACAAAAAAACCCAAATTTTCAAAAAACATTTTTCATTGGGACAAAAAAGTGAGGTGAAATCTTCTGAAGAGGAGGAAAGACGCAAAACAAATGTCACAGGGGTGATAACCCTTCCCTATGTTTTCCAAAAAGCTTAGAAAAGATTTTTTGGCTGGAGCTAAACACATTAAAAATGTTCAAAATTACAAACAGATTCTACTTAACAACAAACCTACAGTCCCTGTCTTGTTTGCACCGCCTGTATACTGCTGTTCAGAGTATATAGGGACCTTTCCTTATTTTAATTTGGGTGCGGGGTTCCCCTTAATATCCATACAAGACCCAAAGGGCCTGGTAATGGACTGGGGGGTACCCATGCCGTTTGTCTCACTGATTTTCATCCATATTGCCATGACCCGACATGACATTAAACCCGCAAGCAGTTTTAAATGAGATTTTTTCCTTTAAAAATGACATTTGGTGCAGGGACTGTTCTAAACATGGGAAACACGCGTCACTTTACAGGCATACTATAGACACCCCCCAGGTACGATATTTAAAGGAATATTTCACTTTTTTTTTTTTACTTTAAGCATCATTAAAATCACTGCTCCCGAAAAAACGGCCGTTTTTAAAAGTTTTTTTTGCATTGATACATGTCCCCTGGGGTAGGACCCGGGTCCCCAAACCCTTTTTAGGACAATACCATGCAAATTAGCCTTTAAAATGAGCACTTTTGATTTCGAACGTTCGAGTCCCATAGACGTCAATGGGGTTCTAACGTTCGTGCGAACTTGCGGTCCGTTTGCGGGTTCTGGTGCGAACCGAACCGGGGGGTGTTCGGCTCATCCCTACTGGTGGGCATGTCACTGATTAGGCGGTTCTTGGGCAGGTTAAACTCCTTTTGGAGGTCCGTCAGCCGAGCACTGGCATTATATGACCGGCGGAAATGCACACAGACTTTCCTGGCCTGCCTCAGGACATCCTGTAACCACCAAGTTAAGGACGTGAGCCAAACAGGGCACATGGGTCATTTGTCCCTGTCGGAGGGCAGAGAGGAGGTTGGTGCCATTGTCACAAACCACCATTCCTGCCTTAAGTTGGCGTGGCGTCAACCACCTCTGAACCTGCCCCTGCAGAGCTGACAGAACCTCTGCCCCAGTGTGGCTCCTGTCCCCCAAGCACACCAGCTCAAGCACCGCATGGCATCTTTTGGCCTGCGTACTTGCGTAGCCCCTTGAATGGCTACGGAGCACCGCTGGTTCTGAGGACAAAGCACAGGAAGAGGCCATGGAGGAAGAAGAAGAGGAGGGGTGGAGGAGAGAGGTGTGTCACAATCATTAGCATTTTGGAGGCGTGGTGGCGGAACAACCTCCAACACTACTGCACCTTGTCCTGCATCCTTCCCAGCTGCCAGCAGAGTCACCCAATGCGCTGTGAAACTTAGGTAATGTCCCTGTCCATGCCTGCTGGACCATGAGTCAGCGGTAATATGCACCTTACCACTGACCGCCCTGTCCAGCGAGGCATGGACATTGCCTTCCACATGCCGGTAGAGAGCCGGAATCGCCTTCCGTGAGAAAAAGTGGCGTTTGGGTACCTGCCACTGAGGAACCGCACATTCCACAAACTCACGGAAGGGGGCAGAGTCTACCAACTGAAAAGGTAGCAGTTGAAGTGCTAGCAATTTTGCCAAGCTAGCATTCAACCGCTGCGCATGTGGATGGCAGGGAGCAAACTTCTTTCGGCGGTGCAGCAGCTGGGGCAGGGAAATTTGCCTGGTACAATCTGACGTCGGTGTACCAAAAGCAGATTGCCCACAAGTACTTGGCTGTGACACACCTAATTGTACACCTTCATTGCTCTCAGTGCAGGTCTCAGATATAGTGGGGTTGGAGATCTCAGCTGATGAGGAGCAAGGAGAGGTCCTCTTTGTTCTTTGGTGTGGGTCTTTTAGATACGCTTGCCAACGAACTGCATGGCAGGTCAACATATGTCTGGTCAAGCATGTGGTACCCAAGTGGGAGATGTTTTGGCCACGCGAGATACGCTTGAGACATATGTTGCAAATAGCAGCGGTGCGATCTGATGCACTCGTCTCAAAAAAGGCCCACACCAAAGAACTTTTTGAATAATGTGCAGAGACTGCAGCACCCTGCACATGTGGAGCTTTGGGGTGTGATGCAGTCAATGTGCTGCCCTTAGGCTGGCCCCTGGCCATCCTGCCTCGTTGGTGATGTGCCGCCTCCTCCTCCTCCTCCTCTTCCTCTCTCCTATCAGGCACCCACGTTGAGTCAGTGACCTCATCATCCCCTCCCTCCTCATCACTGGAGCAAACCTGGCAGTATGCTGCAGCAGGGGGAGCATGACTGCGAGATTGCTGTCTTTCTTGGGCACCCCCTCTGTCTGTGCTCATGTTACTGCCTTCATCGAGCTCAGTAACATCATCAGAGCCTTCCAAATGCTGGGCATCCTCCTGGAGCATGTACCTAACACTGTGGTCAAACAGTTCGAGGGACTCCTCAGGAGGACATGGTGGGGCTAGGGAAGGAGTCACTGATGACATTGAGCCGAGGGAAGAGGCCGCTGCTTTGCCAGACAAAGTACCCTGGACATGGGTGAGAGAGGATGAGGAGGATGAGGACGGCTTGGTCATCCACTCGACCAAGTCTTCCGCATGTTGCGGCTCAACACGGCCAGCTGCCGAAAAAAAGGCCAAGCGTGTCCCATGGCCATGTGCTGATGAGGATGCACCGTCTCCACGACCAGCACTAGACACAGAGCCTGCTTGCCCTCTCTTATTGGCTTGTGACTGTCTGCCTCTCCTTCTTGGCCTTCCAGACATACTAATGGCCTGTAGCTGCACTAAGCTGGGATATATATATATATATATATATATATATATATATATACATATATACTGATACTGCAGCTAGCAAAATCAACTGCCTGCCTGTAGTATAAGAAAAAACCACCAACCTTCTACAGGTAGCTTTAGCTGAACACTGTGCAGAGCTCGCAAAAAACTAACTTGTAGGTTTAGCTGAACACTGTGGGGTGGACACACCACATTAACTTGTAGTTTTAGCTGAACACTGTGAGCAGGACGCACTGCACTAACTTGTAGCTTTAGATGAACACTGTGCAGAGGTCTCACTACACCAACTTGTAGGTTTAGCTGAACACTGTGAGCAGGACGCACAGCACTAACTTGTAGTTTTAGCTGAACACTGTGAGCAGGACACACTGCACTAACTTGTAGCTTTAGATGAACACTGTGCAGAGGTCTCACTACACCAACTTGTAGGTTTAGCTGAACACTGTGAGCAGGACACACAGCACTAACTTGTAGTTTTAGCTGAACACTGTGAGCAGGACGCGCAGCACTAACTTGTAGTTTTAGTTGAACACTGTGAGCAGGACGCACTGCACTAACTTGTAGCTTTAGATGAACACTGTGCAGAGGTCTCACTACACCAACTTGTAGGTTTAGCTGAACACTGTGAGCAGGACGCACTGCACTAACTGTAAATAGTCTAGTTGCCTGACTGTGGTACTAATAGGATCAAAAGAACACCAGCAATTTTATTCAGGTAGCTGTA
The DNA here is from genome assembly GCA_037952925.1 of Lithobates clamitans. Taxonomy (NCBI): domain Eukaryota; kingdom Metazoa; phylum Chordata; class Amphibia; order Anura; family Ranidae; genus Lithobates; species Lithobates clamitans. The sequence goes on along the minus strand of JBBGZY010000160.1, from coordinate 8,612,357 downwards.
AATACTGTAACAAGACAAGCCTGCCTGTCAGTAAGAAGATAACAGGTACGGATCTAGCTGAACACTGTGAGCAGGACGCACTGCACTAACTTGTAGCTTTAGATGAACACTGTGCAGAGGTCTCACTACACCAAATTGTAGGTTTAGCTGAACACTGTGAGCAGGACGCACCCCACTAACTTGTAGGTTTAGCTGAACACTGTGAGCAGGACGCACCTCACTAACTTGTAGGTTTAGCTGAAAACTGTGAGGTGGATGCACCACACTAACTTGTAGGTTTAGCTGAACACTGTGAGCAGGACGCACTGCACTAACTGTAAATAGTCTAGCTGCCTGACTGTGATACTAATAGGATCAACAGAACACCAGTAATTTTCTTCAGGTAGTTGTATATACTGTAACAAGACAAGCCTGCCTGTCAGTAAGAAGATAACAGGAATGGATCTAGCTGAACACTGTGAGCAGGACGCACTGCACTAACTGTAAATAGTCTAGCTGCCTGACTGTGGTACTAATAGGATCAAAAGAACACCAGTAATTTTCTTCAGGTAGCTGTGTATACTGTAACAAGACAAGCCTGCCTGTCAGTAGGAAGATAACAGGAACGGATCTAGCTGAACACTGTGAGCAGGACGCACTGCACTAAATGTAAATAGTCTAGCTGCCTGACTGTGGTACTAATAGGATCAAAAGAACACCAGTAATTTTCTTCAGGTAGCTGTAAATACTGTAACAATACAAGCCTGCCTGTCAGTAGGAAGATAACAGGAACGGATCTAGCTAAACTGAATACAGTGTATATATATATATATATATGCAACACCTGGGATGCATATATATACACAATACACTGTAAGTGCAGCTAAACTGAATGACTGTTCTGCCTAATCTATCTAACTCAAATCAAATGTCACTGTCTGTTTCTCTCTCTCTCTCAATGAACGCTGTCACTATTTACATATGAATGACGGTAATTTACATGTAAACACAGGGTCTGTAGGTGAGTCATCTGTACACAACAATAGGGAAGAGCTGGGCAGCATTAGTAGCAGCACTTCACACTGAGATATTGGGACACAGCACAGGACTAAAACCTCAAGGGACAAGGGAATTTAAACCAGGATAGTTGGCAAGTATGAGGTAGCTGCTTTGGGCCCCACAACAATGACAGGGCCCAGGGCAGCTGCCCCTTTTGCCCTGCCTTAAAAACGGCCCTGACCACAGGCTTTTGCAAAACATTTCTAAAGCTTTCTTAAAGCTGTGAACAGCTTTGTTGAAGCTTTGATGTCAGAGCTGTTTTTGTATTTTTTGCATGTAGGTTTAAAAAATAATTTTAGGCCTAAAAATTACTTAAAACCTCAAAACATTATATATTTTCTGAAAACAGAGACCTTGAAGAAAAACATTGTGATAGTTCCAATTTTTTTGTTGCACAATATTAGCACAACGTTTGATCAAGTGCAAAATTTCAGTAAAAAATACACTAAAATTAATTTAATTTAGGGCACAATTGGGCTTCTGGAGAAGCCCAATTGTCGCCCGTTCGGCCTCACATCTGCCCTTCTTGCCCCCCAGCACACATAGGAGTGGCCCAAAATCCATATCAAACATGGCTCTGTACCTGAAATAGAAGAACAACTCCCACCACCATGATCTCAACACCCAACTTATACCACACCACCCACAATATCCCCTAACCCTTGCTGTTCTCACCCTACTAGCAGCTGGGGTGGATGTACAACTTAAACCTCCTGGACTCCGAACGCCCAATGCGCTTCACCGCTTCCCCATCCATCCCACACCTGGCTGCTTCCGTTGCCGCCCCTATCCTAAAAGAATGAGACGAAAATTCCTTGTCTTCTATACCCAACCCCTTCAAACATTTCCTAAAAATTGTAACAAACTAAAACTTTAATAGGGGAAAACCGTCAGCATGCATTAAAAAGGACCCTGCAACCTTTCTAAGAAACCCTGCACTGCCTTTACTGGACAAAGTGGTGAACCCGGCAAAGAGAAGACTTGTACTGTCTTGCCTTTACCCCCTTGGTCCGTCTTCAATCTGTGCAGCAGCAACGATACCCCTTCCTCCCTGCATCTCACATCTTGACACCAAATCCCCCCTTGCACCTTCTTGGAGGGGCTAACCAACTCACTAATCCTAAAAGCTCCAAAGAAAGCCAACAGGAAAGCCATCTTGAACAACCCGGCCTCGTAGGCCGAGGAACACACCCCCTCTAACTGCTCAATCATCCCCCCAAGGATATCGAACGACACCGGTTGCCTGACGTCCCAGCGCCCCACTGTCCTCCTATAGCCTGGCGCACCCAGAAGTCTTTCGTAAAATCCAGAAGCCCTTGCCATTTAAACAAAAATGCCACGCCTACCATCTTCTTACTCAGAGCGGACCCCAATACCCCATCCTCCATGTGTCTGGATATAAAATACAGCACCATCAACCCCACCTCTGGACCAATAGGATCCTCCCCCATCCTGTGAACGAAGTCTAACCATTCCTGCCATACCTTACTTTACGCAGCCCAGGTAGCCTCATTCACTGACCTCCCGATCCATCCAGCGACTTGTTCAATTCCATTCCCCACAACCAGTCTGGACAAGGTACTCCGTGTTGCTCCGCCACCGGCGCCAACTCTCGGAACCTGTCCCACTGAAAGCGAGATAACGCATCAACTATGACATTCTCAATACCTGGCAAATGCACTGCATGAATAAACACAATTAATTGCAGGCAGCGCAAAACCAAGTGTTGCAGTAACCGTATAACCGGTGGAGATGATACAAATCCCTGAAGGATGCACCCCACAATTGAACTGCCAGCACCACCGGAAACAATTCCAGCAGCACCAAATTTTTGGTAAACCCTGCGTCAATCCATGACTGCGGCCACGGGCCTGCACTCCACCGTCCCTGAAAAGAGGCGCCAAAACCAGACGAGCTGGCGGTATCCGTGAACAACTCTAGATCAAAATTGCTCACTGGGCCGGCCATCCACAGCGCCCTCCCATTAAAGGATTCCAAGAAGCCATGCCAAATTTTCAAATCCTCCCTATGCACCTTCTGCAGCCACACAAAGTGTTTTGGCGACATTATCCCGGCCGTACTAGCCGATAGCCGTCGGCAAAATACTCTGCCCATCGGCAGTATACAACAACCAAAGTTAGGTTTCCCCAGCAATGATTGTAGTACCCTGAGCTGGACCTTGCGCTTCCCTACCATCTCTTTGATCCCTTTTTTGACATCCTCTAGCTTATCCTCTGGCAAACAGCACTCCATCACCTCTGAATCCAATATTATGCCCAGGAAAGTAATGACCTTCCTTGGCCCCTCTGTCTTTTCGGATGCCAATGGTATGCAGAAACGATCCACGATGTGTTCCAGCGTAGCCAAGAGCACCCCACATACCTTTATATCCGGCGAAACCACGCAGAGATAATCATCCAAATAATGGATGATGGAGGTCACCCCCGCCACATCCCTCACTACCCATTCTACGAATGAGCTGAATGTCTCGAACAAGGCACATGATATGGAGCATCCCATCGGAAGGCATTGGTCTACATAAAACTCATTGTTCCAATGACACCCCAAGAGCCGAAAGCTTTCCGGATGAACGGGGAGCAATCGAAAAGCCGATTCAATATCGGTTTATGCCATCAAGGTACCCCGCCCATAACGGCGGACCCAGCCCACCGCTGCATCAAACGAGGTATAACTCACCATACACTCCTCCGGATTAATGGCATCATTGACCGACCCCCCTTTTGGAAAGGACAGGTGGTGAATAAGCCTAAATTTATTGGGTTCTTTTTTCAGCACTACCCCCAACGGGGAAACCACCAAATCGGTAAATGGCACGGCTGGGAAAGGACCCCCTATGCACCCCAATTCTACTTCCTTACGCAGTTTCATTGAAACTACATCCGAATGTAGCATGGCCGATTTCAAATTCCGTGACAAAGGTGGAACCACCTCCAAATTACCTGGTATCCTGAAACCCTCCGTAAAGCCCATTTCTAACAATCATGCCGCTTTTCTATCCAGATACCTGCCGAGCAACGGCCGCATCCTTTCCACTCTCACTGGCGTCCTCCCTTTTGTGCAGAGCGTCTCCGGGACGACCTTTTCCCTGTTTGAAGCATCTGGACATATGATGCGTCCCCCCACATCCGGAACACTCATGCTTGTACCGGCATGATCCCCCAAACCTGCAGGATCCTTCATAATACTGTCAACATGTCCCCTTTTTCTTACTGGCCGATTGTCCGGGGGAAGAATGTCCACCACCCCCCCTAAAAAAACTGACCCGGGGCCCTCGCCGATGTCATGAGCCGCATCCACAGACTGATGTCCTTATGGTCCCATCTCAGCGACGGACGTACTGCCCTCCATTGGCGAAACTGCTCATCATATCTCAGCCATGCTGTGCCCCCATATACTCGGTATGCCTCACCTAACGAATCCATGTAACAAAAGAGAGCTGAACAATGTTCAGCATTCTTTTCTCCAATCACACTAGCCATGATAGCGAAAGCTTGCAGCCAATTGGCAAACGTCCTAGGGATCAGCCTATACCTCCTCTTCTCCTCATCCTCTTTTTTGGAATCATCGGGCTTCACCCTATCAAGATTAAATTTCTCTAGCAGCAGTAGCGAAAATATTTCATTGTACTCACTCTTCCATATCTTTTCCCGCACTTCTGGTTTCAAATGCGCCCCCAGCGGCCCCTCAAAACAAACATACACCTCACATTTTGCGGAATCCGCCAAACAGATAATGTCTTGTTTGTCCTCTTTGTTCGCGGACTCACCTGCACCCACAGCCTTAGGAGTTGCCTGTTGCCGTAGTGGCACTCGCCTCCCCCCGGGCCCTGGGGCCACCTCAGTCCCCCTGGCTGGAAGGACCCAAGCCGCCGCCGCAGAGGCCCTATCCTGTTTCTCAAACCTGCCAACCAGTTCCTTGATACCAGAAAGCTCATCATGCTGTTCTCAGCCCCTGCTGCAGTACCATGACCAGTGGAATCACCAGGCCCCGCCAGCCCCCTCATTGGCCCCGTCTGTGTCTCCGCTATACCCACACATCCCGCTTCCACCCTATTGCTCGCCTCCCCCTCCCCCACTGTAGGTAAAGTTAAATTGGACTTACCGGGCTGCACAGGGGTGAACCCACCAGCCGACTGTTCCATCTCCCTCGCTGGCACTTGTCTCAGGGGCACCTCCTCTTCCTACTCAGACAATTCACCTTCCGACCTCTGACCGGGCCTCTCCTCTTCCTCGCCAGACAGCCGTCCAGGTGACACGGCCCTGGATGCCGAGGGTCCAGCAGCCGTTGTGCCTTTCGCCGAGCTGCATACCCATCCACCGATTTCTGTGACGCCTTATGTGAGCCGATGTGGTCCACCTCAGCCCCGCTGGGAAACTCCCGCCTCGGCGTCTCTCTCCTGCTCTCCTCCTCCACTGTTCTGGTAGCCCTGGCCGTGGGGGTAAAAGGCCCGGCCACCGCCGCATCAGCTCTCCCGCGCCAAGGCCCAGTCCCTGCAAGCAAACTGCAGGGGGGGCCCGCTTGCACCTGATCCCGCCGTGTCCTGGGCCTAGCTGCCCTCCCTAAGCCGCCTGCTCTGCCGTTCCCCTGGCCCTGTCTAATTGGGGAAGTGCTGACCTGACGCTCCCCTCCTCACCTTGCCGCTCGTTTTGCTGGGGGGCCTGACAGGGCCCGCAATGGACTCCCTGCTCTGGGGGCAGGGTCTGGTAAGAAGCGCTTCGGAGGCCTCTTAGCTCGCATAGCCTCCCTCCCCCCGGTATCTGACATCTCGGTCAGATGCCCCAACACATTACCCAGAGTCTCCTCAAGCCAGCCCAGGCCCCGTGTCGCAGCCTCCCCTCATAACCAAAAGCTGCTCCACATCCGACATGATGTTTCTCCCTGAACTTTCTCTCACGTTCTGATGCCAGGAAGGGGGGGTCCACCCCCTACATTAACTCTGACCCCTCCCTACTAACTAACTAGCCAATCCTGAAACCCCTAACATGCACCTATCCGTTCCCCTGTTAACACGGTCATGCCAGCCCTATGCTTACCTCCTTTCACTCCTTCAGCTCCAGGCTTCTCTTTCTGACATCACAGGACAACAACTAATTTTCTTCCTGAATACTTTTTGATGTATTTTATAGATTTTTGACTGCTAATCATGAAAACAGATGCACTGTTTATCAGAAATCTTCGATTTTTGCAATTTACTGTTTGCAATACCTGTTGGCTAGGCTGCACACATGTAAAAGAGTACAACTGGAATATCCGTGAATCTCCAAAAGCAGTGGCTTTGGTGTTTGGAATGCAGCTCGCATATACCAAGTACGGTTGTTACATACTATATGTGAATGGGACAACTGTGCAAGAGCGTTGCATTACATTAAAAAGAAATGGCCACCCATGTGGCACATGAACCACTTGTTAACCCTGGCAAAGATTTTTTTTGCCTCAGCTTCACATAAAATTTGTACTGATAAAAAATTTTGTAAAAGCAATGAACAAGGAAGGTTTTCATTATTTGAGACAGATGTTTCTAAGAAAAACGAATGCGAAAGATTAAGGAAGGCATTTTTGTTGGTCCACAGATCAGATACATCATCAATGAGAATTTGTATTAAGATCTGTGGAGTCTGAGAAAATTGGCTGGGAAGCACTCAAGGACGTTGTTGAAAATTTTCTTTGCAACTACAGAGCACCAAACGCTATTCAACTGGTTGACTAACCTTTCACAGAATACAAGGCCATGAAGTGCAACATGCCACCAGGGATGTAGCTACAGGGGTCGCAATTGCAAACTAGCCCCATGTTCCAGGGGGCCCTTGCAGCCCCACAGTACACCTGAATAGTGGGAGTGGCTGAAAGCCTGCTTCTCATCCTCTCCATCCTGCAGGCATTCGGCACCTGCAGGAGGAAAATGGAGGGGACTGGTTCCTCTATATGCCACCCCCACTGTCCCTTCTATCCAGGTCCTGCTGCCCCTGGGTACTCTCCTAACCCCCCTCATCGCCTGCAGCTCTGTCAGCTTCCCCTCTCCCACTGACTGCAGTGGGGGGTGCTTACCAGATGGAGAGTGGGGAAGGAATCGATAAATATAAATATGGACTCTGTCCATTCATAACTGAAGCATAGTAAATGTCTATTTGTGTGATATTTCAGTTTTCCTTTTTTAATAAATCTGCAAAAATGTCAACAATTCTGTGTTTTTCTGTCAATATGGGTGCTGTGTGTACATTAATGAGGAAAAAAAATAACTTAAATGATTTTAGCAAATGGCTGCAATATAACAAAGAGTGAAAAATTTAAGGGGGTCTGAATACTTTCCGTCCCCACTGTGTATATATATATATATATATATATATATATATATTTATATATATACCCCCATGCTAATGGGTTTAGGGGTTATTATGTCACAGGCAATGCTAAATATAAAGATGAAGTAATACATTTCTTACAAAAGATCTAAACCATAACTATTACCTAAATGAAAGATTAAGTCCATTTGTGTGGGAAGAAAACAAATCGCACATTTCATCTCTTTTACGATTACATTTCCTCTCCCTCTCCATTAACAGTGCTGAGAAGAAAAGACAAGCAGCTAACATGTAATTTGGATATTGCTACACTTATTTGGGGTGGGCTCATTTTTTGAGTGGCTTGACCTTAATCTCCCCTTGGCAGTTTTATTCCTGACAGAATACTTGCCATACTTGTGTAAGAGCTTGTCTTAATCTGCATGTTGATAAGCAGAGTGTGGATTAAGCTCTTATCTTCACTTGCATTGTCACAATAAAAAAACAGAGCAACTGAACAATGCACTACATATGATATAAACATATGCAGAATTCGCAGCTGAAGAATTGCTTTTAGGAAACCTAAATGTTAGAGTAAAAGAAGTACTAAATATTGGAAAATGAGGATAATGGAAACACGGATCCTGATTCGGCAGTTGAACTCAAATACAATGAAGGTAAATGCAAAACAGTGAAGAGAGCAGGCAGTTTTAGGCCTCTTTCACAGGCGGCTGGGGATAAAAAACAGGCAAGTGGGCCATGTTTTTATTGACCTCCCCAACCCACCCAACTAAAGGCTAAACAACTGGTGGAGTGGGCTGCTCTTCAAATTTTATACAACATGCAAAGTTGACAGGAAGCACCACCTGTCAATCTCGGTAATTACAGTCAATGGAGCTGTGCTGCAACCATGAGCTAAATTCCTGACTCATGGTTGAGGTGTATTAGCCCTATTATAAACTGCTATTTAGCAGGACAAAAAAAATGGCGTCCAGGATGGTAGCAGGATTGCCTACTGAACACCTGACATTGCTTAACTGTGCCCTGAAATGCGAACCATCATAGAACACTTCTCAGAGATTTGGCTAGTACGAACCTAGCCTTAGGAATCAGAGTAATGATTTCTGACTAAAAGGAGGCATCAGTGAAACCTGTATGAAATATGACCATTGACTGAGACCTTTATAAAAATGTACAGTATCTCACAAAAGTGAGTACACCCCCACGTTTTTGTAAATATTTTATTATATCTTTTTATGTGACAACACTGAAAAAATGACACTTTGCTACAATGTAAAGTAGTGAGTGTACAGCTTGTATAACAGTGTAAATGTGCTGTCCTCTCAAAATAACTCAACACACAGCCATTAATGTCTAAACCGCTGACAAGTGAGTACACCCCTAAGTGAAAATGTTTAAACTGGGTCCAAAGTGTCAATATTTTGTGTGGCCACCATTTTTTCCTAGCACTGCCTTAACTCTCTTGGGCATGGAGTTCACCAGAGCTTCACAGGTTGCCACTGGAGTCCTCTTCTACTCCTTCATAATGACATCACAGAGCTGGTGGATGTTAGAGACCTTGCGCTCCTCCACCTTCCATTTGAGGATGCCCCACAGCATAGTTGTCAACATTGTAAAAAAGAATGTGGGACACTTTTGTGGCTGTAGGTGGAGCCGTACAACAATTAGGGGCGGAGCATTCATTTGTAGGCGTGGTTTAGAAAAATACACAAGTGTGGCGAGCGGAGTGGGCGTGGTTTACGCGACACAGTGGGCATGGCTTAAATGGGCATGGCTCAAGAGGGTGTGGTTAGAGTCTGAGATGAATGAGGGATGGTGAGGAAAAGGGGGAGAGGGGGAAAGGGGGAGAGGGGGAGAGGGAGAGGGAAATGACGGGACAGCAGCCCCAGATCCTACACAATAAAAATATGTGTATTCTAGAAAGTTTAACAATCAGCAGATAAAGATACTCCAAGCACCTGGTGTTAGCACTTCAATCATCCCGGCACCATGGTTGTTATGGTGTCAGGATGATTGAAGTGCATTATTTCTATTATTACATTGTAATATAAAATGAAATCATTCAACTCACCATAATGCAGAATCAGTGGGAGCCCTGAGCGTGTCACTAGCCACGTCGCCTGCCACCAGCCGTCCGTCCTTGCGTCAGATGTCCCAGCAAAGTCCGTCCTTGCATCAGGTGTCCCAGCAGAGTCCGTCCTTGCATCAGATGTCCCCAGCGGAGCCCCCCTCACAGCAGGAGTCCCCAGCGGAGCCCCCCTCACACCAGGAGTCCCCAGCGGAGCCCCCCCTTACACCAGGAGTCCCCGGCAGAGCCCCCCTCACACCAGGTGTCCCCGGCGGAGCCCCCCTCACATTAGGTGTCCCCAGCGGAGCTCCCCCTCATATCAGGTGTCCCCAGCGGAGCTCCCCCTCACATCAGGTGTCCCCAGCGGAGCTCCCCCTCACATCAGGTGTCCCCGGCAGAGCCCCCCTCACATCAGGTGTTCCCGGCAGAGCCCCCCTCACATCAGGTGTCCCCGGCAGAGCCCCCCCTCACATCAGGTGTCCCCGGCAGAGCCCCCCCTCACATCAGGTGTCCCCGGCAGAGCCCCCCTCACATCAGGTGTCCCCAGCGGAGCTCCCCCTCACATCAGGTGTCCCCAGCGGAGCCCCCCCTTACATCAGGTGTCCCCGGCAGAGCCCCCCCTCACATCAGGTGTCCCCAGCAGAGCCCCCCTCACATCAGGTGTCCCCGGCAGAGCCCCCCCTCACATCAGGTGTCCCCGGCAGAGCCCCCCCTCACATTAGGTGTTCCCAGTGGAGCCCCCCTCACATTAGGTGTCCCCAGTCAGTGGAGCCCCCTCACATCAGGTGTCCCCGGCAGAGCCCCCCTCACATCAGGTGTCCCCGGCAGAGCCCCCCCTCACATCAGGTGTCCCCAGCAGAGCCCCCCCTCACATCAGGTGTCCCCGGCAGAGCCCCCCTCACATCAGGTGTCCCCGGCAGAGCCCCCCTCACATCAGGTGTCCCCGGCAGAGCCCCCTCACATAAGGTGTCCCCAGTGGAGCCCCCCTCACATTATGTGTCCCCAGTGGAGCCCCCCTTACATCAGGTGTCCCCAGTGGAGCCCCCCTTACATCAGATTCTCACAGCAGTGGTGCGCCCCCCCCCCTACCTCAGAGGTGTCCTTGTGTCCGCCGGCCGCATAACTAGAACCCCGCCCCTTTCCATAACAGACTGGCTGGCAGCGGGGCGGGGGGTAGGCGGGGTGAGGCGGAGCGGGGCGGAGGGTGGGCGGCGACGCAGGAGCTCAGTCTAGCCCCCCCCAGCCATCTTCCTGAATTTCGTTAAGATGGCTGCCGGTGGAGACAATGTCTCCGCCGGCCGCGGACCTCTGGCGGCGGCGGAGGCTTCGAAAATCGAGAACCGGATTTCTCGGGACATTTCCCGGGACACCACAAATTCGGGAATGGAGTCCAAGTCCCGGGAATATCCCGGAAAATCCGGGACAGTTGGCAACTATGCCACAGATGCTCAATAGGATTTAGGTCTGGAGACATGCTTGGCCAGTTCATCACCTTTACCCTCAGCTTCTTTAGCAAGGCAGTGGTCATCTTGGAGGTGTGTTTGGGGTCGTTTATCATGTTTGAATACTGCCATTTGGCCCAGTCTCCGGAGGCAGAGGATCATGCTCTGCTTCAGTATGTCGCAGTACATGTTGGCATTCATGATTCCCTCAATGAACTGTAGCTCCCCAGTGCTGGCAGCACTCATGCAGCCTCAGACCGTGACACTATCACCAACATACTTGACTGTAGGCAAGACACACTTGTCTTTGTACTCCTCACCTGGTTGCCGCCACACTCGCTTGACACCATCTGAACCAAATAAGTTTATCTTGGTCTCATCAGACCACAGGGCATGGTTCCAGTAATCCATGTCCTTAGCAAACTGTTTGTGGGCTTTCTTGTGCATCATCTTTAGAAGAAGCTTCCTTCTGGGACGACAGCCATGCAGACCAATTTCATGAATTGTGCGGCGTATGGTCTGAGCACTGACAGGCTGACCCCCACCACTTCAACCTCTGCAGCAATGCTGACAGCACTCATACATCTATTTCCCAAAGACAACCTTTGGATATGACGCTGAGCACGTGCACTCAACTTCTTTGGCCGACCATGGCGAGGCCTGTTCTGAGTGGAACCTGTCCTGTTATACTGCTGTATGGTCTTGGCCACCGTGCTGCAGCTCAGTTTCAGGGTTTTGGCAATCTTCTTATAGCCTTGGCCATCTTTATGTAGAGCAACAGTTCTTTTTTCAGATCATCAGAGAGTTCTTTGCAATGAGGTGCCATGTTGAACTTCCAGTGACCAGTATGAGAGAGTGAGAGCGATAACACCAAATTTCACACACCTGCTCCCCATTCACAACTGAGACCTTGTAACACTAATGAGTCACGTGACACCAGGGAGGGAAAATGGCTAATTGGGCCCAATTTGGACATTTTCACTTAGGGGTGTACTCACTTTTGTTGACAGTGGTTTAGACATTAATTGTTGTGTGTTGAGTTATTTTAAGAGGACAGCAAATTTACACTGTTATACAAGCTGTACACTCACTACTTTACATTGTACCAAAGTGTAATTTCTTCAGTGTTGTCACATGAAAAGATAGAATAAAATATTTACAAAAATGTGAGGGGTGTACTCACTTTTGTGAGATACTGTATTTCAAAGTGATCACCATTAGACAACTGTGGACTCTTTACCACAAAACACATGAATAGGAACACAGTATAAGTAACCTGTTTAGCTGTTTAGAAAGGACATTCTTTTCAAAGAGCCCAAGCCCAAATCGCTCTTTTTTTAAAATTGCCCAGGTCTCATCTGATACAGATCCTAGAGAAATCAATGGTAATAGCATCTATTGGCAAAAGTCAGGCAACCTGGTTCTTTGAAATATTTGGTAAAAACAGCATCCAAATACTTATAAACCCCTTTGGAAGTTGTAGTTGCCAACAGTGAGCACATCTCCTAAATTTAAACCTTCTCCATTATACAAATCAATCAAAAATTTAACTGATAAATCAATCAAGAAACAAGATCACAACTTGCATGTGCGTTAAACAAAAATGCAGACGTGACCTTTACCTTTCCTTGTAGGCACACTCTTACTGTAAGGTCACCTGAGGCCAGGAGACAGATGCACACCGCTGGGGTTAGGAGCGCACCTGCTAAGGTTGTGGACCCTTCAGCTGACTGCTGTGGATGGAACTCTGGGTGGTTCAGGAAAGCAGCTACACCTGAACACTGACACGGACCAAACAGGAAGCTAGAGTGTAAGATTCCCCAGGGCGTGGAATCTAAGAGCAAGCAGGTTTTCACCAGAGCCTCTAGTGGTGAGGATGGATTTGGCTGCAGCTGATTCCAGGTCACAGCCCCCGGGGTCTCTCAGCTCTGGCTCACGGACTGGCTCTGGTGGACAGAGTGGACACAGCAGTACAGGGTTAAACACAGGATAGTCAGGAGCACAAGCCAAGGTTGGGGCAACTAGCAGCAGGATGCCACACCAGAAGCCTAAACACAAACTTTGCTTGGCAAGGCTGGTTTGCAGTGCGCTCCTGAGCCCTGACCACCATGGTCAGAGTGTGTCCCTCCATCATCCGCAGCTGTCCTCTCTGCTCTCCTCTCTCCTCCTCACCCCCTCTTCCTTGCCTGTCAGCTCCCTCTCTGTGTCTCTGTCTCTGCCCCCCCCCCCCCGCCGCTATTATTAAAAATGAAAAACCTACAATGGTCACTGCCAGCCCCTCTAAAAACTTCTAAAAATGAGCATTGTAAATACCTATTTAGAGCTATCCTCAGGCCAGTCACGTGACTTGCGGCCGCTTTACAGCTCCGAGACAGGGCTTCTGCAGGAGGCCATGTGATCTCCCCGGCTGATGTCAGAGGGAAATCTCAGGCCCCTTCTGCAGAAGCCATGTATCGAAGCTGTAAAGTGGCCGTGAGTCACGTGACTGGCCTGAAGATAGCTCTAAATGGTTATCTACAACGCTTGTTTTTAGAAATGACTTACATAGTGTGGTATGCCAGGCTCTCATAGAGGGGCTGGCAGTAATTTATAATTTAGACTTAACAAACACTTTAAATGCTCAGGTGTGGGGGCACGCTCTCTAAAGCTGAGACACAGACCTGAGAGGTAAGCAGACAGTCAGAGCATGAAACATTACTGCAGATTCATGCCTGTACCCCTTCTTTTACAAGGCCTCTCCCTCCCCCACTTGGGACCAGGCTTGGAGGGGAACTTCAAATTAATCTTCCTCAGAAGACGAGGCACGAAGACCTCAGATGCAGGAATCCAAGACCTCTCCTCAGGACCAAAACCTTTCCAATCCACGAGATATTAAAGAACACCTTTACACAAGCTAGAATCCAAAATTTGCCTAACCTCGTATTCTTGATTATCCTCAGAGACCAGAGCCAAGGTAGGGGGAGGATGAGAGAACTTATTGAGAACTAAAGGTTTCAGAAGGGATACATGAAAGGAGTTTGAGATCTTGAGACTTTTAGGGATCTGGAGTTTAAAACAAACAGGATTCAGCTTAGAAATGATAGTGTAAGGACCAATGAATCTTGGGGCAAATTTCAGAGAAAGAACTCAGAGTCTGATGTTTCTGGTGGAAAGCTAGACTGTTGTAGAGCAAAACCCTTGAATTTGTTAGCAGCTGTCTGGAGGAAATCATGAACGTCAACCCAAATGGAACTGAAGAACATGTCATAGGAAGAGGGAGCTGAGGATATCTTCCATAAACTGTGACAAAGGGTGTTTTCTGAGAACTGACGTTAACATGATTATTGTGAGAGAACTCTGCCCGAGAGAGTAGTGAGGACCAAACATCATGATGAGCCGAGACTAAAGTACGGAGAAAGACTTCTTTTTTTTTTTTGCTACATCAGCAAAGAGTTTATTATTGTTTCAACTTTCAAGTCAATCTCATCCCTAAATAATTTCACATCATGGTGGCTTACTCTTTATTCATCGTCCAGTTATTAAATAATAATAATATCAGCAAAAAATACAAATATCCCCCATAAATAAACATTTTATACCCCTAGATCCTACCCCCCCCCACTCTTAGGAACCAACCCCCACCCCCACCTCCAAACCTACCCCCATAGCTCTTCCCACAATCGTCATGACTTGTACAATTCGCTTTCTACCTCCTGCTCTTTTACCCTTTTTAAGTGTGTAACATCTAACTCGAACTAAAGTTTAGATTTCTATTTGGTGAGCTGTCCGGCTCTATCTCCCACGCCTCAGCTGCTTGGGGGGTCGACCTGTATTTTACCCAATCTCTCCACACCTCTTCAAACTCTTCCATGTCTGTCCCTTCACTATATCTCAGGTACTCCAGGCAGTGAATTTCCTCAATTTTGTTGAACCACTCCCGCATTGTAGGTCTCCTGCTATCCAACCAGTGTCTAGGGATAAGACTTTTAGCTGCGTTAAGAAGGTGCGGCAACAGTGATTTCAGATACCTCTCTGTGGGCATGTTACTCCCATGATGTAAGCACACCCAGGGGTCATCTGCAATCCTCCTACTGGTGATCTCAAATATGATTCTCCTTATCTCCCCCCAGTATTTTTTCATTTCCGGGCACTGCCACCATATATGTGCCATAGTCCCAATGTCCTTGCAGCCCCTCCAACATAATTGCGATATTTCTTTCCGAATTTTATGTGCTCTATCCGGGGTAATATACATTCGTGACAGGATTCTATAATTCATCTCAGATACCCTACAGATTACTGAGGTAGCATTCACTCTTCCCAGGACCATCCCCACCCCCCTATCGCTGACCCTAGTTCCTAATTGCTCCTCCCACTTCCTAAGGAATATCGGGCGCTCTACCTCTCCCATTTTAATCAAAATTCTATAAATCCTAGACACTCCCCCCCTCGCTTTTTTCCCCATAAGCGCTTTTTCAAGGGGGCGAAGATCTTTCATAGACCTCGTTGGTTGTGGGAGTGTATCAAAAAAGTGTTTCAACTGCCTGTACCTCCACTTATCAATGGTGAACCATTTGTCTTTTGCTTTTAACTCCTGGTAGGAACACAGCTTGTCCTCACTCATGATGTCTTTTAATTGAGCCTCTTCCTTCAGTATCCATCTCCCAAACAAATCTTCCCTCCCCGGAGAAAGACTTCTAACTCCTGATTAAATCTCTCCATCTGTACATTGGATTGAGGATGGTATGGAGGATGGTACAGAGAGTAAAATCCAAGGTAATGTTGAGGGATTTGCAAAAGGCTCTCCAAAAGCGAGAAGTGAATTGAAAACCTCTGTCAGAAACAATATGGGAAAATTATATGGGAAGGAACATGGAGGCAGAAAAATTTTCTAACAAAATGGAAACCAAGGTAGGAGCCGAAGGGAGACCAGGAAGAGGAACAAAATGAGCCATCTTGGAGAATCGATCAATTACCACCCAAATGAACTTATTATACTTAGAAGGTGGAAGATCAGTGATAAAGTCCATTGCAATGTGAGACCAGGGCTCCTTAGGAATGGGCAAAGGCATGAGAAGACCAGCAGGAGCTTGCGTGGCAGATTTAGACTGGGCACAGACATGACAAGCCTTAACATAGTCTTTAACATCAGAGTGAGGAGTTGGCCACCAGTAGTGGCGGCTGATGAAAAAGAAAGATCGGAGGGCCCCAGCATGACCTGCCACCTTGGAATCGTGACCTCAACGAAGGATCTTAGTTCTTAACTTGGTTGGAATGAAGGTCTTGCCAGAATACATTTTTGAGTCCAGGGTAGAATGGGCAAGAATGCATGAGGTAGGAATGATTGACTCAGGTTCAGAGGTGGGCTCCTCATCCTGAATGTCAAATGACCTAGAGAGTGCATCAGCCTACCTGTTGCAGGAACCAGGTTTGTATGTAATAGTGGAATTAAAACGAGAAAAGAAAAGACTCCACCTGGCCTGTCTGGGATTCAGTCATTTGGCATTCTGTAAGCACTGCAGATTTTTGTGGTCAGTATAAATTGTTATGGAGTGCGGGGAACCCTCCATGAGATGATGCCACTCCTCCAACGCCAATTTAATCGCAAAAAGTTCCCGATCACCAATAGCATAATTTTTCTCTGCCTGAGAATTTTATTGGAGAAAAATGCACTTGGTTGATGTTTTACCTCAAAGAATTGAAGAAGCACAGCTCCCACTCTCGTCTAGGAATTGTCCAAAAAAAAAAAAAAATGGATCCCCAGGGTTAGGTCGCCTCAACAAAGGTCCAGAAACAAAGGCCTGTTTCAAGTCATGAAACTCAGAGACAACTTCGGGAGGCCACTCCTTGGCATTTGCATCCTTCTTGGTCTAGGAGATATTAGATGCAGCAATGGAAGAGTAATTCCTAATGAACTGCCTGTAATAATTAGTGAACCCAAGAAAGCGCTGTGTGGCCTTGAGGCTGGCAGGAAGAGGCCAGTTGGTAATGCTTGAGACCTTTAGAGGATCCATATGAAGACCCAAACTAGAGACAAAGCATCCCAAAAACAGAACCTCAGAACATTCAAAAGAACATTTCTTCAGCTTGGCATACAGATTGTTTTCTCTAAGGCGCTGAAGTACAATCCAGACATGGTTTCTGTGAACAAGCAGATTTTCCAAAAAGATGAGAACGTCATCAAGATAGATGACAAAAAATTGATAAAGCAGATCCCTGAAGATTTTGTTGACAACGTTTTGGAACACAGCTGGAGCATTACACATACCAACAGGCATAACCAAGTTTTCATAATGCCCATCTCTAGTGTTAAACACCGTTTTCCATTCATCACCCTCCCATATCCTGATCAGAGTGTATGCACCCCTGAGATCCAACCTAGTGAAAATGGAGGCACCTTTCAATCTGTTGAACAGTTCTGATATTAAGGGTAAGGAGTATCAATTTTTGATAGTCAGAGCGTTTAAGTCTCGATAGTAAATGCAGGGTCTTAAGGTCTCATCCTTCTTGGCTACAAAAAAAACCCTGCTTCGGCAGGCGATGAGGGTTTCCGAATGAATCCTTTCCTTAGATTTTCAGCAACATACTCCGACATGGCTGGGTCTCTGGAATGGACAGGGGATAGATCCGGCACCTGGGCAGGGTTGCTCCTTGAAAATATTCTAAAAGAGCTTTAGGAAGTTAGACAAGCTGGAAACCACCCGATCATTCTTCTGCCACAGAGGGGCAGCCCAGGCTAAAGCCTCATTGGTCAGGAGGGAAATTATATAGGCTACCTTTGCCCAATCAGAGGGAAAGTTTTAAGGCTGGAGTTCAAAATTAATGGTGCACTGACTAAGGAACCCCCTTCAGGCCTTGGACTGGCCAGAGAAACAAGAAGGAGGTGGTAGATGCAGCAAAGTTTTGGCAACAGCCATAAACAGAATAGGTACCACCGCTGGCTGCAACTGAGGTTGTTGAACCTGGGATTCAAGAGAGGCCAGAGGCCATTCAAAACAGGAGGCCAAATCTTGCAGGAATTACATCACTTGGGACTGATTAGACTCCCGTATCTGGAGTCTGCAGACTATGCCCTGCAGCTGTTCAACAGCAAGTAGAAGCACATAAGCTGGGTCCATGGCCAAGCAAACTGTCAGGTCATCTGAGGCCAGGTGACAAATGAACACCGCTGGGGTTAGGAGTGCACCGCTAAGGTTGTGGACCCTTCGGCTGACTGCTGCGGATGGAACTCTGGGTGGTTCAAGAAAGCAGCTCTACCTGAACACCAACACAGAGCAAACAGGAAGGTAGAGTGTAAGATTCCCCAGGGCACAGAATCTAAGAGCCAGCAGGTTTTCACCAGAGCCTCTAGTGGTGAGGATGGATTTGGCTGTAGCTGACTCCAGGTAGTGGTCCCCTGGGTCTCTCAGCTCCGGCTCATGGACTGGCTCTGGTGGACAAAGTGGAAGCAGCAGTACAGGGTTAAACACAGGCTAGTCAGGAGAACAATCCAAGGTCGGGGCAACTAGCAGACAGGGATGGTCAGGAAGGCATGTCAAAATCAGGGTCACTAGCAGACAGGTATGGTCAAGACACGCCAAGGTCGGTACAGGGAAGTCAGATATAGACATACAGCAGGATGCCACACCAGAAGCCTAAACACAAACTTTGCTCGGCAAGACTGGCTTGCAGTGTGTGGGGTTAAATAGTGTTTTCTGTTGAGAAGCTGGGGTGGAGCCGTACTGAGAACTCATACTTAAACGCTCAGGTGTGGGGGCATGCTCGTTAGAGCTGAGACAAAGACCTGAGTGGTAAGCAGACAGTCAGAGCATAAAACATTACTGCAGATGCATGACACTTACTTTGGTGGATGGACCTTTAATTTATAAAAGGTCTAACAATGGCATTTTCCCTTCTAACTGGGAAAAACCATAAAGATACTTACTGATTGAGTTATTCACATCACATTTTACACAGTGGAGTTCCAAATTTTCAATTATTTTTGTCACTGTGGTGTGTGATATATAAAAAATATTTTGTTAGAAAGATTTTTTTAACTTAGGATACAATAGATTTATCACTATGTTTTTGAACTTTATTTTGCAGAAAGTGTATTGATTAGATTTAAAGTGTTACTAAACCCACAACAGTAAAATTAGTCTGTATATGCAGTAAAGCATTCTTGTTATACTCACTGTGGAACCAAAGGGGTTAATCCTCCGCATTGTGTAAAAAGCCTGCTTGATCCTGGCTTCTCTGATCCTCTCCTTCTTCCACAGTCCCCAATCCATCTCCTGATGGCCTTGGGGCACTCTGCACATGCTCAGTATGGTGTGTATCGGCATTTTAAACTGAAACATTTGCCGCATTCAGGGCAGGAATACAGCTTCCTGTTTTAACATTTCCCACTCTCAGTACATGAAAAGCTCTTATCTGTTGGAAGGACTGCACCGTCCCTCACCTTCTGAGGTTCCTCAGGATAAGAGGAATACAATGCTCTGGCACCGTCCCTCACAGTCTGAGGTTCCTCAGGATAAGAGGAATATGATGGTTCAGCACCATCTCTTACTATCTGAGGTTCCTCAGGATAAGAGGAATACGATGGTCCGACACCGTCCCTCATAGTCTGAGGTTCCTCAGGATAAGAGGAATATGATGGTCCATCTACACTGTGTGGTGCCACATGGAAATTTGAGGTACCCGGGTATTCTCCTGGACTATACTGTGTGATGTCCTCATCTTCTACTTTACAGTCTGGAGACAGAATGAGATAATCCTCAGAAAATCCACGGTCAGGGGTCCTGCAGCCTCATAGGCCAGTCCGAGGAGAATAAAAACTCCTCCTACAAGCTTTAACCAGTGCTCGGCCAGACCCTTAGTGAGTCACAAAACTGCTATATACTGCTGATGAGAAAAGGTATTTAGCAGTTTATTTTTACTAAAATAATTGCATTTCCATGTTCTGTGTATTACAAGTGACCAGATATAGTGAATGCAGGGTCCTGTTTTTTTGTTTTTTTTTAATGTTTATATATCTGGGTGCTATATATCATTGTAGGTGTTAGCATCTGACTTATGAGTAAGATTGACATGAAGTAGTATAGTATCTCACAAAAGTGAGTACACCCCTCACATTTTTGTAAATATTTTATTATATCTTTTCATGTGACAACACTGAAGAAATGACACTTTGCTACAATGTAAAGTAGTGAGTGTACAGCTTGTATAAGAGTGTAAATTTGCTTTTCCCTCAAAATAACTCAACACACAGCCATTAATGTCTAAGCCGCTGGCAACAAAAGTGAGTACACCCCTAAGGGAAAATGTCCAAATTGGGCCCAAAGTGTCAATATTTTGTGTGGCCGCCATTATTTTCCAGCACTGCCTTAACCCTCTTGGGCATGAAGTTCACCAGAGCTTCACAGGTTACCACTGGAGTCCTCTTCCACTCCTCCATGACAGCATTATGGAGCTGGTGGATGTTAAAGACCTTGCGCTCCTCCACCTTCCGTTTGAGGATGCCCCACAGATGCTCAATAGGGTTTAGGTCTGGAGACATGCTTGGCCAGTCCATCACCTTTACCCTCAGCTTTTTTAGCAAGGCAGTGGTCATCTTGGAGGTTTGTTTGGGGTCGTTATCGTGTTGGAATACTGCCTTGCGGCCCAGTCTCCAAAGGGAGGGGATCATGCTCTGCTTCAGTATGTCACAGTACATGTTGCCATTCATGGTTCCCTCAATGAACTGTAGCTCCCCAGTGCCGGCAGCACTCATGCAGCCCCAGACCATGACACTCCCACCACCATACTTGACTGTAGGCAGGACACACTTGTCTTTGTACTCCTCCCCTGGTTGCCACCACACACGCTTGACACCATCTGAAACAAATAAGTTTATCTTGGTCTCATCAGATCACAGAACATGGTTCCAGTAATCCATGTCCTTGGTCTGCTTGATCCTGAGAGAGTTCTTTGCCATGAGGTGCCATGTTGAACTTCCAGTGACCAATATGGGAGAGTGAGAGGGATAACACCAAATTTAACACACCTGTTCCCCATTCACACCTGAGATCTTGTAACACTAACGAGTCACATGACACCGGGGAGGGAAAATGGCTAATTGGGCCTAATTTGGACATTTTCACTTAGGGGTGTACTCACTTTTGTTGCCAGAGATTTGGACATTAATGGCTGTGTGTTGAGTTATTTTGAGGGTACAGCAAATTTACACTGTTATACAAGCTGTACACTCACTACTTTACATTGTAGCAAAGTGTCATTTCTTCAAGGTTGTCACATGAAAAGATATAATAAAATATTTACAAAAATGTAAGGGGTGTACTCACTTTTGTGAGATACTGTAGATAAATAGTGGATTTGTAGGGATTGTTTTTGGAGAATACGGATATAATTTAATCTCACTTTAAATCTCAACTAATATAAATATGCAGTGCATATTGTAAAGCACAGTATCAACAAAAAAATGTAAGATTATTGTTTATATAACCTTCCCATTATACTAGCAGTACATTCCAGGCATACAAATAAATTCAGAATAGTAGAAGATAAAAGCCATTCATATAATCTATAAAACTGCACCGTTGAAGCTGAAGTTATGTGCATCTCTCTGCTGAGCTGAACAAAAGATACTTGAGGAAATTTAGGTTGCTAGACTGAGACAATTATATTACCTATGAAACAATTATATTCCTATTAAGCAGCAATTCATATTACAACCGTTCCACATGAATAAATATCAACCCCTGTGTCCCATCATATCTTCTGAATTCTGCAGCATTACACTGGCTCATCTGCCCCAAATTAACTGATTAATGGCCAGCTTGATCAATTCCAAATGACCACGGAACTGCTGTATAGAACTTTTTTTTTTTTTTATTTAACTTAAGTTAAACATCAAATGTTAACAAGTACAGAGATTGTAGGCAAAAACATTTCCTCCTGAGGGCTTGAACTTATCAAAGAAACAATTCTGTGCATCTCATACTAAAGTGGTAGTACTAAGAAATGACAATCACATCCGAACTCACTATTGTGGAGTTCTGATATGGCTTCTGAAAACTTGCACTTTCTGGGACCAATGTCCCTCTTACGTCGGCTATGGAGGCGGGCAAAATCAGCACACCCCCTTACCACCCCTTCCTCACCGGTCACGTCCTTCTTATTTACCCCCAACATCCCGGATAGTCTGACCTCTCAGATGTCCCATTTCTGGATGGAGAAGAACCTATTCCGTTATGGCCAACTGATAGACCCTAATGCCGCGTACACACGAGCGGACTTTACGGCGGACTTTGCCCGGCAGACTGGATTTCGACAGACAATTCGATGTGTGTGGGCTCCAGCGGACTTTGTTTTCTCAAAAGTTGGACGGACTTAGATTTGAAACTTGTTTCAAATTTATCCGTTGAAATCGAGTCCGGTCGAAAAGTCCGCCGTCTGTATGCTAGTTCGACGGACAAAAAGCCACGCTAGGGCAGCTATTGGCTACTGGCTATGAACTTCCTTGTTTTAGTCCGGTCGTACGTCATCACGTACGAATTCGACGGACTTTGGTGGATTGTGTGTAGGCAAGTCCGTTCATTCAGAAAGTCCGTCGGAAAGTACGTCGAAAAGTCCGCCGGGCAAAGTCCGCCGTAAAGTCCGCTCGTGTGTACGCGGCATAAGACCCGCTTTTTAAGGACATTTCAAGATTTGCAAAAAGAATTTGACATTCCCAAACAGGCCTTCTTTAGCTACTTACAAATACGACACTATGCACAATCTTTAGTCCCTGACCTCCATTTCTCCCCGCTAACTGATTTTGAAAAGCTGTGCTTGGAGAGTTCATCCCCTAAAGGCATGATCTCCCAAACCTATCAGCTCCTGACGCGGGATTCCTCACCAGAGGGTCCTCGACATGCATACATGGGTAAATGGGAGTGAGCCTTGGGTGCAGACGTACCTCTCCACATATGGCAACTCATTTGGTCTCAAGCCACCAAAAGCTCTATGTGTACGCTATATAAAGAGAACCAATACAAGATTTTGTTTCATTGGTATCGGACCCCTGACTTGCTCCACTCCATGTATCCTCTGACAGACTCTCGCTGCTGGCGATGCCATAAGGATAGGGGAACCCTACACCACATTTATTGGACATGTCCCCTGATTGTACCATACTGGGAGCTGGTGCACTCCCTCCTGGAGGCCGTCCTTGGCCCGGGGGTGCCTTTCGACCCGAAGGTTTTTATACTTGGTCTCCCGCCAATCTCCCTCTCTAAAAGATCCAAAAAACTTCTATCACATATATTAACTGCCGCACGTTGTCTGGTGGCATTAAAATGGAAACAGAGGGAACCACCTTCGATGTCGGAACTGCACTCTAGGATCAGGGAGGTCAAAAGGATGGAGTATCTCACAGCCTCCCTAAATGACAAGCTTGAAAAACATAACCAAGTATGGGAACTGTGGGTCCTTTTTGAAAACCCCATAACCTAATGCGACGGCCGCGGGGAGCTTGGTCTCTCCCTCTTATGGGGAGGTTCCGGGCACCTGGGATGGGGCGCGACCACACTGCCCTCATCCTCTTTCCCTACCTCTCCTACCCAACTCCACTTACCCCACCCTGGACTTTCCATTAACCCCCCTTTCTCTCAATTCTTCTCAATAATTTCTATTCCTACACTTTTTTCTATCAACTTTTCTTCTTTTCTTCTCCCCCCTCTTATTCTTTTTTTCCTTTCCTGCTAAGATGTGCAAGGTGTACAACCAGTGGTTTAAATCTAGAGTCAGTCCATCTATTATAATTTTTCTCCCCTGTTATCTAACATTCAGAGAAGATATGTACATTGACTCTAACTCCATGCTACGACTGTTATCAGAACAGGGCTTTCCTCTGGATATGGTTACGGCAATGTAATGTGTATCACCTTGTACTTTAATTTTCTGTATGTGTTCTATCATGAAAAACTTAATAAAAATTGTCAATTTAAAAAAAAAAAAAAAAAAAAAAAGAAATGACAATCAGATCCTACCTTTAAGATGCCAACAATTTCCAGAGAAGGTTTGAATCTATTCAGTGACCATAGGAAATCACAGTAGTTCTCCAAAGTCCAAACAGAAGTTCACACAATTGCATATAATTTTTATCATTTTTTTTGTGGATAGTGCATGCTTCCACTTCCTCTTTCCTCAGCTAGAGGAGGATTGGGTTGCCCTCAGCTGCACTCAGTCATATCATGTCACACATACAGGAGCCTTCAGGACATTCTCCCTGCAGTCTTCTTCATTCATTCTTCTAATTTCAAGTATGTGCAGCGGTGTCTCAGCAGGGGGCCAGCTGTGAGTGCTTAGAAAGATACAGCTATCTCCCAAATCCAAGATGGTGGTGCAGAAAAAAAAGCTGGGACTTCTTTAAGTTTTAAGAAGACAGCACTGGACATTATGAGCTGGTAACTATGTGTTATTTAAAGTCAACAGCCACAGCACTTGTTTTAAATTGGCTAAATTAGATACTCTTTAAATTTTATCAAATAAAATAAGTCATAAATGTCAAAAGAATTTGCGATAGGTCAAAAAAAAAAATGTGCAGACAACCACTTATCCAACTGTGATAGTGGATAGTGACAGACTGTCTGCTGGGATCTATTTCTGTTTCTCATTATACAAGTTATGTCAAGGTACTTTTAATACTTTTAAATGAAGAAGGAAGGTTTAAAATGGGCTTCACTATGTTTGTTTGTTTATTTTCTCATCATTTTCTGAATTTGGAGCTGTTGTGGTGCAGCCGTTGTTTGCCTCTGATGCCAGTATTCCATGTGTTTCCATATGCACTAATGACATATTTCATATGTGCAATAAATCATGTTTATATGCAAGTTTGGGCAACATTGAGTACATTTAAAAATATTTACTATGTAGGAACATTTATGTATATATATGCATTTCCAACACTTATATGTGTGTGTACATTTCTATGTATGTATTATATTACTATATTATGTTATTTGCTACATGTTACTTACGGTCCCACAGGCATCCATGTGCACCATTTAATAAATATTTAATCGCTCCTAGGAAGGGATTCCCCCAAGATAGACAAACTATGGGAAAGATGGCGGGCAGACATACCATCGCTGGATAAGGAGGGATTGGAGGACTGTTTAGAGTATGGCCCCAAGTTAGTGATAGCATCTAAGGACAAACCGATTCAGGTCAAATTTATACATAGGGTCTATTATACCCCACAATGACTCCATCGCATCTTCCCTGAGATAGACCCCATGTGTCCTAAATGTAAAGTTCAAACTGGTACATTTATCCATATGTTCCTGGAGTGCCCAGCCATAGGGATATTTTGGTCTGAGATATTTGGAGAAATTAACTCCAGGCTGCAAATATCTATTCCGATCTTGCCGGAGTTGGCCTTGTTGGGGGTACATGATGACGAGCAGAGGCCCTATCATCTGAAATTGCTAATTTCCTTCCTTCTTTTCTATGCCAAAAAAGAGATCCTTATGAAATGGATTGACTCTTCCCCTCCATCTTTTTCAGCCTGGGAGCCACAGATTGAGGCAGTTATCCCCATATATAAAATTACATATATAAATCGTGGTTGCCCATGGAAATTTGAAAAAGTGTGGGCTCCGTGGATGGCCTCATAGGGGCGTACAGTATATTATGACCATCTGCTTAACGGTGGGAGGGTTCTAGAGGATGGGAGGTGGAAGTTACCTACTGTGTATGGTACTGCTATCCTTGTATACTAATTTACAGGTTGTACACACTGTTTTCCCTATGCTAAAGCATGTATTTCTTCCATGTAGTGTATTGTACTATGTCGATTGGTATTTTGTAATTTTACCTTTTACAACAATAAAGCACCACTGTTTTTGTTAAAAAAAATAAATAAATATTTAATACTATCTACCAATTGATTCATCTGGTTTTGGTGTTGTGCTTCATACAAAGTCCCACCATTCCCCTTTCCCCTCCATTCCCCCCCTTTTTTCTATCATTCAGGGATGGAGACATACAAATAGGGATGGGCGAATGGTTCGGCCCGAGAATAAGTTTGGGACAAACTTTGGTTGTTCGGATGTTCTGCGAACACCAAACAACATGCGGTGTTCGGGGGAAATTCGAAAGCCGACGGAACACCGTTAAAGTCTATGGGACACTAACATGAAAAATCAAAAGTGCTCATTTTAAAGGCTTATATGCAAGTTATTGTCATAAAAAGTGTTTTGGGTCCTGCCCCAGGGACATGTATCAATGCAAAAAAATTTTTTTAAAACGGACGTTTTTTGGGAGCAGTGATTTTTTTAATGCTTAAAGTGAAACAATAAAAATGAAATATCCGTTTAAATATCGTGCCTGGGGGTGTCTATAGTATGCTTGTAAAGTGGCACATTTTCCCGTGTTTAGAATAGTACCACAGCAAAATGACATTTCTAAAGGAAAAATTGTCATTTAAAACTGATTGCGGCTGTAATGAATTGTCAGGTCTCGGCAATATAGATAAAACTCACTGGAAAAAAAGAGCATGGGATCCCCCCAGTCCATTGCCAGGCCCTTTGGGTCTGGTATGAATATTAAGGGGAACCCCGAACCAAAATTTTTTTTTAAAAATTGCATGGGGGTCCCCCTAAAATCCATACCAGGCCCTTCGTGTCTGATATGGAAATTAAAGGGAACCCTGCACCAAATGTTAAAAAAAATGGCGTACAGGTCCCCCCAAATCCATACCAGACCCGTTAGGTCTGGTATGGATTTTAAGGGAAACCCTGCGCCAAATTTTTTTAAAAATGGCGTAGGGGTCCCCCCCAGGTCCCCAAACACTTTTTATGACAATAACTTGCAAATAAGCCTTTAAAATTAGCACTTTTGATTATTCATGTCCCATAGACTTTAACGATGTTCGTGTGTTCTGCCGAATTTTTTGCCTGGTCGGTATGTTCTGGTGCGAACTGAACCGGGGGGGTGTTTGGCTCATCCCTACATACAAACTCTGTAGCAGTTGTTGTCTCATACAAAGACCCAAAATTTAATTTATTAATGAATGGATTAATTACTTAACCAAATTGTGTTATTCACACTGTTTTTTATGCCACTGCATTGGTATTTGTAAAATCAATTTTTCCAGAGCCAATGGGCCCTGATGAGGATCTGATATATTTATTGAATTATTTTATTATTTATACGTGCCACTGTCTTCAGTTTGTACCAGATATAGAGCTTGTAAATTTCATTCTCAGACTGTAGACAGATCAGCGCTTCATTTACTCATTCTGGGCTCATTAGCTTTGACAATTGCTCTTTATTTTTTCCAACCTGTCAAACCTATCTTCTTTTTTATCCACCTGGATTGTGTATTCTTCTGTAAATTTTACTAACCCATGCATTAAACCAGTGTGCTCATTTAGAATATTACAGCAATTAGGGCATAAGGGTAATTGATCATTCCAAAGATGGAATAAATAGCTCCCTATGGTATAAAGTACTCAAGTAGCATGCAGTAGGACACAATAGCATACAACTGGAATAATGAGCAAATCTGATGGACTAAAAAATATGTAAACCCTAACAATAAACTCTTTATATGTGCTTTTTTTGGTCTGTGAAATGTTTTAGTGTATCTAAATCTAATAGTCCATCTAACACTCTCCTCCTTCTAGACTGACAATGCTGCTGTCCAAAGGTGCCCCTGCACTCCTTCATCCAGAGGGGGGCACTCTAATACAAGAGGTGTGTTACAGGCCAGATCACCAGGTGAAAACAGAGGGAAAAAGGCATACAAAATTAAAACGATTGCAGTTAATGGTAAGCTACAACAGGTAAAGTTTTTGGTTTTGGGTTTAATACCGCTTTATGGAGGGAATAAGCAAAATGGCTCTAACAGATAGGGCGGACTCCATCAAGCAGGTCCGCCTGCTCAGCAGGGGATCTCTCCTCTGATCCCCACTGAGCAGTCGGATAACAGGTCCGGACCATCTCCCATGTTATGTCAGCACTTTAATGATTATATTTTTGTTTATAGGGGTTATGTTCAACAAGTTGTATGCCTCCCTGTGTACTTAAGTTTTTACTGAGCGCTGGGAGTACTAGTATCGCTATGTTTCTGGTGCTCTGACAAAAGAGATGTGCTCGGCTACACAGCAGCTGCCCTGCCGACCTCTCCTTTCCGCTGTCCATTCACAGGATTCTTGGAAGTTTGTGAATGGGTTCTTGGGCAAGAGAAAAGGAGGCATGGGCAAAGTGGCTGCAAATAAGTCTGCATCTGCATGATCACAGACCCGAAGGTCCAGTGTCGAAGTACCACAAGTTCAACACAAACTGTACTCCCAGCACTCAGTAAAAATATAGATAATAAATAAAAGAGATAAGTCCACAAGATGGCATACACCTAGCTGGACTAAACCCCTTTAGACCAGCACATTTTTGAAAGTGCTACAATTCCTGAAGTTCTTCTTCAAGGTAAATTATAGGTTGCATTCTAAAATTAATGTGTGGAGAAAAACTTGTGTAATTTTAATGAATAAGATTTGTAGAAGATATAATAGGGGCAAAGGACATTCATCTTTAAAATGTTATTTCTCCTAAACAATGAGAACATTCTGTGGTACTATATCTGTATGCCCATTTAAGAGGAAAATTAGATTTAAGACTGAGTAGCCTTTGGGGAGGTATGGTTAAATTAAACCCTAAGTTTAGCTAAAATGGAAAACAGAAAAACCAGCCCAAGGAATATAACATACAAGTTCTTCAATATTTCTTTATTGGTATTTTCTGTAAAATTTACAATATAACATACAAGTAGCATTATGTGTCCCTTGTGCTGACTTTTCTTCTATCAGTAGAAATCTTCCCCCATCTTGTATGACACAGGATCTCTGAATGGGGAAGGACAGAAGATTGATAGCTCCACCCACTCTGTTCATGGATCCTGAAAGTTTTAGTTTGGCTTCTATAAATGGTGAATCTGGCAGGAAAGGGAGGACATAGTCAAGCTCTCTTGATGAGAGCTCCTTACAGCCTACTAACTGTAATAACTCCTGCCACATTGGAACAGTGGTGAGGGGCAAGATGGAGGAATTTTTCTCCTGAAAGAAGAACAATTAACACAAGGGACACATCATGCTTACTGTAAGTTAAGTCCCTTGTGCTGATTTTTCTGTTTTTCATTTTATTTAAACTTAGGCTTTAAGAGCTTCTATATTTGTAGATTTATCTTGATATATTAAATACTAAGTTCTCCTTTATGAAAAAATAATAAATGCACATATTTCTGCAGGTTAATAAACTGTGCATTCATTATTTTTTTCAGGGGTGCCTGCATAGCATTGCACCTACGATCCACTACAGACACTTCCTACAGCTTTGTGCCCATACCTACAGTATGTATGGGCTGTCAGTTTCAGAGCTGTAGCAAGTGGGAATGGACTATAGACACACTGATTAGCATGCTCGAAGTCCACTGAAATGCAGTGGCAGCTGGGACTTGTAGTTCTTTCATTTTCAGATCCCTGTGAATAATTGACACGGATGTGTGGGCTAAGCCCCACACAGCCTCTCCGATTTTAAATGTGACAGTGGCTGCAGGGGAGAAGGACCTTCAATGGTTGGTGCCATTGTATATATTCATAGATTTGGATCTCATCAGTAGGTTCCATTTATTATTCACACATAAAAGTGACTTTTCTGAGCCTACAAAAAAGATTTACATTGTGCACTTGTGTGTTGCTTATGTTGTGGGAGGAAATTTTTTGCTGACTGGTTCTGTGGACTATTTGTACGCACATGCCTGTTAGGAGTTTGTCACTGTTGACTGAGAAAGGGGCTGTTTGCTGGCCCGAAACCTTGCTTATATCTGTGACTAACTGAAAGGCATATTTGGAGCTTACTGATGTGCTGACATTAACAAAAAATCAAAGGTTAGCAATCTTGTGCCACTGGTGAAAACTTGCCAGTGGCAGGATCACATAGAAATACACATGCAAGCGGTAAAACACTTGCACTTCACTCTCCCTCATCTAAAGATGGAGCATCGCTCTCTCACCATTGACTTACCCTTTATAACATTTTCAGCAGCTAGGGAACTCCAGCACCTCACTGTCAAAGCTGCCTGTGAAAGGATCACAAGTGTGATGTTAGCCTAAAAGCATAACAGTACATAAATAAGGAACATTGATAGAACTACATAGGAATGTTAATAAAGAAACCAAAAAAGTAAGTTTTATTCATGGCATAACTGTTAATATAGTAAGTTTATTTTTTCAACCCACTTTTACTGTTTTACATTTGCATCACTTTCCTGTTAGTTCCTTTTAGAGACTTCCATTGCCATTTCTGAAAAATACTAGTCGCATACCTGTTATGCTGACCCTCAATACTTTTCTGCATACTTGTTTATTGAACATAATGAAACAAGAGAGTCAGTATTTCAGCCAAGGCCTTCATATTTCTCCCAGGAAAGGTTTTCTTTAAAGTGGCTGTAAAGGCTCAAGGTCGTTTACCTTCATTTATTGTATGCATGACGGTAAAAAACTTCTGTGTGCAGCAGCCCCTAGCCCCCTCTTATACTTACTTGAGCCCCATCTCGATCGAGCTATGTGAACAGGAGCAGCGGCTCTCCCAGGTCTCTTCCTTCTCATTGGCTGAAACAGCAGCAGAAGCCATTGACTCTTGCAACTATCAATCACAGCCAGTGAGCCAATGAGGAGAGAGCGGGGACAGGGCCAAGCTGCGCTCATGTGTAAATAGACACACAGAGCAGTGGCATGAGAGTGAGCCTGCTCGGGTATTCCCAAACTGCTTGCTATGGGGCACTCAGCAGAAGGAAGGAGCCAGGAGGGGAACCTGGGAAGAGGAGGATCAGGGCTGCTCTGTTTAAAACCACTGCACAGAGCAGGTAAGTATAACATGTTTGTTTAAAAAAACTAAAAAAATCTGCCTTTAATATCGCTTTAAAGGATAACATTTAGTACTGTTATATTTTATGTGCACCCTCTCCCCTCACTGTCTCCTAGGTGTTATAAATACCCGTTTGCTCCATCAAGCTCTTACCTGTGTGGCCTGTTGGCCCACCGCTAAAAAACCTCTCCCAACTGGGCTCTGTTCTGCACATACACAGAAGAATCTCTATTCATTCCTACAAAAGGGCCATTCATTATGACCATTTGTAGAAATGCATAGAGATTCTTTAGCACATTAGTGGGAGAGCCAGGAGACTTCTGGAGGGGAAACGTGTCCACCAGACCCCACAGCAATGATTTCAGAGATGCTAGGACAGAAAATTATGACACCTGGAAGGACATTTAAAGGGTAATTGAACATAAAAGTACCAGTAATCTTTTTATTGGCATAAAACCATAGCATAATGAAATAATCACAATATAATATAATATTTTTTATTTAAAAAATATACTTACACAAAGCAGTTCAGTTAGTGATATAAATCAACAAAATGAAGTCAAAATGAAAAAAGAGGACTACTATAATATGAGAGATAAATCACTATTGCTTGGGCAGCAATGCTAGACAGCTTTCATGAAAAAAAACCTCAGATGTCTTTTGAATTAAACAGTACATGAATCTATCCATGATCCATCATATGCCAACTAAAGCTAAATGCTTAAAGAACAAGCCAGCTTGAACTCTGCTTTTTTTCTCTGTCTGTATGTGCTGCCTCATTTTCTGGGTGGCTTTATTAAAATTGTAATCCTTAGTATAGTAGAACAGTTTCTTGGCAACATCTTCCAATTTGAAAAAACAGGAATATCAAAGATTCCATGTGGTGCTTAGTAGTGGTGAACCCCCCACCCCCCCCAAAAAAAAAACATTTACAGAATATAATGCTCATTTTGTCTAGGGGGAAACTAAAAAAGATTGCTTAAAACACCCTTATCCATGGTACCACAGTCTTACTCCCCACCACTTCTTCTTTCCAATCTCTGACCAGTTGTGTCATTGCACCTCTTGTTAATGCCTTCATGTACCAAGCAGCCACTGCTTATCCTGCATTGTACGTAATGAAGTAGAGGGCCCGTCTGACATGAAACAGGACTGGGGACCCAAGTAATGCAGAACTGTGGATTTAAGGTAGTAATCCTCTATATTAGATTCCTCCTAGACAAAACAAGCATTTTATACTGCATATGCTGGTGGGGAAAGGGAACACACATTTTGTTACACCAACATTTCATATTCCTGATATGAGCCTGCTGTACCATGTACTTGTATACAAAAAGTATCCTGTTCTCTTTGTATTGCTTCCTTTGTGCAAAATACCTGGTGTTCCTGCCGGACCCTCTGCTTTCCTATTAAAAACTGACCACACTGGTCGGAGACCAAGATGGCCGCAGTTTAACGGAGCTCTGACTGCAGCGAGGAAACAGCAGCACGCACCGGGTTCCCAGGAACTCAATCGAGCATAAAAAATGGGCGTTCTAGCTCGCATGACCCAGGGGATCAAACGATCACCATGCCAGGACGGAAGGCAGAGGGGTCCCGGCCCCAAAAACTGACCGAGTTCTTCCCGCTGGGGCCTAGGCTAAATGGCGCCTGCGCGACCTCCACGCCAGTATCCAGACCCACACAGAGCTTATCACAGAGGGGGAACCTCAAAAAAGAAACAGTCCACCTAAGGGATCACAATCCTCTCCAGCTACACCAGTCTCTGGAAGTCCAGAGAAATCCCGGGTGAGGATGGATGCAGCAGATGAAGAACATGAGGTTAGCTCTGCCCATGATTCAGGGGATGACACCAGGGAGCTGCCAAACTCCATATATCACTGCCCTACTACTAATCAGCCGGTCATAGATACTGTGCTTAAAGAAATGCTGGTATCCCTGAGAAGTTCTTTACATTCTGACATGGTATCCTGTATTCACACGGTTAGCAGAGACTTACAGGCGGTTTCAGACAGAGTGACACATGTGGAAGATAAGATGGGGGAGTTTGCCACTACCATTAATGCATTAGTGGATGCAAACGAAAGTAATGAGAATGACATAGATAGTATAAAATGGCGGACATGGAGGACAGAGCCAGGAGAAATAATGGCGGACATGGAGGACAGAGCCAGGAGAAATAATGTTAAAATATGTGGTATTCCAGAATCTGTCCTACAGCAAGACCTGCGTAACTATGTATCTCAGCTCTTTACCACAGTATTACCAGAAATGTCAGCAATAGATTTTACCGTGGACAGGATTCACTGCCTCCCCAAGCCCACTCATCTTCCCGCCAGTGTCCCCTGGGATGTCATTTTGCGACTCCACTTCTACCACACTAAAGAAAAGTTGATGTCAGTGTCCCGCCATAAAGAGCTAATACCGTCACCATACACAGACCTGCAATTTTATGCGAACTTATCTCAATTTACCCTACAAAAACGCAGGAACTTAGGCACCATTACCAAGGTGCTTAGAAACCACAAGCTAAGTTACAAATGGGGATTTCCCACAAAACTAATTGTCACCAAGGATGGAAAAGAGCACGTAATGGACTCCGTAGACAAAGGCATGGGACTGCTAAGCAAATGGGGCATTATACCTGAACCGTCCACATCATCACGCTACGATACTGATATCAATCAAGAATCTGAGTGGCGTACTGTTAACCAGAAGAACGCACGCTCTCATAAATAACCTGGGCCCAGGTTCCAGACAAGAGCACTAAAACTCGCTGAGGGAGTCTCTTCCAATTTGAACTGTTCTCCTTTGTTGGTCCTGAATACCACCTTTATCCCCACTAAATATTGAGTGGCTATGTGCCACACTCATCCTTTTCCTACTAATGTTAGGCTTACAGCCTTTGTTTTTTCCATATTCTGTTATCTTTTTTAATTTTTAACAGTCAAGAATAACCTTCGAGTTATCGTACTGACCAGGATCGTACTTGCAAAACCAACCCGGACGTCAAGAAGTCCTCGAGATCCACTCTTCCTTCGAAAAAAAGGCATGACCCTGCTAACAGTAAGTGGTCACTACAAAATACCCACCACACATCACTCCATCAACTCCCAAAATGGCTATTAATTTTCTAACAATTAATGAAAAAGGTCTCAACCATCCAGCGAAGAGAAGATCCCTATGGAAGAAGGCTCTGCAACACAAAAGTGACATAATGTGTGTCCAAGAAACACACTTTTGGGTATCATCACCACCTAAATACTCTCACCCCAAGTTCCCATTTATTTTTAATGCCAATGCCAATACTAAACGAAAGGGGGTGATGATAGCAATAAGAGATACTGTAGCATTCAAGACCCACAAGACTATTAAACTATTTGTGATCCACAAGGGAGATTTATTATTTTGATTTGTGACATTAATTCCACCACTTATACGATTGCCAACATATATGCACCTAATACCAGACAAATAAAATTCTTCCAGAAGGTAATACGAAAAATACGCAAGGTACAAAAGGGAGTATTGATGATGTGTGGAGATTTCAATGTTACCCCAGATCCGATGATAGACTCGACAGCTAAACCAAAACATTCTCCACCATCTCTGAAGGCTGCACTACGGTCCTACGAACTATATGATGCTTGGAGATGCATAAATGCTAGCGAACGGAACTACTCATTTTTTTCCGGTGTCCATAAATCCTATAGCAGAATCGATTTAATTTTAGTGGATAAAAAAAATGCTATTCAAATGTAAAACAGCTAAAATTAACAATATCACCTGGTCGGATCATGCCTCAGTGACATTAGCGGTGGGAGACCCCTCCACGCATGGACCTACCTTTGTGTGGAGGGCTAACTCTAAACTGTTTCGGGATGATCCTACCGAAACAACTTATGGAATTCTTTGAGTTCAATCAGGATTCAGTCTCTTGCCCTTTTGCCGCATGGAATGCACACAAGGCATTTGCAAGGGGAATCCTGATACAACAAGGAGCTAGAAACAAAAGGAGGAGGCAGCATCAAGTTGATTCACTAGTCTCCCAGATAGATCACATTAAGAAACAAAACATGATATACACCTCTCATAAATTGACAGAATCATTATCACACCTTTGTATGATCTGAGACTCCTATTTATGGATGATTTAGAAAAGGCCACCAGGAGGCTCAAATTATCCTACTACACTAGCGGAAATAAAGCAGGGAAACTTTTAGCTAATAAACTTAAAGGCCATAGATATAAAACCCAAATTCCCTTTATAAAACACCCCATTACACATACCAAACATTATCACCTACAACAAATAGCGGACGCATTCAGCCAATATTGCAGCTCACTCTACAACATCAAAGATGACACTACAGCACCACAGCCGACACCAGAGATCATTACATAATTTCTTAAACAAATTTCTCTCCCCAAACTAACCAGGAACATTTCACAGACCTTAATTCTCCCATTAGAAATGAAGAAGTGAAGAAAATTATATTAGCTTTACCGACAAACAAATCCCCTGGACCTGATGGGTTCACAGGTGAATATTATAAGACATTCCAAGACATCCTATCACCACATTTGGTGAAGATGTTTGACTCTGCTGCTGCCTCCTCCTCATTTCCTCCTGACATGTTACAGGCTTTGATAGTAGCTTTACCGAAACCAGGAAAAGAACCTGACTCCCCACAAAACTTCAGGCCTATATCTTTACTGAATAATGACATCAAGATATATGCAAAGCTACTAGCAGAACGGTTAGTAAATATATTGCCTTCTCTTATTGATATAGACCAATCTGGGTTTACCACAGGCAGACAGACAGCAGATGCTACGAGGCGCCTGATTGATGTTATCCATGTGGTTGGGGAACGTCGAACGCCTTCTCTGTTCCTCGCGTTGGATGCGGAGAAGGCGTTCGACAGGATACATTGGAAATTTCTAGCATTGGTATTGGACAAGTTCGGATTTGTAGGGCCTATCTATAGCGCCATAATGGCTCTTTATTCCAAACCATCGGCACGAGTCTACATCTCTGGTGCTCTATCTACACCATTTACCATTACCAATGGAACCAGACAGGGCTGCCCACTATCCCCCTTAATCTTTAATCTCTTAATGGAACCGCTTGCTACCCACATACGGTCACACCCACAGATAGCAGGCATACAAATAGGCTCTAGAACCCACATCATAAGTCTTTTCGCCGATGATATAATATTAATGCTTACTAACCCAAAGGTATCTCTCCCCTCCGTACATGAAGCATTACTTTTCTTTAACAAAGTATCATATTATAAAATCAATGAAACAAAATCCTACATACTAAACCTAGGTATCCCAGATAAAGACAGTCAGGAATTAAAACAAACATTCCCCTACATCTGGAAAAAAGATGGCATTAAGTATCTAGGTATAACCCTGACACCCAGAACAGAAGACCTAATATCAGCGAATTATACACCCTTCTTACACTCAATGGGGGCCAGATTAAAAAAAAATAGATCATAATGAATTGTCATTGCTTGGCAGATTGGCAGCCTTTAAGATGCAGATACTCCCTCAGCTGCTATATCTTTTCAGAACACTATCAATCCCACTTCCCAACTCATTTTTTAATTCTCTACAACCTATCATAAACAAATTCCTATGGCAAGGGAAAAGAGCTAGATGCGCCTTTAATAGACTGATCAAACACAGGAAAGTAGGTGGAATAGGGCATGTGCATTTACAGGATTACTACTTTGCAACGATCCTCACACAGATTCAACACTGTATGAGAGCAGATTCCAACACAACATGGAAGGATATTGAAGGTACACTAATCCCCAAAGGAAATCTTAAAGATTTCCTTCTAACTACTCATCTCATCAAATCACTACACAAAAAGCTAACCCCTCCTATACTAGCATCAGTGAGAGCATTGACACACCTATGTTATCAAAATTGGAGTGGCAGAGTAACACCGTTGAAGTTTCCCATATCAGCATTTACACATATCATTCCGGACCTCAATCTAACTAGTTGGCAGACAAAGGGAATATATTACCTAGACGAAATTATGGAAGGCCCTTCGGTAAAGGCATTCTCTAAATTACAACAAGACTATCAACTACCTCATACCGAGCTCTACAGATATACACAATTAGCCAATCTACTAACAAGGAACCCACATCTAATCATAACACTACCAGAAAGACTAACTCAATTTTATCAAACAAAATCAAACACACGGAAAGGTATATCACTGATATATTTGAGACTCCAAGAAAAGAATATATGTACAAAAACACAGTCCATGCTAGCATGGGAACAAGAATTAGGGAAGGAATATACACCCCATCACTGGGAAAAATCACTTCGCCTTATACATACATCCACAAGAAGCACCAATTTAGGCAAAAAGCAGCAAAAAATACTATTGAGATGGTACCTGACTCCACATCGCATAGCAAAAATATTTCCGGGAGCCTCCCCAAATTGCTGGAAAGATTGTGGAAATACTGGCACACTGATTCATATACTCTGGTTCTGTCCAAAACTAAGGGGTTTGTGGTCACAAGTAGAAAGGTTAATGATGGACATCATAGGTATAAAACATTCATTATCTCCAGGGATGGCATTGTTATCTTTGGATTTACACACTATCCCCTCAGCATACAGAGTAGTGATTTCACACATCTTGCTGGCTACTAGAATATCTATCTTGAGAAAATGGAAAGAAGTAAATGCCCCTACATTATCAGAAATAATACAAACCACACAAACTAATGGATCATATGAAGTACTACATGCATCAGCTAATGAAAATTATAAAAAGGTAAAGGAGCAATGGGACCCATGGAAAGATTGGTATAACTGGAAAGTAAAACTCTGAAATGAATGGATATCACCTTGACTGCTCTATGTTTTATGTTTTTGGTTATGCTGATGTTATTTTTCTACAGTTATGTTGACTGACTCATACCAACAGTTCCGTTTCACACTTTAATGATTATAGCATAATGAATATCTGATGTACACAACTAATAGAATACCCACAGCGACAAAATAGAGTGATCGCAAGTGGGTGTTCATTGATTATTGTACAACACCACAATGATAATATACTAACTCTCTCTCTTACTTAAATTTTGCCAACCAATAGCAATATGAGATCACAAAGCTATACTAGATTGTATGGAACATTGAAAAACGAGAAGCGTTATTGTTACTGAAGATGTCAGGCTTCAAAATGTACTGATTACTTTGTTGTTTTTCTATTTCTGTCACTTAAAATTAATAAAAATTTTTGATGATAAAAAAAATTGACCACACTAAACAGGAGAACACACTGTTGTGAGTTCTCTAGCTGTGCTGGGAACTCAGCCTGCCCTCCTTCAATGATCAGACTTGTCCTGACATGCCTCCCTGTACAGCCTTTCACTGAGAAGGTCAGTGAACTGTTGCTTCTCCTCAACAGGCAAAAATCAGCGCCATAAAGGAGCTGGTTTAGGTGGTCAGGGCGAAGAAGGGTCCTTCTATTCGCCTTTGTATGAGGTTGTTGGGAAAGATGGTGGCTTCATTCGAAGCGGTTCCCTATGCTCAGTTTCATTCGAGACTGCTGCAAAACAGAAATAGTAAAGATGGCAGTAGGGCCCCCATGGACCCTACCACCACGTCCAGACCTGCTATCACAGGGACCAGTGTTCCATCCTACCTTACAAACTCTAAATTTAACGGTTTGGCTATTGAAACCCACATTTTGAAGAATCGCGGGCTTTCGGGCTCGGTGATATCTACCTTGATTAATGCAAGGAAGCTAGCTTCCAGAGTCATTTATTATAGAGTCTAGAAGGCATATGTTTCCTGGTGTGAATCCAAGGGTTGGCATCCCAGAAAGTATGTCATAGGTAGAATCCTTGCTTTTCTGCAAAAGGGGGTAGAGATGAAGCTGGCCTTGAGTACTATCAAGGGCCACGTCTCGGTCTTATCGGTATTGTTTCAACGTCCGTTTGCTTCCCATTCTTTGGTCCAAAGCTTTATACAGGAGGTAACGTGGCTTAATCCACCGGTTAAAGCACCTCTGAACCCTTGGGACTTGAATTTAGTTCTGTAGGTATTACAGAAACAGCCTTTTGAGCCGAAACAACATATTCCCTTGGTCTGTTAGTGCTTCATGGGCAGTGCATCACCAGGCCTCCATGGCTCAAATCTGCAAGGCCGCAACCTGGTCTTCAGTCCATACATTCAGCAGTATAGGTCATCAGGTCTGATTGCACCCTACTTTTTGTTTGTGTCTCTCTCCCCTCAGATAGCATTGCTCTGGGACATCCCATTCAGTAAATACTGTGACTCTGTGTCCCGTGATGTATGAAAAAGAAAATAGGATTTTTACAGCTTACCTGTAAAATCCTTTTCTTCTAGTACATCACGGGACACAGAGGTCCCTCCCCTCTTCTAATACACATATATTACTTTTCTACAAAACTGAGGTACTCCCAGTAAGGGGAGGGGTTATATAGGGAGCTAAACTTCCTGTCTAGGGTGTGCCAGTGTCCATCACCTAGCGTTGCCTATATAACCCATTCAGTAAATACTGTGGCTCTGTGTCCCGTGATGTACTCCAAAAAAAGGATTTTATAGGTAAGCTGTTACAAAAATCCTATTTTTACGCCTGTGCATTTTATACATGTTTTAGGTGCAGTGCATTAAAAGAATCCTGCTTGCTGCATCTTTAATACACGTTCATGAAAAAGCACATTAGAAAGAGTTTAATGATAACACACTAAAAGTGCATGTAAAATGCACCTAAAACAGAATGCCCTGACATACTGCAGAGTTGTAAACCAGCCCTTTTTAGAACTGTGGTTTCATTAGTTCTCTTTTTTAAGCTTGTTCCTTTAATTATCACCCTTATGATCCAACCGTAAGCCTTTTTTCAACTTATTTTAACAGACCGAGCTGCCCAACAAAAGTGGAAGATACAGGGTTGAAACAAACCATTTAACACTGACAGGGATGTTTACGATGATAAGCTTTTATTAATTTATGTAAAACGTTATCCCAAAGGAAACAAACTGTTGCTGTAACTGCTTATAAAGTGTTGGCCATGTATAGCCAGCTTTAGATGCACTAGTAGATTTTAAATGGACCTGACTGGCAGTGGCGGCTCCAGCTTTCATATTAGGGGGGGCACATGGGGGGGACAGGGATAAAAGTAGGGGGGCAACTATAAAATGCAATTTTATATATATATATATATATATATATATATATATATATATATATATATTTATTTATGGTTGGAGCCCTATGTCCGATATGTACATAGATAACACTTATAGTAAAGATAAGACTTACCATCGGAAATAGACCTGAAAGTGTGGACTTACCATATGAAATGGACCTGAAAGTGTGCCTTGGTCTAATGGCCGGTATGCCAAAATAAGGGGGCATACCCTGGTTTAAGAAATGATTATTCTGTAAGAGAAATGAATGAAATGAATAGTTTGAGAAATGCTGTGAAATGGGGATGGGAGGGTGGGTATCGCGCACAGGAAACCGACAAGCACCACAGGTGAGCGGGCTGCTTAAGTACCCCCCGGGCTCCTCCCATAAATTCAGGCCACCATACTGGCCTTCCTACTTATGGTTGGAGCCCTATGTCCGATATGTACATAGATAACACTTATAGTAAAGATAAGACTTACCATCGGAAATAGACCTGAAAGTGTGGACTTACCATATGAAATGGACCTGAAAGTGTGCCTTGGTCTAATGGCCGGTATGCCAAAATAAGGGGGCAAAAATATTCAGGTAGGGTTATAATTTTATTGGTTTTCAGTTATTTATTGAGCCAATTTGGAGAATGCCTGTGCCATCTCTGTTTGTGGATTGGGGATATACCGGGCGAAGCAGGCTG
Organism: Lithobates clamitans; assembly: GCA_037952925.1. Classification (NCBI taxonomy): domain Eukaryota; kingdom Metazoa; phylum Chordata; class Amphibia; order Anura; family Ranidae; genus Lithobates; species Lithobates clamitans. The sequence continues at coordinate 8,571,716 of JBBGZY010000160.1, read as the reverse complement.
ATTTCCACCTGCCTAGTCTTTTGATGATGTGGTCTGGCACCCCGTGGCGGGACGCCGCGGAGGCTGCTCCGATGCGGAAAGAGTGTCCGGAATACTGACTAGGGTTAAGGTGAAGATTGCGGAGAAGTATCCTTATGTGTTTCACAAACTGAGAGGCGTTTAAGGGTTTGACTGGGAATGGTAGAAGGGGACTGCTGTCTGGTTGCTCAGGCAGGAGTGACAGGAGTCGGTTGAGTACAGCGACTGGACACCAGCTGTTGTTGGTTTTGTAGAGGTGAATGTTCACTCCCGAGCCCGTTTGCTGGGTTTTAGAGACCACGAGGTGCAGGATAAAGTGGTCTTGGTATCGAAGCAAGTGTCGTCTGCATAGTACTTGGTCTGTGGGTTTGTTAGAGGTGAATTCGCCAGGCCGCAAGAACCCATAGTAAGCTAAATATATGGCTGCTTGTAAGACCGTGCTGGGGAGCAGACCGAATGGCGAAGTAGCCAGAATAGTTGACATGTCCCTAAAGATGGGCCCCGTAATGGGCAAGCGCTTAGTGCTGATGACTGGTTGTTGTTTCTGAATTCCCCTTAGAATGGCTCGTATAGCGTGAGATGAGAACAGTGAAGATTTTGTGGGGTCTTCAAGCGCCATGAAATGTTGAATGCCGGCTAGGTATAGCCGGATGGTATTGTAGGATAAGGCCAGCTGCGTGTGGCAGTGTGCAGTGAAGGCCAGTACCTGTTTGATATCTGTTGGTCCTTTGCGGCAGGACGTGAGGAATTTATTAAAGGCCTTCCAGGCTGTCTGGTAGGCTTTGAGTGTGTTGTGGGAGAGGGAATGATTTATGAGTTGCGTAGCTCCGTGTAGATGTTGAACTAGTCCAGGGTCAGTTGTGACCAGACAGGGATAGGGGCCGACATTGGATCGGCATCGGGAACCTGTTTGAAAAAGGAGGGATAATTGAAACGTGACAGTGCGTCAGCTGCTGAGTTGTATCTGCCGGGAATAAATGCACAGTGTATATTGAACTGATGCTGTAAAGACAGTTGTACCAACCTGCGCAGGAAGGACATGACTGCTAGGGACTTGGACCTGCCTCTGTTGATGATGTCTGCCGTGGCCTGGTTGTCGGTGGTGAAGACTACGGTTTGTCCTGTCCAGTGGTGGCCCCAGAGTTGTGCGGCTGCCACTATGGGATAAAGCTCAAAGAGGGCAGATGTTTGGGAAAAGCCGGGTATCAACAGTATCTGTTGAGGCCAGGGTCCTGAAAACCAATGATGGCCAAAAATTGCCGCGAAACCTGTGGAGGCTGCAGCGTCCGTCACCACCTGGGGTGAATGGACCGAAACCATAGGTATAAATAGAGATATGCCATTCCAGGCGGACAAGAATTCCTCCCACATAGATAGGTCCGCTATAGCTGCGGAGTCTAATTTCAAAATCTGATCAGGGTCTTGAGTTTCTGACAGAAATCTGAGCAGGCGTGATACAAATGTGCGGCCTTGTGGGATAATTCGCATAGCGAAGTTGAGCATACCCAGGAGAGACTGCAACTGTTTTTTGGTACAGCCCTTGGTGTGTGTAAACTCGTGAAGGACTGCCCTAATGCGTGTTAGTTTGTCGGGGGGGAGACTGGCTTGCATTGCGCAGGTATCCAAGCTGACCCCGAGAAAGGTGATGATGTTTGCTGGGCCATCGACTTTGTGCTCGGTGATAGGAACATTGAGGTTTCCAAAAATTCTTTGTCGAGATCTCCTGGGGGCTTGCTGGGCTGTTCTATCAGTAGGAAGTCATCCAGATAATGGATGACTTCATGGCATTGACCCTTGTGTAATAGTATCCAAACGAGGGACTGAGCGAACGTGTCGAAGAGCCACGGGCTACTCTTCGAACCGAAGGTGAGTTTCGTAGCAAAATAATATGCTTCCTTCCATTTGATGCCATGCCAGCACCAAAGGGATGGGTGGATGGGCAGGAGCTTGAAAGCATCCGAGATGTCAGCTTTGGAGAGCCAGGCACCTGTCCCTGCTTTGATGATCGCTTGTATTGCCATGTCAACGGAGGAATATTTTAGGGAAAACTCTTCGGAGGGGATCAGGGAATTGAGACTGGGTATGTGGGAAGAATGAGGCGCAGACAGGTCGTACACCAAACGCAATTTATTTGAGAACTTGCCCTTGACAAGCCCAATAGGGCTGACTCTCCATGTGCTGAAAGGGGGGCAAGTGAAAGGGCCTATCACGTAGTCCCGATCTACCTCTGCCTGTAAGAGCTGATCTATGGCTTGTTCGTCAATGGCTGCCGAACGAAGATTGGCACATTCGTGAGTACTGTGGGGTAGTGAAATGAGGCCGGTGTGAAAGCCTGCTGTGAAGCCTTGGATAAGGTAGGTGGCCAGGGAAGGGGTGGGATGTGAAGTGAGATACAGTCCTAACCATAAGAGGTTGATCCGGCTTAGTCATGCCCTCTTGTGTTGCTTGACTTCACACAAATTCCTAGGGTGTGCTCTTTGGCATAAGGTGCAGATGTGAAGTAGACGGCACTGGCTGAAGTTGCAGGACCCATAGTTGAAGTTGTTACAGATGGCTGCCCCTCCCACGGTTCGGACTGGGCGTCCGAGTTTGTCCACCTGAGGCGTTAGTTCAGGGATCGACTGACCCTGTACTGTACCTGAGGTAGAGGGGAACTCGAAGGGCCGTCTGATCGCCGTATTGGCGCACCAGGTGGCAGTGTGGGTGGAAGACTGGCAAATCGCACACAGAGGTGAGCGTAAGCCGGCAAAGTGGCGGCAGAAGAGCTCTGTGTCCATGAGACTCCAATCTGTCGTAGTCTGGAATTGTACGAATCTGGCGGCGGCCTTGGCTGAAAAGGAACGATGATAATCGTAAAAGGCAAAACCTCCATACTTGTGGCCCAAGTCTACCACAGTATGGAGATACAAGTCCAGCTCTTCCCGCCTGCTAGGGGTGGCTGAGCACAGGACATCTCTGAGCATGCCAAAGGCCAGGGTAAATTCTGGGACTGATAGCTTGCGGTTCAACCTGGGGTCTTTGGCTTTAAGGACCACCGATATGTCGCCCCAGGAGTAGGCCTTATTTTCTGCCAAATCATGCACTGAAATAAGGAGAGAGGCCAGGTTGACGTCCTTGCCGTCCAAAATGTCCTTCCTGATACTGGTTGGGACCAGATGGGAGGGGTAGACAATGGCGCTCGAGCCTGAGGTACCTGCAGGAAGAGGTGTCAAGGTTTGAGTTGCAGTTGGGTCGGGGACAGCCGTGGCCGGTCGGGCCTCCAGAAGTGCAACCCTGGTTTGGACGTCTGCAACTGAGGTGGATAGAGATGACACCATCGTGTGTAATTGCGAGATGGCCGATGATATGGACTGGAGGGATGCCTGTTGGGTACTGGGTCCTGCTGCTGGTGGGGGAAAGAGGAGTTTGAAGAGCTCGCCTTTCCTCGCTGTGGCGGGGAAGGGGACACCTCTGCGTCTGAGCTCTGCCGTCAGTTTGGGGATAGTCCATCCCCTGAGGGATTGCACGCTGCCGCTTTCTGAGACCGGAGAAGGTGACAGAGGGGCCGTGAAGTCTTCGCTGCTGGCCTGGGACATGGTTGCTCTGGTGAGGATCTCTCGAGCTTTATTTCCTGGTTGACTGTAACCTATTGGGGGTGACATGAATTTCAAGTTTTTTCTTTGATCCTCTGAGTCATACTTACCCGACTTATTCTCCCATTCCTTTTTTTTTTTTTTTTTTTTTTTTTTTTTAAATTACCTGGGGGGATATCGTCCAACCTGGTGCAGGGTGGACCTACTGAACTTTGACTGACCTGAGGAAAATGAAAAGGTGACAATTCGTGAAGGGATTGCTAACTAACTTGAAGCAACGATTTGTATGGTGCTTGCAATCTTGTGACAATGAAATGATTCGAAATGTTTGCCTTGATTATGAAATGAATGAACTCCATGACAGAGGTCCGGCCTGGTCGTGTCATGATTTATTCGACCGTGAACCGGGCTCTGGAGCATGTATTGAAATGAGGCAACTGAAAACATTGGTGCTCCCGGGACGAATCGGTGCCTGTTTGATGCATCTGGATTCGAATCGGAGCGCAGTATGAAATGAAATGAGAGAAATGATTATTTTGACCGAGGCTCGAATTGGTTGTGCCGTGTTTGCGACTGGTAACTAACCAAGCTCTGGTATAGGTATGAAATGCGATCGGAACCAGCGATGCATTCCGTGACGAATCGGTGCACCTCAGATGCGACTGGTTTCGAAACGTGGATGCGTTGTGGGAGTGAAATGGTAGTAATTGCATGACAGAGATATGGATCAATCCCCCGATGTCTGCGACTAGCTATGATCCGGACTCTGGTGCATGTATCAGAAATGAGGCCGAGCCCTGGGGCACGCCGTAATGAATCGGTGCATCGGAGATGCGACTGGATTCGAAACGGAGCGCGGTAAGTGAGGATGTAACATATCGTTTACCATGACGGAGGCTCGAATCGGTCGTGCTGTTGTAGCGACTGACTGCGAATCGGACTCCGGAGCATGTACTGAAATGTGGCCAATCCTGGGCACGCCGAGACGAATCGGTGCATTTCCATGCGACTGAATTCATGTCAGAACGTGATACGTGGAAATGAAATGATAACCATGACAGAGGTACGAATGACTGATAAAACGTAACTCTGGAGCATGTATAGAAATGAGGCCAATCCTGGGGCACGCCGAGACGAATCGGTGCATTTTCATGCGACTGAATTCATGTCGGAACGTGATACGTGGAAATGAAATGATAACCATGACAGAGGTACGAATGACTGATAAAACGTAACTCTGGAGCATGTATAGAAATGAGGCCAATCCTGGGGCACGCCGAGACGAATCGGTGCATTTTCATGCGACTGAATTCATGTCGGAACGTGATACATGGAAATGAAATGATAACCATGACAGAGGTACAATTGACTGACAATAACGTAACTCTGGAGCATGTATAGAAATGAGGCCGTAATAACTGGGGCACACCGGAACGAATCGGCGCATCTTTTGGTGCGACTGGATTCGAATCGGAGCGCGGTAGGTGACTGAAATGAGAAATGATTTGAAATGTCAGAAATGAGTTTAGAAATGTTTCAGAAATGAGAAATGATTGGTATCGAACTAACTTGATTTGATAAATTGCAAATTGCGACTGGCTATGGCTGTCTACCGATACCGACATGCTAGAAATGAAGCGACGTCTTCGTCGCAGTGCTGTCGAAATGGTAACATATCGAAAGTACGAGCGATATACATTGCAGTTTGTGAGATGCGAGTGAAACGAAAATTTGAAATCACGGTTTAGTGACATGATATGAAAACGAAAAGTCCGACGGGACCTTACCTGCGACAGCCAAGCCAGACGCGTGGTACAAACTACGAACGAAAAACGCGGACTTCGAAAGTTTTGAGTACGGAGTATCGAATACGGGAACTTGCGAGGCAAGAACTTGCGGACGCTGGTATATCGAATAGTCGGCCTAGTGACGTATATCGCGCACAGGAAACCGACAAGCACCACAGGTGAGCGGGCTGCTTAAGTACCCCTCGGGCTCCTCCCATAAATTCAGGCCACCATACTGGCCTTCCTACATATATATATATATATATATATATATATATATATCCTTGGGGCCCTTTACTACGATCCCACAACGGGCCCTTTCACATGTTCTGCAGTGAGCTCCCTTCCTTCTGTATTGGGACCCCCCAGGGTAGCAGAAAACAAGAGATATATGTTACCAGCATACCAAGAAAATATAAGGGTCCAAAGCAGTGGGGGAACTATCAGGGTTGCAAAGGTTGTCTTGCCACCGGGCCCTGGTGTTCTGCCACTGTGGGGTTCCCCAGCCTCCTCTTGCTGTCCTGCCCCTGCTATTGACAGCGCTGGTCTGGCATCTCTTGGAATTTACAGGCTGGTTCTCCTGTCCTAAGTGCCGGTTCACACAGGGGCAACACAACTCTGGCCGCGACTTTGCGAGGCGACTTGGACACGACCTGAGGGCGACACCACAGCGCGACTTGGGGCGACTTGGGGCGACTTGGGGCGACTTACAAGGCGACTTCAAGTCGCCTCCAGGACAGGCGACTTTCCAGTGGCCAATCAAACTACAATCCGCTCTGGGGGAGGGAGGGGTTTGCTTGAAAAAAACATCTTCTCTTCCTGTGAAGTCGCTTCAGTATAGATCACGATCCGACTTGTAGGCGACTTACATTGAAAGCAATGGGTACAAGTCGCCTACAAGTCGCCTTGAAGTAGTACAGGGACCTTTTCTGAAGTCGGAGCGACTTCAGTAGCGTACATATAGACGGCTCTCATTCACTTACATGGACTTTCAGATGTCAAGCAACTTGGGGCGACTTGAGGTCTGACAAGTCGGATCCCAAGTCGCGGTAGTGTGAACCGGCACTAACTGAGAGTCCTGGTGGAGTCCTTCCTGCAACTTGCTCTTCTCCCTGCCAATGAGTATGCAGGGGAAGGAGCAGATTGGGCGGCTGTGGTTGTGTGAGCGCTCGCATTATGCAGTGTCAGTGAGCAGAGGGATGGGGAGGAATCACCTGCAGGAGCTGACTGGGGACACTCTCCCTCTCAATAGAGACTGTGTTACTCCAGCGGCAGCCCGAGTAAGATGTGTCGCATCCGCTATGAATGCAAACAAAAAGACATTGTCTTTTTGTAAAAAAAAAAATAAATAATTTTTTTTTAATGGGGGGCACTTGGAGGGGCACAGCATAATGTTGGGGGGGGTCAAGGCCCCCTCTGCCCCCCCTAGGGACGACCAGGGGGGGCAGTTTTTAGCACCTCAATAACATTTTTAGTAATGCATTAGGTGCTTAAGCCTTCCTGTTTGTTTTTGTATATTTACTTTGGATTCCCCTGTCCGACACGGCTGCATCTGCCAAGCATTTACATTTGTTGTCCCATAGGCCTATCCAACTGTGGAGGACCTCTTATCACTGAAATTGACTGCTTTATGTTGTGTTTACCTTCAATCATGTAGTGCAAGGGTGTGGCTGTTTGCATGCAAGCTGAAAGTGTTTAGGTTTGACCTTATATTACATGGTTTTGGTAAATCTAAAGGAAAATTGTACAAGAAAATTGTATAATGTATGGCCAGCCTAAAGCCTCGTACACACGATCGGATTTTCCACAGAGGTTTGACCTTATATTACATGGTTTTGGTAAATCTAAAGGAAAATTGTACAAGAAAATTGTATAATGTATGGCCAGCCTAAAGCCTCGTACACACGATCGGATTTTCCACAGACAAAGCGCCAGACTTTTTTCCCAAGGGCGTGTGCCGTGAACTTGTCTTGCATACAAACGGTACACAATTGTCGGCCAACAAACACAAAGGTAGTGAGGTACTACGTGGAATTTCAGCTCTTGAGCTCCACCCCTTGGGCACCTTCTGCTAATGTTGTGTTTGGTGAGCATTGATTCCGAGCCTGCGTGTTTGTACTTTGGACTTTTGTGTGAAGGACTTGTGTACACACGATAGGAAAATCTGAAAACAGACCGTTGTCCGTCAAAAATTTACTAGCCTGCCATTGTCTAATGGAGCGTACTAATGGTCGAATTTAAGGCAAACAGTCTGTCATCACACAATTCCCTGCCGAAAATCAGATCGTGTATACGAGGCTTTACACTACCCTCTCTCCAGACTGACAATGCTGCTGTCCAAAGGTGTCTCCATTTCTCCTCCAGTAGAATGGAGACACCCTAAGACAGGATCACAAGGTGAAAACAGGGGAAATAATTCCTAAAAAAGGAAAGCAGCCACCACATCTAATGATTGGAAAACTGCAATATATCACATCTTTGGTTTTGGTTTTAATACCACTTTAAGGCAACTTTGTGACAAGTTCAACAGCTTGAATGCAGCTTCTGTTGGCAAATATGACAGATCACATCAAGACATCCTACCACCAAGCTTTTTTAGAGTGGTTAAAGAAGAATTCAATTTTGGAAGGCAGACAGTGAGCAAGAGTCTTGTCAGAAGTATTGTGGTCTGTGGTCTCCTTGCAGCTGATATTTCTCACATTACTGACACATGACTAACCATGCCTTGTTCTACCATTGGTAGTGGCAGGGTTTTGCTTCCTCATGTTCCCGAGTCTCGAGCAAGAAAACAGCGAGCAGCACAATAGTGACATTACCAAATCTCACACCAAATCTCCTAAGACCAGCAGTCACAGGTCCAGTGCCTTAGATCACACATTGCAAATATACTACTCTGAGGTTGTAGGTACAGGGATGCCTAGGCACACTAACAAACTAGGAAGTGCACTGCTATTTTTCGAGAGGAATTCAAGACAAAGGGTGAATTTGTCAGGGTATGGAGTGGGAACCATTAAAATGTCTAAATACCTATAAAAATCCTCCAACATAGTATATCTTTTGCTTTTTGAATTCAGGCTGAAAATCACAGAATTGCCTAGCACAAGGCCAGCGTGTTTCCATTTGCAAATGATAACCTGTTATTGTAGAAAAAATGTATAAAGTGTAGATATGTAAGAAATGGTTATAAATATAATAACAGACATTATTTTCATACTCTTTATTCAGTAATGGAAATTTGAGTTGTTTTTAATTGTACGTTTAATATAAAATATATATATTTATTTAGCTGTTTAGCCCTCAAATCATGGTTATATAATATCATGAACACTAGAATAGCACAGTGTCCACATGACTCTATGCGGTGGTACATTTGACCTTTCTCTCTAATTAACTGCTCAGAACTGAGTAAATAAGCTGAGACCTGTAAATCTGCAATATAAATAACAAGTGTGTTTGTTTCAAGGATAAAAAAAAATGAAGGAGCATGAACTTGTGTCTACTCTGTCTGCTCCACATATATTGATTTCTCATGTACATTGTCGCAAATGAAAAATAGCAAGTCAGAGCTATGTTTCATTGATGTTCAGAGAAACATAGTTGAAAGAGACCGTAACTGATGCAATAAATATATCAGTAAGAACAAGCTGAAGGCCCAACACCTGGTACCATGTAAAGTTACTGAACTTCACTGCAATATTTGGCCTTTCCTTTTGAATTTGGACCTGAAACTGAGCCAAAGACGCACAGGACCCCTGTGCAATTTGCTCCGCAGCCGCCACGGAGATGTGTGAACCGGCTCCATTCAGAGCCCGGGCACACTCTCCTGTCATGTGAATTGGATGCAGGGAAATCCGCATCCCATTCACACTAGTGTAAACCCAGCCTTAAACTCTGTTAGATTTTCAATGCACTCACTTCATAGAAGTTTTTAGTTTAATATATTGTATATAAAGGAATACAAGTGGTCTCCATAGATAGAAAATAACACAAGGTGTTGAAAGTGTCTGTTGTCAGATCTTTCCCTATAGTGTCCTGTACAATTAAACCAAAAAGAGCAACACTTCTAGATTGTATCAAACCTAGCATGATGACCAATGATTCTGTAGATGTTATAAAACAAGAAACTAAGAAAAGTCAAATTGATATGAAAAAAAGAAATACAGAAACAAGGACAAAAGTGGACATGTTTGTCCATAGTAACCAGATGATAAATTCTTGCATGTGTTTGGAGGAGCTCCTGGTACATAATTTCATCTCACTTGAAGGACCCTTTGAAACATTTAGGGGTTGATTTACTAAAGGCAAATAGACTTGCACTCTGTAAGAGCAGTTGCTCCAAAGCTTAGTAAACGAGCAAAAGCTCTGCTGAGTTCCATCATCCAATCATATGCAAGCAAAAATGCAGTTTTTTAAATTTTCCTTGCTTGTGATTGGGTATTCTTTGCAAAGTGAAGCTTTACCTCATTTACTAAGCTCTGGAGAAACTGCACTTGCAGAGTGCAATTGCACTTTGCAAAGTGCATAGTCTATTTGCCTTTAGTAAATCAACCCCTTAATGTGTCAGATATAGCCAAAGCGTTTCAAGGTAATAGCCTCTCCCTTCTTCAGAGCTTAAGCAGTCGATTTAAAAAAAATCACGACAGAATGCACTAAGGGACCTGTATTATAGCTTAATGAAGACTAGCATCTCCTGATGGCATTAAAGGCAGTGCTCCCTTTGTCACTCTCAGAGAGGTATCAGCCTAGGATCAGAACTAGGTCCACCCACACTATATTTTAATCACAGAACTGCTTGTTTGCTATAGATCTGCCTCACCTTAAAGTGGTGCTAAAGTCAAAAAGTTGTTTTATCTTCATGCATTCACTGCATCAGGGTTGCCAACAAATTCACAGGCAGCTCTTGCTCTCTCTCCCCCCTCACCCCTTGCTCCCTTCTCCCTCTCTCTCCCCACCTTACTCTCTTCTCCCTCTTGCCCTCTCCCCTCATCACCCCCTCGCTATCTTCTCCCTCTCACTATCTCTACCCCCCCAGTCTTTTTGCCCCTCTTCTTCTCCCTTGTGCTTTGTCTCTGCCCCTTTCCTCTCTTTCTTCCCCCCACTCTCTTCTCCCTCTCACTATCTCTACTCCCCACTCTCTTTGCCCCTCTTCTCCCTCATGCTTTGTCTCTGCTCCTTTGCTCTCTTTCTTCCCCCAACTCTCTTCTCCCTGTCACTCTCTCTACCCCCACACCCCCCTTGCTCTCTCTCCCTCCTTATAACCCCCTCATTCTCTTCTCTCTCTCTTTCCCCACCTTGACCCCCTGCCAGATTCTTCTCGCTCCTCCCCCCTCACTCTCTTCTCCCTTTCTCTCTCCTTTCTCTCTCACCATGCTTAGTGTTTGCCATTTCTTATATTTTTTTCCCAGGATGCCCTAGGTCTTCATAATGCTAGCCGTGCTTCAAATCTTTTCAAATTGTTTTGACTTTTTAAATCTAAAGCTTGGCAGATAATGTGTTAGGGTTGTTGTTAATGTTTACTTATTATTTATATTGTTTAAATATAGATTGGTTTTATTTCTAAGAGGAGTTTCGATCACATTTTAGGTTGTCAGTAAAAAATGTACTGTGTCAGTAAGTTTTCCCTGTTCTGTAAGTAAAGTTGTGGGGGTGGGTTGGAAACATTGCTCTGCATTAAGGTAAAATACTTGCTCCCCCCTCTTAATCCTTAGATTGAACTCTGTCTGTGGCTCGTTTTCCTGTATTAATTATTATTATTATTATTATTCAGGATTTATATAGCGCCAACAGTTTACGCAGCGCTTTACAATATAAAAGGGGGACAATACAGTTATAATACAATACAATACAATAGGATTAAGAGGGCCCTGCTCAGAAGAGCTTACAATCTAATAGGGTGGGGCAGGTGGTACAAAAGGTTGTAACTGTGGGGAATGAGCTGGTGGAAGTGGTAGGAGATTAGTTGGAGACGTGATAGGCTTTCCTGAAGAGATGAGTTTTCAGGGATTGCCTGAAGGTAGCAAGAGTAGGGGATAGCCGGATAGATGGAGGTAGCGAGTTCCAGAGGATGGGAGAGGCTCTGGAGAAATCCTGGAGACGAGCATGGGAGGAGGAGATGAGAGAGTTTGAAAGCAGGAGGTCTTGAGAAGAGCGGAGAGGTCGATTTGGGTGATATTTGGAGACAAGATTAGTGATGTAGCTTGGGGCAGAGTTGTGAATGGCTTTGTATGTTGTGGTTAGAATTTTGAATTTAATTCGCTGGGTGATTGGGAGCCAGTGTAGGGATTGAAGTAGAGGGTTGGCAGACACTGAGCGGTTGGTAAGGTGGATAAGTCTGGCAGCAGCATTCATGATAGACTGAAGAGGGGATAGCCTATGGAGTGGTAGGCCAATGAGAAGGGAGTTGCAATAGTCAAGGCGAGAGATAACAAGGGAGTGAATGAGGAGCTTGGTGGTTTCATTTGTTAAAAAAGGGCGAATTTTAGAGATGTTACGGTGGTGAATTCTACAAACTTTTGACAGCGATTGGATTTGAGGCTGAAATGACAAGTCAGAGTCTAGGATTACACATAGTACCCTGGCGTGAGGGGAGGGACTGATGGTTGCATTGTTGATTTTGATGGAAAAGTCATGGAGGGGGGCACTCCCTCTAGTGACAATGTCGACTATTGAGAACATGGTTATTTCTGACCACTCCCCCATTAGTGTCCAGCTCTCCGGAATAGCATTACCTCGCGCCACTAACACCTGGTGCTTCCTCTCCTATTTGACTGACAACGATGACTTTAAACACACCCTATGGAAAACGTGGGCGGAATTTGCTGAAACGAATGAGGCTCATCTCTCTACTCCTAACCTCTTTTGGGAAACAGGTAAAGCTTTCATAAGAGGGCGCATTACTTCTTACACCTCACAATTTAAAAAACAAACTCACATCTAATACCACAAAGCTAGCAATTCTCTATGTATGGCCTTATCATCAAGCCGCTCACCAGCTAATATATCTACCTGGCAAGAGGCTAAGCGCACCTTTGATCATTGGTCCGCACAGCAGGAACTCACCAAACAATCATACTCTACCCTACATTTCCATAGAAATGGTAACAAGGCTGGCAGGTTGTTGGCGAAACTATGTTCTGGTCGCCACCCACCAACTCATATTGGAGCTCTATGCTATCCTGCTGGTGTTATAACTAATGCACCCTCCAAAATCAGCACACTCCTGGCCAACTACTATACATCTCTCTACTCTGAAGATCCTATTGACACAGATGCGGCGGAAAAATTACTTGCAAAAACCAAACTACCTGTATTAACCCCTGAACAATTGGAGACTTTAAATGCCCCCATCTCCTGAGAGGACATTTGCTCTACTATTAAATCCCTTCCTGCGGAGAAAGCCCCTGGCCCAGACGGACTATCTGCCAAATTCTACAAACTGACCTCAGAGTTTATCCCTGATACGTTACACCATGTCTATAAGTCCATGTGGGCTGAGGGCCCCTACCAACCCTCTGGCTTTCAAGCTCACATCAAACTCATAGCCAAGAAGGGGAAGGATCCTCTTCTCCCTGGCTCCTATAGACCGATCTCCCTAATCAATGTAGATACCAAAATTCTCTCTAAAATGATTGCATCCCTTGTAGCGTGCCTCCTTCCATTAAACCTGCACCAGGCCCAATCAGGATTTGTTCCAGGGTGCTCTGCCACCCTTAACACCCGCAAAATCCTCCTGGCCCTTGAGTTTGCCAGGGCACACTCTGACCATGATATAGCCATTATTTTGCTTGATGCCGAAAAAGCCTTTGACAACATTAGTTTCTCCTGGATGTTCATGGTCATGAGGGCGTTCGGCATGTTGGGCCCCATCTTACATTTTATTCAAAAGATGTATGCCTCTCCAACTGCCCCTCTCGCCACCCCTGACTTAATGTCTCCCGACATCACCAAAGGTACATGTCAAGGGTACCCTCTCTCCCATCTTCTCTTCAACATCGCCATTGAACCGATATCCAGAATTTTGAATTCCACTTCAGGGGTCAGTGGTATCACGATAGGCAACCAAGTTCTTCATTCGGCTCTATTTTCTGATGACATTCTTCTCTTCTCTAACTAACCCTTCATATGACATATCTCTACTTCAAGAAATATTTGCGACTTACCGAGCCTGCTTTGGACTAAATTTTGACCCTTAACCCACATTTGTCAATCAACTGGATTGAGTCATCCCCATTTATAGTGGCAAAGCATTTTATTACCTATTTAGGTATCCACACAGACAAGATTGTACGGGAGCTGGAAGCATGGTCGGCCCTGCCCCTTTCACTTTTTGGGAGATGCCATCTCTTCAAAATGGTCTCGTTCACAAGACTATTGTATCCAATGCAGACCCTTCCTCTTCTTCTGAAACATACTGATGTTCAAAGATTACATACTGCCTTGCTCACGTTTCTCTGGCACGGTAAGAAACCTAGAATTGCTCTTCAAAAACTAAGTCTCCCAAAGAGTGAGGGTAGAGCAGGCCTGCCCAATTTTAGATTCTATAATCTTTCTTCCCTACTGCAACAGGGCATCGATTGGTTGTCTAAAAGGTCTCGATATTCCAATTATATGCTGGAGGGTGCCCTGGTGTCCCCGTTCAATCTGCAAGTGGTGCTTCATTCCAGGCTGCTCGCTCTGCCTCCTATATTAAAATCGAATTTATTGATTAGAGACACTATTATAGCCTGGAGAGAGGTTCGGAAACTCCTGGGTCTACCCTACACCATATCATCCCACCTGCCCATACTTGGAAACCCAATGTTCTCCCCCTCCGGCACGCATAAAGCCTTTGCACAATGGTCCACCTATGGCTTACAGGTCTCCAACTTCTTCAATCCTACCCAAGGAACTCTCAGACCTTTCTCAGAATTGACTCAACAATACTCTTTACCACTGTCACAGGTGTTTCACTACTAACAACTATCCAGCCACTTCAAATCCTGCTTCAGTCCATGACAAAACCCCTGCTAGCGCTCATTCATTGATACAATGATCAAGCAGGATCAATACTCTATTTCAGAAATATACTCTAACCTTGTCACCCACCAGGCCTCTAAGTACCGCATCCTTCCTTTTAAATTCAGGGCATCCATCATCGACATCCAAGGCACCCTAGAAAAGATTCTTGCAGGATACCAAAAAATCCGCTCCCTAGTGGTCTGCGAAGAATGGCGAGCAGCTCATCACTCATCGTGCATATATACCGTTTTGCTATAACAAAGTAGATCCCTCCCTCTCTATGTGCCCCTGGTGCGACACCTCTCAACCGTCTCTGTTTCATAGACTGTGGAATTGCCAAACTACATCCACCTTCTGGGACCAGGTGTTTAAATATATTAACAAGATACAACAGAGACTCCTCCCTAAAGACCCATTGCTGTGCCTCTTTAGCTGTGATACCTTGATGTCCTCTTCCTCTTCATCTACCTGTGCCTCACTATCACAGTGGGTCCATATTTGCCATCTGATAGCTCACAGAGTCCTCATGCAAGCCTGGATTCATCCTACCCCGTCTCATATTGCTTTAGTAAAACATGCGCTACAAACCATATTTTTCATGGAAAAGCTGGACACTGTTAACCAGCACTCTAAGTCCTTAAAATGTTTTATCGCCAGATGGCAACATTATATGGAGCACTCCTTTTCTCCAGAAGAGATCTCTCAACATATCCTTCCAATATACGGACTGGTACTTGAGCCATGCTGTCATGGCTGACACTGTTATTTTTGTTCTACTATGCGAAGGCTATGTTATCTGTCTTACAGTCTTCACGGATACATGATTTGTGTTTGCAATACTTTTATTTAAAATTTTTTTTGAATGAAAATTCCTCATAAACATATTAAAAAAAAAAGAGGCGGTCATGAAGCAAGTCCGCGCCATGCCCTAGGTGACATGCCAAGGCCACCCAGTGCAGATTTTCGCGGATCTATCACCTTCCACCATCCAACGAACCCTGAAACCATTACTGTCTGCTCTAGCCTAGAAGGACATCAAATATAAGTGATCTTTCCCTTTTGCAGTGAAGTTCTCCTACAAATGCCAAAATCAGACCTTCTCCAACTTCCCAACAGGAGAAAAACTCCTACTGAACCTGAAAATAATATCCCAAGAATCTGATATAGAAACGTCCTCCTCCACTTCAGGATCCACCAAGAGACAAAGATACTATTCTAAACCAATACATATTGCAAAAGGCACCAGGCAAGAATGTCCACTCTCACCGCTAATTTTTTGCCTTGGCAATTGAAACCCTTGCCATCGTAATTCATCAAAACCCAAACATAAAAGGGGTATCATGTGGCCCCCCCAAACTCATAAATGTGGTCTCTATGCGGATGACATCCTACTATTCCTCACCTCCCCTATGACTTCGCTCCCTAACTTATGCCAGACATTAGAAGAATTCTAAGAATTAAAAGTAAATAGTTACTAACTATTTAGCAGCCAGACTAGCCCAGCTTTCAATAGTGTATTCCAGATTTGAAAAACCCGACTGGGTTCAAAAAGAAAGACAAGCAGTTCCCTGCCACACCTTGGACTTCTTGCTATTGTTTCCCCCGAAAAATCACCCTTCAGTAATGGCTCATACCTTATCTCACTCCTTAGCCCCTATGGGACACTATGCGCACGTCGATGGCCCTGACCTCAGCAAACAAGCCGCTGTCCCATTTATTTAATAACCTTGACCTCCCTCCAGGCATGGACATAATAGCATTTAAATGGTGGTTAGACAAAGGACTGTACCGATTCGGACATTTCTTTACCTCCACAAGTCGTCTTTCATTCAATCACTGCCTCAGTAAGCTGGACTTACCCGCTTCTGAACACTTCAGATTCAGACAAATTTCATACTTTTTACACTCACTCTGGAAAGATAAACCACTCCCACCTAGGTTCACTGCTTATGAACTTTTTTGTGGACAGACCATGAAACAAAAGAGAGGGATCTCAATCATCTAAATTATATAGTGGTTAATTGCGCTAATATTATCCTCTTGTTACTAATTAGTCACGGATTGTAGTATTCAATTAGTAACAAGAGGATAATATTAGCGCAATTAACCACTATATAATTTATTGACCCTAACACTCATTTTAATTGCAGCTATATTATTTGGTCATCTCTTGTTAACTATTTTGTATCCGCATTAGTAGTTTTTTTTTCCACGTCAGTGCTTGAGTCTTTTGAATATCTCAATCATCTACTCGTCACTTACTCTTCCTACCTCTAAATTCCCTTTCATGACTTCCTGGGAGTTGGATTTCCAATTCCAGTGGGACCTGGAGAGCTGGCAGACGGCTTGTTTTAAATACTTCAAGGGCATTCTAAATACATCCCTCACAGAAGCCAGTTTGAAAATAATTTCTAGATGGTATTATACACCCTCCAGATTGGCCTCTATGTATCCCTTGGCAGACCCTCTATACTTTAGAGGTTGCCAACTTTTGGGCACAATGGCACACATTTGGTGGGAATGTCCTAGAATACGCCCTTTCTGGAGAAAAATCTTCAACATTATCGACAAGCTCGCTGGATGCCAGATCCCCAGGACCCCGATGGTTGCCCTACACAATGCCTGGATAGCAAAGATCTATGCTCCCACTCGAAGGCTAATCCACTTTATTCTATTAGGAGCCAAACTTAGTGATGCCAAGGCCTGCAAACACCTGAAACTCTCGGTGATGGCTGCACACAGGATCTCAGGAAAAGTTATCCAGCATATTATCAGACACAGTCCACAAATTTGAGGCCACCTGGGAGCCCTGGGCCCACCACGTAGGCATCTCCTTTGTCCCTAGCCAGACTGAATCGAACTAAAAGCCTGCTGATAGACAAACTCTCTACTATCTAATTTCCCTCTCTCTTTAACTTCCTTTCCTCTCTTCTCCTATTCTATCCCATTTCCCCCATTTTATAATACCCAAACGTTTGGGGTTAAAGAGGTATTACGAAAATCGGAGTTACAGTAATCTTATGCTTATGTGAATAGCCATTATCCTCAATATATACTGCTTTTCCATGGTAGGATGGGGGTTGGAGTCAGGGGTTAGAGATCCCTCTCCCAGTACAGCTTGATCCCCTTGGGGGTGCCGGGTGAAGAGGGGGTCTGCCCCGGAGCGGCCTGATCTTAAGACGGTAACGTCTGACTTGATGTGACCAGAGGTCCAAAATAGCCCACAAGTTGTTAGCAGCCAGTTTATAGGGCTCCATTAATTGTTCCGTTGTTATGCTTATTTTCGGTCATCTCTCTGAAAGGATCTTGGTATGGCTCTCCGATTTCACACTTGCTCACACTGAGTTACGTAATTATTATGTCCCAATGTATCTCTTCTGTTCCTTTTATATTCATCTTGTATATGACTTTTTTTCCTCAAAATAAAAATGTTTGAAATAAAAAAAAACAAGTAATGTATTTGTGGAATGTTTCCTTACTTCCTGACAAAGCATCAAAATAGCTTTATGTTCACAACATATACTTTCATTTTATAACATCAGCATTGTGATAACAATACAGGCATCAGTTATTATTGACAATCCAAAATAAGGTTACTTGAAAAATATCCTTTCATGTTGTGAGTTCTGCCTGTCTGCTGGCCATCTCTTTCCACAACTTTCTGGATTCTCTGCATGCTTTGCAGCTTCACCTCTGCTGTTTACTTTTAACTTCTAAAAACTATATATCCCATGGTACCTTGATGTCTGCAAGCAATGATTCCTGCAATTCAGAAGACAGGCTCTGTGAAATGTGTGACACAGCAGTACCTACTCACAGGGTATAGTGAACACATGTCACAGAATTCAAGGAAGTAAACGTGTGGGTTCTTCACAAAGTAAATTTTCAAACTTCAAGGTTGTTCAGATTAATAGGAATAGGCAAGAAACAAGTGAAATACCACGTGGAAATGAAGATATGACTTTACATTTTGACCATAGATACACTTTAATTTAAAATACTGTACGTGGAGTGTTTAATATTACTTTCAGGCTTCAGTTCATCTGCAGTGCCGTCTATTTAACAGTGTAACTGTCAGATACAGTGGCATATTTATAACTAATAACCACTTGTGGACCTCCCACCGCCTTTTTACTGTGGCAGGGCGGCCCTGTTGCGGTGGATCACATACATGTACGTGATCCAGCCTTTCCAGTTAGGGGTCATGCGCATGCTCCGACCGCCCTGTCTGTGCTGTGATTCAGTACAGCACCAGCCGATCAGCAAGTCCCGGCCAATGATTTAAAGCCGGGACCTGCTGGTCGCCTTGGCAAATCACAGTACAGAGCCCTGTGTTTATTAACAACAAAGGGCTCTGTACATGGTCCAGAGATGTGGCTGATTTTGAAAAATCAGCCACATCTATAAGTAAAAGCAGCACATAATACACTTGTTAGGCACATAGTTAACCCCTTGATTGCACCTAGATGTTAACCTCTTCCCAGCCAGTGTTATTAGTACAGTGATAGTGTAAAGTATTAGCACTGATCACTGTATTAGTGTCACTGGTGATGTCAGTGTCAGTTAGTCAGTTATCCTACCAACGTCAGTTAGTCAGTTAGTGGAACTATCACAGTCCCACTATAAGTCGCTGATCACCACCATTACTAGAATAAAAAAATGAGATACAAATTCCAGTAAATATAGCATCATTTGTAGATATAGCTTTCACACAAACCACTCAATATACAGCTATTGAGATTTTTTTTTTTTACCAAAGACATGTAGCAGAATACATTTTGACCTAAATTTATGAAATTCCATTTTTTTTACATTTTTTTATTGAATGTGTTTTTTTAACAGAAAGTAAAAAAAAAAAATGTTTTTCTTTTTTTCATTTATATAATAACAAATTAAAAACCCAGTGGTGATCAAATACCACCAAAAGAAAGCTCTTATTGTGTGGAAAAATTATACCAATGTCGTTTGTGTACAGTGTTGCACTGCACAATTGGCAGTTAAAGTAGCGCAGTGTCCAATACCAAAAAATGCCCTGGTCATGAAGGGGGGAAAACCATTTGGAGCTCAAGTGGTTAAACAATTAAAATATATATATATTTTTTTTTTTAACATTTCTTAGCCTGCGATTAAACCAGAGCAATATTTGTTTTAATTAGGACAGTGTAGCAAACCACATTCTTAATGTACTTAAAAAAAAAATTAAAAGCATTATTTATGTATACAAATTAGTTTTAGACTTATTGTCAAGTTAACCAATGAATGCTGTCACCACTAAATTTTGACTGGGCATCAAGTTATTAGTGACCCCTGATCATGAAAGGGTTAAATCAATACATTTTACAAATCAAGCAAAAGCCCTAATAAAAACCATGAGGATGGGTGTGATGTGTGTCAGCAAAATAAACTCGAGCTGCCTGAGGGATGCAACACTTTTGGTACTGCATGTACAAATCAATATGGCTGCTAATTCAAAGCTAAACCAATTATAAGCACAGGAAATGTTTCAGCTGCATGCATGACTTCCAGATTTTCTAATTCCATTTTTAGGAGTGGGGATGAGCCGAACACCCCATCACTCCCCCCCCCCCGGTTTGGTTCGCACCAGAACATGCGAACAGACAACAAATTTGTGCGAACACTGTTAAAGACTATGGGACAGGAACGTGAAAAATCAAAATGTTAATTTTAAAGGCTTATATGCCAGTTATTGCCATAAAAAGTGTTTGGGGACCCGGGTGCTGCCCCGGGGGACATGTATCAATGCAAAAAAATGTTTTAAAAATGACCGTTTTTTCAGGAGCAGTGATTTTATTTAATGCTTAAAGTGAAACAATGAAAATGACATTTTCCTTAAAATATCATGCCTGGGGGGTCCCCTTAGTCTGCCTGTAAAGTAGCGCATCTGTCCCATGTTTATAACTGTACTGCAGCAAAATGACATTTCTAAAGGAAAAAATGTCATTTAAAATTGCTTGCGGCTGTAATATATTGTCAGATCCCGGCAATATACATAAAAAATCATTGAAAAAAACGGCGTGGGTTCCCCCAGTCCATTATCAGGCCCTTCAGGTCTGGTATGGATATTAAGGGGAACTCCACGCCCAAATTTTTTTTAAAATGGCGTGGGGGCCCCCCTGAAATCCATACCAGGCCCTTATTTGAGCATGCAACCTGGCAGGCCACATGAAAGGGGGGGATGAGAGAGCGCCCCCCCTCCTGAACCGTATCAGGCCACATGCCCTCAACATGGGGTGGGTGCTTTGGGGTCCCCCCAAAGCACCTTGTCCTCATGTTGATGGGGACAAAGGCCTCATCCCCACAACCCTTGCCCGATGGTTGTGGGGGTCTGCGTGCAGGGGGCTTATCGTAATCTGGCCCCAGACCCCTATGTGAATGGGTAGGGGTACACTGTACCCCTACCCATTCACCAAAAAAGTGTCAAGAAAGTAAAATGTTATAGCAAAAGTTATAGCATCTACAAAATAGGTGATATATTTATGGCATTTTTATTATTATTATTATTTTTTTACTAGTAATGGCGGTGATCTACGATTTTTAGTGGGACTGCGACATTGCGGCAGACAGATCGGACACTTTTGACACTTTTTTGAGACCACTGACATTTATACAGCAATCAGAGCTAAAAATAGCCACTGAATACTGTAGAAATATCATTGGCAGGGAATATGTTAACACTAGGGGGCGATCAAGGGGTTAAATGTGTGTCCTAGGGAGTGATTCTACCTGTGGGGGATGGGACTGCCTGGAGGAGAAGACCGATCGCTGTTCATACTAGTATGAACAACAGATCTGTCTCCTCTCTCCTGACAGAACTGAGATCTGTCTGTTTACATTAACAGAACTCCGTTCTGTCTCTCTCTCAGGAGCGATCGTGGGTCCCTGGCGGACATCGCGGGTGCCAGGCACACGCATCGGCTCCATCACCATGCCGTGGGCGCGCGTGCCCCTAGTGGTCTTAAAGAGGCCGACGTACAGCTACGGCGATTTGCCCAGAGGAGCCAACCTGCCACAGTATAACTATAAGTGTCTCACGATGTCCATCCACCTTCAATCACGGCGCCGACGGTCCTAAAAAAGGAAAAACTCCGCCTCCACGGGAGGCATCCTGCCGACTGCAGCCTTTTCGCGGTGACATCTGTTATATAGCCAAGGGTGAGGTGACCCGGTGTGTAAACGGGGGACTCCGCCATGGAGGTGGAGTTTTTCCGTTTTTTTTCCTTGGGACCATTGGCACCGTGACTGAAGATGTATGGACATCGCGGGGCACTTATAGTTATACTGCGGCAGGTTGGCTCCCCTGGGCATATCGCCATAGCTGTATGTGGGCGCTTTAAGACCACTAGGGGTTGCGCACGCATGCCCACGGCATGGCAACAGAGCCGATGCCTATGCCTGGCACCCCGCAATGTCCGCCAGGGACCCACGATCACTCCTGAGAGAGAGAGACAGAACAGAGATCTGTCAATGTAAACAGACAGATCTCCGTTCTGTCAGGAGAGGGGAGACAGATCTGTTGTTCATACTATTCTCCTCCTCCAGGCAGTCCCATCCTCTCACGGTTAGAATCACTCCCTAGGACACACATTTATCCCCTTGATCGCCCTAATGTTAACCCATTACCTGCCAATGACATTTATATAGTATTCAGTGGATATTTTTAGCTCTGATCTCTGTATAAATGTCAATGGTCCCAAAAAAAGTGACACTTTTATTTTTTTATTTTTTAATAAAGGAATTGTCAAAAGCTGTCTGCTGTCGTTTTTACTTTTTTGACACTTTTTTGGGGGAATGGGTAGGGGTACATTGTACCCCTACCCATTCACACAGGGGGGGGGGGATCTGGGGGCCCCCTTGTTAAAGGGGGCTTCCAGATTACGATAAGCGCCCCACCCGCAGACCCCTACAACAACCCGGGCAAGGGTTGTGGGGATGAGGCCCTTGTCCCCATCAACATGGCAACAAGGTGCTTTGGGGGAGGACCCCGAAGCACCCACCCCATGTTGAGGGCATGTGGCCTGGTACGGTTCAGGAGGAGGGAGGGTGCTCTCTCACCCCCCTTCCTGCCTGGTATGGATTTTGGGGAGACCCCTGTGCCATTTTTTTTTCAAATTTTGGCACGGGGTTCCCCTTAAAATCCATACCAGACCTAAAGGGCCTGGTATGGATTTTGGGGGGGGGGGACCCCCACGCCATTTTGTTTAATTTGGCGCAGGGTTCCCCTTAACCACTTCAATACACTGTTGTATAAACTACGCTGCCTGCATTGACTGAATATAAAGTCTACACTGAATATATAGGCTACACTGAATGCAGAGTATATATACAATATCTCACAAAAGTGAGTACACCCCTCACATTTTTGTAAATATTTTACTATATCTTTTCATGTGACAACACTGAAGAAATGACACTTTGCTACAATGTAAAGTATAAGTGGTATTAAATACTGCAGCGCTAACCAAACAAATACATGTGTGGAATGAGTGGTGAGGAAAAATAATACAACAAATCAGACGAACAAAGTGTCCAATAAATATAAAAAAACTCAATACATGGGTGACACCAGGGGGCCCTGGAAAATGTAAAAAAATAAACAGGTGTATGGGTTATAGTCCAACCAAGGCTGATCTTCTAGTGTAGAGTGGGGAAGAGCCAAACACTGTTTGATATGGAGGACATCAAAGATATTGCATCATCAACAATAGAGAAGTGCGTGTGCCCTTCCGAAACAGGTGGATTCCTATGTCAGCGACATGGAGTCATACAGACATGGTGCCACAAATGGCCAAAGTGTGGAGCTCAACAGGGCCCAGGACCTCCAGGGTGGAATCCAGAAAAGACGAAATATGCCCCTGTTGAAGACCTGACATATATATATATATATATATACTAGACTATATATAATCCAGCTCAAACTATCTCTATCCACACACTATACACAGCCGCTGTGTAAGCAGTCTCTCAGCAGAGCGCTCTGTGATTGGCCAAAGCATGCAGGTCCGGTGCATGCTTTGGCCAATCATCATGCAGCAATGTACTGCGATCTCGCAGTGCGTTATGGGGTGTTCTGCTGTGCTCAAATTTCTCGCGAACGCCCCATATGTTCGGTTTGTTTTAGAACAAACAAACACCCGATGTTCAAGTCGAACTTAGGCTCGACTCGAACTGCGGGCTCATCCTTATTTAGGAGCTACCATTGAAATACATTCTATATACATACTGAAAACTATTTTAAATGATACAGCCTCACTTTAGTTATTATTGTTCTTTATATTTTACATCTTGCAGTGTCACATTCAATCCCTGGATAGAAAACTATTCATTACCATTGGAAGATGGTTGACAAAAATATAAGTGATCTTGTTTTCATCTAACATGTATATATCCCCTTGTCTGAACATATAGCAGAAATATTTTTCATCAATTATAATTCCATGTATCAGTAAACTTTTTATGGATATTGCGGAACAGTGGGAAATTAAGCAGTAATGTGAAATAAATCAAGTTTTTGTCTAGCACTGTGCCCCTGTTTGTGTATTAGATTTATGACCCACAAATATTGATTATTGACAGAATGCGTTAACATGTATTTCTCTAGTAATGGGAATGGTTAACTAATGCAATACTAACCAATGCAATAAAAAATATTTAAGAGTATCAGTGACATTCAGGGGGTCAAAGCCTTTCATAAACGAAAGTATGATGGAATAAAAAAGCCACTTATCATAGACATATTTTCATTTTACTAGGCCATTCAATTACAATTTTAGACTATAACAAGCCAACAGATTTGGACCAACAGTTTTTTTTTTTTTAATTGAGCCCTTTTATTTATAGGGTATATGAAAGTAAGTAAGCAAACAAAAGGTTAATTTCTATACAAGGGGAAAAAATACAGTAATAAATCCCAAGGACATCAAGATTTTTTCCAAATCTGCAAAGAAATGTATTGCCAGGGGCTCAAACTGAATTGTAGACTTAAAAAGCATTTAAGTGATTTCAAAGCATTTCATATATGGTATACTTTCAGCGGCAACCTGTCTTAAGGTACACGTATAATATGTTTATAGCCATTGAACTATCTATCAAAATGCCTTTTTTACATTTCTAACTGAATTTCACTTGTACGATGTCTACTTCAGCTGTAGAAGAGCCATGTGGTTTGTGTCATTTTATGGCTGTTTTTACACACCCAGCATGTGCCGGATCTTCTTCTGCTTTCATTGCAGGCCATTGAGCAAACTTTATGACTTTAATGTGCCAAACCCTTCACGCTCACCTACCTGTTTGTGTAAACAAAGCAGCAGCACACAAAGTTACCAACTTTCATGAATATACAAGGCCAAAAGGGCTGTGCTAACAAAACACCCAAGGTGCAATTATAATGGAAAGTCTGAAATAAAATATATATACTTATACTGTGGTAGTATAGCAGCTGGCCAAAATTAAACAAAAAAATTATGCATATATATATATAGACATGATCCACTTTTAAACAGTCCATCTAAAGCCTCATACACATGTACCGCTGGTATTTTTAATAGAGACGCTATAAGTAAAAATTTAGTTGTCTGAGGCTGTAGTTTAATTCGGACTGCGATTATTATAATTTCTGGTTCTGTTTCAGTGTGGCTGGTTGTGTGGTTTTCCCCTTGGCCTGGAGATGGCGCTCTATTATTTAGTCCAAGGTTGGAAATTGCAACAAGCTGGGTGTATTGAGTGTCTACTTCCCCAGGAAAATAGTCAGTGGTTGTGGTCTGCCTGCTGTGCTTTCTGGGGGGGTACTTAGGCGACAGACCCCGTGACATGAAAGGAGTTCCGACCTGATGGCCCTCCTGGCCTAAGGTGTGTCGTTGCTGTCAACTTAGTCTCGGGGCCAGCTGGCCTGAGACGTAGCTACTGAAGGTAGGCCCAAAAGTCTTGGGGCCTACCAATCCAGGGATGGTCCTGTGCTGTCTTGCCTGCGGGAAGAAGCCAAGCGACTGGAGAATCCAGGGGAGTACTTTTCAGGAGAGGACTGCGCAATAATGCCGGTGCCTCTAGAAGAGCCTGGAGACTCAGTTGGAGGATGCATCCCGGGTCACATACCACACAGTACCGTAAGTTCGTAAGAAAGGAACTGGTATTGTGTGATCAAGCCTTTGATATTGCAACAAGTCGCTAATTACCGAATCCTGTGGCAGCGGATTGTGTAACAGTTACACCAAATCTTGAAGTCTGTGGCAGAGACTATGACCGAGCATCACATCGGCTGCTATGTCAGTGAGAGAGGCCTGTCCGGTGGTTGCTGAATCCAGTTGTGGATGCTGTTGCCCTCTGGATCAAAGAGAATGTTCCTGATCTGCAATTTCAAGGTACCTGAATTTTCCCTAAACCATTCATCCCTCTATTGCAAGAATCTTTCTTAAATAAAGCATTCAAGAAAGAGACTGTGTGTCGGAGCTGAAATTACTAAAAATAACTCTTTAATGGCACCCCTATGACGGATATGGTGAAACAGTACAGGAACGGTAAGACCCAATTTAAACCAGCAGCTCCTTCGGGGGTAAGTGCTACACACACTACTACCCCAGCGGGCTGAATGAAAAAACTGACAGTTCAGGGTCGCTGTACTAACTATGCAATGTTAGTATAGTAATCTCCCCTGTTGTTCTATTATGTCCTGACAGAGGGATGCCCCCTGCCAGAACACTTTAGGCAGCGCACTCAGCTGTTAGCTGAGAGCCCTGACTACGAGCCGATTGGCAGACATTTTTAGGTCATGTCCTTTCGACTGGCCGGCTTCTGTCGGACCGGCTTCTGTCGAACCGGCTGCAGTACACACAGGCAGAATGACGTCCGGTTTCTATTGAACCAGCCAATGCCGCCTGACATTTGGCCCATGTGTACTAGGCTTAAGTGACAGTCCATGCCAAAACCATAGGAAAAAATCTTCCATCAAACAGTCCACCCCAAATCCCAGTGTAAGGTAACGTCTCCACCATCAATGGACAAACAGATGGCTACTTACCTTGAAATATAGACCTTTTGATTCTAAAAGATCAGGAGGCATTTGTTCTCCTTTAATAGCTGGGATCACCTCAGGCACCTGGCTTAATTGGTTTAATCTTCCATCCAGGAAACAGATAAGTACATGCAGCCCATAAAAGGATACAAAAGATATGACAAATAACTCTCTCTGTATGAAGATCTAAGTCACGTTATTAAAACAATGAAAAAACACTCACAAATTATGATTAAAAGCAAATGCAGAACATCAGTACTCAGAACGGGATCACTCTCGCAGCTCCCTATGGAGTACAGCTGTCAGCTCTGAAACTTGGTGTCAGAAACCATGAATCAGACTGAGACAGAAGTACAGTTAAATCACACTTGTTTAATAATAATAATAAAAAAAGGCAAACAGAGTAAACATAGTCAAAACATAGCTAGAGTTCAGGAACCGGAACGTATAGTCAGACAAGCCAAAATGTCAGGGAGCCAGATATGAGCGTAGTAGAACAGCAAGCAGGATCTGGAGCCAGAAAGAATGTCAGCCAAGCAAGTCTTTAACAGGAACACAGGAGAGTGTCTCTAGAGATGTGACCAAGGCGAAGGCAGAGATCACCTGGCCTGGACGGCTTAAGTAGGCAGGACTGACAAGCAGGATATCATCAACAGGTGAGTCACTGTGGAGAGATAGGAGCTGGAAATTAGCCAACAGCTGAGCGGCCAGGTCAGAGAAGGAAGGGCTGAGCCCAGCCCTGACACTTGGATAGCTGCAGCTTGTGGTAAAAGGATTCCTCTGCTTTGGACGTGTGCCTCATTAAGCTCCGCCCTACGTGTTGCATTTATATTGACTTCTTTAACCACTTGCCGACCACTGCATGCTGATATATGTCAGCCCAATGGCAGCGGTGGGCAAATGGGCATACCTGTACGTCCCCTTTAATTGGCAGGGCTAGTGGGCGCACACGCGCTCGCCGTGTACAGCATGACCATGCCCACGGGTCCCGCGGACTCGATGTCCGCCGGTGTCCCGCGATCATGTCATGGAGCCGAAGAATGGGAATGTAAACAAGGCATTTCTCCATTCTGCCTAGTGACATGACAGGGATCTACTGCTCCCTGTCATCGGAAGCAGTGATCGATGTCATGTCAGTGGTAGCCCATCCTCCACAGTTAGAATCACTTCCTAGGACACACTTAACCAGTTGATCGCCCCCTAGTGTTTAACCCCTTCCCTGCCAGTGTCATTTACACAGTAATCAGTGCATTTTAATAGCACTGATCGCTGTATAAGTGACAATGGTCCCAAAATAGTGTCAAAAGTGTCCGATGTGTCCGCCATAATGTTGCAGTCATGATAAAAATCGCAGATCGCCGCCATTACTAATAAAAAAAATGAATAATAAAAATGCCATAAATCTATCCACTATTTTGTAGACTCTATAACTTTTGCGCTGTCAGAGAAATCACACAGCAAGCACCCGTCTCCGTGCAGCAGTTGGCAACCCTCGTTCCACTAATGCCAATGTGCATGTACGGAACCGTAGCCAGAGACAAATGAGATCCAGAGTGGGCATGCACAATGGCACCTCCATGTGAATGCGCGCACGTGCTAACGCGCATCAACGAGTGCCAACGTGCATGCACCAATGTGCTAAGGCACTAATGCGCATGCGCGCGTGCACACATGCACATACACTGCCGCGAATCCTGGCACACAGCACCCTATATAAACAGAGAGTCTGCCTAGCATCAGTGATGGATCGTCTTCAGCTTGTCCCTGTGTTCCTGTTGTTACTCAGCCTGATTGACCTTGTTCCTGAAAACCCGGCTATCTCCTGATTTTTCTCTTGGATCTTCCCTGCATGCTGAAACTGCCTCTACCTGCAATACTGACCTTGGCTTGGAATTATGATTACGGCTTTGCTTTCTGATTCTGTACACCGCTGCCCGTCTGTTGCCAACCTCTGCCTGTTCCTGACTACGGTTTTGCCTTCTGATTTCTGTAAATCACTACTAAAGACCTCCCCTCTACATTCATCTGTACCGTGATATACTGGGGGTACTTGGGTTGTTCCCGCAGCGTTCTGGCATCCATTATCAATGTTTGTTTGTTTTTTTAAAAATGTAATCCAGTGATTACTTGTCCTTTTTTGGACTAACACTACAGTTACACTCTTCTACTCGGTTTGACCATATGGGAACTACCTCAAGCTCCCGAAAAAGCGTTATATAACGCGAAACATGTCAAGCAATTAAAGAGAACACCTACCTGACCTGCAATTCAACCCATATTGTTTTCTACATTCATAACAACAATTCACATTTGGGAAGTTGGTTTTTCTTCTCCTACTTTTGAATGTTGGGATATATACATTAAATGATCGGGTTCAATTAGCATGCAGGATAGGATCTATCTATGTATAATTCCTTTCTATATGTAAATTGTATGTCTGATAATCCTTAATTATATATATAATTTTTTTAAAAATGTAAACATAATAAAATAAAAAATATTTTTACCTTTTATACTCTTTATAGTTTTAATTACTTGGGTGCCCTTAAAGTCCAAATTCTCTAGTTTTTATATGTGATACATCAATACCGGGACATTGGCACACCATTTTTTGTTGTACCTACAGTGTCACCCTGTTTTTAGGTACATTTTTATGTGGGATTTTTAATTGAGTTAATACAGCGCACCCAGAAAGTGCACCTGTTAGTGCTTTAAATTGTTTGGGCCAGCTGGGCCCAAACAAACTATTTAAAGGGACATTTAATGTGGAGTTAAGCTTTAAATGTAAAATTTGTACCGGCAAAAAAAAAAAAAAGATAAGGTGGTGCTATGTTGAACTTCCAGTGACCAGTATGAGAGAGTGAGAGGGATAACACCAAAGTTAACACACCTGCTCCCCATTCACACATGATAACTTGTAATGCCCCGTACACACGGTCGGATTTTCCAATGGAAAATGTCCGATTGGAGCGTGTTGTCGGAAATTCCGACCGTGTGTGGGCTCCATCGGACATTTTCCATCGGATTTTCCGACACACAAAGTTGGAGAGCAGGAGATAAAATTTTCCGACAACAAAATCCGTTGTCGGAAATTCCGATCGTGTGTACACAAATCCGACGGACATAGTGCCACACATGCTCAGAATAAATAAAGAGATGAAAGCTATTGGCCACTGCCCCGTTTATAGTCCTGACGTACGTGTTTTACGTCACCGCGTTTAGAACGATCGGATTTTCCGACAACTTTGTGCGACCGTGTGTAGACAAAACAAGTTTGAGCCAACATCCATCGGAAAAAATCCTAGGATTTTGTTGTCGGAATGTCCGAACAAAGTCCGACCGTGTGTACGCCCTATAACACTTATGCCCCGTACACACTTTGTTCGGACATTCCGACAACAAAATCCTAGGATTTTTTCCGATGGATGTTGGCTCAAACTTGTCTTGCATACACACGGTCACACAAAGTTGTTGGAAAATCCGATCGTTCTGAACGTGGTGACGTAAAACACGTACTTCGGGACTATAAACGGGGCAGTGGCCAATAGCTTTCATCTCTTTATTTATTCGGAGCATGCGTGGCAATTTGTCTGTCGGATTTGTGTACACACGTTCGGAATTTCCGACAACGGATTTTGTTGTCGGAAAATTTTATATCCTGCTCTCAAACTTTGTGTGTCGGAAAATCCGATGGAAAATGTGTGATGGAGCCTACACACGGTCAGAATTTCCGACAACAAGGTCCTATCACACATTTTCCGTCGGAAAATCCGACCGCGTGTACGGGGCATTACAAGTCACACGACACAGGGAAAATGTCTAATTGGGCCCAATTTGAACATTTCCCTTAGGGGTGTACTCACTTTTGTGAGATACTGTATATTTAGCACCTCCTGTATATGTAGCACCCTAGTGTTGGCTCGCTGTACTGTGGAGTGTTTTGATAAATTTAGTTGCCTCACTGTACCCAGTCTGGCTGTAATTGTTTGCTAGGTAAATTTAGTTTGCTCACTGTAATCAGTGTAGCTGTATTCTACTTGCTAAGTCTGCTCAGTATACTCAGCTGCTGCCAGCCTTATGGCTTCCTCTGTCTCCAGAGAGCTTGAAAAGCTTCAGGATCATAGGTGTGGAATGATGCAGCTGGTGGCATGAATATTGATACAGCCCTGGCCAATCCCAGAGAAGACAGGCTCTGAAGGCATGCTGGGAGACTGAATATATTCTGTGAGCACACTGGGCTCTGGGTCTTTTCCTGTAGAGGATCAATCCAGCCTGGAGGGGCTTGTTGCCATCCAAGACATTGCTGCCACATGTCAGTTACTGAGTGGCCTTAGGTGGGTGACCTGAGGACCTGGATGCTGAGACCCTGAATCTAGAGAGAGAGCTGACTGAGGGGGCTGTCCACTAAATATCTAGTCTGATATAACTGGAGTAAGGTGTCACTTGGAAGTTGTAAGGAGGCAACCAGCTGTCCTTGGGCCTTGTGTGAGTAAAGACAGTTTTGGGAGATCTTGTTGACTTTTGGGCTGCTGCCACCCTCTGGTGCTAGAGAGTCAACTGTGGCCCTATTTAAAGGGGACACCGGCTGGTGTTCTGAAGTGCTTAGTCCACCTGGTTCTCTGTAAATGCTGAGTTTAAGTTACTACTACTACTCCTACTTGAAAGCTAAAGTTCACTGTTTGTTGCAAGCACAGACTTTATTACAGCTTTTCCAGCTAGTTCCTGTTTTTTTTTTTTTTGAGTATCCCATCTAATTCCTTCAACCCTATCAATGTTCTCCAAAAATAAAAACAACACCCCTAGATTGGACATTGGAGAAATGTGTGGATGAGCTTGTTAAATAGTTAGTCAGGTTGAAAAAAATACACAAGTCCATCTAGTTCAACCAATAAAAGGGGGGGGGGGATCATACAATCCCATATACACAATCCTATACCTACAGCTGATCTAGATGAAGGCAAAAAAAAACAGCAAAGCATGATCCAATTTCCTCTAGCAGGGGAAAAAAATTCCATTCTGATCCCCCGAGAGGCAATCAGATATTTCCTGGAGCAACTTTACCAATATATGTTAGTATCCAGTTATGTTATGTACATTTGTGAAAGAATCCAGGCCTTTTTAAAGCAAGCTACTGAGCTAGCCAGAATCAGTTCTTGAGGGAGTCTATTCCACATTTTCACAGTTCTTACTGTGAAGTAGCCTTTCCATATTTAGAGATTATATCTCTTCTCCTCCAGACATAAAGAGTGCCCCCTTGTCCTCTATAATGACCTTAAAGTGAATAACTCAACACCAAGTTCACTATATGGATCACAAATGCATTTATACATGTTGGTCATATCCCCCCTTAATCTCCTCTTCTCAAGAAACAATAAATTCAGTTCCTCTAATAGCTCGTAGCTGAGCTCCTCAATGCCTCTTATCAGTTTGGTTGCTCTTCTCTGCAATTTCTCCAGTTACCTAATATCCTTTTTGTGGACTGGTGCCAAATACTGAACTGCATATTCCAGATGAGGCCTTACTAATGATTTGTACAGAGGGGAAATTATATCTTTCTCTCTGGGGTCCATACCTCTCCTAAAGTGGTTGTAAACCTAGTTACACCACTTTTACCTACAGGTAAGCCTATAATAAGGCTTACCTGTAGGTAACGTGAATATCTCCTAAACCTGCCCGCTCTTGCCGTTTCTTCAGGGCCTGTGCCATGATCAATGTGATGTTATTGCGGCTCCGGCAAATCACAGCGCAGGAGCCCGCGAACCCAGAAACAACTCCAGGAGACATATCACTGCTCACAGCGGTGTGCGGGGACCACTGCAACGGCATCGATCTAAGGTAAGTATTTCATAATGAGCTAGTATGCGATGCATACTAGCTCATTATGCTTTTGTCTTTGTTTTTGCTTGTTTGAGTTTACAACCACTTTAATACAAGAAAGAACTTTGCTCACTTTGGAAACCACAGCTTGGCATTGCATGCTATTATTAAAGTAATTGTAATGCCACGTACACACGAGCGGACTTTACGGCAGACTTTGTCCTGCGGACTTTTCGACGGACTTTACGACAGACTTTCCGATTGAACGGACTTGCCTACACACGATCAACCAAAGTCCGACGGATTCGTACGTGATGACGTATGACCGGACTAAAACAAGGAAGTTGATAGCCAGTAGCCAATAGCTGCCCTAGCGTATGTTTTTGTCCATTGGACTAGCATACAGACGAGCAGAATTTTCGACCTGACTCGAGTCCGTCGGACAGACTTGAAACATGTTACAACCCCTTTAAGCTTATGGTTATTTCTTCATGCACCAAAGCTTCCAACTCACCTATATTGCTTGGCAGACTTCTGGCATTGGGGAACAAACACTTTGTGTTGTTTAGCTTGTGTGCCTAGCTGCGGGACAAAACTTATGGGAAAGACCTGGACAGTATTCCTGCGGCTCCTACGAGAGTAGCGCTACATTTCGATAAGGTGCCAAACCTTTTCTGAAGTTGCAACTGTGCAGATTTATTGCAAGTGCCTGCGGTTTGACTGGAGCGCTACATTTCGATAAGGTGCCAAACCTTTTCTGAAGTTGAAACTGTGCAGATTTATTGCCAGTGCCTGCGGTTTGACTGGCATATTTGTTATTGATTTCTAAATATCATACTGATTGTTTTGCTGGTGGCTCTTGTTCTCGGTTTTGCTTCCCTGAACTACTGGTCTTAACAGGAAAGAATTAGGAGTGGACAGTACATATTGTACTCAAATCAGTCTGTTAGCTTGGAAAAGTAAGGGGGGGGTGAGGAGGGAGGAGCAGAGGTGTGCCTTGCCTTCCTAAGCTATGGGGCTGTGTGTCTCTATTGATGCACATAGTGTAGGGAAACCCAACTCTAGTCCATGCATGCAGTCTCTGTATGCATCCATAGGATGCTGCAAGAGAAAGCAATCATGGCATCACCTTAAGCGGAGACATAGGCAAGGATTACAATATAAAGAAGCTGCATTCTCAGTAAGTGATTAAATCACATTTTTGTATTATTTTTTTTTCACAATTTTAAATGATTTTTTAAAAATATTTTTTCACAACGTTGTGGGAGGGGAGCTTTGGTGAAAAGTTTTCTCTTTTGAGAGAGAGAAAGGGACTGAGGATACTGTATATAGAGCCATAAAGGGGATCTGTTCCAGTAATAGCCCTCCCTCCACACTGATCACCCTCTTTGCCATATCCAATTTCCCCTTCTACCTGGACCCCATACAGGAGAACAAGTAGTACCCATTTATCGGTGGTCCTGCCTGTTATGCCCTGTACACACGGGTGGACTTTCCGGCAACAAATGTCCGACAGTCCTTTTGACGGACTTTTGACGGACTTTTGACGGACTTCCGACGGACTTTTGAATGAACGGACTTGCCTACACACGATCACACCAAAGTCCGACGGATTCGTACGTGATGACGTATGACCAGACTAAAATAAGGAAGTTCATAGCCAGTAGCCAATAGCTGCCCTAGCGTTGGTTTTGGTCCGTCGGACTAGCATACAGAGGAGCGGATTTTTCGACCGTATTCGAGTCCGTTGGACAAATTTGAAACATGTTCCAAATCTAAAGTCCGTCAGATTTTCACACTACAAAGTCCACTGAAGGTCCGATGGAGTCGGATTGTCTGCCGGATTCGGTCCGTTGGACCAGTCCGGTCGATAAGTCCGCTCGTGTGTACTCGGCATTAGGGAGATTCACCTTCTCTATTTGTCCTGTTTACCATTATCACTGAGTGTGAAAGTGAAAAAAAGACATATTTTGGGTTTTCACAAGAACAGGAATAGAGGGGAAGTCTTCCAATAGGGACACTAGTTCTGGTCACCAGGAATTACCTTTGGAGAGAACTTTAGAGGGATTTCCTCTCACTTCTTGTTTTGGCAATAGGATAGGAAGTGAAGGGAAATATCCCCACTGGAACACAGATGGCAAACCCCCCCCCCAAAAAAAAAAAACTGAAATGGGTTATAATATAAGCCTCCTATACTCAATACAAATAGTTTATTCTTTAGTTTTACTTTAAATTTAAAGAAGTTAACACACATTAACAGATTTCCCGGGTGTGAATGGGCCCTGCAATTGAAAATGGAACCTCGGCCTCTATAATTATATCATCAGGAGGGAGTGTGCTTTCTTTATGTAAAACAGATACAGAAATTCCTGATTGTACCAGTTACTAACCATGATATACATTATGAAACTATGCAGTGATGTAAGTTTGACTTTCATAACACTGAAAAACTTCTAGTACAGTGATGAGACAAGGTGCAGTCATTTCTCCGATGATGACAGCTTGGAAGAGTTCTGTAGGCAATGGAGATCACAAACTTGCTGGTGCTTCACAGAAACAATATGATTGCATAACATCCTTTTCCTGTAGAGAGAAGCTTTCGCAGGCTCAGTCCATGAGTCACAGCTGTCAGATGAACGTCCCTGGGAAATACACCCATTTCCAGTAGATCTTGTTCTGCAGTACCGACAGCCTCCACCTATCATCGATCTCCTTCTCAACCCAAAGCTGGACGAAGAAGTCCTTCCCTCAGAACCAATCCTGGGGAGAAGGGACACCAGCACCCCCTGCATCACTGTGTATGTGCTCGTCCCCAACACTTACTACAGAGTGCCACTTCATTACAACACAAGAACAAAAAAAAAAAAAGTATACTTCTCATACTAACTATATTCTGTATTTCTAAAAACTGATGAGTATTACAAAAGGCAACGCTATTTTTTTTTTTGCATAGAGTGGAGAGGGGTTAGTACCTCTGTCAGGCCTTTACAGTCTATGTACCCATTAATGAGATTCACCCTCCCTACTTGTCCCTATCACCAAACATGAAAGTGAAGGAATTTTTGGTCACCAGAACAGGAATAGAAGGGAAATCTTCCAATGAGGACATTAGTTCTGGTAACCCCAATGACAACCACAGGAATTTCCCTAATTTTCAGGTGTGGCCACAGGAATGAAGAAAAACCTGACTGGAGTTATCACCCTCACCTACACTATCCAAAATGAAGAACCTGAGCCTTCAGTTTTACTTTAACTGTTTAGTGTAAGCTCGGTATTAACTCAATATATAGAAAAAGGTTTGCATGTCGTTGAGGAAAAATTTAGAAAATTGAGCAACCCTAATGTAAAATGGGGTGCTGTGTACTAAGAGACTCTCCCAAAAAGCGATGAAGGCTTCTTAGCCGAAACATGTCAACGTATAGTCTGTAACCGTGTACCCATGTAACTAATAAAGTATTTTTATTCAAGAG
The DNA here is from genome assembly GCA_037952925.1 of Lithobates clamitans. Lineage (NCBI taxonomy): Eukaryota > Metazoa > Chordata > Amphibia > Anura > Ranidae > Lithobates > Lithobates clamitans. The sequence goes on along the minus strand of JBBGZY010000160.1, from coordinate 8,536,030 downwards.
CATCTGAGTCGCCAGCCTTCCCGATCTAAGTCTCCCAAAGAAAAAGTCTCAGACAATCAATGCCAAAATAATAAATGAATCAGCACCACTTCAGTGTATGTTTTGACTGATGGTATTGCCACATATCCTACTGATCACCCCCTTACATTGGTAATCAAAATAAATAATGCCCCCCTTACATTGTTGATCAGTAGAAAAAATGCCCCCAGCCCTCCCCCTGGTACAATAGGAGTAATGCCCTCCCCCTAACATTAGTGATCAGTAGGAAGAATGTTCCTCCTTACATTGGTGATCAGTAGGAAGAATGCTCCTCCTTACACTGGTGATCAATAGGAAGAATGGTCCCCCTTACATTGGTGATCAGTAAGAAGAATGCTCCTCCTTACACTGGTGATCAATAGGAAGAATGATCCCCCTTACATTGGTGATCAGTAGGAAGAATGCTCCTCCTTACACTGGTGATCAATAGGAAGAATGATCCCCCTTACATTGGTGATCAGTAGGAAGAATGCTCCTCCTTACACTGGTGATCAATAGAAGGAATGGTCCCCCTTACATTGGTGATCAGTAGGAAGAATGCTCCTCCTTACACTGGTGATCAATAGGAAGAATGATCCCCCTTACATTGGTGATCAGTAGGAAGAATGCTCCTCCTTACACTGGTGATCAATAGGAAGAATGATCCCCCTTACATTGGTGATCAGTAGGAAGAATGCTCCTCCTTACACTGGTGATCAATAGGAAGAATGGTCCCCCTTACATTGGTGATCAGTAGGAAGAATGCTCCTCCTTACACTGGTGATCAATAGGAGGAATGATCCCCCTTACTTTGGTGATCAGTAGGAAGAATGCTCCTCCTTACACTGGTGATCAATAGGAAGAATGGTCCCCCTTACATTGGTGATCAGTAGGAAGAATGCTCCTCCTTACACTGGTGATCAATAGGAAGAATGGTCCCCCTTACATTGGTGATTAGTAGGAAGAATGCTCCTCCTTACACTGGTGATCAATAGGAAGAATGTTCCCCCTTACATTGGTGATCAGTAGGAAGAATGCTCCTCCTTACACTGGTGATCAATAGGAAGAATGGTCCCCCTTACATTGGTGATCAGTAGGAAGAATGCTCCTCCTTACACTGGTGATCAATAGGAAGAATGATCCCCCTTACATTGGTGATCAGTAGGAAGAATGCTCCTCCTTACACTGGTGATCAATAGGAAGAATGTTCCCCCTTACATTGGTGATCAGTAGGAAGAATGCTCCTTCTTACACTGGTGATCAATAGGAAGAATGGTCCCCCTTACATTGGTGATCAGTAGGAAGAATGCTCCTCCTTACACTGGTGATCAATAGGAAGAATGACCCCCCTTACATTGGTGATCAGTAGGAAGAATGCTCCTCCTTACACTGGTGATCAATAGGAAGAATGATCCCCCTTACATTGGTGATCAATAGGAAGAATGGTCCCCCTTACATTGGTGATCAGTAGGAAGAATGCTCCTCCTTACACTGGTGATCAATAGGAAGAATGATCCCCCTTACATTGGTGATCAGTAGGAAGAATGCTCCCCCTTACATTGGTGATCAGTAGGAAGAATGCTCCTTCTTACACTGGTGATCAATAGGAAGAATGGTCCCCCTTACATTGGTGATCAGTAGGAAGAATGCTCCTCCTTACACTGGTGATCAATAGGAAGAATGACCCCCCTTACATTGGTGATCAGTAGGAAGAATGCTCCTCCTTACACTGGTGATCAATAGGAAGAATGATCCCCCTTACATTGGTGATCAGTAGGAAGAATGCTCCTCCTTACACTGGTGATCAATAGGAAGAATGATCCCCCTTACATTGGTGATCAGTAGGAAGAATGCTCCTCCTTACACTGGTGATCAATAGGAAGAATGATCCCCCTTACATTGGTGATCAGTAGGAAGAATGCTCCTCCTTACACTGGTGATCAATAGGAAGAATGGTCCCCCTTACATTGGTGATCAGTAGGAAGAATGCTCCTCCTTACACTAGTGATCAATAGGAAGAATGATCCCCCTTACATTGGTGATCAGTAGGAAGAATGCTCCTCCTTACACTGGTGATCAATAGGAAGAATGATCCCCCTTACATTGGTGATCAGTAGGAAGAATGCTCCTCCTTACACTGGTGATCAATAGGAAGAATGGTCCCCCTTACATTGGTGATCAGTAGGAAGAATGCTCCTCCTTACACTGGTGATCAATAGGAAGAATGATCCCCCTTACATTGGTGATCAGTAGGAAGAATGCTCCTCCTTACACTGGTGATCAATAGGAAGAATGATCCCCCTTACATTGGTGATCAGTAGGAAGAATGCTCCTCCTTACACTGGTGATCAATAGGAAGAATGGTCCCCCTTACATTGGTGATCAGTAGGAAGAATGCTCCTCCTTACACTGGTGATCAATAGGAGGAATGATCCCCCTTACTTTGGTGATCAGTAGGAAGAATGCTCCTCCTTACACTGGTGATCAATAGGAAGAATGGTCCCCCTTACATTGGTGATCAGTAGGAAGAATGCTCCTCCTTACACTGGTGATCAATAGGAAGAATGGTCCCACTTACATTGGTGATCAGTAGGAAGAATGCTCCTCCTTACACTGGTGATCAATAGGAAGAATGTTCCCCCTTACATTGGTGATCAGTAGGAAGAATGCTCCTCCTTACACTGGTGATCAATAGGAAGAATGATCCCCCTTACATTGGTGATCAGTAGGAAGAATGCTCCTCCTTACACTGGTGATCAATAGGAAGAATGTTCCCCCTTACATTGGTGATCAGTAGGAAGAATGCTCCTTCTTACACTGGTGATCAATAGGAAGAATGGTCCCCCTTACATTGGTGATCAGTAGGAAGAATGCTCCTCCTTACACTGGTGATCAATAGGAAGAATGACCCCCCTTACATTGGTGATCAGTAGGAAGAATGCTCCTCCTTACACTGGTGATCAATAGGAAGAATGATCCCCCTTACATTGGTGATCAATAGGAAGAATGGTCCCCCTTACATTGGTGATCAGTAGGAAGAATGCTCCTCCTTACACTGGTGATCAATAGGAAGAATGATCCCCCTTACATTGGTGATCAGTAGGAAGAATGCTCCTCCTTACACTGGTGATCAATAGGAAGAATGTTCCCCCTTACATTGGTGATCAGTAGGAAGAATGCTCCTTCTTACACTGGTGATCAATAGGAAGAATGGTCCCCCTTACATTGGTGATCAGTAGGAAGAATGCTCCTCCTTACACTGGTGATCAATAGGAAGAATGACCCCCCTTACATTGGTGATCAGTAGGAAGAATGCTCCTCCTTACACTGGTGATCAATAGGAAGAATGATCCCCCTTACATTGGTGATCAATAGGAAGAATGGTCCCCCTTACATTGGTGATCAGTAGGAAGAATGCTCCTCCTTACACTGGTGATCAATAGGAAGAATGATCCCCCTTACATTGGTGATCAGTAGGAAGAATGCTCCCCCTTACACTGGTGATCAGTAGGAATAATGATCCTCCTTACACTGGTGATCAGTAAGAAGAATGTTACCTCTTACATTGGTGATCAGTAGGAAAAATGTGCCCAACCCTTCCCCCTGGTACATTGGTTATCAGAAGGAAGAATGAAAAAACTAGGTATAAACCGGAGTAGGAACCTCCAGTAACCTACAATGACGGACTATAGTGGCACTATAAACAAAAAAAACTGTTTTTGAATGAAATTGAAAAAAAACAATATTTTTTACTTTTTGCTATAATAAATATCTCCCCTCAAAAAAAAAAAAAAAAATCTTCACCAGTTTAGGCCAAAATGAATTCTACATATTTTTGGTAAAAAAATTGCAATAAGCATATATTGATTGGTTTGCATAAAAGTTATAGCGTCTACAAAATAGGGAATAGATTTATGGCATTTTTATTATAATTTTTTTAGTTTACTAGTAATGGCGGCGATCTGCTATTTTTAGCGGGACTACAACATTGCGGGGGACAGATTGGACACTTTTGACACTTTTTTTGGGACCAGTGACATTTATACAGCTATCAGAGCTAATAATAACAATTGATTACTGTATAAATGTCACTGTCAGGGAAGGGGTTAACACAAGGGGGAGATCAAGGGGTTAACTGTGTTCCCTGAGTGTGTTCTAACTGTAGGGGGGATGGGCTACCTAGGACATGACAGAGATTGCTGTTCCAGATGACTAGGAACAGAAGATCTCTGACATGTCACTAGGCAGAACAGGGAATTGCCTTATTTACATAGACAGTCCCCCGTTCTGCCTCTGTACACCGCGATCGCGGGACTCTTCTGCAGTGCGCTCTGTAGCCATCCCGGAGATATGTGAACCGGTTTCATTGAGACCCAGTCAGTCTCCTGGCATGCCAATTGGATGTGGGAAAACCTGCATCCAATTTGCATAAGTGTAAACCCAGCCTAAGAATGAGCTTGGGCGTGTTTGGAATTAAACCCACCAGAAAGCTGGCACTGCCCACCGCCAATCATAGGCAGTGTGTATACGTGCAGCTGCTGGTCCGGAAATGCCAGATTGGCGGTATGCAGTGACGGCTTCCTGGCGGGTCTGATTTAAACATACCCGAGCCCATCACTAGTAGAGAGCAATAAAGGGGACTTTGTTGAATAGATTTTTTTTTAACCAGAGTTTAGGGCAGGAAGTAATGGCAGTTCCTCTTTGGTTGCTTTCACAATGCGCTGTTGCAAAATCGCATATGCTGTGTTTTCAGGCCTGGCTCACACCTATGCATTTTTTTTTTTGTGCGTTTTCAGTTTTTGCAGAAACACACTACAGCCCATTTAACATGGTTTCCTATGGATGTAGTTTACATTTGTGCATTTTATGGAAAGAACCAGGGACTTTCTTTCTGTTTTTTGGTTCCATAGATTTCAATGAATCAAAAACGTGTATTGAAAAACGCAAAATGCACCTGGGATATGCAAACTGCAACCTGCACAGGTGCGAACCAGGCCTTTAGTGAGTTTGTGTGTCCATTACCCAGCATGCACCTGTAAAACGTGGATAGGTGGCTAAAAAACTGCAGCAAAAGTGCAACACAGGTGTATTTTTGCTGCATTTCGGCTCCGTGCACACTGGGCTTAAAACAAAAAAAACTCTGGTTCCTATGGCAGAAAAATAAATCGCTCATATACAGCGTTTTTGTACACAGTTTGGGCGAGTTCAACGGTTTTTATGTCAGAAAGCTCCAAGCAGAAACTCATACCAGAAGGGTTTTTTTTCCTGCCTCTAAAACGCTGAGCTCAAAATATGTCCTAATGTGCTCCGCTCCTGTCCGTATCTCCAGCACTCAGCCGCGCACGTGGACGAGCAGGGAGCGCGCACAGGGAGCGGGCACGTGTACAGGGATGCCGGGGATGCGGCGCTGGGTGTAGCCGGGGATCCGGGGGAGGTACCGCAGGAGCGGGCAGAGAAGAGACGAGCAAGGCACAGTAAAGTGGCATGGAAAGTGTATGGGGGACCGGCGGCAGGGCTGCCACTGCCATGTGTGTCCTATGGATGAGAGTACAGGAGCTTCCCTGAGCAGGACTGGGTGCTAGAGACCCGGACAGAACGACAGGTAAGAGCACAGTGTCCTAGGGATCCCCTGTGTGTACCTGTGTGCGATCTGTACCTGTGTGCGATCTGTACCTGTGTGAGGGTGGACAAGTTCTTCATCACTGGATTCCAGTCCAGCCACTTTCCTCCTCCATACAGTGGGCTGCCTCTGTATCATCCCCTCCTCATACCAGGACAGTGCTGTGATTGAATGACATGACAACTTCTAATGACTAGAGCCTCCAATGTGTCACCCTGGCTGGATCAGTAAGGTGTGTGTCAGGAGCAGTGACAGGTCAGTTTGGGGAATGATGAGCTGTGTAGCAGGGTGGGATGAGGAATCAGAGGGTACACTATTAATGTGTACACCCCTCCTTCCCTTATATCTGTCACCATACAAACACATTTACCTTAAGTGCCAACAACGACTCAACTTTATGATGTTTGATGTCCGACTCTTCCCTTCCCTTATATTCCATCAGGTCCTGTGTGTCATGTGTCTGGCTTTGCCAGAGAAAAATGCATGTAATCATAAGAATAAATCAGTTATCTTCTACTGGGGATTGCTGTGATGGACTGCTTGTTGCACTTTGTTCTTCAAGGTCTCCAGTCCTTAAACATCTCCATCTCCAGTCTCCAATCTCCAATCTCCATCCTTAAATGTTCCCAGTCCTTAAACATCTCCATCTCCTATCTCCATCCTTAAATGTTCCCAGTCCTTAAACATCTCCATCTCCTATCTCCATCCTTAAATGTCTCCGGTCCTTAAACATCTCCATCTCCTATCTCCATCCTTAAATGTCTCCGGTCCTTAAACATCTCCATCTCCTATCTCCATCCTTAAATGTCTCCGGTCCTTAAACATCTCCATCTCCTATCTCCATCCTTAAATGTCTCCGGTCCTTAAACATCTCCATCTCCTATCTCCATCCTTAAATGTCTCCGGTCCTTAAACATCTCCATCTCCTATCTCCATCCTTAAATGTCTCCGGTCCTTAAACATCTCCATCTCCTATCTCCATCCTTAAATGTCTCCGGTCCTTAAACATCTCCATCTCCAATCTCCATCCTTAAATGCCTCCGGTCCTTAAACATCTCCATCTCCAATCTCCATCCTTAAATGTCTCCGGTCCTTAAACATGTCCATCTCCAATCTCCATCCTTAAATGTCCCCAGTCCTTAAACATCTCCATCTCCAAACTCCATCCTTAAATGTCCCCGGTCCTTAAACATCTCCATCTCCTAACTCCATCTTTAAATGTCCCCGGTCCTTAAACATCTCCATCCTTAAATGTCTCCGGTCCTTAAACATCTCCATCTCCTATCTCCATCCTTAAATGTCCCTGGTCCTAAAATATCTCCATCTCCAATTTTCATCCTTAAATGTCCCCTGTCCTTAAACATCTCCATCTCCAATCTTCATCCTTACATGTCTCTGGTCCTTAAACATCTCCATATCCTATCTCTATCCTTAAATGTCTCCGGTCCTTAAACATCTCCAATCTCCATCCCTAAATGTCTCTGGTCCTTAAACATCTCCATCTCCTATCTCCACCCTTAATGTCTCCGGTCCTTTAAACATTTCTAATCTCTGTCCTTAGACATCTCCAGTCCCCTTAAACATCTCCAATCTGCAATCCCTGTCCTTAAACATCTCCAATCCGGAATTGCTGACTTTATAAAAAAAAAAAAAAAGGAGATTGTGTATGGTTGGGGGCTCATTCACATCATATGCACTGAAATTGAAATATAGAAGAAAAGTAAATGTGTTTTGAGAAGCCTAGTTTTACACCATCGCACTGCTTTCACGTGCATTTACAAAAAAAAAAAAAGAATGCTGCATTTTTCGCACTGGAACACACTGCAAACACATGTAACTAAAAAAAAAAAAAAGCTGAAAGCTGTACAGCAAATGCATTACAACACATGTAAAGATGCATGTGGAACGGCACACTGAACACAGGGATTGCCATGTAAATGAGCGCTTAACCCCTGCTTTTAAATGCCTTCTCTATGCTTTGCGTTGGCATCCATGAATCGTAGCCATTTGTTTAGAGCTGACTTTTCCCCAACATGCTACAGAGAACATTGAGACCATTCACATCGGTCCCCGTCCCTGAACAGGGGTACTGTCTCATTTCCCCACCACTGACACTTCTCTACGGATGTGATGTGACAAGTTTTAGTGTTTTTAGTGTCCCTGGGTGCCTGTGTTCTGCTCATGTCATTTGAAGCATCTTTGGATGATCTGGAATAAATGGGATCATATGAAGCAGTGTTAATTGCTTTTGCCGTGCGTGACTTTTATTGCTCTGTAGAAGTGAGCGCACAGTAAATGCATCTCCTATACATTTCACATGTAAGCCTTTTCTGCTTGCTGCTGCTTCCTTAGCTTTTGAAAGGAGTAAACATCTTTTCTTCTGCCTTGTTTTTGTCAGTATTGGAATAGTTCTAAATATGTATGCTGAGAACAGTGGTATCGGGGTTCTTTTCACTCATTAGAAAGCACAGAAGACTCAGCATGCTTTATGTCACTGTCATTATCTTCTAGGTGCTTCACCTCATTGCTGTTCTGGTTCTGATATTTTATTTTAATCCAATCGATGTGCAATTTAACCCAAACCATCAAATCTGCAAACTATTGAAGAGCCATCACTTCCCTTCTGATCAATTTAGACCCAGTTTTAATCAGATATGATCAAGCTGAGCTGATTCACCAGAGCAAAATAATATCAATCAGTTTTGCATCTGTGGCAGCAATGAGATACTTTGTTCAAGGAAATGATCGTATTTCAATCAGATTACAGGAAAATGATCGTATTTCAATCAGATTACATGGTGGAAACAGAGATACGAATGACATCTTATGATTATGATAAGTTATGATCCTACCTTAACTATCAATCAAAATCCACTTCCCTGTGCATGACATATTGATGAATTGGTTGTCGACTATAGATCAGTTATTCCTCTCAAAAGAGACTTATCAAGAAAAGAAATCGATCACTAAACAAAGTGTGTTTGGCCACGATTAGGTCTAGGACATACTGCCAGTATTTTTTTTTTTTACTTCTGTTTGTAAACAGTAGTCTGAAGGGTATCACATTCAGGAAATGTTTACAAAACAATCCGACCCAACAAAACAAAAAAGGAAAAATATACCTTTTTAATTTTTTAAAAATCTTTTAGTTTTTGTTACCGGACCTAATCGGACCCGAGGGTAGGCAGGTCCATTTACATCTGCTTATCAGGTCTGCCTAAAAAACTGGTGGACCTGATCGAAACATCCATGTGAAAGGGGCCTAGGGTTTCTTTCACACAGGTGGGCATTAAAAACAGGCAGCTAGGCCAAAGTTTTACCAGCTTTAATTAGACCGCCCACCCTGGACGTCAGAGGGAGCTGTTCACATGCTGCAGCAAATCAATGGGGCTGCATCGCAACCACGAGCCAAATGCTTAGCTCACATATATTAGGCTCGGTTCACATATATGCGAGTTGGATGCGTTTTTAACCATATCCAATTGGCATAATGTGTGAATTGGGCTGGCTTTCAAGGGAGACGGTTCACACATGTCCAGGGTAGCCGTGGTGCAGTTTTAAAAAGGTTTCTGTGCAATTTTTGGGTCTGGTTCAGGTGTGGATTCAAGTAAAAATTTGCACCTGAACTGGTGAACAAAACTGCACCAGACTCCGGACTACAAACCGCAACCAGACACCTGGGAACCCAGCCTTATAAAATATATATATATATATATATATATATATATATATATAACAAAAAACGCCATTTAGAATTTGCCAGGGTTGCCTCCTGAAAGCCTGACGGTGGCTGCTTAGCTGCCCCATAGATCGATTTCAGAGCATGGGTTAGTGTGAACCCAGCCTTATGATGGCCATAGTAGCTTTGGGAAATGATCATTTTCTTTCCCATCAGTCTCTCCAGAATAATAATAATTGATCTATGGTCAACAGCCCATTGGATCAATATGACACTCACAGGGAAGTGGATTTTGATTGATAGTTGAAAGTTACAATTGTAAGTTTTTTGCATGTCTGTTTTTATCATGCAGTCTCATAATCAGATCAATTTGCCCTAACCCAGTGATTCAGTTTAATCAAATCCAATTTAAATTGATCAGAAGTTTATGAGTATTTGTTTGTTTGACAAAATTGCACGTAATAGAATGAAAGCATGTATGGCCACCATTGAGTCCTTTTCAATCCTCTGAACAGATCCCATGCTGAATCGCAGCAGAACAAAACAAATGTCTCTTTTGTTACATCTGTATACTGTATGTTCAGGTTTTACCTCCAGACTGAAACCACATCTATGTTAGGTTTGTCCATGGCCATGTGGATGTAAATAGACGTGCGTCTGTTTACATCCTTATACCTCCAAAGCATCAAATATAGGTCAACAGAAAAGGACAGAAACCATTTCCATTTTTTTTTCAAGCCTAGATGGAATTGGAGGTAGTCAAATGTAAATGGACTTTTGTTTAAACCACCAGAAAAACTGACAGGTGGATTAAATCAGAATGCTCATCTAATGCCGCGTACACACGGGCGGACTTTTTGACCGGACTGGTCCGACGGACAGAATGTCGGCGGACAATTCGACCGTGTGTGGGCTTCATCGGGCCTGCAGCGGACTTTTTCGGTCGAAAATCTGATGGACTTTAGATTTGGAACATGCTTCAAATCTTTCTGACGGACTCGATTCCGGTCGAAAAATTTGCTCGTCTGTATGCTAGTCCGACGGACAAAAACCGACGCTAGGGCAGGTCATACGTCATCACGTATGAATCCGTCGGACTTTGGTGTGATCGTGTGTAGGCAAGTCCAGTCATTAGAAAGTCCGTCGTAACTCTGTTGGAAAGACCGTCGGACCTTTGTTGTCAAAGTCTGACCGTGTATAGACGGCATTAGAGGACCCTTAAGCCCTGTACACACAATCAGAAAATCAAACAAATACTGCTTTCGAAGCGATCGCACGATAATCGGATTGTTAGTACAGAGCTTTCGAGAGCCGATCATGGCAGTTCATCCGATATTATTCTATCGGACATGAATGAAAAAAATTTCCATACGATGCCAGATCGCACAATTTTAATTCAATCATTCATTTGTAGCTGTCGTTCGAAAATGCAATACATATACATTACAACACATGACATCACTTCCAAATTTTTATTCTGTCGTACGAGAATTTTCGTGACATTAGTGAACTCATCAGATTATCATGCAAAAAAAAAAAAACGGACGGTGATTCGTCCGATAATCTTATCGTGTGTACTGGGCATTACTGCACATTTTAACTTTTAGTTTGTAAATGTATATCTCAATAGCAACACTGGCTCGAGGATATGCACCTCAAGGTGCTGAAAGTTTGGGGTTGATTTACTAAAGCTGAGAGTGTGTAAAGTATACCCCGCTCCTAAAGCGCCCCGCCTATTGAAATCAATGAGCAGCCCTGCCAAAGCTTCAGCGGTGCTTTGCAGGCACTTTTAACCTTTTTTCAGCTGTTAGCGGGGGTTAAAAGTGCTCCGCTAGCAGCCGAAAAGCGTGAAAATAGCGGCGGCGCACGCTGCCCCAGTCTGAAAGTGCACTCAGTGTCCAGGGCTGTTCGTCCATCCCTGTATGTATGTAAAAAAACACTCGGATGTCCACAGCGTAAAGTCTGTCACTGATTTGTGCAGGTGACTGTACGCAACACCAGAAATACACTCATTTATTTTATGGTGTACGGCCCTCTGCATCTTTGTGAATGAGCCCTTCAGCTATGTATAAACTATCCTCCTACTTTTGGTTTCTTTAAATGCAGAAAAAAATATCCAGAAGTATTCCCAAACTTTATGCTTCCCAGATCAAGTTCTCCTGTGCTTCATTGTATATGTATTTACATGCGTTTAGTAAGTTCCTAAGACCTGCATCTAAATTTGTGGTTCTTCAAACCTGCTTTGGCTATTAAGAGGGGCTTTCACTCTTCCTTTTTAATTGTATTTTTTTTAAATTTTATTATTTTTGGAGAATGTTATTGGAAGACATTTATAATATAAAAAGGTGGATGGACCCAGAACTCCCTGGTAAACTGGAGCAGAATTGGGAATTTTTGGGAGGGAGAGCTCGCAGTTTGATTATTCAAAACATATACTGTAGAAAACCAAAAAACTGGCCTAACAGGCTCCACCCATAACCAAAATATCACTTTGTAATGGACCTACATTTTAACTGTACACAGTATTATCCTAAACGTTTAGTAGTAATTTGTAGACCATGTTGTGCTTGTGTGTGCATATTTTTACAATATACTGCGTGTATACCATTTTTAATCCTATAGGATCCCTGCTTTCAGAGAATAGATGGCTTGGTAGTATTTTGTACCTTTTGAATTCTATACTGTTTAGTTTGGTAAGTGTATGCAAAAGTATTAAAATTGGCTTGGAGTAGGAAACATGAGAAGGACCATAGCACAGAAAAGGCAAATGTCTGTTGCATTAATAAAGTGATCTGTTTCGTAGCGATGAAGGTTGTTTTAGTTGCTCTCCTTGTCATTTACAATATCTTTGTGGGGTGAAAAACACAGTGTGCTAGGAAAAAAAAAGAGAGAGTGTTTTCGGGGAAACCTGTGGCATTCATCAAATATTTTCTCCAGGCAGATGCTTCCAGCTCTGTTGCTTTCAGCAAAGCTGTCTTTTAAATGTGTAGAAACCCTCCCTGGAGAGCCATTGCCATACTACAGTTGTCAGGACACCTCCTTATGATTCTGTGATGGTCTCCCTCTGATGACAGTCAATCACAAACGCAGCGGCATATCATCAGAAATAGCATCGCTACATGGAATAGAAGCTCTGGCAATACCACCGTAGAGGCTATAGTCAAAAGACAAATTGCTGCTGTTTCTAGTGGAAACTTGCTGTAGGAAAGCCATGTCTGCTGCTTGCTAGGGAAACCGGTCATAAAAAAATACAGGGGCCACCATTCCTGTTCTCTTTTTGACAATAATTGTTGACTGGCTGTTATACTAACCAAGTATACTATTATACTAAAAATGCAAATCAGAAAAGTTAGAAAACTATCAAAATATTGAATCTGAAAGCTTGTTTCAGATCAGTGACTTGTGGTATTAAAGAAAGAGGATCAGACTTGACAGCCAGGCAACTAGCGACTTAAAGGCAATCTTTACCCTTTATAACAAGTATGTGCCTATCCTTCCTGTCTCTTGAAGTAGGTGAAATTTGGGAGAAAATTATGTCAAAAACACACTGAGTGCAGTCAAGTATAAAAAAGCAGACTGCATTTTCCCATTGAAACCCCTCAACACTGGCCCTGAGAATACAATACTCCCCGACAATGCCTTACCTCCTGTTCTCTCCAGGACAGCAGTGTCTGTTCAGGGATGACCCAAGTTGACCATCTGCATTAGCCTGAGATGCTGGCTCAGAGATGACACAGTTCATGTATACTTGGTGCCTGTACATTTTTTTTTGGCTGTGTTCTCTATTGTCAGATACAGATTAGTTTCATTTTGTAGCCACTCATCTGTTGATTTGCTACAAAGTTACTTTTCAGTCTGATCACTGGGGGAGATGAGACTGAAAAAATGCTTCTTGCTGCTTACAGTGGACAGGTGACCTATCCGCCTAGACCAGTGGTTCTCAACCTGGGGGTCGAATGACCATTTGCCAGGGGTCACCGAATCCTGGGCTGTTCCTGAAGCCCACACCATTCTCCAGCCTTTTTGCAGTCGCCCAGCTGGGCTGTTCCTGGAGCCGCGGCCGCCCACCGCATGGCTGGGAGGCAGAGACCAGAGGTCAGCTGACTGGTGAGGAATGTGAAGTGGGAGGGGCTGGAGGAGACCCTATCTCCTGATTTCAGCATAGGTGTCACTTCTACGAGACACCACGAAGCCAGAGACATAGTGAAGCCAGAGACATAGTGAAGCCAGAGACACAGTGAGTAACACTACCTGTGATTATAGCTGCCATTAAAAGTCCCCACTACAGTTCTCAAATCAGCAGATGACCTTGATCAAGAGCAACTAAGTTGGCGGATCAAAACTCCCCCCAGCACTGCCACTGATCCCCCCCCCCCTCCCCCCCACCAAGGGGTAAGAGAAGGAATAAAAATTGAGAATACATGGAAGGGAGAGGAAAAGAGGGGGAGGAACAAAGAAAAAAGGGAGAGAAAGAATAAGAGAAAGAACAAGAAAGACGGCTAGAGAGAGGGATGGGGAAAAAAACAAAAAATTAGGATAGAGAGAGATAAAAGGGAAAAAAAGGAGAACAAAGAGAAAGAGTGGTACATCCTAAAATGTACCATAAGGGGTTTTAAAACTGTACAAGTGGAAGGGACTCGGGGCACTATATGTCCGTGGGTTAGGGGCGCAAATTATTTGTCTTGCCTTGGGTGCTGACAACCCACGCTACGAAAATCATTTTACTGTTAGGGGTCCCCACAACTCAGGAAATTTTATCAAGGGGTCACGGCACTAGTAAGGTTGAGAACCACTGGCCTAGACAAAGCCATCTACCAGGACTTAGTGATATTAAAGTGGAAGTCCATGATAAAACTAAAATCCCTGCATCTATAGCTACCAACATCCTAACGCTAACCTCTCTAACCCTGAAAAGAAACTCCCTATACATACCTTTTCTGCAGGCGATCCGACTCAATCTCCAGCGGCGGAAGCTCTGCAGAGGAAGCGTCCAACAATGGCTGTCAAATGAATGGGAAGTGACGTCACCCATAGAGTTAACTGTGGGGCTTCGGTTGACGGATGTTTCCTCTGCACCTGCCTCTACAGCGAAGCTGTGGCTGACAGCCCAGCGTGAGATCAGAGCCTCCGCCGCTGGAGATCAGGTCGGATCGCCAGTAGAAAAAGTAGGTATAGCTCGTTTTTCTTTTCAGGGCTAGAGAGGTTAGTGTTACAATGTTGGTAACTATAGATGCAGGGATTTTAGTTTTATCATGGACTTCCACTTTAAAGCCTTTTTTAAAAATAACAAACATGGTATACTTACCTTCTCTGTGCAGTTGGTTTTGCACAGAGCAGCCCAGATCCTGCTCTTCTCGGGTCCCTTGCTGGTGCTCCTAGCCCCTCCATCCTGCCAAATGCCCCCCCGCAAGTAGCTTGCAATGGGGGTACCAAGCAGGCTCGCTCCCATGCCGTGGCTCTGTGTCCATTCTCTGCCCCCTCTCTCTCCCCATTGGCTCACTGACTGTAATTGACAGCAGTGGGAGCCAATGGCCCCCACTGCTCTCAGAGCCTCCTGTGAGACTAGGAAGAGGGTAGAGAGGAGATTCAGCTGGGCACAGCGCTGGATTGGGGGAATGGGGGAACAGCTAGTGGTAAAATGTTTTTTTTTTTTTTTTTTTCTTAATGCAGGGAATGCATTAAGGTAAAAAACGTTAAATTTTACAATCATTTTAAAGCCTAACTCTGGGATAAGCTAACAAGAAACAAGAGTCATGTGTATTCTTACCTGAACAATGGTAAGAATACACATTTATAAAAAATACACATTTATAAAAAATACACATTTATAAAAAATACACAAATACACTTTGTGTATTTCTTCCAGATCTTTGAAGTCATTCAGAGCGAAACTTTGCCTCTGTTCAGAAGCTTCCTGTAATAAAGACCGGTCAGTGCTATACTCTCTATTTGTGCAGAGTGACTGGTCTTGTCTCCGCTCTCTCCTGTAGTTTTCTAGAGGCAGCCTGTAGTGGGTGCAGCTGCTGGTTCCCTCCTACAGCTGTGCTCTCTGCACAGACTATGTACAGCACAGTGATAATGTCACTGCTGCTTTTAGAAAGTAATATCTGAGTTTCCAAAGCCATTTGGTGCACACAAAATGGATTTGTATCTGTTATGGTTATTGAGGAATATATTCAAGTGAAAGTTTTTTTTTATGTCTGGAGTTCAGCTTGAAGGACAGCTTTTCAATGACAAGATGTACAGTTTTAAGAACTCCAGGCATTGTCATGTTATACATAGTTACATTGGTTCAGCTTGGACCAATGTAATTGTGTATATGACATACCTGGCTGCTGCCGCTGAAAAGCACTTAAGTAGACACTGCCACCCACCAGTGATCTCTGCTTGCTTCCAGGTCCTGTGCTGAGTAGCCAGCCTGATGCATTGTAAATAGAGTAGATTGGCCGCTCATTATGGGCACCATTCAGAGAATGCTTTGGATTTTCTGAAAGAATGCAACGTATTCTCTGAATGGATGAGGTAGAAAGCGGGACATCATTGCCCTGCTTCTCAATAAATTGCATGTAGATAGCTTGTGTAAATGGGCGTTTACAGCCTACTTGACAGCTCCACCAACAAACTCTATGTTATTTCAAAAAACAATGGAGCAAAACTGGGTACAGGTGCCTGAAGGTTTCATAGAACTCCAGTTGAACTACAGTGCTGCATCTGCTGTTTACATGGGCACGTTTCAATGGAGGCTGATGCTAGTGAAGGTCTTATTAATTAGCTTCAACTTCTATCTGGCACTGCCTAGGTAAAGGATAAGTGTGTTCCTGAACGGGTTCACAGAGAGAGCTCTAGTTCATTTCCTTTAGCCAGAACAAAAGTGCGTGCTAGCATACGGCCTGTGAAAGCCCATCCACATTTAGCCTGGAGTGGATCAGCCACTTATCTAATAGCACACATGTTATATAGTTCCTAGAGTGCTGTGTAAGCGGTGGAAGCACAAAGACTGCAATGCATTATTGTGCACTGTTGGAGTCTATGTAAAGCCTTGTAGCCAGTATACCAATGCTGACTGCAAACTTATACCAGTATTACAGGGGGAAAAGAACCTCTCCTCGATTACACAGTCTGCAAGCCTAGCACTTCTGCTAGAAATGGGACTTTACATTGTAACAAAGTGTCATTTCTTTAGTGTTGTCACATGAAAAGATATAATAAAATATTTTCAATAATTTTAGGGGTGTACTCACTTTTGTGAGATACTGTGTGTGTGTGTATGTATATATGTGTGTATATATATATATATATATATATATATATATATATATATATATATATATATATATATATATATATATGGTATCATTACAGGAGCAATTAGGGGCTCATTTAAAGTATTTCTGCACACTGCTGTAGGAAAAAAAAACATTGCACATTTAAAAAGCACACACCCAGTTTCGGGAGTCTTTTTCAAAAGAAAAAAAAAATATCAGAGCAGAGCCCATTCTTGTGACCTGTCAAAGTCCCATGACCGGCTCTCCTCCAGTCATGGAGCTCTCTGCTCCATTGAGCTTTGCCAGCTATGCACCACAGGTGAGGTGGGATGGGCTGAGGTGTGCGATAACTGCTCTCTAATATAAATGAGCCCCTAATGCCAAACAGTGAATGGCTCACCCTAGATGAGTTAGTGTTGCAGCCTCATGTTATAGAGGCCATCCTCTATTCTTATGGCATTCAGTTTGACATTGGCTGTCTGATTTTGAGGAAGTAATGTCATTGCCAAAAATTGCCAAAAAAGAACTGAAGTGCTTTAGAGTTTTACACTTATGTTCTGTAGTGTTATGGGCTCACTTTATTATATTAAAGTGTTACTAAACCCATAACAGTAAAAATCAGTCTGTATGTGCAGTAAAGCATGCTTGTTATGCTTACTGCGGAACATAAAGGGTTAGTCTTCTGCATTGTGCAAAAAGGCTGTCCACCATTCCATCTGCCGATAGTACAGAGCCCTAGGAGTCAATCTGCAGATGCTCAGTTTGGTATGTATTGCTAGACAGTTTTTTGTTTTCTTGGGAGGGTTCATATGATTAGCACAGGGCCAATCATCACTGTCCAGGCACAGGGTCAGGGGTCCTGCCGCTTCATAGGACAGTCATAGGAGAATAAAAACTCCTCCTACAAGCTTTAACCAGACACTGATAGAAGTCACAAGACTGCTATATACTGCTGATGAGAAAAGTTATTTAGCAGTTTATATTTACTAAAATAATTGCATTTCCATGTTCTGTGTACTGTGGGTGACCAGATTTAGCGATCGCAGGGTCCTGGGTTTAGTAACACCTTAATTTTCTATACTTAGTATTAGCAATACTTTTGGTACAGACGTCCTTTAAGGAACCTTTTGCTTTGCCGATGTTTACAGAAACTGCTGTCAAATTGGAACCTCTCTGCTTATAAGAAACCCACAGGTGATAACTGGTGAACAAAACTATACTCACAGTTATTCTCCTGAAACGCATTTATTATTTCTCAGAGGGCCTCCACTGTGCCTCTTACTCAACATCAAGAAGATGAAATCATGAAGATGAAAAGTGTCGTTCACAGACGTCAAAGACATCTCTAACTATTGTGTGACAATCCTTGTACTCTGCAGGGCAGTAAGCATATGACAGCAGCCGAAAGAGGTGTTTAGAGGTGAGGGCTTTGTGGTTAATTTTTGACAAAAAGACAACATTTGCACATGAGCTACAGTGCTCTTTAGTCTGTTTAGGCTGCATGTTTTTGGGAAAGGAGCAGATTTTAAATAGGAATGTATTACTGTGTTTACATGCTTGGAAAATGGAAAGACTTGGGCCTGTTCTGTTATTGGCATGCCTAGTGCTTGATCCTCAATATATTAGAGACTAGCAGATAGTGTGTGTGTGTGTGAGTGTGTGTATGTATATATATATATATATATATATATATATATATATATATATATATATATAATATATATGTTATAGCTATGGCCAGCAACAAATAAAGAAGATCACTTGAATTCTGAACTTTTTGAGAATCAGCCATTGCAGTTTTTGATAGTGGTGCACCGAAAATTCAGGATGTGCTTGGCCGAAAACCAAAACAGACAGTTAAAAAAAAAAAAAAAATGAATTTAACGCGGCTGGCGTTTTTCGGCAATACGCTGATAACCCCTTTTTCGGCCGACATATCGGAGCACCCCTAGTTTTTGGCATATTGATGTATTACCTAAAGATTTGAATTGTACTGATATATGAGAACATATAAAATGGTTTTTTTTTTTTTTTGTAAATTTCGGTTATAAGAATTGGGCATTTGCCAGTAATGTCTGCAGTAACGTTTTATATCTAGATCTTGTCTATGCAATCACAAATCCTCCTTACATTTCAAGTCTTGCCATTTTTCAAATAGAACGGATCAACACAGAATTAATATTTTATTCCCAGATGTGAGTGATGATTATTGAACTGTTAGCATTACACATATCATGGTTGGTTTGTCACAGCTTCAGTTAGTATCTCCCTAACAGATGGTAGGTGCTGTCATATTACTTTAACAGTAATGTTTTATCACACTGACAAAGTATGAGGCACTTGGTGCAAGGTATTCAGTTTAGTTTCATTTTTAATAATTTTTCAGCTAGAGAGGCCTGCAGTACATTGCAAATCAAACCCGGAGCGATTGATTACAGGGCTCTCTGGCAATGAAACAACTGAACCAAGAGACTTGGCCAAGGTTACCAAATGATTATAGAGGAGTGTAGAAGAGAAAGGATACTCGCATATGCACTGTTATGCCCTGGGTGGCCAAATGTGTAAGTAATAGATAAATTCTTTGTTATAGGCTTTTCAGTTAAACGTTTTTTTCTCTGTGGAAGGACTAAATGGTCGCTCTAGCTTTGCAGCCACTAATTTCACAGCATTGTGAGTAGAACATTAGTGCTAAATGTCATTGGCAGTTTATGGGTGGTTATTTTTAGCATGTGCCCAGCCATTACACAGCCACTACCACTCCTACCAGTCACTAGCTTGGCCATTACCAAGCTGCTTTTCAGGCAAATTGGGTTACTGTCCTCTCTTTTGCCTATCAATTATAGACCTGCTAAGGCTAGGGATTTAATTGCAGGAGAACTGTCCTTGAGTCCACCCAGCTGGCATTGAAAGTCATGGCATTAGCATGCTTTATCTTAAAGCTGTATCTCACTTGGCATTATCAAATTGGCATGTATTTCATGCTAGTGCAGGCTAATTGAAAAAACTCTTTGGCGACCAGGTCATTGAGAGGTATATGTGAAGCAGTAGCTGTGAAAGTGTATTGGGTTCTGCCAGTTTTGGTTATATCCCACATAGTTATTGACTTTCCTGTCTTAGAGTCACTTTGGAAAGCAAAGTGGGCATTTATTGTGTAGGAGGATCCAGCTCCTTGGTCTGTGACTGGCGCAGGTGGCAGGTCCTTGAAGGTTGAACCTTGCCTGGTTAGAAAGGAGAGTGTAAGGTTGGCAACTGGAGGCAAGGCAGCATATGAAAGAAGAGCGGGGCAGAACACCAGTATGGTCTAGTGTGAGCAGGTATGACAAGTCCCGGTGGACTGGGGAAAGTGTATTGTGTCTTGGGGACACTTTTTCGCTTGTGAGGCCTGTTGTAGATGTTACTCATCCAGAATACACTGTGCACAGGGCAGGCTGGGCTAATTCTGTCAAAGAGACTTTTGTCCTGTACTGTGGAAGCAGGACTGACAGGGAATTCTCCTGTATTTGATAAAAATATAGAGGGTACTGTGCCAAATTGTGGACGAGGGACAACCATGCTCGTCATGTGATGTTGGTGGCTTGCGCAACATACTTTGATGCAGGATGGCACAGGTCACTCAGAATAATACCTTTCTGGTCAGGTTTTGCAAAGTCTATAGGTATGTAATTAAAACAAAGCTCAACTTTTCTACACTGTACCAGGATTTGTAAATGACTGGGGGTCCCTTGACTGCATTGTTAATTTTTTAATAATGGTGAAGTAACCCATTAATTGTTGCTCAGCTATGCATCATTCAGCTACCTATGTAGTCATATGCAGGTTGGTTAGTGTGGCTCCTGAGGTTTTAAAGCTGTCTCCTAGTTCTGTGTGAAATTTGTCCAGGCCTGCACTAGGGTGTCTTTAAGAATCTTGACAGGCAGTGATAGCCTGACATCAGGAAGGGGCCTTACAAAAATGGAAAACAAGTGCACAAATGCACACATAGATTGAAGTCATGGGTAAGTACGTCAAAGATTATTACTATGCAGTTTTTTTTTATATATTTTGCTAGGAGTTGGTGAATCAAGTGATAGTGCTGCTATGTAATTCAACTGTCTTGTTGTCAGGGCATCAAAGAAAATGCCTACCATTTTGTGGGAGAGACTGTTATTTTAGACAGAGCTATGTCAGAACACAAGTTAGCTCCTCTACAGCTCTGCATTCCTAGATTTGGTAGTGACATCAAAGGGAATGCTGGACCAGCTTTGCTTATACAGTGAGAATACAATAAGCATCACCCTGTCACTAATAAGCTAAGAGAAGGCAGTACTATCAGATGTAGGTCTGGTAACATTATTATATTATACTCATTAGTTGTTGTTATTTTATGGTAGGTAACGAGTTGAGCTGTATAAGGGGACAAGGTTGTAAATTGGACACTAAATAAACAGAATAGGGAGATATCTGGCACACTGGCAAATAGTCCAAAGTTAGTATATAGGCACAGTACATGGATGGGGGCCTGTGAAACTCCAAGTGTGCCCAGGTGCTTCATTCAGTGGCTACTGCTTGCTGAAGAGCTAGAGGGAACTCTGTTTGTGAATAAATGAGAAGAGAAGCAGCGCTTTCTAAGTTTAGCAGAAAAGTACTGCCTTTATTAAATAACAAAGTGGCAACAGTAAAAAGGATCTCATCTAGATCCCAGATGACCTAACAGGAAGCGCTGAGATCCACCAGAACAGCTGAGAGCTTTGCTCCGACTCCACCACAGCTGGACCAAACTGGCTCTCCAAAGCGGTGTTACCAGGGGTGTATAATGAAATTGGTGGGCCCATTTGCAAAATCCAAAGTGGGCCCTCCTGTGCAGTGTGAAATGAAATGCGAAGCACCCCACTGCAAAAAGTGGGCTTGGCTTAAGTTGCATTAAATATTGGGCATGGCTTAAAGGGGTGTTGTAAAATAACGTCTGAGATGACTTGCATAGTTCAGAATGTGGTATTGTTAAATAGGGATTACCTGGGTCCTGGCCCTGCTGAGTGGAGTACACCCAAGCCCAGGTGTATAGAGTGGAAGTGGGAGTACTTGGGTCTTGGCCCTTCTGAGTGACTCCTATCAGCAGGGCCAGGAGCCAGGTACTCCCACTGCCACTCTATTCACTTGGGCTAGTTGGGGGGCTCTCTTACCAAAGAAACACATATGTGTGTTGTGCCACTCCACTCATTAGGACCCCCAGGTACTCACGAGTCTCCCATTCCCAGCTTCCAATCCAGTCAGCACCCAGCTTTCCCTACTCACAGCTGCGCCCTTGCAATTTATAGAATGTGGCAATGCCGGGACAAGGATATCCAGTGCCCAGGGCAAATTCCTCACCCCCATATACCCCCTTCTAGCACAAATCCTCACTCCCCATATCCCCCTATCCCCCTTATAAGATAAATCTCCCCAAAACCCTTCCATTCACAAATTCTTTTACCCCCCCCATCCCTCCCCCTTGCAAAAATCCCCTGTCTCAGGACAGACCTCCCCTCCATCTCCCCCCTACCAGCAAAAATCTCCACTTCCAGCACAAATCCTCACCCTCATATAACCCCTTCCCATACAAATCCCCCCTCCCAGCACAAATCCTCCTCCAGCATAAATCCTCACCTCTCAGCACAAATCCTCCCCCCTCCCAGCATATATCCCCCCTCTCAGCACAAATCCTCCTCTATCTCACTCTCCCAGCATAAATTCTTCCTCCAGCATAACCTCCCCCCCCCCCTCAGCACAAATCCTCCCCCATCTCCTCCTCCCAGCATAAAGCCTCCTTCTCGGCACAAATCGTCCCCCATCTTTGCCTCCCAGCATAAATCCCTGCCAAATCCTTCCTTACACAAATTCTCTTACCCCCCAGCACAAACCCGTGCCTCCCCCCCCCCCTCCCAGTACAAATCCCTCCCTCGCTTCTTCTCCTGTTCTGTAAGAGCAGCCTGCTATGCTGTGACTTGTAGTGCCCTAGACTAAAGAGGACTGAAGAATGGTAGCCCACTATGCTGGGACTTGTAGTGCCCTCTGTGGGGGGGATTCCCCCCATAGTCTAGGGCACTACTGGCACTAAGTCCCAGCATAGGAAGCTGTCATATCTCAGTCCCCCACAGGGGGGACTACAAGTCCCAGCAGAGGGGACTGCCACCAGTCCTCCACAGCATGAGACTACAGCCTTCCACCCACATGCACTTACTCCCTGGCTGCCATACACCGCGCCCCTCCCCACTCTCCCCTTACAATAGTGTCATCCTGGCGGCCCCTCACAGCAGTCTGGGCAGCTTGTCTCACTGCATGGTGGGGCAGTGGGCAGGATTTCCCCATAAACTCAGTACTTCTATGCTACACTTGGAAAGCACTGCTTCTCTTCTCATTGGGGCATTGAGCATACATCCCTTTTTTTTTTTTTTTTTTTTTTTTTTTTTTTTTTTTTTTCTTTTTTTTTTATCTTCTTTTTCTTTTTTTTCTTTTTCGTTACCACATCAGCGAAATTTAACTTAAGAGACGTTGTTTCAACTTCAAAAATCAAAATCTAACCCATCTCTTTAATTCACATCATTGTGGCAGTCCTTAATTTTACTTTGTTCATTTAAAAGTGACTAACAGTTTGAAAGAGGCTAAAAGCCTCAGTTCCTTCGGTCGGACAAATATTATGAAAAATAATTATGCAAATTACAGTGACAATTCTAAACCTCCCCCTCCCCCCCCCCTTCCCCCCGTCTCCCCCTCCCCCCCAGCGCCCCATCCACCCCCACCTCCTCCCTCCCCCAAAAACACCACCCTGACACCTTATACTCTTAAACTCTATCTATCCCATTCATACTCCAGCCATAACTTCCATACATTCCTATGTTTTCCAAGACAACCTCTCTTTCTATACCAAAATTCCTCCTTGATGATCGTATCCTGGACCTCTCTTCTCCATTCTCCTATCGTTGGGGGATCTTTTTTCTGCCACTTCCGTGCTATAATTTTCCTGCCCTGAAACAGGCATCTTATAATTGCAGTTTGGGTGCCTCGCAGCATGCCATTCATCTCGAACAGACTCAGAAGGCAAGTTCGAGCTTCCATTGCCAATGAGGATCCAAATATTGTATTAATTTCCTCCACCATTTTTTCCCAATATCTATATAGCTTGGGGCAACGCCAGAACATGTGTAACAGGTCCCCTCTCTCATCCCCACAACGCTGACATTTCGCATCTTGCCTCCTCCCAAACCTAAATAGTTTTACTGGTGTGTAATAGAGTCTGTAGATCAGATATAGATGAGAAACCCCTTGTGATGGTGAGAGAGATACTCTTGGTCCCAATGCTAGATTGAATTTCCATTGTTCTACTGTTATTGTGCCAACCTCTTCCTCCCATTTGATTCTCCTCCTAAGCTCTACCTCTCCTTCCTGTCCCTCCTTGGTTAAACTCTTATACATTCCTGAGATCAGCCCTCTGGGTTCCATGCTGTTTACCAACTTCTTTAAGACGGGCATTTCGCACCACACTATCTCCTTGCCCTTAAATTGTACCTCCAGGGCATGCCTTAACTGCAAATAGCCAAAAAACAGTCTATTGGGCAGACCAAACTCTTCCCTTATCTCTTGGAATGATTTCAACCTTCCTGCCCTGTACAATTGCATCAAGTGATGGATACCCTTCCTATCCCATTCTTCTATTTTCCCCATCGTACTAAGCTCTTTTAAATTTTTATTGTTCCACAGGGGAGAGTACTCAGAGAACCCCACATATCCCAATATCTTTTTTACTGTCTTCCAGCATCTAATCATTAACTGGGCTGTGGGACAACTATGTCCAAAGGATTCAGCTTCTACTGCCTCCACCTCTGTATCCTGGCTATTACTGCTAGTCCATAAACTATTTCTTCCTGCCCTTTCCCCAGACGGATTGCTGCCTCTCATAAACTGCATTTGGGCTGCTAAAAAGTAGCACCAGGGGTCCGGCAATGCCAGGCCCCCCACCTCTCTCGGCCGCCGCAACACCCTCAAACCCATCCTGGCCACTCCATTCTTCCAAATTAATTCCCTAAATAAACTGTCCAGCCTCCTAAACCAATGCCTTGGAATCCAGACAGGGGAATTGTGTAAAATAAATAGAATTTGTGGCATCCATATCATTTTGATGAGGTTACACCTACCGGCGACCGAGAGAGGTAGACCACCCCACACCCGGCTCTTCTGCTTCAATTTTACCATTAATGGTACTACATTACCTGCTATATACTGCCCTGGATCTCTAGTTATGTTTACTCCCAAATATCTCATTTGATTCACAATTTTTATCGAGTTC
The DNA here is from genome assembly GCA_037952925.1 of Lithobates clamitans. Lineage (NCBI taxonomy): Eukaryota > Metazoa > Chordata > Amphibia > Anura > Ranidae > Lithobates > Lithobates clamitans. The sequence continues at coordinate 8,511,149 of JBBGZY010000160.1, read as the reverse complement.
ACCTGACTTGGGAGCGGATTTACCAGGGGGTCTATCGGCAATAAGGCTGATTTATCCCAGTTGATTTTTAAACCTGAGAAGTGCCCGAATTCTTTGATCAACTTCATGGCCGCTAGCAGGGAGGTTTGTGTATCTTCCAGAAACAACAGGACATCATCCGCGTACATTGCGATTTTCTCCTCTATGCCCCTATTTTTAAAGCCCTGGATTTCCTGTGATTTCCTCAGAGCGATTGCCAGGGGCTCCAGTGCGAGGGCGAAGAGCAGGGGTGACAACGGGCACCCCTGTCTCGTCCCCCTTCCCAGCCGGAACCACTCGGAGCACTCCCCATTCACCCTGACTCTGGCTTTCGGATTGTCATATAGAAGCCTCAGCCAGTTCACAAAGTTTGGACCAAATTTAAACTCTGCCAGTACCTTCCACAGATAGTGCCACTCAAGGCTATCAAATGCCTTTACCGCATCTAATGACAAAATTGCCCTGTTGCCTTCTCTTTCCGTAGGTACTTGTATGTTACCATACATTCTCCTAATATTCATGCTCACCGATCTCTCCGGTATAAAACCGGTTTGGTCCGTGTGTATTACCTTAGAAATTATTTTTTTTAACCTATTTGCTAAGGTTTTGGCCAGAATCTTAACGTCAGTGCATAGTAATGAGATTGGTCTGTATGAGGCGGGGTCTAACGGGTTCTTCCCTTCTTTCAAAAGGATTACAATCGTGGCTTCTGTCATAGACATAGGTAATCTACCTTCCGCCACGGCTCCGTTCAGGACTTCTAATAATTTTGGGAGCAGAACCTCCCCATATTTCTTATACAGCTCTGCCGGTAATCCGTCAGGTCCTGGCGCTTTTTGATTCGCCATTTCTTTTACCACTCCTTGTAACTCTACCAAAGTCAGTGGGGCTTCCAGAGTATCTCTCTCCTCCCTTGATAGCGGAGCTATTCTTAGTTCCTCAAAGAACTCCCACATCTCCCCTTCTACATCTACCTGTGGGGCCTTGTACAAACCTTCATAGTATTCTTTGAACACTTTGACCATCCCAGGAGTATGTCTTATAATGTTCCCGTCCCCGTCCCACACTGCTGGTATGGTAGAGGAAGAGCCATTGGCCCTAGCTATTAATGCCAGAGTTCTGCCCACTAATTCCCCTTCACAGAAAAATTTTTGTTTCTGAAGCATTTTACTCTTTTCCTCTTTTTCCAGGACTAATTTTCTGAATTCCTCCTGACCCTTGACCCAAGCCTCATATCTAGCTGAGGTTGGCTCCTCCAGATATCTATCTTCCACCTCCCTCACCTTTTCTCTGATTCTCTGTTCCTTATTTTGTGCTTTCTTTTTAACATAAGAGATTTTCTGAATAAGAACTCCTCTGAGGTAAGCCTTCAGGGCATCCCAGGTTATATTTAACGGGGCAGATCCTTGATTCAAATTTATGAACTCTTTCAAATTGCTAACCATCCCCCCATCGTCCTCAATTACCTCAAGCCAGAACGGGTTCAATTTCCACTCCCCCCGACCAACACACCACCTCGTTTTAACTGAAAAGATCACTGGCGAATGGTCTGAGAGCCCCCTAGGATCATAATCCATCCCATTCATTACTTTCAGAGCCTCTTCATTGCAAAGCACCAAATCTATCCTGGATAGGGTGGCATGTGTCCTTGAGTGGCATGAGTACTGCCTCTCCCCTGGATGCCACCTCCTCCAGATATCCACCCACCCTACTTCCTCACAGAATTGGAGGAGCGGGCTCCTAGATGCCCCTCCAGGAGATGACCCTATCGGGAGTCTATCCAAACAGTTGTTCATGGTCATATTGAAATCCCCCATCACTATGACTGGTATCCCAGGTTTATCCGCTATAAAGCTTATCAATTTGTTAAGAACCTCTGTTTTAAATGGTGGAGGTATATATACACCTGCAAGAATACAGTCCCACCCTTCAATATTACAATAAAGGAAGACATACCGACCAAACTCATCCAATCTACTCTGCCTGCAGGAGAAAACCAATCCGGTATTTATTAGTATACTCACTCCCCTTGAGTATGATGAATAGGTTGAGTGATACTGCTCTTGATAGCTCCTATTCCTTAGAGCATCCACTGAGCCCTTATCTAAATGGGTCTCCTGAAGGCAGAGTATCCTAATACCCCTTGTTCTGGCCATAGAGAAGATAGCTTGTTTCTTACAAACATCTTTCACCCCCCTTACATTCCATGAACACGCCCTCATACACTTAAATTTATCTATTTTTGTGCCTACCATCTCTTGTGTCTAAAGCTTAACTCAAAATAATTCTTAATTCTCAAAATTGTTGTGCTTACTTTTTGGGACTCTAGTGCCTTCACTTTTTGTGTAACTTCCATCCCATCCCATCCACCCCACTCTGCCCCCCTACCTCCCTCCCCCTCCCCAAATCCCCATCCACACAACCTCTCCCCCAACCCTTCCCAACCCTCCACCCTCCCCCTCTCCCCCTCCCCCCCCTCCCTCCCCCCCTCCCCCACCTGCCCCAACCTGGGCCTATTCCACCGAGCTTCTAAAGTGACCGTGATTAACCCTTAAACCTGGGTATACCTTCTTCCCCCTTGTGCATTGCCACCTGAACCCATTTATCAGAGGGGAGTTACCCCCAACATACTTCATTTGTGTACAGTTTTTATGACTGCTACCCCCCTACCCCCACACCTCTAACAAATATATCCCTAGGAGAGGGGTGGAAAAGGCGATGCATGAGGGAAAAGGGAACGGGAGAAGTGTACATCTGCCCATCAGACAGATAAAAAAGTGAGAGAAAAGGAAAAAAAAAAAAAAAAAAAAAAAAAAATTCCTAAGTTCTAACCCCTTACTCTCTCCCCCTTTCCCTCCGGGGCTCTTCACCCGGCCTTAGCCCTCCCTCATTCTTTTCCAACCATGAGAACACTTCTGCAGGAGTATTAAAAAATTTCACCTCCCCGTTTACTGTTACCCGTAGACGGGCTGGATATAGCAGCGCATAACCAAGTTTGCGCTGTTGCAAACTTCGCTTACACTCTATGAATTTTGCTCTCTGTCTCTGCAGTTCAGGGGAAAAATCTGGATATAGAGATATTCTTACACCATTGTATATGATATTTTTCATCTCTCTTGCTCTCTGGAGGATAGTAACTTTATCCCTGAAAAACAACAATTTAATTATAAGGGGCCTTGACTGACCCCCTGAGCGTGGGACCCTCGGGGCGACTCTGTGTGCTCGTTCAATAGCGAACATGTTGGAGAGTACGTCTTTGCCGAATATGTCTCTGATCCACCCCTCCATAAACTCTACAGGATTATTGCCCTCACTCCCTTCAGGGAGACCGAGGACCCTCACATTCTTCCTGCGTGCCCTGTTCTCAAAATCGTCCATTCTCTGAAGGCATGTAGATAGTTGTTCCTTCATCCTCATAACCTCCTGTCTTAGTGGATTCACATCATCTTCCACCTGACTGAGTCTCTCCTCTAAGACAGTGGTTCGGGCGCATACCACCTGCATATCCCTCTTCAACATAGCCAAGTCAGTTCTGATACCTTTAAGTTGATCTGCTAAATCCGACAGTGTGGTCTTACAAACATTTACCGCAAGGAGAATGTCCTTCAAGGATGGTTCCTGCTCTTGTATCTCCTTATCCTCTAGACCCACGTTGCCCGGGCCACTCAGGTCCCTCTCCTTTTCCAGATGTGTCTGTACTGCTGGGTCGGTTACTGTGGGCCCATGAGTTTCAGCTGGGCCTTGACTCTTCCTCCCCCCAGGAACACTACCATGTGCCCCCTGGGCTTGCACGCCCCCCACCTGATTACCTTTTTTTGGCGTGCAATTGGGCGTATGGGCGAAGCGTTCCAGCTTTGTGGCAGCCCCCTGAGCTACTTTATCCTTGGAACCTCGCGAGTTATGCACCCCAACTCCCTCCTGTGCCGTGGCCTCCTCTGACCCTTTCTTCCTAGTCATCTTATCTCCCCTCACCCTTTGGGCCTTCCGAGAGAGAGGGTTATGCCGATTATTTTTAATCACTGAGGTGAGAGTATTGGGGGCAGTATCACAATGTCCACTCCAACTTTAGATATGCTCCCTCCTATAGATCATATCAGGGACTCACCAAAAGATGCCCCTACGGGGGGGATTCCCCAGATGTCAGATTTGCAGAGGTGACACAGACGGGTTTACCTTGAGGTACACAGTATGCAGTGTACCTAGATGATTCTTCCTTCCCTCCCTCTCTCCTCCAGTCCGCTGGTCTGATCAGCAGCTTCCACCTGTCTGCAGACTTGTCTCCTTGTTTAGCCAGTGTGAGCGCCCTGTTAGGGGATCCGGTGTTGTGTCATGCGGAATCTCGTCTCCGGGACAACCACGGCGGCAGCGTCCGCCCGGACTCTGCGACGGCTGCTTGTTTCTCTCGTGTTCCGACCGTCCTAGGCAGCGGATAAGCCTGCCATAGTCTCCTGGGTATCCAGCGTGGATGACGGGCGGCGGGCGTGGGGAAGCGCAGCTGGGTTCAGGTGCTCAACGCCCTCCCCTTCCCCTCAACCTCCGGTCACGCCCATCCCCCCTCATCCCCGAGCATACATCCCTGATAATCGGTGCACACAGGTTCTCAGCAAACCATTGTTTTCATGGTGTGTTTTGTAGTGTTAATGTAGATAAGAGAAAAGAACAAAAGGAATAAAAACCAGACTGAGCTCAACCTCAATATGAAAAAAATGTGCAATGTATCCCTATATAAATGTATATTGTATGGGGGGACCGAGCAAAGTAGTCAGACACATGTAACCGTAAAGAAAATGACTTTACTAAGGATTCAGGATGGGTGACAATTGCCTTTGAAGCAGCCAGTGTGACCGGCGTTTAGCCTTCCAGCCTTGCTCCCATGCTGCCAGCTTCTGGGATACCTACTCCCCTATCTCCTCCATTTATTTAAGGGACTTTGACTTCTCCGGATATGGACTTCTATACCTCCATTTGTTAGAAGTACTGCTTGGACCTCTCAAGATTCACATAGATGGCTAAGTACATTTTCTCTACTTGAGTGTTATATGGCTTGGAAGCTCTTCTTTGATCTAAACTGACGGCTCCCACACTGGGCAATGATGAATTATATACCACACAGTTGGAGGCCGTCTCCTGTGTTTACCCACCCAACAAAGGGAGGGCAGAAGATGCCACGCTATAAGCTATATGAGTCCCATATGTGATAATAGGGTCACTCCTCCCTGGGAGTTTTCCAGTTATGCCTGGTGTTTGCTATATATGCCATTATCCACTCACGCTCTATGCTGCTTTAATGGGGGCCGAGCTTACAACACATTTTCTTGAAGGATACCCTCATGGAATTTAAATGCCACTGGCCATATGGAGTGGCCCATTAATATAATTTATATAATTTATGCATTGGTTCCCCTTACAGTCCATGAGAAGATCCTTTAATGATGGAACTTGAATGCTATATACCAGTCTTCGAAAAATATTCTACTAAGAGATCCTTTTAGGAATACTAAAGAACATCAAATTATACATAATATGTAGGAGAAGTTTTTTTTATTTTTTTGATCTGGTTTATGTAGACTGTGCCCCCCCCCCCCCCATACACACCCATGAACACTTGATATCAGTTTTTTTCTTTATTTCTCCCCTATTTTTTGGGGGGGGGGGGGGCGGATGCTTATATAATTTTCTTGCAGCTTCCATGGTTGTGTTTTTAATAATTGGCCAATTATGATTTTATTAGTTGCATAGTGGGTTTTGTCCTATCTAGATTATTAATGTTTAATAAAGTCATTTTCTTTACTGTTAGGCTTCATGTACACTACTGCTGGTAAACGGATGTTTAGGAGCAGTTGTGCATTTTTTTTCAGCTGCCCCTGAACTCTCCTCTGTTAACTTAACACTACATGTACACAGGGTCCTTTATAGGCAGTTGAGTTTAGAAGCATTCTTTGGAAAGCTAAAAAATGCATTCAGGACGGATGTTCAGAGGCATTTGAAATGTCAAATGTCTGTAACAGCTTGTAAACTCGTGTAAACGCAGTAACTCACATTTAGCCGCGTTTTGTTTACAGGCGTTTTTTAATGGAGATACATTTTTGACTATTTGAAAAAAACCAAAAACGCTTCTAAACGCAAACGCGGTATGCAGACACTACAAAACTGCCGGTTTTAAACATGGGTAAAAGAAAATTTCCTTAAAAATGGGACTTTGAAGGACCATGAACACTCAAAAAATGAAAATTATATATAAAATGGTAGAAATGTATTACAAAAGATAAATAACATTATACATCAAGAACTAAAACACATGATAATGGGAGCGGCCCAAAACAACTGTCAAAAAAACAGATAAAACCAACACATTTCAACATGTGAGGTAAGGGTCGTCTTCAGGGAAAAAGGAATGGGCTGAAAGCTTCCAGATAAATACAAACAATCTACAAGATATAATATTATAATCACGATTATACATAGAATAGCAAGATATCATATATTCAATAAAAACAACAGCTAGATCAGTGTAAATAAACATCTATTAGTATCAGTACTGACCTCGTGTTAAACATTTCAAGCACTGGGGATCATATACTCAACAGAGAAGAAGGAGACAGCAGCAGCCGAAAAGGCGTTGAATCAGCAAAAATGCAATGAAAGAATGTCATGTCCAGGTGCAGCACCCCCGTGTCAGAGGAATACCACCCACAAAGGGGGCAGGGGGATAACCGGGGAATGAAGGGGGACGACGACAAAGGAACGAAGCCTTCACAGCTAATATACCAGCATGGATCTAAATATGGTACACAATGGTAAAAAATAGAAAATTGAATACCAAATTAGACCAAAGCAAAATACGAAGAAAAGTTATATTTGACAAACCAATATAAGCTTACTTCGAAAATCCCCTTTCATGTTGTGAGTTCTGCCTGTCTGCTGGCCATTTCTTTGCACAACTTCCTGGATTCCTTGTTTACATTCAGTTTCTAAGGACTAAATATCCCATGGTATCTTGCTGCTTGCTGAAACACAAGAACAAGCGGGGAACTGAATACAGATTTTCTAAGGGTCACTGAAATGATAACTGGGCACACTAGCTCTGGTTCGGCAGCACCCCACACAATGTGGACACCCCTTAGGAACGGGGGGGAAGAACTCAGAACTGAGATGGTAAAAGGAAAAAAAAAAAAGAACTCAGAACTGAGAATCCATACACATAAAGTCAAATGAAGGGGCCAAACAAATGTCCAAGAGTACAATATTTTTAATGGTAAAATTGGTTTATGGCAGAAAAAAGACAATGGGTTTCAGGGGCTAAACAGCCTCCCCCTTTTTTTAGGGCTTAATAATTTTGACTGTGTTCAAATGGAATCAAAGTAGGCAGATATTACATAGATTTGTGATTTACTGCTTGGAGCAGTTCCAGAAGGGTGTGCTAAGCCGGTGTAATTAAGTACAGCCTTTGCGTTTGAATTGTGTGACACATTAATGCCTATTCACAGGGCATAGTGAATATGTGTCACTGCATTCAAGGGAGTAAATGTGTGGGTATATGCAAATAGTTCTCAAACTTCAATATCATTCAGATTTTTTTTAAAAAAGTAGGCCTAGAAATATTTGAAATACAATGTGAAAAATTAATATAGGATTTAACTTTTTGATTATAGATATACAATAAAGGGTATAAAGTTTTCCAAGGATTCCTTTTCTGGCTGTGCCCTTTTTGTAAGGGAGCTTTTACAGCCATTTCTTCTTCCAAAAAACACAATTAAGATGCAGATGTAGAGAAATGATTGCGATTTGTATGTATAATGGAAAATGTCTCAGCCATAATCTGATAACTGAAGATATTATGAGAGCTGGTAGGTGTGTGTATCTGTGTCTGAGAGGTAGCTAAAACTAACAGAACTATAGCAAGAACAAAGAAGAGAATGATAAATATGCAGTGTTCCTATCCTCTTTGCCCATACTTGCTTCAAAGCCCTAAGGACTTTTACAGAATATTAAACCTGTCTCTGCTATTGTCTTGTTTCTATCTATTCTGAATGAAACTAGCCATTACATACACTGCAGTCAGACAATGGTAAGAGTTCCCCATCAGCAAACTGGCCTACTGTTGCAAAGTCACTTTCTGGGGGCCTTATTTTTTAAATCTAAAGCCCAAACTTTTTTTTTTAATAAGACTAGGTTCACAGTAACACGCTGCTCTTTTAGCAGATGCGCAGGAGTGCCATTAATTCTTAATGGCACTCCCACGCATCAACCTAACACACGCATTTTCGTGCATGCAAAGCCGCATGGTGGTTCTGTGCAGCACAATTTTCAGAAAGGATCTGGGACTTCATTACCCGTGTTTCTGCGGGTATGGCAGCCCACTAAAATGGACAAGCTGTCCTACATGCAGAATGCAGCTTGCATTGATTTTTTTTTTTTTTGCTATTTGTGATTATTAGAGACATTTCCCATCACTTCAATTGTGTAGCCTCAACAGGAAGTCACAGGATATCTTTCCAATGTGAGTTAAATCCCATCTTAGACAGTTGAATTGGTGTTCCCTTTGGAAAAGTTCCCCTTCGTTATGGTGTCAACTCAAACATTTGGATTTACCCTCACTGGCTTTTTCTGATGATAAGGACAAGTACAGTACAGGATACCTCCCTAAGAAAGTCATAGCAAAAAAAAATTGACAGCAGTGCTAACCCTTCATCACTCTATCCCAGTGGTCTCCAAACTGTGGCCCGCAGGCCAAATGCGGCCCTTTGCTTGCCTTTATCCAGCCCTTAGGACACTATTTCTCACACTGACACCAAAGATTTGGTACTAGTGGACACCAATGATGAGATGCTATTTTACCACTGACACTAAAGATCAGACACTGCTCTTCTCATGAGCACCATCAATGGGACACTATTCCTTCCACTAATACCATTTTCTACTCCCACTGGCCACAGTCTGACCCCTTTCTAAAGTCTAAAGGGCAGTTAACTGGTCCTTTGTTTAGAAAGTTTGGAAACCCCTGCTCTAACCAAATCTAAAAAAAGTTTTGCTTTTCATTATAGTTTAACTGCCGGATTAGGTACTTCTGTGACATAGTCAAATAAAAAATATATAGTGAAGCATGTAGTCTGATATGTAATCATAGTGGCATTTTTTATCCTGAGAGGATATCTCCTTCAAGTGATCTATGTACATTAGATTTGACAGGAACAGATAATGATCATTTTGCCTATAGGCTACCTTTGAGCACCTCCAATGATTTCAAGAGGCTTTTGTGCAGAAAAAAGTCAGAGTTTGGAATGGTATGACTTGTTGTAACCATGTGGCTCTTTGGAAGTGATGTTGACTTCCACATTCATAGGACACATCTTGTTTTCCCATTTTGGCAGAGGAGCGACTCCTGGCAAACAGCTAAATAAATAATTGAAATAAATATATGTTTAGTGAAATAAACAGAGTGCACTGACCCAGTGTAACATCCTCAATAATTCATTAATTTATTATTTTGTTGTACTACCAAAAGGACTCGGTGTAACCGTATATCAGAAGTCATCCAGTAGAATCCAAAATATCTTCGACCGTTAGTGTTTTTTTATTACCAACATAAATGCCGGCTCAGCATCCTGGCTGACGCATTTCAAGGGCGCACCCTCAAAACACTTACGTGAGAATGCAATACTGAGGCAGTGCTTATGTTGGTAGTAAATCATTGCCCGTCAGACACTTATGTTTATTGGTCAGATATTTTAGATTTTATGGATGACTTTTGATATGCGTTTACACTGAGTCCTCATGTAAGTACAAAAATAAATTAAAGTTTTATTGAAGCTCTTCCACTATGCTGGTGCTCCCTGTTTACCTTAAAGTGTATACAAAGGATTTCTGGAGAGAGCTGCAATGTCATGGATCCCATTCAGTATTCAGTTGATCTGAGAGACACATTTAGGGATATTATTGACTGTATTATCTGTATCCCTTCCAACTTGAGTGCAAACAGGTTTTGTTTTGTTATGACATATACAGTGGTTATAGAAAAAAATCACCCTCTTTAAAATAATCACATTTTGTTGCTTTGCAGCCTGAAATGAAGACAGACACAGTTTGTGTTTTATCCAGCTCTATTTACTCAGTGCAAACTTATAATGTCCAAGTGAAATACATAACATCAATATATCAGAAAAAAACAGAATCACTGGGTTGGAAAAGGGACCCCCCCTTCCTAAAAATGACTTGTAAACTCAATCAGGTGTAGCTAATCCCCTTCTCAATGGCACACAAAGCCATTTGACTTTCAACTGTGATCAGCCGTGGTCATTTTGATTAGCCCAGCATGAAAAGAGCTTTCCTGGAGCATTTCAGTCCCTGGTTGTGCAACGAAAGCAAACAATCGACTATAAGTGGCAAGGCACTGTCAAAAGATCTCCGGGATAAAGTTGTGGGCAGACACAAATCCGGAGATGAATGCAAAAAAATTCAAAGGCTTTATCAATGCCTAGAAGCACAATGAAGTCTATTATTAAGAAGTGGAAGATATTTTGTACAACACAGACCCTCCCTGGATTAGGCTGTCGCTTCAAACTGGATGAAAGAGCTAGGACGAAACTTATCAGAGAGGCTACCAAGAGGCCTACAGCAACTCTGAAGTAGTTGCAGGAACTTATGACTAAGAATGGTCATTATTAGCATGTGACAACAATATCACAAATTCTCCACAAATGTGGCTTGTATGGGAGAGTTGCAAGAAAAATGCCATCCCTCAAGAAAGGCCCCATGTGATTGAGCTTTGCCAAAAATGCACCTTACAGATTCTGAGGCCACATGGAAAAAAAGGTGTTATGGTCAGATGAGACTAATATTGAATTATTTGGCCTCAATACCAAATGATATGTCTGACAGAAATCCAATACAGCTCACCATCCAAATAACACCAATCCCACAGTAAAGCATGGAGGTGGAAATATCCTGTTATGGGGGTGTTTCACTGCAGCAGGGACTTGCGCACTTGTTAGAATGGAAGGAAAAATAGATGGGACAAAATACTGTCAAATTCTTGAGGACAATCTGCTGCCTTCTGCCAGAAAGTTGTCAATGCGGAGACAATGTGGAGAAGGTTTACCTTCCAACATGACAATGACCCAAAGCACACAGCAAAAATGACCACGCTGTGGTTGGAGGAGAAAAAGGTGAATGTCCTTGTATGGAATAGTCAGAGCCCAGACTTAAACCCCATTGAAAATCTGTAGAATGACTTGAAGACTGCAGTTCACAAACAGTCACCATCAAATTTAACTGAACTTGAGCAGTTCTGCGAAGAAGTATGGGCAAATACCCTTTTTCCAACTCAGTGATTCTGTTTTTGATTTTTTTTTTCTGACATGTTGTTATATCTTTCACTTGGATGCTATAGGGTACACTGAGTAAATACAGCTGGATAAAGCAAAAACTTTGTCTGTCTTCATTTCAAACTGTAAAGCAACAGAATGTGATTATTTTAAAGGGGGTGATTCTTTTCTATGCCCACTGTATGTGGACCAGCAGTCTTGTAATTTAAACGCCACCGTCACAGTGCATAGTCTGGCAGGGGTCACTCTTGTTGTTTTATTTCAGCAATTCAGTTTCTCGTGTGACTTTTTTAGTCACCTCCAACTTATTTAATGGACACTGAGCATCATTATCCCTATACAGTTAACAGATAGATGATCCAGTACGCTGTAAATATGAACCAGCAAAATAGCAGAGGGATTTTCATGGCTGTGCAGTGTTTCAGGGGTGTGTTACTTACAAGCTTAGCTTGACAGATTTGCAAATCTTTTGAGGTGTAAAATATTAAACATATTAATTATTTAACAATTAATATTATGATTTAAATGAAGGTCCCCATTAATTTGTTATAATACTTGATGAGGCCATTTGTTAATGAAAGTATAGCTATGCAGCTATTTTTTCTTCATTTTTTGTTAAAAAGAATAGTTTATTAGTCTTGTCTAGTTCCAATAGGAAATAGGACATGGTGTTCAAGCTCTCTTGGCACTTTACTGGCCCAATGTATAGGGATGAGAACACAGCAGTAAGCAACAGAGTATGTTTTGCCATTTATGATGATCGCCATTCACTTGATAAAGCTCACATATGAAATAAACGCAGCTGTTTTCAGCCACCTTTATTGAAGTTCTGCATAATCCTTTTCTGTGTGTATTCAGTATTTAGTTGCTTTGAGAGTCAATGTAGTCTTTGGTGGGATTGGATTTTTTAAATAACTGTTTAAAAAATCATTAAATATAGCAAATTTAAAACACTGCATGGGATGGAATTATATTTTATTTCCCTTCTCAGTGAAAATAATTATTTAATTACCTTTCTTTGTTCATTTTACCTTTTGGAGATCCTAATACATAAAATGTGTGCATAAACAAAAATGTAAGAAAAATATTAAAATTCAAAAAGGTATTCAATGCAGGCTTAACACTGTATAGCCAGAAACATGCTTAGATACTTTGGCATTTTTATGCAATTCTATAATACTTTATGTAAAGGGTTTTTTTTCTATATCCAGTTTGTCAATTTCTGCTTTGAACTCCGTAAAGTTTCTGCTAAATATAGATTGCCATGCTGTTAATTGGGCTCCACGTGTCCTAGAAGCTGAACATCCAGTGCCCTATGGGAATGCTTTCTTGGCAGAGGTGCCTGTTAGGGTATTACTTGTATTGGCAGTGGAGTGGCCCAATATTGCATGTGACTTTCAGCACAAATTGAAGTAGTGAAGTGTGTACTGGACCATTTGGGTTAGTGCACACTGTTGAATTCACAGATTTAGGGAGGGGAAAGATGTGCAGGTGCTTTTGGCAAGGCTCAGAAATGCCTGCCATTGCGATTTTTTTGGTGGTAGAGATATATATCCTTTTATGTAACAGAGTCTTACCTCTAGGGTTTATATATTTTTTTCTCATGCCAAGATTGGAAGGTGGATGCAGTAAGGCTAACCATAACCAATGTGTCTTTGTTGTACAGTACAACTATCTCCTTGCAACTTTATGAGCTTAAAGGCCAGCTGCATCCAAAACTAATATTGTTAGTTATGCATGGAAAAAAGGAAGTTTAATCGCTTGCTAGTTTCCAATATTTGTTAAAGTGACCCTTTCACCATATAGTAGTTATAAACATGCCCATTAAAAGTTGGTATTTAGCACTTATTCTCTCTGTATTGTACAAGTCTGTTTTCCCATTTTCAGTAATGATCTCTGCAGGTTTCTCTTCACTACATTGTGCAGGTAGTACCATCAATGACTTGCTATCATTCAGTGCCGTTGCTGAAGAAAATAAATGGAAACCTTTGAGTTCCTGAGGTCTGTCACAAAAAATGGTTCCCATCCTACAAAGCTACAAAGCTTTCTACTTCCCAACAATACATGAAACGTTGGAGGTGGCTCAGAAGTGCTGATAACTGAAAAAAATGGGAACACCGATTGATAAAATGCAGGGAGCTTCAGTAAGTTCTCAATGCCTACTTTTATTGGATATGTGAAGACTGCAATGTGTACGGTGGTAACAGGGTCACTGGAAGTCTCTTTCAGTGATTATTCAAATATCATGGCTGCTATACAACTATGGTAAGCTGCTTCATCTTTCAAAATATATGCAATGCTGTTAAGCTTCATGTTTGATTTACACACCCCTACCAAATTGCATACCTTGTTGGGTAATATCAATGTTCAATATTGCGACTGTAGCGCCTTCTTCTGGTTAGGCTGCTTAGTTAAAGCGGAGGTCCGCCCACCGCTGAAAAAAATTAAAAACCAGCAGCTACACATACTGCAGCTGCTGGCTTTTAATAATCGGATACTTACCTGTCCTGGAATCCAGCGATGTCGGCGCCACAGCTGATGGAAACATGCCACCGCCATTGTGGGTAAGGGGACCTGGCAGTGTAGCCTTACAGCTTCACGCCGGGAACCCTACTGCGCATGCGTGAGGCTCCGCTCCTCTCTCCTATTGGCCCGGCGACAGGGGGAAGAGGAGGGAGCCGAGCTGTGACGACAATATCCGTGGCTGTGGCTCCCGAAAGTGGGAACAGGATACCCATCAAAGACAGGTATCCTGCCCCCCCCCCCCAAAAGTTGCCAATTGTGGCACCAAAGGGGTTTATCAGAAAAGCTGCATTTTAAAGAGTTAGAGGTAAGTTTGTGCTCCTCCTGTTGCTACTAGTCGGTTTGGAGTATCCTGTGACCTTAAATCCCTTTCATGTTGAAGTCCTTTAGCAATAAATACTAAAAATACATCCCCTAGACTAAGCCTAAAATATCAGTGTGCGCGGAACTGAGTTTGTTTGACTGGCAGCCTCTGTACTGCGGTGAGAGACCTGGGTACATTCTCGGTGGCCCCTTCGGGGATAAGCACTATACCTCTTTGCAGCTTTCTTTAAACCTGGAAGGACCATCATCATACTACTAATGTCCTCATTGTGCTTTTCTCCCTCTGTGAGCTGCCCAGCTTCATGCTACCAATACCTGAATATATGTTTGCCCATAGAGGTATATACCGGTAATTCTATGAGAAAGGCAGTTGGGAAGATACTTGCTTGTGCAAGAACCAGTCACTTGAGTGCTGGGATGTTCTGATGGTGCCCATGCTAAGTTCCTTGACTCTTTCCACGTCTACTTGTTGTAGTGCTTCTGATTGCCATTGGCATTTGTTTCATGCTGTTTAACTATGGTATTTTAACCACTTCAGCCCCGGAGGATTTGGCTGCTCAATGGCCAGAGCACTTTTTACAATTTGGCACTGCTCTTTTTTAACTGGTAATTGCGTGATCATGCAATGCTGTACCCAAACAAAGTTTGTGTCCTTTTTTTTCCACAAATAGAGATTTCTTTTGATGTTATTTGATTGCCTCTGCGATTTTTTTTTTTTGCGATATAATAAATATTTGAAAAAAAATATTTTCTACTTTTTGTTATAAAAAAGTTCAATAAACTCAATTTTAGTCATACATTTAGGCCAAAATGTATTCAGCCACATGTCTTTGGTAAAAAAAATGTCAATAAGCGTATATTTATTGGTTTGCGCAAAAGTTATAGCGTCTACAAACTAGGGTGCATTTTCTGGAATTTACGCAGCTTTTAGTTTATGACTGCCTATCTCATTTCTTGAGGTGCTAAAATGGCAGGGCAGTAAACCCCCCCCCCCCAAATGACCCCATTTTGGAAAGTAGACACCCCAAGGAAATTGCTCAGAGGCATGTTGATTGAATAATTACAAAAAATAAAATAAAAAATTACACAAAGTTGTCACTAAATGATATATTGCTCACACGTGCCATGGTTATATGTGGAATTGCACACCAAAATACATTCTGCTGCTTCCCCTGAGTATGGGAATACCACAAGTGTGAAACTTTTTGGGAGCCTAGCCGCGTACAAGACCCCGAAAACCAAGCACCACCTTCATGATTTCTAAGGGTGTAAATTTTTGATTTCACTCCTCACTACCTATCACAGTTTTGAAGGCCATAAAATTCCAAGATAGCACAAAACCCCTCCTAATGACCCCATTTTGGAAAGTAGACATCCCAAGCTATTTGATGAGAGGCATGTTGAGTCCATGGAATATTTTATATTTTACCACAAGTTGCGGGAAAATGTCAATTTTTTTTTTTTTTTGCACAAAGTTGTCACTAAATGATCTATTGCTCAAACATGCCATGGGCATATGTGAAAATACACCCCAAAATACATTCTGATGCTTCTCCTGAGTCCAGGGGTACCACATGTGAGACTTTTTGGGAGCCTAGCCGTGTACAGGAAACCCGAAAACCAAGCACCGCCTTCAGGCTTTCTAAGGGCGTACATTTTTTATTTCACTCCTCACTGCCTATCACAGTTTTGGAGGCCATGAAATGCCCAGATAGCACAAACCCCCCCAAATGACCCCATTTTGGAAAGTAGACACCCCAAGCTATTTTCTGAGAGGCATGTTGAGTATTTTGCAGATCTCAATTTTTGTCACAAAGTTTTGAAAATGTAAAAAAGAAAAAAAAAATTTTTTTCTTTTCTTTCTTCATTTTCAAAAATAAGTGATATCTGCAAAATGGGGTCATTTGAGGGGGTTTTGTGCTAGCTGGACATTTCAGGGCCTCTAACTGTGATAGATAGTGAGGAAGTGAAATCACCATTTTACGCCCTTAGAAAGCCTGAAGGCGGTGATTAGTTTTCAGGTCCTGTACACGGCTAGGCTCCCAAAAAGTCTTTCACATGTGGTATCCCCGTACTCAGGAAAAGCAGCAGAATATATTTTGGGGTGTAATTCCACATATAACCATGCCATGTTTGAACAATATATCATTTAGTGACAACTTTGTGCAAAAAAAAAGTGTGATTTTCTCGAAACTTGTGGCAAAATATAAAATATTCCATGGACTCAACATGACTATCAGCAAATAGCTTGGGGTGTCTACTTTCCAAAAAGGGGTCATTTGGGGGGGGGGGGGTGTTGAACTGTCCTGGCATTTTATCCACAACATTTAGAAGCTTTTGTCACACATCACCCACTCTTCTAACCACTTGAAGACAAAGCCCTTTCTGACAATTTTTGTTTACATGAAAAAATATAATTTTTTTGCAAGAAAATTACTTTGAACCCCCAAACATATATTTTTTAAAGCAAAGGCGCTACAGATAATAATGGTGGGTGTTGCAATTTTTTTTGGAAAAAAAAAATTTACTATTAACTGCCCTAACACTTATTACAGTCACAAAAGACACCAATGCAGTGATCAGTGAAAAATCTGAAAACTGCAATTGGTGACACAGTGACAGGGCATGAAGGGGTTAACTTGGGGGGCGATCGGGGGGTGATCAGGGGCGTGGCAAGTGTACCTATGTGTACTGGTGTTAGTGTAGTGTTGTGAAACTCACGATAAGACGTCTTCTCTTCTCTTACTGGAATCAAAAAGACTCCACGGGGAGAGATGACATCACTTCCTCCTGTCTGTGTTTACACTTACACAGACAGGGGAAGGGTTTCATTCGTTAGGCCATAAAACATCCACGGGACCTGGGGACTAATTGGTCCTCTAACGAATCCAACCGCCTCTGGCATGGGGGGGACGCGGGAAGGGAGGGACGTACAGGTACGCCCATTTGCCCACCTGTGCTATTCTGCCGACGTAAATTGGCATGTGGCCGCCGGCAACTGGTTAAAATACATTAAATGATTAATGATTACATTAAAGCTGGAATAGTGTTTGTGTGTGTGTGGTTTGTGTTTTTTTTTTCTTACCTGAAGTCCCACAAAAAACAAAAAAAATGTCACTATTACTGCACTGCATTACAAGGCAGCACCTGACAGCTTGGGAAGCCCCAAGAGCAGGGGTCTCCAGATGTGGCCCTTTGCTAGCTTTTATCTGGCCCTTGGGGCACTATTCCTCCCACTGATATGAGGCACTATTCCTCCCACTGACAGCCAACAATAGGGCAATATTTCTTCCTCTGATACCAATGATGGGATACTATTCCTCCTTCTAATATGGGCACGACTCTTCCTCTTACTGACCACCAACCCTGAGGCCATATTTTGTCTCACTGATGCTGGGCCCCGGACATTTTCTGCCCCCACTGGGCACAATAAACTGGCCCTTTGAAAAGTTTCGAGACCCCTGCCCTAGAGGCTTGTGAATAGATTTATAATTCTAACATTGGATTGATAAAATGTTACCCTATGTAGAGTAAAGAGGACCTGCACTGTGAAAGCTAAGCTCAAAAGAAGTAAGTAGAGGACAAGGGCCCAGCTACCAGTAGACCTGCAGTCTCTCTGCAGCCAATCTATTCCCTCATTACTGACTTACCTCAACTTCCTCAACTTGTTGCATTGTGTCCTTGTATGGAGGCCACCATCTTGTTAGAGGAAAAGGGCTTTGCTTCTTCATGTCAGAGCATTTTCACTGATAATTGGTGACCTGATGACTAGTGAAGTAATGATCAAGAGGCAGGAAGAAGAGGCTCCGGCTTAAAGAATAACTGAAACAGAAGCTGGGATATCCTTACAATATAGGTTCTCAGAACAGCTTGCTTTCAAGTAAGCCCTCCATAGACCTGTGAATAGCACAGTAGTCACATTTACAAACCTGCCTTCAAATCTTATCAGACTAACATACCTTAGATGACTACATACTGCAGAAAAATAGCTTACACAATCACGTCAGAAAAAGCACTGCTTTTTTTTTTTTAGGAGAAATTCAAACCTTCTCCTTTGCCTAGGCCAATCAAAGAAGGATTTACTTTTATGCATACCAAAACATATTGCATTCAATTAGCCTCTATAAGGGTCTAAAAGAAGGCATATTAAATACCTGCAGGGAATATATTGTTTAAGGTTTTCACAGTTCTTTGAATAATAATGAAATTTCATTGAAAATAATGAAAGAACAATAGGAAGCCTGTTAAGTGGAGTGGAGCACATTAACCTGAGATTTAAGAAATATGGCATTGACACAAGACAGGAGAAACAACAGGAAACAAGGATTCACAGGGTAGCTCGTGTGTAGCCAACGCATTACCTTTAGGGCTCATTCCTACTGATTAAGTCAGTGAACAAATGTACGTTATGACATATTGACCTGCTCTTCATTAATTCTGCCCTACTATTGGAGTGGGTTGCCAATGGACCAAACCAGACTGAAAATCGGACATGTACCATTTTTTTCTTACTCAGGGCACCACAAAGCTCAGTAGTTAGGTACCATTCATTGTGGGATGCTGCAACGCATTGCACATAGGAGGTGCTTTGCTTAAGCTATAAGACTACTTTCACAGAAGTATTAAAGGAATTAAGCCCATGTTCCTGATTGCTCAAGAGTGCCCCTTTAACATTTGAACACAGAACACATCAGAATAAAAAAATTCTTTATGCTGCCTCTAATTTTTATCTCCTTTAGGCCCATTTCACACAATAAAGCCTCATTGACGTTGTTTTCTCCCTCCTGATAAGAACAGAGGATGTGCTCCCTCTTCTGTTGCTGTTTATGGTTATTGAAAATTTTGTAAAATCGTGAGGCAAACTCCTCAGTCCCTTAGTCCTTTAGGATGGCAAATTACACTATATGGCCAGAGAAGCCATTCATATCAGATTGAAACTGCCTTCCCCAGTGAAGAAAAAAAACTAAGGATGCACCGATACCATTTTTTTATGGGTACGAGTACCGATACCTACTGCAACTGTTTTTTGTTTACACTTTAGCTGTCAGCAATGGTACAAGGCATTGAAAAGTTTTTTACAAATAAAATTCTTTTTTTTTTTTTTTTTTTTTAGTTTTGTGCTTTTTTCAATGTGAAACATGTTAATATATGTTAAAGGTGTAAAAATATTAACGAACAAAGCAAACAAAAAAAAAAGTTTTATTTGTTAAAAGTTTATAAAATAGAAGTGAACAAAAATAAAATCAGCAGGAAAATAATTAAATGGAGAAAGAGAATAAGGAGTTAATTAAGGCTGATTAGAGTACATTAGGATTAGGACCATTTTAATTTAAAAAAACAAAAAAAAACAAACAATTTATATTTTATCTTTCTGCTTCAGCGGCTGAACAATGTTGTTGATAAACATTGCCCGGCTTATTTTTTTTTTTTGGACAGCTCCAATTGCCTTCAACTTCATTTACACTTCAGCTGTCAACAGGGGAACCCCACTGACAGCTGAATGATTCATCAGTTGTTAAGGATGCGGCAGCCCCACTCCTTAACATCTGATAATTACCTGATTTTTTTTTTTTTTTTTTACATTTGAGCTGTCAGGGGGAGGGGGAGTCCCACTGATAGGTGAAAGAAATGAGCCTGAACGTATCGGTTTCAGGTATCGAAGCATTTGCGTGAGTACCGATACTCATGCAAATGCTTAGTATGGGCACTAACATCGGTATCGGTGCAGCCCTAAAAAAGAATTTGGGCTTTTAGGTACCTCCCTCTCACTTCTCCCTGTATCACTAACCACATTCATACTTTCAAGGTATGTCTAAAGCTGATTTATGTGTGTCAGAAATGTCTTTAGAAGGACACTTTGGTTTCATTACTTAATAAGGACGTTTTGATCTAATTTTTCTGTGTGTTAGGTAGAGCTGCACGATTCTGGGCAAAATGATATTCAAAATTTTTTTGCTTAGAATAAAGATCACGTTTCTTGCAGCATAAAATCTTTCACATTATACTAAAAAAATTGGCTAACTTTACTGGTTAGTTTTTTTTGTTTTTTAATTCATTAAAGTAATTTTTTCCAAAAAAATTGCATTTGAAAGACGCTGCACAAATACAGTGTGACATAAAATATTGCAACAACCACCATCTTATTCTCTAGGGTCTCTACTAAATATATATATATATATATATATATATATATATATATATATATATATATATATATATATATAATGTTTGGGTGTTCTAAGTCATTTTCTAGCCACAAAAAAAAAATGATTTTAACTTGAAACCAACAAATGTTTAGACTTAGGTCCACTTCTAAAGAATGTTGTGATACTTGGCAGACTGCCCTTTTTTTTTTTTTATTCCTTTCTTTTGGCGTCTGTCGGCTTCTGCATAGAAAGAATCGGGAAATACTTTTGTCAAGATCGCAACGGGGGAGAAATAACGATTCTTGACGATTAATCGTGCAGCTCTAGTGTTAGGAATAGCACTCTTTCAGTGGGTGTGTTTGGGAATACCTCCTGCAATTCATTCAAGTGAGTAAAAGGGGATCCCAGGTCTTGTTATTATGAGCAGAACAGGAGCTGTGTGCACTTTTATACTACAGTAATTGGATAAAAAACTGTAGGTAGTAGGTAGGCTATGTTCACAGTTTGTATTTCAGAGCTTTCAGTGTATGTAACCTCAGATGCTAAAGCTGTGTAAATAGCACTCTTTTTGCTTTGTAAATGTAATTGGGAAAGGTAGTTGTTTTTATATTGAAGCATGATTATAATGTGGCAGACTCAGAAAAGCATACAAAAGCATACAAAATTGTGTTAATGCTATTGACAACTTGTATTTTATGTGTCATTTTTTATTTTGCCCATAGCTCTACTTTAATTTTCAGTGCTGACTGGAGTGTACAATATATTTTATACAATATATTTTTTCTATAAATGTTGCAATAATGTATGGTTAGATCCTATATTTTTTTATCCCGAGACATGTATTGGGCGGGTAATTTTTAGGCTCGTAGAATGTAAACTTTTATAGTAAGAACAAATTTCTAACCACAGCAGCACTGACTGACAGCACTCATAACGTTATTCAGCCAACTCTGGGCAAGCCACTTGAGAGATGTAATTTAAAATTGCATTTAGCAGCTTTTAGCATTTAATAACTTTATACTTCAAGACAATCATTTTAAAAATCAATGTCCTTCATGTAATTGCTTTAAACCCAGTTTAGCCACTCTCCCCGGCCTTGGTGTGTGTATTGATGCTCTAGCAGGGAACCTTTTGTGCTTTCTGCAGTTATAACTATGTTCTCTAAATCTGTTACCAGAGCCCAATACCTTACATTTTGTGGGAATTGTTGTATTATTATTGTGACAAATCATACCAATGTATCTTTGAACCTGGAATCAAACCCCGAGGCTAGCTTTACATTCCCTGAAATTGTTACTGGCAAATGGTTATCAAACGTGTATAGATATTTCAGTATTGAATGAAAGCAGATAAAAACGATGCCTTCATTTTTTTAATAGAATTACACACTGTTGAACTATAGGAAGCATATATTTTCTGTCTCAGGTGACATCAGATCCAGAAATAATACTAATATATGTAATTAGGTTGTCCGTGCCTGAGAATAGGTAGGTTACAGTGTAGGGATTTTGGCATTGAAAAGAGACTCTCAAACTAACCTTTCGTCATCCTTGGTCTAACCTAACCCCCAAAGTAGAGTAACTTTACCCCTCTTACTTGATTTTCTGAGTTTATCATCAATTTACTCACACTCCTAGCAAATCCAGTGTTGTTCTGATGTCATTTGCCATGGCACACCAGGTCCCACGCCACCATCTGCCTCTGACATCATCAGGAGTCGGCTGTTTTTTTGTGTTCGGGCAGCTGGCTCCCTAAAGACATGTCGCCAGGTCTTCCCTTCTCCAAACCTCTGTGTGGAAGCCCATGGAGCAGGGTTGATGTCCCACCTAGATGAGAAAGGAGGCATGGTGCAGAGTAGAATGAGGCGGGGGGAAAAAAGGTAAACCCACACACACAAAGCAAGGGCGGGAGAGGTTTATAATTATGTAAAGTGCTATTTTGCTGTGAAGGTCTCCTTGGCTTCCTCCCTAATATTAAACCTTTAAAGCAAACCTAGTATTATAGTTTTTCCAAGTGAAATGCATACATGTTACATAATGTGTAAGAGTAACAATTACAGCTATTTATTATTTTGCATACAGACAATAATACTGCTCCTGACAACCCCTTTTTCCTTTCTCTCCAGAACACCAGTGCCATCTTTGCATCAGTATCTACTTTTTGTATTAATATGCAGGCCCATAGTCGTTTTATTCTTGGTTACAGTCATGGCAGTAGTGTATTTAGGTTTTGTGCTGCCCTAGGCTGACTAAACTTGTGCACCCCCTAATTTAAATTTGACCCACCCCTTCCTGTCAAGGCCACACCCTTTGCTGTTTAAGACCCGCCCTGAGTGGGTACACTAGTTCTGAGGGCCTGGGCGGGGGGGGGCAATGGATTCCCTTAATTTGCATTGATTTACTTTCACTTTCCGTTTGGCTATGGGGCAGGAAGTGAAGGGAAATCTCTACAATGGGACAGGGATGGTAAAATGCCAGCCGCCCCCACACCGGAAGCAGTGCAGCCACTTTATGGGGGTGCTAGACTAATTAGCCTCTCAGCTCAGTCCGCCCCATAAGACTGGCGCTACACTACAGTGTAACGCAAGCCGGCGGGGACTCTTTCCATGCTACCCCCCTGCAAAATGCTGCCCTAGGCCTGGCCCTTGTCGGCCTAGACAAGGATACTGCATTGAGTCATGGCCCTGCATTTCTTTTAGATAATACACCACTTCGCCCAGAAAATTGTTGTAATTACAAATGTTTAGGCATTCTTATGTTTATTACTTTTGTTTGTATTGGTATGACACAAAAATGTGGAGAAACATTAAGCCAAATCTGACCCTTTCCACGCAAAACTCAAAAATGGACTGGAAAAAATCATTTTCACCTTCTCAAAATTATAAGAAATTGCATTCCAAGTTTGTGATGCTCCTGCAATTTGTGATTAAACTCACCTGTAGCGATTAACAGGTGCTGACAATATAGAAATCACACTGGCAACCAGATAAAATGGTGAAAAATTGACTCAACCTTTCTGTTGTGTGTCTCTGTGTGCCACACGGAGCATGGAGAAAACAAAGAGCAGCAAAGAATTGTCTGAGTAATTGAGAACAAAAATTGTGGAAAAGCATGGACAATCTCAAGTCCCAGAGGTCTTAATGTTCCTGTGTCAACTGTGCACAACTTTATCAAGAAGTTTACAGCCCATGGCACTGTAGCTAATCTCCTTGGACGTGGACGAAAAAAAAAATTTATTTTTTTAAAACTAAACCTGAAGAAGCCAAAATCCTTTTGGGATCCCTTTGTGCTCTGGACAGACAAATCAAAATGACAGCTTTTTGGTAAAGCCCATCATTCTACTGTTTTCAGAAAAAGAAATGAGGCCTTTAAAGAAACCCCACCTTTTTGGGGTTGCTTTGCTGCTTGAGGCACTGGATGTCTTTACCGTGTGCATGACATTATGAAATCTGAAGACTACCAAAAAAATCTGGGGTGCAATATAGGGCCCAGTGTCAGAAATGAAAAATAAAAAACAATCACGCCCAGGATAAAGAGTGAACTAACAAAAACTAACTAAACAAAACTAACTAACAGAAACTAAGTGAAGCAGCTGTTTCAATCTAGTGATAAAAGTGAAAACTATGTCTAAGGAAAAGGGTTAATCCTACAAACAAAACAGCGCTAGCAGAATGCGTATTAATATATAAAGGTAAATGGTGAAACGATCCTCTACAAAAAAGGAATTAACATTTAACAATCCAATCGAAATTATATTAACAATGGATGTAAGATATGTATACAGTGAAAAACGTCCAACAAAAGGATGATATATGTAGCAAAAAAAAAAGGTGAAGTGAATGTCCTTGATATGAACGTGCTGTATATCCCATAGTGAAAGAAACAACAAAAGTTGATACTCCTAGCCGATTCACAAACAGATAGAATTCCTATTATTCCACAATGAAAGAACAAGGGTTGGTACTCCCAGCCGGTTCATAAACAGGTGAAATTCCTACTCGCCAAATGGAGTTGACCCTTATTACCATATAGCAAGAGAGGTCAAATGCACTTTGTGGTCTCAAAGACCCGTGGAAACAGGAACCGGCCCCCAATGGTAACTAATGATCCGTGGTCCCAAGGAACAGCCCAGAGAGGAATCCTCCGCTCCCCTTCATTCTGCGACGTCCAACCAACAATCAGATCTCAGAGATCACAGGCTCCACTCATGGACTCCAGCTGATAATTCCCTTCCACTCTCCGTGCTCCAGATGGACAAATGGCATTTAAAAATAAAATAAGATGGACTCCACATAGCGTAAACCAGCATGGTTTATTGAAAAACTTTAAAAGTGTTTAAAAACAGTTCTCAGCAAAAATGATAGTAACAACAGCTTGCTATAATCACTGATGGGACATAAAGGTCCTCACAAATTCTCCAAACAGCAATAAGTTTACTGTATAACATCTAAACGCCCGTACACACGATCAGACTTTTTGACAACAAACATGCAAATTAGCTGTTTTGGAGCAACATCCGACCATGTGTACGCTCCATTGGACAAACTTTTTCTGTTTCCATCGGACTTTTGTTGGCTGTGCGAACGGACAAACTTTCCGGCAACAAAAGTCCAATGAAGCAAAGTCCGATCGTGTGTACACAAAAACATTGGACATTTGTACAAACTACAGTACGCGGCCGCGAGAATGTTTCCAGCGCGAACCCATCGTGCTGGTTCTCGGCGACAGGGTACTGTACATCTCGCGCTGGCTGCAATAGGAAAAACACATTTTCCTATTTCGGCCAGCGCGAGAGGGAATTCCCCTCCAGGGGCATACCAGGCCCTTAGGTCTGGTATGGATTTTAAGGGGAACCCCCTACGCCGAAAAAACTGCATGTTGAGGGCAGGTGGCCTGGTACGGCTCAGGAGGCGGGGGCGCTCGCTCGTCCCCACCCCCTTTCCTGTCCGGCCGGGCTGCGTGCTCGGATAAGGGTCTGGTATGGATTTGGGGGGGACCCCCACGCCTTTTTTTCGGCGTAGGGGGTTCCCCTTAAAATCCATACCAGATCTAAGGGCCTGGTATGCCCCTGGAGGGGAACCCATGCTGTTTTTTTATTTAAAATTTGGCGTGGAGTTCCCCTCAAGATTCATACCAAACACAGTGCCTGGCATTGGCGAGGATCCAAGTCGAGTCCCTGCACCAGTGTGAACCCAGCTCGCAAGGTGTCAATCTCGCCAATAAAAGTGGCGAGATTGACTCAATATCAGACAACAATACAGAAGTTGACCAAAGGGTGGTGGTAAAGAGCTGAAAAACCATGTGATTTGGTGAAAGTTGGCTGGAAAAGTCCTGTCTTCTGTATGCAAGACAATCTTCTAGCCAACTCCCTTTGTACAAAAATCTAAGGGAAAGTTTGTACCAAGTCCTATCGTGTGTATGGGGCTTTAGACTTGCTGTAAAGCATCTAAAGCTTCCTCCAACACACCGTGTGTCCTAGCTTGACATGTTTCGCCATAGTAAATGATGTCATCAGAAGCTAAGGTGTGTGATTAACCTTATATACCCTTTTAGGTAGGGTTGTAGGTATAAAGAAACTCCACTACTATACTTTATCCTCACGGATGAATATAACCTAGTGGCTACTTACTAGATTATTCATAGGTTACGCTTCCATTCTTACATTTTATTTAAATTTAGAAGTAGGAACATGTAGATCAGTTTGCCCAAATTAATAAGAAAAAGGCATTGGAATAATTGCCAAACCTAAACGGATCCATACATACCACCGCCATCTAGTGGCGTTAATATATATGACACCCCAAAATTCCTAAAAAAACTACAAAAAACTCTCTCTATAGAAATCCTCCCTATATTAACCACTTCAGCCCCTGAAGAATTTACCCCCTTCCTGACCAGAGCAGTTTTTGCGAATTCGACACTGCGTCGCTTTAACTGACAATTGCGCGGTCGTGCGACGTGGCTCCCAAACAAAGTTGATGTCCTTTTTTTCCACTAATAGAGCTTTCTTCTGGTGGTATTTGATCAGCATTTTTTTGCGCTATAAACAAAAAAATAGCAACAATTTTGGAAAAAAACGCATAATTTTTTTACTTTTTGCTATAATAAATATCCCCAAAAAATATTTAAAAAAACATTTTTTTCCTCAGTTTAGGCCGATACGTATTCTTCTACATATTTTTGGTAAAAAAAAATTGCAATAAGCGTTTATGGATTGGTTTGTGCAAAAGTTATAGCGTGTACAAAATAGGGGATAGTCTTATGGCATTTTTATTGATAATTTTTTTTTTTTACTAGTAATGGCGGCAATCAGCGATTTTTATCGTGACTGCGACATCATGGCGGACACATCGAACATTTTTGACACATTTTTGGGACCATTGTCATTTATACAGCAATCAGTGCTATACAAATGCACTGATTCCTGTGTAAATGACACTGGCAGTGAAGGGGTTAACCACTAGGGGGCAGTGTAGGGGTTAAGTATGTCCTGGGGAGTGTTTCTAACTGTGGGGGCGCGTGGCTACGTGTGACATGTCACTGATCTCTGCTCCCGATCACAGGGAGCAGAGATCAGTGACACTGTTACTGGGCAGAACGGGCTTGTTTACATTAGCATCTCCCCGTTCTTCCTCTCCGTGAGGCGATCGCGGGACCCGCGACCCAAATCACGGAGATCCCGGCCAGCACGCAATGGCACCGCAGCAAATTTTAAGGGACGTACTGGTACGCCCATTTGCCCAGCCGTGCCATTCTGCCGACGTACATCGGCGTGCGCCGGTCGGGAACCGGTTAAATTAGCTCATACAAGGTTTTATTAATTGATTGTTATATCAGAGATTAATTAGCGCCAACAAAGCCTAACTATTACCGCTAGCCTGCGTGTGGTGCGACCAACATATTGCTGGCCACACGGACAAGCCAGAAGGTAGGTTACTCTGACATGTAATCAGTTTTGTATGGGATATTTTTTTTAAAGTGACATTTGATTGGAATGAGTGAGTGCGTCTAATTCTATTTTTGATCGTTCTGCACGGCTTGCAAGGTACAAAGCCTACTAGGTGGATCAGGTACATTCAGCACCAGTCGATCTCCCAAATTAAAAGCCCTTCTATAGACAAAGGATGGCCTGCTCGGCAACAAAGCTGCCAACATCTCTAAGCAGAACTGGCCAGTGCCTATTGACTACTTTTTGAAATTGCTTGTAATTATTATTAAAATTGGTAATAAATACTGTGTCATAATTATTTTTTGTTTTTATTTTATCCTTTAATATATCATCCCTATCCATGTCATGGACTTTTTTGTTTTAGATCCTGCAATCCTTATACCCTTTCTCCCAAAACTCTCTATTAATAGATCTGCCTGAAATCTTCATTATCTCTACAGTTACGCCATACCCTCATCAATTGTCCCTCGGTTATCCCCCAACCCACGAGGATGGTGACATATATGTGTGGGAAAAACCCATTTCTACCAGTGGATTTAAAATGTGTCTTGGTATACAGAATACAGAAAGTTGGGTCTCCGTCAGAGGTCATGGGCCTTACAGCAGGACAGTGACCCAAAGCACACGTCAAAAAGCACCCAGAAATTGTTTAAGAAAAAGCTCTGGAGATTACTGAATTGGCCACCAATGAGTCCAGATCTAAATACCATAGAGCACCTGTGAAGAGCTCTTAAAACATCAGTTGGGGAAAAGGAGCCCAATCTGAGAAACCTGGAGCTTGAGTTGGCGAAAGAAGAGTTGACCAAAATTCCAATAGAGAGGTGTAAGAAACTCATTGGTGGATACAGGAAGTGCTTGATTTCAGTTATTTTTTCCAAGGCGTGTGCTACCAAATATTAAATTTAGAATGACAATTATTTTTGTCCAGTCCATTTTTGGAGTTTTGCGTGGAATGTGTCAGATTTGTCTTTTTGTTTCTCCACTTTTTTGTGTCATACCAATAAAAAAAAACATGAGAGAGAATGCTTAAACATTTGTAATTGCAACAATTTTCTGGGCAAAGTGGTGCATTGTCTGACAGAAATGCAGGGGTCCCAATATTTTTGGCCATGAATGTATGTGTGGAACAGTCTTGCACAGGTCAGCTCCCTGATTTCTTCTTGTTGTAGTGTACAGGTTAAGTAAGGACTAAGTGAAGATTGGTGGAGGAAAGGCTGACAATGGTTTTCCACCTTTAGCATTGCTTGTTAAGGGTTACGCTTCTAAACTTATGCTATTGCTGTATGTGGTATTTTATTAGGAATATATATTTGTGCAGATTTTCCAAATTTACAGTTACATCCTTTTTTTATGTTTTCTTTATACATATGTCCTCTCTTTTTGACTATATTTAGATTTGTACATAAATCGTCTAGATTCTTTTGCCTTACAAGTTATTTCTTCCTTGAGAGGGAACTTCACAACACAGCACACAACATCCCTCGGTGGTTCAGGGTCCCAGGATTGGGGTCTTAGGCCACGGTGCATTTGTTCCATTTCAATGAGAGAGTCTGCTTGGTGGTCAAGCAAGTCATTAAAGATGGAGCAGATTGCTTGTGGCAGCACAGCTGAATCAATCCCCTCGGGTTCCCCCTTCACTCTAATGTTGCGTCTGCAGTCCCTGTTGTCTAGATCCTCCACATGGCGGTGCAGGTCAAATAGATGTGATAGTTGTCCTTTGGACTTGCCTGATAGCTTCCGCATGGACTTGTGAGGTCTGTTCTACGTCCATGAGGCAGTGTGCCACAGCTTGAATGTCTGTCTGATTTAAGATCCAATGTGGCAGCTGTGAGGGTGCTCTTAATGTCCAGAGCTACTTTTTGTAAATCAAGCAGACTCGGAGGTGGATGGTGGCAGAGTGTGTCGTCTCTGTCCATTTATGAGTCGGATCCGCTGCTTGGTGAGCCCAGAGTCAAGGCCTGCGAGGCCGCATACTTCTCAGAATGCTGAGTCCAGAACAGCGTTCTTCCGGTGTGCGGGGTTTCTTTCGATGTGCGGGGGTGCTAAAGCACTTCGGTTTGGCTTGCCCATGGCTAGTGGGTGTTAGGGGCTCCCTGAAAAGCAAGATTATATCCTCGGTGTGCAGAAGCTCTTGTCTCAAGTGGCCATCTTGGTTCTTGGCCAAAGCACACCCCCCCGGTAGGGACCTTTTTCATATTGTAGGCTTATTGAGGACAAGAACTGATGTAAATGTACAGTATGTAAAGCACTGCATACATTGTTGGCACTATATAAATACCTGTAATTAATATTTTGTGATGCTGAAAAATATGTGCTTGTTTAATAAGCAGTGACATTTATGGCTGATACATACCAACAATTTGGCAAGGGCTCTAATTCTTCTAGAAAACACAAAAACATTTTACTTGGGCATACACTGTCTTTTGGTGGATTTTTATCCACAGAGGGTTAGTAATACGTAATTTTGCTTCACGTTTTTTTTTCTCTTGGATCCTTTTAAAACAGACATTCCTGAAGCTAGGTTTAATGCTTTTGCAGCAGGAAGCTAGCATAACTCTCTTTCTGTGATAGAAAATCTTTAGTTTTCAAGTAAGTTGAATCACTCCCACACAGAATCCTTTGACAATCAGCTGGCCATTGTTTAACCTCTTAAGCCCTGATTAAGTTCTACTAAAAACATCATTGTGTCAGAATTTACAAGAAAATCTGTGATGGTATAGAGAAATAACAGAATGTGATGCCAATTAATGATTTTAAAGGAAAAGCTGAAAATAAATACAATAGCTAATGTCATACCTCCCAACTTTCTGAGATGGGGAAAGAGGGACATATTAGCAAAAGTATGGAGGCATAGGACACACCCCCATTAAAAGGAGGAGTAATAGACAAAATATGATTGGTTAAAGTAGAACTACAAGCAAAACTTTTTTTTTTCATTTTGAACAGAGTAAGGGAGGGTTATAACCCCTGCCAGATTTTCTTTTGACAACTGTGTCCCATTGCAGAGATTTCCCTTAATTTCCTGTCCCATAGCCAAACAGGAAGTACGAGGAAATCCCTGCAAATAAAGGGATTTCCTTGGGGACCCCCAGATCACCAGAACCAGTGTACCCATTGGAAGATTTCCCCTCTATTACTTTTCAGGGGACAACCCAAAATTTGGGATTTTCTTTTACTATCAGGGGACTACCCAAAATTTGGGATTTTCTTTTACTTTCACTTTCAATGATAATGGTAAACAGAACAAATAGAGAGAGGGAATCTCCTTACTGGGGGCACAGAAAGCAATATGAACTGACAAGCATTCTACTCCCTCTCCATTCTATCCAAAGCGGAAAAAATGTTTTGACTTTAGTTATCTTTTAAACCCACAGGTGCTCTTTTACCACTACTGTTCTTTTTATAGTGGCTGTTAAAAATTAAAGATGTAACAATTTAGACATTGAATGAAAGGGTTAGCACTGGAAAACACTTTTTTTTATTTTTTTTATTAGGAAAGTCTTCGTCATGGCCATCCTAATGAAGTTTATAAACAATATGACAGGACACTTCTACCCCACATCTTGCTTGGAGCACGACAGCGTGCATATGTGCAACACCTGATGTAGTGGGGATGGAAGCTTCTAGGTCAGCATTAAGGGCCGGTTCACACACTATTCCTGTGCGACTCAGTACAGTGCGATTTTCAACCCATTCATTTGAATGAGCTGAAATTGCACTGGATCTTGCAAAAAGTAGTGTATGCAGTACTTTTGAAAAATGCACTGCACAAAATCGCATGGAAGCTCAGTACCATGCTATCTGGTGCAGGAAAACGCACTGAATTTACAATCTGTGTTTTGGGTGTCATTAGGAATATATTGACACTTGCAGCAGATCGCCCACCCAGTGTGATTTGAACACGGGTTTCCCACTCCATGTTCAGATGTGAATGAGCCCTAAAGTATTACTTCTTTTAGGAGCTTATTGATGTTTATATACAATAGTCTTCACATTTCACTGAGCACTTGTGTTGGGCATAATGTACTTGGCAGCACTAAATAAATAGGAGAACAACACATTATTATCTCACATACTAGTAAATTTGAATTCTGTACTATAATGAGAACATGTGCCTGAATTGTCTTGGGGTTATGCTATCAACATTTCTGGAAAACTTTTTGTGCTATTTTAACTTTGAAAACATTTTTATTGAGTATACATCAGATATATTAAATTGACATTAGATTAATCATATTCTGCAATTTATTTCAATGAACAGTCTGTTGAAGGTAAATTAGACATTTCGTTGGAGTGGGTGGTTTTTCTTGGCGTTGAGTCTCGTCTTTCCAGCTGGTAAGAAGTATATATGGAGAGTTGATGGTGGCTCGGTGTCTCTTTCCCAAATGTTTTGTTTTTTAAATCAGGGAAGTTATGTTATTATGCTGGTCGGTCATTTTCTATTGTTCTTTTAAAGAAACCAGTTGGTTCATTTTAAACAGTGATGATTTTTTTTTTTTTTTGTGGACAAATTTATAAATACATCTTTATTGAGTGAAGTTCAGGTCAATCAATTTTAATGATGGATTGGAGCCTTTCTAAAACTTGATGTAGAGATGGTGGATTGGACAAATCCAATTTTGTAAAATAGTTTTTCTACATACTGCGGATAAGACCAAGGTTATTTTACTTGCTATTCTGGAGAATCTCAGGCCTTCATGCTCTGTAATCCTAAATAAAGCCTATTTTTGGGTTATTGGAAGGAAATATACAAAATATGTTGGGGAAAGTTTTGTAGCTATTTGATCCAGCCTGTGGTGTGTGTTGAGTGGTCTTTTGTTTCACAGAAGAATATATAGATTTCAGCACCTGCTTTTGTCAGATTGTTAGGTGGTAATGCCTTGCATCTAGAGCAGCAGTCTCCAAACTGCGGCCTGGGGGCCGTATGCGGCCCTTTGCTTTCTTTTATCTGCCCCTTTGGCCATTATCCCCCCCCCACTCAGTAACAGTGGGGCATAGTTCCTGCCACTGATACCGACTACAGGGCACTATTCCTCTCACTGACACCAATGATGGGGCACAATTCCTTCCCAAATAGCAAAGAGGAGACACTGTTTACTCCCACTCCCACCAGGATGTTTTCTACTACCGCTGGCCACAGTCCACCACCCACATAAAGGTTGAAGAGCAGTATACTGGCCCTTTGTTTAGAAAGTTTTGAGGCCTCTGATCTAAAGTATCACATAAATATGATGTACTTTTTTTTAAAAAAAGTACAAGATAGCAATTTTGTTTCTATTGCAGTTTTGCAATTCCTATTGCAACCATTGAGCTTTGCGGCCTTCAATAAGGATCATTCTATTTAGGACTAGTTTCACATGGGGGTGGTCCATGTGCACAATGAGTCACATGAGAAATAGCAGCTTCAGACAGTAGGCAGTTGTCTCCTCGTCTAGTGTTCTCAGGAAGATGTCTGCCTCTCGTTGGCTAACTCTAGTATTCACTGACGTTTTTTCAGTTACCGTAATTGTGGCGTATTTTGTACAGTATTTAGGTGTATTGTTGCACTTTCATCAGTCCATCATATTTATGGGTGGATCCTGCCATTTTTGATCTTGGTTTGTTACATCTCAAGAACCGGAGCTGCAAGAAATCTTTACCAGAGTTCCAAGGTTTGCTAGCACCTGCTTTAAAGTCAAACAGGGAGACTGAGATATCTGTGTATTGACTGTCTCAGGTTGGACTTCAGAGTTTCAATGTAAGCAGCCAGTAGGGTATTCATTCTGCTGGTATAACACACACACACACACACACACACACACACACACACAAATACACACACACACACACACACACACAAACACACTTACTTTTGACTCATGGTACTTCAAGTAGTTTTTTTATGATGGTTATCTTTAGCTCATATGAAATATGCCTGTTCATACTTGGCCTATTTGCTTAATTAATTTGGGATTCAGTAATGACTTGCAGTTTGTGGATTAATCTGTGTGCATTTGTTTAAGCAGTATTGTTAAAATGCTGCTCACTTTCAGCATTTGCAGTGTGCAAACAGAAGATGACCATTTCATGCACATAGTGCTGTTCTTGCCATGCAGCAAATACAATATTGTTACTTTGCATTCAGGGCCCCAGGCAGAATTATACGCACACTCTTCACCCCTTCCTATACAGAAGGGTTGATTTACCAAAGGCAAATAACCTGTTCATATTGCAAGGGAAGTTGTAATTTTCCTCAGAACTTAGTAAATGAGATGAACCTCTGATGCCTTCCATCATCCAGTCATGGGCAGGCAAAAATGCTGTTTATATATATTATTATATATATTATATATTATATTATTATTATTATTATTATATATATTATGTACATCAGGGAAAGAATCCAGGCCTTTTTTAAAGCAATCTACTGAGCTGGCCAGAACCACCTCTGGAGGGAGTCTATTCCACATTCTCACAGCTCTTACTGTGAAGACACTTTTCCATATTTGGAGATTAAATCTTTTTTCCTCTAGATGTAAAGAGTGCCCTTTGTCCTCTGTAATGACCTTAAAGTGAATAACTCAACACCAAGTTCACTATATGGACCACATATGTATTTATACTTGTTGATCATTCCCTGCCTTAATCTCCTCTGCTCAAGAGAGAATAAATTCAGTTTCTCTAATCTTTCCTCATAGCTGAGTTCATCTATGCCTCTTATCAGTTCTCTGCACTTTCACCAGTTCCCCAATATCCTTTTTGAGAACTGGTACCAAAAACTGAACTGCACAAAAAAACAAGAAAAATAGCCCTGGGACTTTAGATGAGGTGAGAGAGGTTTAGCCAATGTCCACAATGAACACTGAGACAAAATCAATTTATTCATTTCAAAATGTTATGTAACTGAGCGGTAACAACAATGATTGTGAGTTACCAGGCATAATAGCCAATGTACACAACACAAATGAACAAAATATACAAAGATTTATTACAAATGTTATACATCAATGAGCAACAATAAAACTTGAAAATTGCTGGGTCAGTAAGTACACATACAAAATAAGATGATAAAATGTACATACATGTGGACAGGGAAGTATGTAAACATAAAGCAGACATCAATAATACCCAGCATGTACCGGCATAAAATAAGCATCAATAAAGCCCTATGCATTTCGCGAGACCCTGCTCGCTCTTCAGGGGCGGATGCATGAATGTGGTATCTGCAATGTAAGTAATAAGATCAATAAATGTATGTGGTTGGTAAATGGGGGCAGATGGAATGATTAGTAAGAGAGGCCTGATGCAGAGACCTCATACTTACCGGAGTCTGAGATGAATCGCCAAACGCTGGATATCAAGATGGCAGCAGTGTAATGCATCCAGCTGAACTGCATATCCCAGATGAGGTCTTACTAATGATTTGAACAGGGGCAAAATGATATCTCGCTCTCTGGAGTACATACCTCTCTGAATACAAGAAGGAACTTTGCTTGCTTTGGAAACCGCAGCTTGACATTGCATGCTATTATTAAGCTTAAGATCTACCAAAACCCCCAGATTCTTCTCCACTATGGATAACCCCAGTTGTACTTCTCCTAGTATGTATGATGCATGCATATTTTTAGCCCCCAAGTGCATAACTTCACATTTATCAACATTAAACCTCATTCGCCACACAGTTGGCCAATTAAACAGTTCATTGAGGTCGGTTTGTAAGTTGGAGACATCCTGTAAGGACGTTATTCCACTGCATAGCTTGGTGTCATCTGCAAAAACTGAAATTGTACTTTAAATCCCAGACCCTGTATCATTTATAAAGATATTAAAAAGTAAGGGTCCCAACACTGAAGCAAAGAAAACTCCACCGCTCAGGCAGGACTGGGCTGACAGACAAGTGAACAAATGAAGTCCTCCAAAGGGAAAAGAGCCCCAGGTGCTGGCTGATGGTAAGACGAGCAAAGGTAGACAAAGTAATCTGGATAGCTGCACACCGGACAAGATGCAAGTGCTTTTCTTGATAAAAATTGGAACAAGGAATGCACAAGACACTACAGCGGGAACCTACAGGAATCAGCTGATACGTTTCACACTTATGACAAGCTATGAGTAAACACTTGTCATAAGTGTGAAATGCATCAGCTGATTCCTGTACGTTCCCGCTGTAGTGTCTTGTGCATTCCATGTTCCGGTTTTTATCAATAAAAGCACTTGCATCTTGTCTGGTGTGCGGCTATCCTGATTACTTCATCTACCTTTGCTCCCAACACTAAACCTTGGGGTACACCACTGATAACCTTAGACCATTTAGAGTATTAATCATTAACCACTACTCTCTGAATTTGTTTTTTTAGCCAGTTTTCTACCCATTTACAAACTGATATTTCTAAGCCTGTAGACTTTACCTTACACATTAGCTGTGTGTGGGGAACTGTGTCAAATGCTTTGGCAAAATCCAAGTATACCACGTCCACAGCCACCCCCTCTGTCCATGGTTCTACTTACCTCCTCATAAAAAGAATTCAGGTTTGATTGATCAGGTTAAGCAGTCTACTGTATTTGCTTTTAAAAAATCTCCCCCCAATATCGAGACCTGATATGTAAGTACCTATGGAAATCGAACTGGGTCAAGTGAAGCTGGGAAAGAACTGCCTCTAATGGCTTAGAAAAGCTGAATGTAATAGAGTGCCGAAATGTGTATTATAGTATAAATAAATAAAATGCATACAGTATTCTTGCAGGTACCAGTATAATGTTTAAAAATATTTTTTGTATAGAGGATAAGGCTATGCTTTCTCCACAGGTGAGAAATCTTATTTTCTAGATGCAGTCTTCACTGGTCCCTTGATAGTTTTTGCTCATCTAGAAGTGAATACTGCAAATGCAATAGCCAACCAAGGAAAAAACAGCATTGTATTCATATCCCTGAGTTATGATTGAATGAGTGTAATCTCATTATATTACTTGATGTTGGAGAAAGCGACAGATAAAACACCAGAGGGACTAACTGATATCAGTGATTTTCTTGTTTAGCTCGTGGTTACAGAATGAAGGAAGACATTGAAATTGAACAGGCTAACTGTAATGGGTTGTTGCAGATGCTGGATGAATAGGGGGAAAGATCACTCAAATTAAAGAGAATATTTTTAAATGGTTGTAATATATGTGAACAGTTTCACCTAAAAAAGTAGTGTTGTTCTGTTCTTGTAATCCAAGCCACCCCTGGCAGACAACAGAGCCAGGTCAGGGACCTCACGTTTCTCCCAGCCTGCTGAATAGATAACACTTAGGAGATCTCTACTAGTGTCAGATTTTACAGGACCATAAAAGCCGGATGGGTTCACAGTTCTTCCTCTCTACATCCTTTTAGCTTTCTAGTCCAGCTGTGCAGAAAATTTCTGGAAGGAGATATAAAGGCAGATTAAAGAAGGTTACACACTATAAAAAATTTTTGTATATAATGTGTACACAACTTTTGACATCTGACTTTTCAAACTAAAATTTCTAAAGGCACAAACCCCAAAAATGTTCTTGTACGTTAACAGAACTAACGATTTTTGTTTTAATGTTTACTGTTTTCGTACAAGGAAAATCAGATACGAAAGACTACTCATGATCAGAAACAATAAAAAACAATCATCTATGCTACAATGTTTCAACATCAAATAAAAAAAAAGCCTTTGTCCCCGAATTTTCATACAATTACTATCATCCATTGAGTTCGACTTGCTGTGAAACTTTGAGGAAAATCGGACAATCGTTTGCCTGATTTTTCTTATAGTGTGTACACAGCTTTAGATAT
The DNA here is from genome assembly GCA_037952925.1 of Lithobates clamitans. NCBI lineage: Eukaryota > Metazoa > Chordata > Amphibia > Anura > Ranidae > Lithobates > Lithobates clamitans. The sequence continues at coordinate 8,474,085 of JBBGZY010000160.1, read as the reverse complement.
TCAGGCTCCGTGCACACTAGCCTAAAGGGTAAGTTCTCCTTTTGTAACATGTTACACCCATATTCGAGGTGTAACATAGAAAAGGTAACATGTTACAGATGCACTAGCCCCCCATCCCCTGTTCTGACAGGTAGCAGGGGATTGTCTCTACACCCCCCCCCCCCCCCCCCGTTCTGTATGGAAACTACTACAAGGTCCAACAGCCTTTGCGCTTCTGTGGAGAGCTGTGGTAATTCATTCTCTCTTCCTGTCAGATTGCATCTGCTTGCCCGTACGGGACATATGGGGAAGCTGATACACTGGCAGATCTGCTAGAGACCTGCATGGCACCAGCAATCTACTGATTGCTAGTGCAATGCTTTACAGGCCAAAATCCAAAAAAATTATAAATGCACATATTTTATTTTTTTTTACCAAAAAAATGTGCATTTATTATTTTTCCTAAAAAGTGCACTTATCCTTTAAAAAAAACAAAAACGCTCCTAGCAGCAGCTTTTGAGCATTCATTTTTTCAGCTCCAAGAAGCAAATAGCATTATCCTATGTTTACACTATGTTAGTCTAGAAGTGTTTTTTTTTTTTTTAAATTCTTTATTTTGACACTGAGCATATGCAGACAGATACATAATCAGTTGTAATACAGTGTAGTAGACAAGTAGATGTGATACAGGTAAATGGTTGCATACAATTATTACAGTAAGAACAACTGACTCGACATATCAGGTTATTATAACAGGCGTTACAGTCAAAGTTGTAGTGAAGGTTCCCTGAGATGTCAATGCTGTCTATAAAAAGAGACTTGAAAGGCACTTTAGGTTCTGAGTTATTTGGTTGCTATCTGACTTCCTTGTCTGTGGATAGTTGTCACTCAGTGAGATATACTGTTTTCTATGTATTTAGTAAGGTGGGGACTAAAGCTCTGCAGTACTCATACATGGGACACAATGAGCAGGTAATGGTTAACAAGATTTTCTTTGTATCTGTGCCAGTAAGGAACCCAGGCATGAGAATGTATTATACAGGTACAGGGGTCCCCCGGGGTAAGGGGAGAAAATAAGGGAAAGGGAAATAGGGGGGCGGTTCAGGAGAGGGGGGGGTGGGGAAACAGGGGAAGAAGGAGAGGGAATACAGGTGAGTAGCTAAAGAGAAAGGGTGAATACAGAGTGGGTATGTGCGGTATAACAGGGCAGGTGGTGGAGCCCTCCGCCTGTGAGAGGCGCCAATCTGCTGAGGTTAGATTGACTGAGCCATTTCTTGGAGATAGACTTCTGTGTATACAAAATGCTGCCAAGGTCTCCAAGTCTCTCGGAAGGCTTCCTCTCTATTGTGCAAGGTGGCAGTAAGATCCTCCATGTCCCTTAATTCGTTTACTTTAGTAAACCACAAGGATAGTGTCGGTGGTCTCTCCGATCTCCAGCAGAGAGGAATACAGGCCTTTGCGGCATTCAGCAGCTGAATAGTAAGGGAGGTCTTATATTTCTTTATGGGTCGTTTTGACAGGTGGAGCAGGCAGGCCGCAGGATCCCCCTCCAGGGAGACACCAGTGAGATGTCCGACCGTGCGTGCCACCCCGAGCCAGAATGGGGCTAACTTGGAGCAGGACCAGAAGATATGCAGCATCGTCCCCTCTTCAGAGCCGCAGCGCCAGCAAAGGCTGGACACCTGGGGAAAGAAACGGTGCAGGATGGCGGGGACTCTATACCAGCGTGTCATAATTTTATAACAAGTTTCCTGTACTCTAGTGGCAATTGAGGACTTTTGAGCGAAATAAAGAATTTTCTTACGCTGTACCTCGGTGAATTGGATTCCAAGCTCTTCCTCCCACTTGGAGATGAACCGAGGGATGTACTCCTCTTCTGGTTGGGTTAGGGATGAGTACATTAGTGAGAGGCAGTGTCGGATCGGTTCCCCACGGTGGCAGATGAGTTCCAGTTCAGTGAGTTTACGGGTGATGCCCGGTTTCCGCATACAGCTGCGCAGGAAATTCCGAAGCTGCAATCCACTCCAGAAGTCTAGGGGGGGGTCCGTTGCCAGAACTCCAGCCTCCAAAGAGAGTTGACCATTGGGTCCCAGAAAGTCATACAGGCGCCATTTCGTGCCCGTTGCCAGTCGTTTAAGTTGTGGACTCTGCATACCAGGGGGGAATTCCGGGTTGCCTAGAATCGGAACCATGGGAGATGGTTGTGGGGATATCGCGGAGCGTCGGAAAACTTCTCTAAGCACCACTAGGGTGCTGCCCAGGGTAGGGTGTTCCACGATGTCTTTAGGTAGTGGTGAGGTGATCCAGGGCCAACTCTTAGCTGACCCCCCGGCGTCCTCCTCCTCCATGGCGACCCAGTGCTTTGCCTCTGTGTGGCAATGCCAGTCCACTAGCCTGGTTAAGTGAGCTGCTTTGTAGTAGGCCTTTATGTCTGGCAAGCCGACCCCTCCCCTGTTCTTTGCCAGGTAGAGGAGTTGGAGCCTCACACGGGGTTTTCGGTGGGACCAGACGAATGCCCGGAACATGGAATCAATTTGTTTAAAGAACGTAGAGGGTAGTCGGATGGGGAGTGCCTGCAGCAGGTATAGCACTCTTGGAAGCAGAGTCATTTTGAGGGCGCTGCATCTGCCGAACCAGGTCAACGTCAGAGAATGCCAGTGCAAGAGGTCAGTTTTAAGGCGCAGGAGCAATGGGGCAAAATTGGCCGAATACAGCTCGGCCGGGTCTATGGTGATATCTACTCCCAGGTACCGGATATGTTTGGTTGCCCATTTCAAGGGGAAGGTTGAGCGTAGGCGTTGAGCGTTTCCTTTGTCTACCGTTATGTTAAGGACGGAAGATTTTGTCAGGTTGATCTGGAATGATGAGAGTTTGCCATATTCTTGGAGGGCTTCCAGTAGATTGGGGAGCGAGGTAAGGGGTTTCGTTAGGAAAAAGATAAGGTCGTCTGCAAAGGCAGCCACCTTGTGGGATCCCGACGGCTTCGGGTAGCCCGATATGGCTGGGTTTGCCCTTATTGTGCAGAGAAAGGGTTCTAGGGATAAGATAAAGATCAGGGGAGAGAGGGGGCATCCCTGGCGTGTGCCATTTCGGATATCAAAGAAATCCGATCTTGTCTCGTTTACCCTAACCGATGCGGTGGGGTGGGTGTAGAGGGAGAGGATCCACTGAAGCATGGAGGAACGAAGGCCAATGTGCTCAAGGGTTGCCCGAATGAAAGACCAATCGACGCGATCAAAGGCCTTCTCCGCGTCGGTTGACAGCAAGAGAAGGGCTCGTTTGGTGGTCTTTGCCGAGTGAATCAGGTTAATCACTCTTATGGTGTTGTCCCTTGGTTCTCGTAATGGTACAAAACCAGCCTGATCTCTATGAATCAGGTCTGGTATATGGGGGAGCAGTCTATTGGCTAGGATTTTTGCGAAGAGCTTGAGATCCGAATTCAGGAGGGCAATCGGGCGATAACTCCCACAAAGTTGCGGGTCCTTCCCTTCCTTCGGGATGAGGGAGATATAGGCCCTAAGGGTATCCACCGGGAACGTATTCCCTTCGGTGAGGGTGTTGAGGGCAGAGACCAGGGGTTCCGCTAGTATGTCAAAGAAAGTTTTATAGTACAGCGGGGTCAGGCCATCCGGGCCAGGGGCCTTTTTCGACTTCGAGGAGGCCAACGCAGCTCCCAGTTCTTCTACAGTCATGGGTTCCTCTAACTCCTCCCTTATTTCGTCTGGCAAAGATGGCATGCCTGAGGCAGCCACATAAGATTGTGGGGTATGCCCGTCCACCCTGGGTGGGCCTGTGTCCAGGTTGTAGAGGCCTGTGTAGAAAGCGCGAAACTCCTCCGCCATATCTGAGGAGGTATTTAGTTTCTGCCCTGTCGATGCTTGTATGTGTGGGATGTATGTTTTCATGCGCGGGCCCTGTAGGGCTCTGGCAAGGAGTGACCCCGGTTTATTCGAGTACTCAAACATAGTACGTCGTGCCCATGCTAACTTCTGTTTGGTTTTCTGGAAAAGGAGTGTACAAAGCTCCTCCCGTGCCCTCTGCAAGTCCCGGAAGATTGAACGGGCAAGGCTAGCCTTATGTACAGTTTCTAACTTATGAATCTGTGCAAGAAGTTCCTCTGTACGTTTCAGTCTGTCCCGTTTCAGTCGGGCCCCTATCTTGATCAATATCCCTCTCACAACCGTCTTGTGAGCCTCCCACGTCACAAGGGGGTTGGGAACTGATCCCTCGTTGATGGAGAAATACTCCTGGAGCGCTCTCAGCAGCTCCGCTCGTGTTTCCTCCGATTGGAGTAATGCCTCATTTAATCGCCACGAAGGAGGAGACCGAGTCGCTGGTCCCAGCCGGAGGGTCAAGTGGATAGGGGCATGGTCGGAGAAAGATATGACATCGATAGAGGACGAGACTACCTTAGCAAGATCTTTATGTGACAGTAGTATGTAGTCCAGGCGTGAGTAAGTATGGTGCACTTGGGAGTAAAATGAGTAGTCTCTATCTTGGTTATGGAGTAGTCGCCACGGGTCAACAAGATGTAGGGTGTGTAGATCTGCCTTGAGACGCCTCAGGCTGGAATAGGACAGATGTGAGGCCCCCCGCGAAACATCCATGGTTGGATCCATGGCAAAGTTTAGGTCTCCGCCAAAAACAAGCATCCCCTCCGAGAACTCCAGGAGCTCCGAGAGGAGTCTACGGAGGAATTGAGGGTGACCCACGTTGGGGAAATATACGTTGGCGAAGGTGACCTGCAGGTCGGAAACCCTTCCCTTAAGGAGTAGAAAGCGACCCTGTTCGTCTGCCCGCTGTGCCTCGAACACCCAGGGGACTGACCCCGCCAATACAATGCTTACCCCCTTTGTTTTGGAGACCGGAGAGACACTATGGTATGCCAGCGGAAAGGTCCTGCTGGTTAGCTTGGGTATGGAGTCCGCACGAAAGTGCGTTTCCTGTAGAAAAGCGACATGTGTTTTGCCCCTACGCAGGTCAGCCATAAGCTGCGAGCGCTTCTCTGGTACATTAAGGCCACGCACGTTCAGAGAGGTAATCTTCAAGTGACCCATCATGACTGTTGGCGTAGAGATGGAGGTCAGTATACTGTGTAGGATACACAAAAACAGACTCCCTCACAGGCAGAGGGCAGAATTTAGAGAGAAAGGTATACCAGAGGGGGGAGAAGGGAAAGAGAAGAAGGGAAGAAGGAGGGGAGGAAGGGAGGGAAGAGGGGAGGAAGGGTGGGGTAGGGGAGGTGTGCGGTTTCTGTCTTAGACTAACTATGGGCCCCTGGTATACACTAAAAGTGTCCACACAGGGGTCCGCCCTAATATGGGGGTGGTAGGAGCGTTGAAAACCACTCTACGGTGAAGTAGAGTTATAGGCAGTAATTTAAATTAGTCAAGATTAATGGAGATGTGTGGGGAGTAGTGCCACTGAGGAATAAATAATGTCTAAGCATGAGAGCTATATCAAACAAACAATAACCATTAGTAATTGACATCTGCATTATAACTGGTAGACCCCTTCTGTTAGGTGTAGGCGATCCCATAAGAAACTCATGGAGGTCAGACCGATCCCCCCTGCCAACACAGGCAATAGACATTACCAGTGGGGACCGCTCCGACGCCACATGGCGAGACTCGCTTCCTTGATAACAAGGGTCCCGTGTCCCCCCGTCCGGGGGTGACCGGGAAGACCACACAGGAGGGGGCCGCCGCCTAAAGCGTAAATGTAAATGTAAGCCAACATAATAATACAGTAATAGTGTAATAAGGACTGCAGGCAGATATACCCCAAAACATAACATAACATACCAGATGATGGGAGGGGGGGGGTATAACTCCAACTATTGACATAACCCCGGGGATATGGACCTCTAAGGCCCAGAGGTCCCTCCCTCCCCCCATTGCATGGCCATCTGCTCAACCTTCAAAGTGAGGTTGGGGAGGGCCAGAAGTCCCAGGGATGTCCCACATGGTCACTGTGCCAGGAAATGTAAGGGGGGGTAAGCATAACTGGGACACGAGGGGGGGGGGGCAGATGGATGGGAGGCACATATATGAGTCAGGTCCTAGGGACACTTATCTGGAAATGGGGGACCAGTTCTCTCGGTGGTGACAGGGTTCTGGAGAGCCATCTTCAGGTGTCAAAGCTGATGTCCAGGTCGTTGATCCCTCTACTTGCAGCAGTCCCTACATCAGCCTCCGATGGAAAATCCTTGTATAGGGAGTGACATACCAGACCAGGTTCGGTGCACAGCCATGCCCGTTCAGACCTATGATGGTACGGTTTGCGGGTGTTAGTCGATGTTCCGTAAGTCCAAGGCGGGAGATGCAAGTAGGGCTAGGGGTTAGACAGAGTGGGGCAGTTTAAGCAGGCCCAGAAGAGACATCCAGTAACCCAGTTTGACGGGGCCTCCGGGAGACAGGTCTAAAGACTTTGGAGGCTCAGTGGGGTTTTGTAGCAATGCCAGTCCTCTGATCATTCCAAGTCCTTGGGAAAAGTATGGTGTCACGCTTCGGCGGACCTCGGGTGAGGTCTAGCATTCTCTCGGCTGGTGGCTCGCGAACGTGGCCTTCGAAAGCGTTGTGGTCTGGGCAGAGGTGGGCCCAAGGCCTCCGTAGATAGCAGGTATTCAAACCAGTCGGGGACACTCACAGGGGGTTTGGCTAGGAAGCAGAATAGATCTGGAAGTTGGTCTGGGGAGCGTAGGTAGAATTCAGCCCCCTGTTTCCTTACAATGAGGTGAAAGGGATGACCCCAGCGGTACGTCGCCTCTGCCGCCCGGACTACCTCCAGCAGTGGTCTCATGAGACCTCGCATTGCTCTCGTTTGCCTGGAAACATCTGGGTAGATCCGGATCAATGCGCCATCAAAGTCTATGGGGCCACGCTCCCAAGCCAACCGCATGATTTCTTCCTTTACAGTGAAAAAATGGACCCGGCACAGGACATCCCGTGGAAGGTCCGTGGCACCAGGGTCTTGAGATGTTGCGGGTGGAATCCTGGGGCCCGGGATACGGTGAACCCTGTCCAGCTCTAAATCTGCCGTTGGTGGTTTTCCGAGAACTTGGTTCAGAATGGCCGCCACCGTTGCACGGAGATCCGTTCCCATAGTGGCTTCAGGAATGCCGCGGAGGCGTAAGTTATTACGTCTGCTTCTGTTTTCGCCGTCGTCCAACTTTAATTGTATGTCCACAAGATGGCGGCGGAAGCCACGTTGTTCCAATTCCATGGCGGTAATCCGGGCATCTGATGTAGATGTAGAGGTTTCCAGTACTGTGACCCTTTCATCTACTGTATTCACCTGTTGGCGTAGGTCATGTAATTCCCTTGAAAGCGCATTAACAATGGATGCAGCCATTTCCTGTAGGTCTTGTCTGGAGGGTAAGCCAGACACTATGTCTCTAAGGGATTCCTCCATGTTGCCCCCCTTCTCCCTGATATGGCTGGAGCTAGGTTGAGTGTCAGTGATGGGGATCACGGGGGACAAGATAGGAGATGCTGACCTGTCACCCTGGATTGAGCGGTCTCCCCCTGCAGATGTTCCCAGCTGGGTGCTCTTCTTAGCCGTGGCGGCAGCGTTCGGCGGCGGTACTCGAGGCGGCGCCATCTTGGCCGGTGCGGCCGGGGAAGATGCAGCGTGTTGCCTGAGGAAATAGTGGGTTATTTCGGGTCCTTTTTGCACCCCTAAGTCCAGCGGGTGTTTGCGGTCCCCTGGCATGAATTCAGGTTCTCTCAGGGCTGGTTTACTGTCCGTTCTCAGGGCTTCCCCGCACAGAGCTCCGAGGTGTGCGTCCTCACTCTGCCATCGCTTGGCCACGCCCCCGTCTAGAAGTGTTTTTGAAGCTTCAGCTTCTAGGAACAAAAAAAATCTTTTTTTTTTTTTTTTCTTTGCGTTTTTGGGAGCGATTTGCCAGCAAAAAAAAAAAAAATGCTGAATGCTCTTAACTGTTCCTAAAAACTGGCACAAGAACGCTATCATGAGCTTTTTTTTTTTTATCTAGCATTTTTCTGCCATTTTTTTTTTTGTGTGATTGGAGCCTCATGCACACTGGACATTTTTACAGCAGCTGTTTTTAGCTTAAGACATTTTTTCTACAGCCAGTAAACTCCCTGGCATGTTATCCTCTATGTGCATGTACACACAGGCTGTTATCAGCAGTTTTTGGCAGGGGTGTTTCTGGCTGGAAAAAACACTCCAACTCTGATAAAAGCTTAAAAACTCTGAAAAACGTGGCTATTCTGCATTTATCAGCGTTTTTGAGCCATAAGCTTTTGTGGGAGTATAGTTTCGCTTACAAACGCTACAGCTAAAAAACGCTGAAAAATGCTGCAAGACTCATTCTACAGCTACAGCTTTCTACAGCTAACGCTACTGGCGTTTTTATAATGTCCAGTGTGCGTGAGGCCTTATATAAGCTATGTTTAAAAATGGTTACTCATTTTTAGTAAACTGATAATGGAAAGTAAAGTGTGATACCAGGTTTGCTGTGTTATGAGAGGTGCTTTGTTATTTATTACGCTGCAAGTGGACGTGTCATGTTACCAGAAGGACTACATTACCAAAGAGCCAGTTATTGCAAGGTAAAAAAAAAGCACAGCTTCTACATTTCTAGCTGGTTAAATAGGTGCATTTAAGATGGGCAGTTCACAGCAAGCACATATAGAACTGTCAATACTGGGACATAAATAAAGGATAATAACTAACTGAGAACATTGCTTAGCAAGTGTTTGCCTGAAGCACAGGAAATACCCCTATTTGACCCTGGCAGATGAAAACTGCTCTTGTGTGCATATCTAACCCAGCAAAGAGAAAATTTAATGCTGCATTACTACATCGCCTCAGACTTGTGATTGACAGGTTTACTGGCTAATCAGGAACTGCAGGGACTGCAGGCCATCTACTTTTTGAGAATAAGGCCTAGCCTTTTGTTGACAAGCAGATTTAAGTGTAAATTTGTCACTACCTAAACATAAATTCCATTTGGAATCCCTCCAATACTCCTCAGACAAGGAAATTACTTCCCTATGGTCAGGCAAAAAACATTTTACAGGATCTGTTCTTTGATGTAAACTGGTGATGTTACACTGATGCATTTTTCAACTGCCACTGTACAATCTGGGTTCTTTAAGAACCCAAAAACATAAAGCATCCATTGTGCATGTACCTACAAGGTTACTAGAGCCACTTACATATGAACCCAGACCAGTCATATTTAATTATACCTTTTATTAACAGCATTAAAAATATAATCATACACACCTAGTAGCATCAAAGTAGTCAACAAATAGTGAGCTGGAACTTGCATTTCATCTCTTCCAGTGTGCAAATTTGCACTTGAGCAGGGAAAGCGGAAAGCTGGCCCTCCTCTTCTGTCTCCCGACCCTTTATATTAGTCATTGAGATACATTAAAGAACCATTAAGGCCTCATGTACAGTACACTGCTGCTGCTAAACGGACGTTTAGGCTTCATGCACACTGGACGTTAAAATAACGTTATAAAAATGCCAGTAGCTTTGCAGTGAGTCTTTCAACGTTTTTTTAACATTTTTTTTCAATAGCGTTTATTAGCGTTTTTTTTTTTTTTTTTTAATGGATAAAAAACGTTAAAAAATGGTGGTGAGACACATTTTTAAGCAATTATCGATGTTTATCAGCATTTATGAACGTTTGGCGTTTTTTGTGGTCAGAGAAACGACTCCTGAACGCGATTTCATGGCACTCAGAAAACTGCCTATAAACTCCACTGCTGATAAACATCCAAAAACGTCCATGTGTGCATGGACACATAGGATAAAACAGAGAGGAGTTTATGGGCTGTTAAAAAAAAAACGCCCATACTCCCAAAAACGCCCGTTTATGAGCTTCAGTGTGCATGGAGCCTTATGCCGCGTACACACGAGCGGACTTTACGGCATACTTGGTTCGGTGGACTTTTTGACAGACCTTACGACGGACTTTCCGAATGAATGGACTTGCCTACACGCGATCAACCAAAGTCAGACGGATTTGTACGTGATGATGTACGACCGCACTAAAATAAGGAAGTTCATAGCCAGTAGCCAATAGCTGCCCTAGTGTCGGTTTTTGTCCGTCGGACTAGCATACAGACGAGCGGACTTTTCGACCGGAATCGAGTCCGTCGAAAAGATTTGAAACATGTTTCATTTCTAGGTCCGTCAAACTTTTGGAGGGAAAAAGTCCACTGGAGCCCACACACGATAGAATTGTCCGACCGACTCCGGTCCGCCGAACCAAGTATGCCGTAAAGTCCGCTCGTGTGTACGCGGCATTAGGAGCAGTTGGGCATTTTTTTTCAACTGCCCCTGAACTCTCCTCTATGTTATCTTATCAGTACATGTACACTTTGTTGTTTAGGTTGTCTTTTCTATGCAGTTAAGTTTAGAGGCCTTTTTTGGAAAGCAAAAAAATGAGTTTAGAGGCATTTCAAGTGCCAACCGCTTCTAAACGCGGTAACTCACATTTAGCCGCTATGTAAAACATTTACAGGCGTTTTTTCATTTTTGGCTATTTTGAAAAAAAAAATAAGAATAATTTTTTTTTCAATGCTTCTAAACGCAAACGCGGCAAAACGCTGCAATAACGGATGTTTTAAACCTGGGTTACTATCTGTCAAGATAAATCATTCGGGAGAGGTTGTAAAAACGTCCCGTGTACATTAAGCCTTACTGTCTTCCTGAATAAAGCGCAGAAAAAACTTCTATAAATACATAACTCAGCCTGATCTCTGACCTCCACTGTAGCAGTGGTAACACATTTGGTCATTACCACAACCTCAGCTTGATGATTGGACAATGAAGGAGCAGCAGTCGACTGAGGATTTAATTCCGCTGTTTACATTGCACCTTCCTCTTGTCATTGACGTCTAGAGATGGCTGATTTCAAGACATAATTTTTTATTGAATGCATAGCTGCATTAATTGGTGGTGTTATATATCTAAAGGTAGTATTAAATACTCTTTTTTACCTCTCAATATATATCAAAGGAGAAGTCCAGCCTGGGCTTGTTAGGCTGTACTTTTCCTATGGGTCACAGGAGTGCAATTCGTTTTGCACACCTGTGACCCATTTTCAGTAGAGAGCGATCTGAAGTCCACTCTCTGTTGATGTCACACAGATTAGTCCAGGCTCCGCGTCATCACGACAATAAAGTCTGGATCCGCCAGATGCCTGGACTGATACCTGTCTCAGTGAGCCGCTGAGAGCCTGAGACGGCCGCTCCCCGCTCCTCCACAGCTCAGCTATCCAGTGAGTGCAGGGGGGCACAGCAGAGAGCTGCTGACTGATAGTCAGCAGCTCTCTGCTCGGGGAGCTGTGAGAAATGAGCCATCGTCTGTGTTCAGTGGCTCGGTTTTCAGTGTAGAGGTGCCGGGGGACAGATGCAGCATCAGATCGATGCTGCATCACCCTAGGTAAATATGATTCTGTAAAAAAAACAAAAAACATACTTCTCTTTTAATATCCCACAATAAAACACTCAATAAAATATTTGTGATAAAGCATTTATACATTTATCACTGTTGCTGTCTCAGGATCACTCAGCAGTGCTTCCCCAAACTTCCTATCAGGAAGCATGTACTGAGCACATCGATTGATTACCCTTGTCAGTTCTACGTGCTGCATCATCCTCATTACTGTGCTCAGTCCTCAGGAAATGCAATTAATCCATTACATTGAAGGAGAGGCAGAAGCAGTTGTCTGGGCTTTAGTGCTGCCGGTGTGTGTATGCAAAGGCAATGTATGGTATTTCAGCAGGGAGTGTGTATGTGTGGGTGGCTCCATGGGTCGCAGGAAGGGTGTTAATGCAGTAAACTTTTTAATGGTAAAAACTGACAAATATCAAAAGGGAACTTCTCAAATCTTAAAGAGTAAACAAGTGATAAATTTTAACAAGCAGACAGAAAGGAATGACAGAATTGGCAAGAAAGACACTCATTAAACTTGGTAAGTACCTCAGCAGAAATAAGTCTAAGGCCGCGTACACACGATCGCATATTCCGACAACAAAATCCATGTTTTTTTTCTGACGGATGTTGGCTCAAACTTGTCTTGCATACACACGGTCACACAAATCTTGTCAGAAATTCCAAACGTCAAGAACGTGGTGACTTCTGCTTGATTCCGAGCATGCGTGTAATATTGTGCGTCGGAATTGTGTACACACGATCGGAATTTATGACAACGAATTTTGTTTGTCGTAAATTCCGACGGAAAATGTCCGATGGAGCCTACACATGGTCGGAATTTCCGACAACAAGCTCCCATTGAATATTTCCCGTCGGAAAATCCGACCGTGTGTACGCGGCATAACTTTACATCTATTTATAAAAATGTTATAGCTTGTTATGCAGTACTAACGACTTAAGCTCTTTGAATATGTCTGATACATCTAGGTTCTCAAATGGTTAAAACCAACTCGCAGTTGCAATAGCAGCGTTGAGCTTGCGTCCTTTTTTTTTATACAGACAGCTCCCGGCTTTTGCGTAAAAGTGATCGCTTCTACTGTATTTGCTGGACTGTGGTTTTCCCGCACCTCCATGGATCCTGGGACCACTGCAAATAATGTCAGGAGGAAGAGCAAAAGAAAATGGAGGAACTTCTGTTTCCCGATGTCCTCTGCACAAATGTGAACTGGACTGAGAACATTCATTTTAGGACCATCACTTAGAGTTTACTCTAAACTGATGAGCTATAAATTCATGTACAAGTGTCACCTACTGATAATTTTGAGTATGGCAATTGCTACCATTTTGCAGGCGCATGCAGTTATGAGGCTTGACATGTTTGTCATTATCTATTTACTCAACACAACCTCATTGTTTATTTTGTGCAAGCAAAATTGAGAATTATTTTGTGTTTGTGCGCACTAAAAATCATATTAGTGTATTTTTTAGGGAAAATTATAGATTAGATAAACCGTTGTTATCGTGCAACATAAGAGTGCAACTACTCTTTTGATTCTACAAGGCCTCTGCTTTTAGAAAATACATAATCTTTTGGGGGTTTAAAGTTATTTTGAAGCCAAAAATACTGATTTTAACGTGTGGAAATGTGTGAAGAATGAACAAATTGCTCTAAAGGGGAAGTGGTTCATTTTATACTCAAAACTGCCTCCTGATTTGAGCATATTTCCAGTTCTTACGTAGACTTCTTCAATCCAGCAGTGACTGTATAGACGGTTACCATTCATTACTAAATAATGTTTTTTTTTCCCCGGATCCATGTCTTTACACTTGGTCTTTCACAGTTTTCATTTAATATATGATTTAGTTAGGTCATTTGGGATTCGTTTTAAACTGTGTAAAAGAGAGCAATTTTTTATTGTCAGCTCGCTTCCAGTTGCTGTACATCACAATAGTAATCTTGGCTTCTGGCAAATAAATCATTACTGCATGTCTTCTCCAGGGACCTGCTGAAAAGCCAAGTATCTCTTACTATAGATGGTCCTTTTACCATTTAGAGCAGCTTCTGTTAGTTATGTTGAGGTCAGCAGTTTTAACTGATTGTCACAGACTGCGGCTTTAATATGTTCATAAAAGGGCTCAACTGTCATGAGAGAAATCAGTGTGCTGGCTGCTTTCCATGGCTACTTTCAGAAGAATACCCCAGGCTTTGATTGCCTTGCCGCAAAGCTGATTATACCCTATAGAAGCCACTGCTGCTTTTCTGCTTTGCACCTGTTTGTATGTGACATAAAGTACAGCGCTCAGGGTTTCTGTGATCCATGAAGGTGTGAAAAGACACAGCGTGAACCTCTCAGCCACTGTGTGAAAAGAGAAGCTGGCTGACACAATTGCTGTTTTCCTCCGTAGTGGCAGAATTCCAGCAGTGTGGCTGCTGAGCAGAAAGTCTCATAAAATCTTTATTAAATCACTTCACTGCTCTGTATAGTATAATGTATTCATAAAAACATGAACCAACTTCACTAGGGTCAGTTAAAGTGAACAAGGCCTTAATTGCGGTTCGCATGGATGTTTGTTTTATATTGTACTTCAGAATATAACACTTGCCACATGTAGCGGACTTGATTTACTAAAGGAAACCATTGGAGGAGGAGTAGAGGTAAACTGCTGTGGTGTGCTCGTTTTGCAGGATCACAGGTGGATGAGATGGGATATCTAAGCATACCTAACAAATCATACACTTAAAGTGGACGTAAACCCTTTTTTGGCACTTCTGCCTACAGGTAAGCCTAAAAAAAGGCTTACCAGTAGGTACAGTGAATATCTCCTAAACCTGCACAGCTTAGGAGATATTCACACTGTATGTAGCCAGTGAAGCCACCAGCGCATGTGCAGTATACACGTGCCGTCCCTTCAGAGCTCTGTGTCTCGGTCCGCGGGAGTGACGTGTTATTGCGGTAGGTGGCCGGAGGATGAGAACCCGGAAGGAAGACCGAGTGAAGATGGAAGCACTGGTTGGCGGTGACAGTTTGGCGCTAGAGGGCTTAGTTCGAAAGTAAGTATTTCATAATGTGCTAGTATGCCATGCATACTAACACATTATGTCTTTACCTTTTAAGGTTTGAAAAAAAATAATAATTGGTGCGGTATACTACTGCTTTAATGTTCAGTGCATGTGGCGCTTTCGCAGCATCCCAATAATACCTACTACAGTGGGGGTTAGTTACGAAAGGCAAATCCACTTTGCACTATAAGTGCAAAGTGCACTTGAAATTGCACTGAAAGTGCACTTGGAAGTGCAGTCGCTGTAGATCCGAAGGAGACATGCAAGGAAAATAAAAAAAACAGCATTTTATCTTGCACATGGTAGGATGATAAAATCAGCAGAGCTTCCCCTAATTTCAGATCTACCCCTCAGATTTACAGTGACTGCACTTCCAAGTGCACTTTCAGTGCAAATGGATTTGCCTTTCGTAAATAACCCCCATTGTGTCTCCCGTTTCAATAAGGTGTACTAAGGAGCATCACTGAAAAAAAAAAACGCATGTTATGTCTTTTTTTTTAATGATGCTATAGTGTTACCTATCTCACTTTCTTTCCTGTCATTCTGAACCTTTAGGCTACATTCACACTGGTTATTTAGGCTAGTGTGATTTGCAGCGGCAGGAATTTTCTGATTCGAGCTGCTGCTGTGAGCAGCTTGGTGGGGCTGCCAGTCCCATTAAAAAAATGCCAAAAGCTCCTAATCTATTTGTGGCTCTCCGCATAGCCAGCAATTACTTGTAGTGATTGGCTGCTGGATGCACACAAAGTGCTGGCTGCTCACCGCAGCAACAGCACAAATCAGAAGATTCCTGCTACTGGAATTCGCACTGGCCCACATCACCAGTTTGAATCTAACCTTGCTGTCAATGTTGTCTGCTTTGCTCAAATCCTGATTGAATAGCAAGGCCTATTTATACTTTTTTTTCACTGGGCGACACCAGCCTTTTGACAGGGGCACAGTTGTCAACTGGGGGTGTTTGTCCCTACTCTAAACTAAAGTCAGCACTTACTCGTTATGGGACTTGCAGTGGTACATCAGGTGTGTCCAACTGAATTATCATGCCCCCTTTTCACTTGTACTCTTGTGCTGATGCACTATGGTTGATGGGTAACGTGGTATGATTGGCTAAGTCACAAGTATGATTTTGAATGAGCACAGCGATAATATTCAAGCAGTTAAAGGATTCTATTTGCAGAACGTTTATTATATTAATCATTTTGTATTAACCATTTACAATTAAGGGGTGCTCTCTTGGCTATCAACTTTTTGCTGTTGTCCTTATTTTCTCAAGAATTGCTTTGGTTGCTAGTAGGGATGGGCGAACGGTTCGGCCCGAGCATAAGTTCGGGCCAAACTTTCATTGTTCAGACGCATTGCGGCGCTGAACAGTTCATTGCAAGCCCTGATTGGCTGAAGCAGTGAAAGCTTCAGCCAATCAGGGCACAGAGCACTGTCAGAGTCATGATTGGACACTGTCATCATCATCCAATCATGGCTCATTCCCGCCCCACAGTATAAAAGTATTCTTTCAATGGCAGCCATTTTCAGTGTGATTTTGGCATGGAGAGAGATAGAACAGGGCTCTGTTCAGTTCTATTAGTTAGTGTGCTATACAGTACTGTGCTATTTAGCTTCAATTTTCAGTGTAGAATATTAGTTTAGTGTCAGTCTAGGAATAGTGTGAGTGTAGTGAGGAGGACCATCATTCAGCTTTGCATAGTGTGCAGCTAGAGTAGGGACAGCTCAGATAGTTTCACTGTAGTGTAGTGAGACCGTGTCAGTAATCTTGATTAGTGTATAGCTAGAGTAGGGACAGTTCAGAAAGCGTCAGTGTAGTGACGGTTGAACACGGTCTATTTGATTGCGTTACTGCCAGTTTAACGCCATATAGTTCTGTGTGTGCTACTGCCAGTTTAACGCCATATAGTTCTGTTTTCTGTTACTGCAAGTTTAACTCCATATAGTTTTGTGCGTTACTGCAAGTTTAATGCCATATAGTTCTTTGTGTCACTGTACGTTTGGCGCATTATATTGCAGTATATTAGTGTATCCGTGGAGTGTGTCTGCGTAGTGTGAGTACTCAAATTAAAGTACACCAAACACCACTTTACATTGATTAAAGTGCATCTACGTACAGATTTCCACTTCTTCTTTACATTTGCTTATAAGCACTGCCCCCTCCCTCCCAATAATGCCTGGGAGGACAACAAGGAGAGGCAGACGTTCCCTTGGCACTTTAAGGGGGCCAGCAGCAAAGGTGGACGTGGTTGTCAGTCCTCAGGCAGGCATCATTTCCTCTGGTTAGTGAGTTTGCCCGTGCTATCCAGCCACAGCATGCAGAGGAGGTAGTGAACTGGCTTACTAAACCTTCCTCATCCTCCTCATCCTCTGTCATGCAAGCAGAGACAAGTGTGCAGTCCCCTGCAGTTGCCGGAGTGGATAAACCTGCCTCCTTGTCCACATCTATTCCTGCCATAGCCCCAACATTAGCCATGGAGGAGTCAGCTGAGTTATTTGGCCACAGCATCAGCCACTTTCTCTTTGATGATGCCCAGCCATTACTGGATTCAGATGTTGGTGTTGAGGATGACAGGAACATGAGCCTAGAGAGATGGGAGAACACTGGTAGACAAATTGCCATTGTTCCCCCAGCCGCAGCATATTGCCAAGTTGTCTTCAGTGGTAATGATGATGATGGAGAGATGGAGATGATGATGAGGTCACAGATGCGACTTGAGTGCCATATAGAGCAGTCGAGGAAACTGAAGGTGAGGGGTCACAACCCCAAGGAGGCCGACATCAAGAAAGAGTAGAGAGTAGCCACCCTATTCCATCACATTACGTCTCCCGGCCCACTCCCCAAAGCTCAGCAGTCTGGGCCTTTTTCAGCACATCTGCAAATGTCTGGTGTATTTGCCATGTTTGATGCACCTGAGACAGTTTGCAGATAGCAACAGTGCAATCTGCAAACTGTCTCAGGTGCATCAAACATGGCAAATACACCAGCCATTTGGGTACCACATGCTTAACAAGGCATTTAACGTCCAAGCACTTAGCATGTTGGCAAGAGCACCTAAAAGCCACGCAAAAGGGGCACAAATCTGTCCATCCTCCTCCCTACCCAATTCAGTCTGCCCCTGTTATACCGAGTCATTACCTCTCAGCAGCCTCCACTGACAGGGATTATGGTATAGCACAGGGTGTCCCAGGTCCTAGCAGCACATCTTCCAGCAGCACACCGCCCACTGTAGACTGTAGCCGGTAAATTTCTCTGCTCCATCTGCTGCAGCGAAAAAAAAAAAATACAGTCCCTGCCACCCACATGCCCAGAGTCTAAATGCAAGCTTTTCAAAGCTGTTTGCTCTCTAACTTCTGCATTTCAGCCTGATGGATTTTGCCCCCTTCCGTGAATTTGCACAATGTGCTGTACCACAGGTACAACATTGACTGGCAGGTTCCCAGTCGCTACTACTTTTCATGTATGGTTGTTCCATCTCTCTACCATCACGTGGAAGGGAATGTTCTGGCACCATTGGGCAAGTCAGCCGTAAAATCCATTTTACTGCTGACACGTGGTCCAGCAAGCATCGGCAGGGACGATATATTTCATTCACAGCACACTGGGTAATGCTGCTTGCAACTCAAAAGAATGCAGGACAGGGCTCGGTTCTGCAGCTTGTTGTGCCCCCACATCTCCATTCAGCTGGTGGTGATGACCTGACCTGTGAGCTCTATCCCCTCCTCCTCCTCCGCCACCTCCATGCCCTCCTCCTCCTCCGCCACCTCCATGCCCTCCTCTGCAGAATTGTCCTATGAGCATCAGGTACCCCCTAAGCGTTCATTCAAAGGGCTTTTCCCAGAGTCAGGCTAAAAGGTGCCATGCAGTGCTTCAGCTGGTGTGCTTAGGGGGCAGGAACCACACCGGACCAGAGATTCTTTCAGCTCTGCAGGGACAGGCCCAGAGGTGGTTCACACCACACCAGCTGGAGCCAGGAATGGTGGTGCGTGATAATGGCTCAAACATCCTGTCCGCCCTTAGACAGGGAAAGTTGACACATGTGCCATGCCTGGCACATGTCCCCAATTTGGTGGTGCAGCGTTTCCTAAATACGTACCCAGAGTCTGTAACCACTTCAGGCGGTCATACACATCCAGGGCTCGGTTGGCTGAAATTCAGTGGGAAATCCACCTGTCCGTGGATTTCAGAACTCTCAAGACTCACCCAGTCCCCACAGAGTGCAGAAGATAAAATCTCTTGAGGACACTTTAAAGAGGATTTTATTGAATGTTTTTCCTGACTCCAGTAGTTTACAGTGTAGTGGAAAACGCCGTTTTGAGTCTTCTGTTCATCAAGAGAGGAGCGTTGGAGAAGGCGTCTGCCTAAGTGAGGCATTTCGGAATTTTTTTAGTCCTCGCCACCCAGGGCTGTCAGCCTCCACATCCCATTAGCCGCGTCTGCATCACATGGTGGACGATTACCTTGGGGCCAAAACAGAGATAGAGCGCTTTCCAGCTGACGATCCACTGACTTACTGGGTCATGAGAATAGACCACTAGCCAGAACTTGCCCAGTATACTATTGAGTTGTTGGGCTGCCCTGCATATCCAGCATGCTTTCAGAACGGGCATTCAGTGCTGCAGGAGGTTTCGCTACTGATCACAGAACGCGTCTGTCCACAGACTCCGTGGACCGTTTGACTTTTATAAAATTGAATCAGTCCTAGATTACCAGCTATGCAGCCCCTGATGCCGATGTCACTGATTAAGTCTTTTTGGGATGTGCAATCTCTGCAGGACTTTGAGGCTACCTAGCTTTGAGTGTTTTCAATCATTTCATCTGGAAGAATGTTTTTGGTAGAGGTTTCATGGGCACAATTAACACCCAAAGAGTAATTTTTCAGCACCTGTTTGACAGGTGCATATTATGCAATTTTTTACAGCAAGGCCAATTCTTGCTTTCATCAAGAGTACCTCTTTAGGGTTACGGTGGGAAGGCGTCACCAACACCCAAACACCAATTTTTTTGCACCTGTTTGACAGGTGCATATCATTGCAATTTTTTTACAGCAGGGCCAATTCTTGCTTTCATCAAGATTACCTCTATAGGGTTACAGTGGGAAGGTGCCACCAACACCCAAAGACCAATTTTTACGCACCCGTTACTTCTATCCAAAGTCAGTGACACCAGAATGTATCCAAAAAATCTCTAATCTTGTTCCCAGTGCACTACATTGTGGCCTCATCATACACACTGGCTCCCCAGCTGTTGCTGAGCAAAATAAAGGCAGCTTGCAGGGAACATTATAACATTATAACAGATAAACTAAGGGGACCCCCAGACACTATATTGGAAAGAATTTTCCATTTTTATGCTTTCACTATAAAAATCAAAAGATCACTGCTCACTGCTTGCTGTGGGGGCACTTAACAGGAAGGAGGAGCCAGGAGCACTGAAGAGGAACGCGAGAAAAGGAGGATCTGGGCTGCCCTTTGCAAAACCATTACACGGGGCAGGTAAGTATGATATGTTTGCTATTTTTAACTAAAAAAATAACTAGACTTTACAATCACTTTAAAGCTGGCTGCCAAATGGTCTTTTCACACACAAGATTGTTCTACAGACATGAACCTTTTGCAATGCACATCAAGGTTATTTGGCCTATTGAGAGGAGACTCAAGTGCTGGCTTATTGCAGGGGTGAAACCATAGCAGTCAGCTGGGAAAAATCCAGCCTGGCCTATTACAGCAAACTAATGAATGATTTGCCAAGGATATGTGGGAAGGCTGTACAGACCTAGGAGAGTTGCCTGATGTTATTAAAACAAGCTGGGTCAGGTGAACTATCTCCAGACAACCCCATTGCTCATTATTTAGTAAATTCATAGTTTTTATTCAATCAATGTGATATTTAATCTCTGTATGTATAAAAAACTATTCCACACTATATAAAAAGTTGACTATTTTTTCTTATGTTGCTTAAAACTAGAATTTTCTCAGTAATATAGCTTGTTATGTTACTTTAAAATTCAAAAGGATCCATTCATTTCCTATACACACCTCATAGTAATATGTCTAAAGCTGTGCAAGGGAGCTTTTAATACTGTCCAGTCATACCTCTGTTCTGTTTGGCTTCAGTGTGCAACATATGTTTTCATGGCCATCTACTTGAATTAGTAAAGTAATGTCACATCACCATTCAGTCACATCTCTTTGTCTTAATTATGCACTAATTAAACTTCATTGGAAGGCTTAAGTATTCCAATTATGGTACGTTTTAATGGTAGAAGGTTCCATTCCTTACTAAATAGGTTTATGTTGTGGCCTTTTGCTTTAGGTAATTATTTTGCATTTATTTTACATGACCCTAAAACAACATCACAATTTATGGATCTAATATCACTTGGCATGTTTAGCTAAAGCAGTCTTCCTATGCAATTTATAGCTCAAGTATCTTTTTGTTCAATGTGTTACAGATGCTGGCATTTGAACTACAATTATGGCAATGTATGTTAAACCATATTTCCAGTTTTTGACAAAAGCCAAAACAGTATTTAGACATGTGTAATTGATTTTATTAAAGGTAATATGTTGCAAAAAAAAAATCTCTCTAATTAAACTCTGGCAGAAGCAATCATTCCCCTGACTCCATAAGCTAAACGGTAATAAAAATAAGGTTAAACATTATTTATACTGCCCAAGAATCAGTATATAGAGTGCAACGAAGTGGCAAAGCAAGGTACGTGTATGTGGACAAAGTATATATAGTAGGATAGCCTCTACTGTCAGAGCACTATAGCAGCTTGACAAAGCTGATAATTCCAGCAGCAGATTCTTTTTATTTTTTGTTACCAAAAGGGGAGCAAATCTTCCCACTCAGGGCCTGGCAATACTGAACAAGCAGTTCTAAATTAGTGTGAGAGTGCCCTAGGCTAAAGGCCAATATACACGTACTGAAAGTTGGATGGTTCAGCAACAATTTTGGGTACATGTGTACTACTGTCTGTTCAGCAGAATCTGGTCTAATGATGAGCTTCTGTCTAACGGTCTTGTTGGAAAACCAGCATTCAATCAGCGCTTGCAAGCACAGATCAGTGTACTCTGGGGGGGCGGAGTCCCCAGTCTCCAATCCCCCTGTCAGAATACAATAGCATAGTGGGGGGAAATCCCAGCGTCTCACATTGTTTTTTTGATGTGGTAATTGGTCAGTTTAGTTTTTTCTTTTCTCTTTCAACCCGCTGGTTGAACGAAAAAAAAATGAACGCGTGTACCCAGCTTAAAGCTGAATTCCAGGAATTCAGTCACTTTGTAAAGAGTGAACGCACACTATGAGTTAAGTTGAAGGAGGTGCATGACATCCCCTGAACTTATCTCTCTTATTTATATCTGACAGGATTATTGCTCTGCTGGTGCATACACTGACAGGTGGGGCTGTGAGAGTGGAGAAAAAGGCACACAAAGCAGCTTTGCCTGCCTCTCCTCTCTGTTGTCCATTCAGAGAAGCTTTTGTAATTTGTGATTGAGTTTACATAGTAAAAGTGCTTCTGTGATTGGGCTGGAGGATAGGGAGGGGCAGCTGCTCCGACTCTAATGTTGAAGATGCTCAGACCTACCCACTCTTCTCCAGTTCAGGCTTTGCGGCCTTTAAAATTGCAGAACTCTAGTTCTCCTAACCATATATATCTCCCTTTTAACTAATGAACTGCCATAATCTGCTAACAAGGTAGACCCATTCTATGACTATTT
The DNA here is from genome assembly GCA_037952925.1 of Lithobates clamitans. Lineage (NCBI taxonomy): Eukaryota > Metazoa > Chordata > Amphibia > Anura > Ranidae > Lithobates > Lithobates clamitans. The sequence continues at coordinate 8,451,899 of JBBGZY010000160.1, read as the reverse complement.
TGTGAGTTGTCTGGGGCTATTTGCCACTATTTGTGAAAAAACTATTTTATAGCTGAACTTGGCAAATATTTTCTAAATACAGTACACATGTATTTGTACTTGAATTTTAGTGTACTTTGTGTAGAGTAATCAAACATAAAACTTTGCCTTTATTCAGGAGTTCCCTGTAATAAAGACATTTGAAGGCATGCTAGCCAACATTTGTTGGCGGAAAGTCCGACAACAATTGTCCGATGGAGCATACACACGGTCGGCTTTTCCGCCAACAGCCTGACATCCAACATTTCCCGTCGGAAAATCTGATCGTGTGTATGAGGCTTTACAGTATCTTTTTTTCCCTAAGACCTACTGGGGTTCATTGTGTGTGTGTGTGTAAAGTGTGTATAAAGAGTTATAACATAAAGGAGTCATTGCTCTTGGTGACTGTACAAATACTAGGTGTTTTCTAACGTAGTTTAGAGAATGGAACACCTGTTTGCTGCAGCAACACCACAATCTTTCCATTAATCAAGTTTTTATACATAAGTCCTAATGTAATGTCTTTGATTTTATGGAAGTATACTCGCTACAGTAGGTGGATATTGCCCATTTGAATATGGGCCCCATAATTTGGGTCCCTCCCTCCCACCAGCGTCTCACATTTTCAGATGGAAAGCGTGCACTCTTATCAGCAACTTAAAGAATTTATGTATGTGCATCATTCTATGTGTTTTTTGAATGTGGTCACTTTAATGTGCATTAACTGGTTTATTTGTTCCCCTTTTTTACTGCTGAATTAATACAGAGAAGAGGAGTAGCTGTGGAGACCAAAATCCTACAGGCAATGACGTAAACTGTGTCCTGCAGTATTCATTGATCTGTCCATGATGATTTACTTGATACATCGCTGAATAGCTGCCAAAACAATTGCAATATGGATACAAATACAATGACTGGAAGGATTTTAGGTTAACTGCTGCGTAAGAGACAGCTATGCTTCATATTACAATGTTCTGAAGTGTAGTCTAGCAGCAGCATTTAAAAATAGATTAAACTAAAATGACATCCTTTTGAAAATGTAATTATTTTCTAAGGAAAGGTGCCGTCAGTCATGCCGTAGCAGGTTGCTAGCCAAATTTAAAACTATTTTCTTGAATTAGTGCTCAGAAAAAGAAATCTGAAATAATGAGTTTTCTCATTTTGAACTTCTCACCCCTCTTCAAATATTTTTTTAGACTTTCCTGTCTTTGGAGTTATTTTGTTTTACTTAGAATAAACAATTTCTATAACTTTTTGTCTCCTTTTTGAAGCATATCCAAACCCAAGAACACAAATTTTATTTTGCAGCTTATCAGTCCATGGACATTATAACTGCGTGCTTTTTTTTTTTTCAGGCCTTTTACCATTATTTTCCCCTAGTCATCCTGTTAGTAACACACTTCCTAGCCTGAGGTAACAACATTCGTTAGGACCACAGAACGTCTCCCACTCTTTATCTCAATATCAAGGGTTGTTCTTAGTCTACAGAGACAACTCAGTCAGCCTTGGAACATATTACATGTTTCACCCGTATTTATGGTAGAACATGTAACATATTCCATCTTTTGCTCATCTCCCTCCGATCCTGCCCGCCTTGTGATCTTGGGTGGGGGTTCTTCTCCCAGCACCTGCTGTCACTTTTTGATAACTGTGTGGTTGTGCAGGGCTCTGTCCACACAGCCATGTCATTAGTTCACAGATTCCTGTGAATAAACTACAAATACCATCAGGGTTGATAACAATGTTTTAGATTTCAGTGCAGCTTAGCGTACTACTGGAAAACAGAAGCTTAATGTGGGCTTACATATACTTTACATATCAGAACATACTGGCTCCATAAAAAAATGATCAGGGGAAGTTGGTCACAAATGACAGGGTGAAGGTAACTGTATTAAATACAATCTTCTCCTCGGTTGATATAAATGAAAAGGAGGGGTATAATAAATAAGACAGTAATGTCAATAACCATATCTTGAATGTGCCCTTATGGTTGGCAGAGATCAGTGTTTAAAAAAGACTAGAAAATATGAATAAATCACCAGGACCAAATAGCTTACCCAAGAGTTCTCAAAGAACTTAGCCATGTTATAGCCAGTCTATTATTTATAGTTTTTAAGGAAAGCTTACTGACTTTACCAATGTTCAAAAAAGGCCTGGAATATATTCCTGGAAACTACAGACCAGTCAGCCTAACATCAATAGTATGTAAACTATTGGAAAGAATGATAAGGAACCATATCCAGTAATATGCTTATAAAAATAGTATCACTAATAGTAACCAACATGGGTTTATAAAGTACTGGTCTTGCCAGACCAACCTTTAACATTCTATGAGGAAGTAAGAAGTTTTACAAGCTAGTAACAGTTTGTCAATAAACAAACCGAAACAGGAAGTGACAAAATTCTTGTCAGTTTTGGTTTCTAATGTCACAAGGGGAGAAGGAACTTCCACTCTCCACAGTGATTGTGATCAAAGTGGTTGCAAAGATACTGGGCTCCCCAATGAGATGGGATTACTTTTACAAAAAATAGAATCAGTCACTTTCACAGAGATTTGCCTCCTGAAAATAACAATACCAGGACTGCAGCTGCAGCCATGATCCTGGTATAACTACCTCAGTATGAGGCTGTATATTTAAATATATTTTGGATATTTGGAAGGAAACTATTTAACCTAAGAAAACACGCAAATACAAAATGAAGTTGGATGAGAAGCGGTTCAATCTTAAATTGTGTAAATAGTAATAGTTCAGTAAATAGTGTAGATACATTCAGAAAACCTTTAAATGTGTTTCTTAGTGTGTATAATGTATAGGGATACGGAAAGTGGGGGGGGGGAGTGGTACTAGAAAAAGTAACCAAAGGTCGGACTTTTGAGGCACGGAAACAATCAAGAAGTAAAAAAAATAATGTTTATTGAAAAAAGTACATGGTATAATAACCGTATTCAAAAAGATTAAAAATCATATGAAAATGATGCAATTTGTACAATGAGCCCTTGTGCATCTGTGCGTTTCGCCGTGAGGCTTCTTCAGGACGATCAAGGTTCAGAAATATAACACCGAAAGAAAAGGGGAGGAGAGCGAATCTCACTATCTTAAGGTGGACTAGGCCTCATGTACAAATCTCCAGTGGCTGTAGGATTACCAAAGATGTGGAAAATTCCCAACAAATAGTCAGTGTGTAAGTGTTCCTACGACAGGGGCAGGTGTGCATCTCATATCAAATAATAGAAATGGACAAAGTAGCACTCAAATGTCTATGGTCCATATGGGAACAGTGCCCTTGAAATTCAAAAATGCTATCGGCATATAGTATATCCCATCTAGCAAGAAGTGCCGCTAATAGAAAGATACGGATCCTGAGATGAACAAGTGTGCCCCTGGGAGACAGCCTGGTGCTGTACACATTCTAGATGGGATATACTATAAAAGATATCTGATTGATGTTGCAGACATCGTTCTGTTGATGCTGCAGGCATCATTCAGGTATCTCCACTCAAAGTCCAGGATGTCACATGACATCCTATGGGTGGGAAGTGGTTAATTCGTAAAATGCTAGTTCACAGTGAATTCTGTAGTATATTTTGGGGGAAATGCAATTGGCACTGATAAACAATTTATCACAGGAATTTTAAAATGACTATTTGGATACCTAGGCCAATTGACAAGAGCTCTGTCTTGACCAAACTCTGGTGTTTTTTTGAACAAGCATCATCTTTTCTTACAGTAAACTATTCATTTTGTGGAGCTTATAGTTATAACATGACCACACGTTTCAGAACCTGCTCACCCATAAAGCACTTGTCACGACTGAACAACTACTGAACCACGCGGGAAATGCAGATGTCTTGAGGATCATTGCACCACTTCTAAATATCTAGTCAACAGTATTTGCAAAAGGGATTAAATATTCTGCAGGTTACTGGTTCTTCACCTTACTGTTAATAATAAAATCAGTAGATAAAGCTGTTTTTGTTTTTTTTCCCTAACTTGTCCATGTGCTTATTTAAAAAGAAAACAGTAATTTAAATGATACCAAGCATTATATCAACTTATATTTAATACTTAAAAAGCAAAGTTATGTGCAGAATTGGGGTGATTTAAATCTGAGCTAATGATTTTAAAGGATGAGTTCACCCTTGGTGGAACATATTCCATCTCTTGCCCATCTTCCTCCAATCCCGACCTCCTTGTTAACTTGGGTGGGAGTTCTTCTCCCAGCACCCACTGTCATTTTTTGTTAGCGGTGTGGTTGTGCAGGGCTCTGCCCACACAGCCATGTCATTCGTTCAGATTCCTGTGAATAAACTACAAATACCGTCTTTCACTGCGGCAGACAGACTTATAGGTTTAGTGGGCTGCGGGGGGCACTGATGACTCTTGTAGTCCACTGATATGTCCTCTGGTTTTCAAACAGCCCATACAGAGACATGTCTTCAGGAGCCAATATTGCAACTGTAATCTATTAATAGCTGGTGCAGTGATTTCCAGGCTCATGCTGGAAAATTATAATAAATACACATTTTGTTTCTGCAAAAACATGTACATTTATTTATTTTTCTGTAAAGGTGAACTTATCCTTTTAAAGCTAAGTATCAGAGTCTGGGTTTTACACAGTACTCGGAGGCATGTCTGTTTGTGTGCACTTACCCTTAAAGGATAATTTAGTAGGCTGACATCCAGGCATCACACTCACATGCTAAAGATGAAGGAAGTCTTATGAGGTTGAAGTTAGAAAACCGGAAACACGTAAATGTACAGTGACTTGAGAAAGTATTCATACCCCTTGAAATTTTCCACATTTTGTCATGTTACAGCCAAAAATGTAAATGTATTTTATTGGTATTTTATGTGATACACCAACACAAAGTGGCACAAAATTGTCAAGTGGAAGGGAAATAAAAAATGTTTCTTTATTGTACATTATGGGACTTAGAGCCTTAAGTAATTACTTAAAGGGTTATAGGCCACCTTTAGGTAATGGACACTGGTATACCCAATCCAGGAAGTTCACTCCCTATATAACCCCTCCTCCTTCCAGGAGCACATCAGTTTTTTCACCAGTGTCTAAGGTGTTGGTTACGAGTGAAGATGTGCTCTGAGGAGCTCCAGGAGGAATCCATGCTGGATTTAAATAGCCTCCATCCATAGACCAGATCAATCCAAAGTGCCACAGAGGCCAAAGTGGATGGTACCTGGGGCCTCGTATCTGAAGCACGAGGTTTTGCCTGTAACGCCTCTCTTTGTAGGGCTGGACCCCGGGACCCAGGGCTTAGGTCTTGCTACATTAACTAAAGCTTTCCTGGTAGGGTGCTTTTACAGGTCCAAGGGAGTGGAACCCCGATATCAAGGGACCCGGTCCTTAAAGGTTTGCTAAACGCAGCCCGTCGTGATGGGTGAAGATTGGATTGTCTGTGAATTTAGCAAATCCTGCGGTGGGGATAAGGTAAGGGAAGAAACTTAGGAACTAAAAAGTCCACCTATGCTTTCTTCCATTAGGGAAAATGTTGTCATGCCTTAATTCTCCACTAGAGGGAGTCTATGCACATACCTTAATCTGTTGTCTTCACTGTAAAGCTCAGTCAGTCTCTGTGTGGCTGCAGCAGCGTGTGCAGGGGGATTTTTTTCAGGTAAAGAAATCTGCCAAATGCTTTCTTTCTCCCCCCTGAAGGAACCGGAGGGTTAGGGGAACATCAGTGGTGTACCCCCCTTACATCACCCCCCCGCCACGGGCGGTGCGAAGGTCCCGGTGTTACTGTTACTGCTACTACTGACAGGGCTCTGCCTCCCCCCCCACCCCCTCATGTTGGATCTGTAGACCCTAAAGCCGCCACGCACGAATGCAGGAACATTTTAAAAAATAAAACGGGGTGGATTTACGGAGGGGGCAGGGCCTAAGCGCAGCGCGGTGATACGTCTACGAGGACGCAAGCAAAGATAGTAAAAGCACAGCTGGGACAGTCTCTCCTTGGCTGACGAGGAGGAAACAAGCAGTCTGCACACAGGGACACAGGAGCTGTGGGGCACATGAGGGTTGCAAACTGGCATTCCTGATACAGGAAGGACATTTTTTTTTTCCAGCACTAGGCTGAATTTTATAGCGGCTTTACTGTTATGACTATATTCAGTGATTAAGTGCAATTGTATAGTGCCTTTGTTTTTGTGCTTAGGACTATGCCTGTCAAAAAAAGACACCACAAAGACCAAAAAGGTACCAAAGGTTTCTCCCCCAGGTGCTAGGATCTCGAGTTGCATTTCCACGCTGTCATCCTCGCCTGAATTACCAATTATGGCAAGCCAGGGTGAGCCATTGGAACAAATTGATGGTGCAACTGCTTCTCACATCTCAGCCCCTGTATACGTGACTGAAGATGTCCTTTCCTCCACCCTGCAGTGTCTGAAAGGAAGATTAGCGGCTTTAATCTCATCCTCCATTCAAATGGATAGGAAGCGTGCTAGATCCCCCTCCCCCACTTCAGACGCTTTGCAAGGGGAACAGTGGGCACAGGATGAAGTGTTACCCTCAGGCAATCAGGATGAAAAACAAACCGATGATTCATCTGCGGAGGAAACAATGGTAGATGAACCTTTTGCAGCCTCACAATCTGAGAAATTGCTGATACAATCTCTTACGGAGATGGTTCGTTCCACTTTCATGCTACCCATGAATCCTAAAGCCTCATCATGAAGAGGCAAACCCCCTCATCAAGGTTTGGGGAAGACTTCTGCAGTTTTCAGAAGTCTGGCAAAAGGAAATTCAGGACAGATGGGTCATCTCCACAGTAACGCTGGGGTACAAGCTGGAATTTCGGGACTTTCCACCGCCTCGTTTCCTGAGGTCAAGCATTCCTAAAAATTCCGGGGGAAAAGACAATCTCTGTTTCAGGCACTAGATCGATTAATATCTCAAGGGGTGATCATACAGATCCCCAAAAAAGAGCAAGGTTTGGGGTTTTATTCAAACTTTTTTATGGTACCAAAACCAAATGGAAATGTCAGACCCATTCTAGATCTAAAAAATCAAAATCAGTTCTTGAAGATCCGCTCCTTTCACATGGAGACGATCAGGTCAGTAGTTTCTATCCTTCTTGGAGGAGAACTTCTTGCATCTATCGACATCAGGGATGCATATCTGCATGTTCCTATATTTGCCGCTCACCAAAAGTTTCTGTGGTTCGAGTTAGAACAGCAGCATTTCCACAGCACCCCGGGTGTTCACAAAAGTGCTGGCCCCACCTCTAGCCAGGTTAAGGGCACAGGGCATAACAGTCGTAGTGTACCTAGACAATGTGTTGTCAACAGACCAGTCAGTGGCTCGTTTGGAGCAAAGCGTATGCATTACAACCAGTTACCTGGAAAGTTTGGTTTGGATTCTCAACCTAGAGAAATCTTCCTTAATACCGATAAAAAGGCTGGAGTACTTAGGTCTGATCATAGACACAGTCCAGGAAAAGGTGTTCTTGCCTCAGGCAAAGATCAACTCCATAAGAGAGCTGGTGCGGATGGTCAGGTCAAAAGGCGATCCCTCCATTCGCCTTGGCATGAGGTTGCTAGGAACCATGGTGGCTTCATTCGAAGCAGTTCCCTATGCCCAGTTCCATTCAAGACTGTTCCAAAAGAGTATCCTGTCTGCTTGGAACAAAACGATTCAAGCTTTAGACTTGCCAATTTGGCTGCCCCCAAGGGTGTCCCAAAGCCTCAGTTGGTGGTTACTAACTCAGAATCTGCTGAAAGGAAAATCCTTCAGACCAGTTATCTGGAAAATGTTAACAACAGATGCCAGCCCGAAAGGCTGGGGAGTAGGGATGAGCTTCGAGTTCGAGTCGAACTCATGTTCTACTCGAACATTGGCTGTTCGCAAGTTCGCCGAACAGCGAACAATTTGGGGTGTTCGCGGCAAATTCGAATGCCGCGGAACACCCTTTAAAAGTCTATGGGAGAAATCAAAAGTGCTAATTTTAAAGGCTTATATGCAAGTTATTGTCATAAAAAGTGTTTGGGGACCCGGGTCCTGCCCCAGGGGACATGGATCAATGCAAAAAAAAGTTTTAAAAACGGACGTTTTTTCAGGAGCAGTGATTTTATTAATGCTTAAAGTCAAACAATAAAAGTGTAATATCCCTTTAAATTTCGTACCTGGGGGGTGTCTATAGTATGCCTGTAAAGGGGCGCATGTTTCCCGTGTTTAGAACAGTCTGACAGCAAAGTGACATTTTGAAGGAAAAAACTCATTTAAAACTACCCGCGGCTATTGCATTGCCGACAATACACATAGAAGTTCATTGATAAAAACGGCATGGGAATTCCCCACAGGGGAACCCCGAACCAAAATAAAAAAAAAAAAAATGATGTGGGGGTCCCCCTAAATTCCATACAAGGCCCTTCAGGTCTGGTATGGATATTAAGGGGAACCCCAGCCAAAATTTAAAAAAAAAATTGACGTGGGGTTCCCCCTAAATTCCATACCAGACCCTTCAGGTCTGGTATGGATTTTAAGGGGAACCCCGCGCCAAAAAAAAAAAAAAAAAACGGCGTGGGGTCCCCCTAAAGATCCATACCAGACCCTTATCCGAGCACGCAACCTGGCAGGCCGCAGGAAAAGAGGGGGGGACGAGAGTGCGGCCCCCCCCCCCTCCTGAACCGTACCAGGCCACATGCCCTCAACATTGGGAGGGTGCTTTGGGGTAGCCCCCCAAAACACCTTGTCCCCATGTTGATGAGGACAAGGGCCTCATCCTCACAACCGTGGCCGGTGGTTGTGAGGGTCTGCGGGCGGGGGGCTTATCGGAATCTGGAAGCCCCCTTTAACAAGGGGACCCCCAGATCCCGGCCCCCCCCCTGTGTGAAATGGTAAGGGGGTACTTACCCCTACCATTTCACTAAAAAACTGTCAAAAATGTTAAAAATGACAAGAGACAGTTTTTGACAATTCCTTTATTTAAATGCTTCTTCTTTCTTCCTTCATCTTCTTCTTCTTCTGGTTCTTCTGGCTCTTCTGGTTCTTCCTCCGGCGTTCTCGTCCAGCATCTTCTCCGCGGCGTCTTCTATCTTCTTCTCCTCGGGCCGCTCCGCACCCATGGCATGAGGGGAGGCTCCCGCTCTTCTCTTCATCTTCTTCTCTTCTTCATCTTCTTCTTCATCTTCTTCTTCCTTCTTCTCTTCTTCCTGTCTTCTCCGGGCCGCTCCGCAATCCATGCTGTGGCATGGAGGGAGGCTCCCGCTGTGTGACGGCGTCTCTTCGTCTGACGGTTCTTAAATAACGGGGGGCGGGGCCATCCGGTGACCCCGCCCCCCTCTGACGCACGGTGACTTGAGGGACTTCCCTGTGACGTCACGGGGAATGCCACAGGGAAGTCCCGTCATGTCACCGTGCGTCAGAGGGGGGCGGGGTCACCGGGTGGCCCCGCCCCCCGTTATTTAAGAACCGTCAGACGAAGAGACGCCGTCACACAGCGGGAGCCTCCCTCCATGCCACAGCATGGATTGCGGAGCGGCCCGGAGAAGACAGGAAGAAGAGAAGAAGGAAGAAGAAGAAGAAGAAGAAGATGAAGAAGAAGATGAAGAGAAGATGAAGAGAAGAGCGGGAGCCTCCCCCCCATGCCATGGGTGCGGAGCGGCCCGAGGAGAAGAAGATAGAAGACGCCGCGGAGAAGATGCTGGACGAGAACGCCGGAGGAAGAACCAGAAGAGCCAGAAGAACCAGAAGAAGAAGAAGATGAAGGAAGAAAGAAGAAAGAAGAAGCATTTAAATAAAGGAATTGTCAAAAACTGTCTCTTGTCATTTTTAACATTTTTGACAGTTTTTTAGTGAAATGGTAGGGGTAAGTACCCCCTTACCATTTCACACAGGGGGGGGGCCGGGATCTGGGGGTCCCCTTGTTAAAGGGGGCTTCCAGATTCCGATAAGCCCCCCGCCCGCAGACCCTCACAACCACCGGCCACGGTTGTGAGGATGAGGCCCTTGTCCTCATCAACATGGGGACAAGGTGTTTTGGGGGGCTACCCCAAAGCACCCTCCCAATGTTGAGGGCATGTGGCCTGGTACGGTTCAGGAGGGGGGGGGGGCCGCACTCTCGTCCCCCCCTCTTTTCCTGCGGCCTGCCAGGTTGCGTGCTCGGATAAGGGTCTGGTATGGATTTTTAGGGGGACCCCACGCCGTTTTTTTTTTTTTTTTGGCGCGGGGTTCCCCTTAAAATCCATACCAGACCTGAAGGGTCTGGTATGGAATTTAGGGGGAACCCCACGTCAATTTTTTTTTTAAATTTTGGCTGGGGTTCCCCTTAATATCCATACCAGACCTGAAGGGCCTTGTATGGAATTTAGGGGGACTCCCACATCATTTTTTTTTTTTTTATTTTGGTTCGGGGTTCCCCTGTGGGGAATTCCCATGCCGTTTTTATCAATGAACTTCTATGTGTATTGTCGGCAATGCAATAGCCGCGGTAGTTTTAAATGTGTTTTTTCCTTCAAAATGTCACTTTGCTGTCAGACTGTTCTAAACACGGGAAACATGCGCCCCTTTACAGGCATACTATAGACACCCCCCAGGTATGAAATTTAAAGGGATATTACACTTTTATTGTTTGACTTTAAGCATTATTAAAATCACTGCTCCTGAAAAAACGGCCGTTTTTAAAACTTTTTTTTGCATTGATTCATGTCCCCTGGGGGAGGACCCGGGTCCCCAAACACTTTTTATGACAATAACTTGCATATTAGCCTTTAAAATTAGCACTTTTGATTATTCATGTTCGTGTCCCATAGACTTTAACGGCGTTCGCGTGTTCGAACGAATTTTTTTCCTGTTCGCATGTTCTGGTGCGAACCGAACAGGGGGGTGTTCGGCTCATCCCTACTGGGGAGCAATACTAGAAAAGACAACTGTCCAGGGACAGTGGTCAGGAGCCATAGATCTTCTAGCGTCTAGGTTCAACATGAAGTTAGTCAACTTTGTGGCCAGAACAAGGGATCCACTTGCATGCGGAGCGGATGCGTTGGTGACCCCGTGGGATCAGTTCTCACTGATCTACGCCTTCCCCCCTGCCTTGACTTCTTTGCAGGATCAATTTGGAAGGAAAACCAGTAATTCTGGTAGCACCAGCATGGCCCAGAAGGTCATGGTATGCAGAAATCGTAAGATGGCAGTGGAGGGTCCATGGTCCCTTCCACTACAGTCAGATCTGCTCTCACAGGGACCAATATTCCTACCTTACGGTCTCTAAATTTAACGGCTTGGTTATTGAAACCCTCATTCTAAAGAAACATGGACTTTCCGGGTCAGTTATCTCTACCCTGATTAATGCAAGGAAGCCAGCTTCCAGAACTATATATTATAGGGTCTGGAGGGCTTATGTTTCTTGGTGTGAATCCAAGGGTTGGCACTCTCGGAGATATATTATAGGCAGAATTCTTGCCTTTCTACAATTAGGGGTAGAAATGAAATTGGCCTTGAGTACTATTAAAGGCCAAGTCTCAGCTTTATCGGTCTTATTTCAAAGACCACTTGCTACACATTCTTTAGTCCGGGGTTTTATGCAAGGGGTGATGTGGCTTAATCCGCCAGTCAAACCTCCCTTGAACCCTTGGGACTTGAACTTAGTTTTGTCTGTGTTACAAAAACAGCCATTTGAACAGTTACAACATATTCCCTTAGTCCTTCTGACAAGGAAGTTGGTATTTTTGGTTGCTATATCCTCAGCAAGGAGCGTTTCGGAATTGGCTGCTCTTTCCTGTAAAGAGCCATATTTGATTTTTCATGAGGACAGAGTGGCGTTACGCCCTCGTCCAGACTTTCAGGTTTTCACCTGAACCAAGATACTGTCCTGCCATCGTTTTTTCCAAAACCATGTTCCAGGGAAGAAAAGTCACTACATTATCTTGATATGGTGAGAGCAGTAAAAATCTATTTAAAGGCAACTGCTCAGATTCGTAAGACTGATGTCTAATTTATTCTGCCAGGGGGTCCTAAGAAAGGACAGACAGCATCGAAATCCACTGTCGCTAAGTGGATTCAGCAAGTTATAATTCAAACTTATAATTTAAGGGGTAAGATTCTCCCTTTTCAAGTTAAGGCGCAGTGTACCAGGGCGGATAGTGCTCCTTGGGCAGTGTGTCATCAGGCCTCCTTGGCTCAGATTTGTAAGGCCGCAACTTGGTCTTCAGTGCATACATTCACAAAATGTTATCAGGTGGATGTAAGGAGGTATGAGGATATCCCCTTTGGGCGCAGTGTGCTGCTGGCAGCAGTATAGGTCCTCAAATCTGGGGGTACCCTTCGGGTTGTGTCTCCCTCCCCTCAAGTAGCATTGCTATGGGACGTCCCATTAAGTAATTACTTAAGGCTCTGTATCCCAGGATGTACGATAAAGAAAATAGGATTTTTATAACAGCTTACCTGTAAAATCCTTTTCTTGGAGTATATCATGGGACACAGAGGTCCCTCCCTTCTTTTTTGGGATTTAAGTATATTGCTTTGCTACAAAAACTGATGTGCTCCTGGAAGGAGGAGAGATTATATAGGGACTGAACTTCCTGGATTGGGTATACCAGTGTCCATCACCTGAAGGTGGCCTATAACCCATTAAGTAATTACTTAAGACTCTGTGTCCCATGATGTACTCCAAGAAAAGGATTTTACAGGTAAGCTGTTATAAAAATCCTATTTTTTCAACATTTTTTACAAATAAATATATTAAAAGTGTGGTGTGCATTTGTATTCAGCCCCCCTGAGTCAATACTTTGTAGAACCACCTTTCGCTGCAAGTACAGCTGCATATCTTTTTGGGTATGTCTCTACCAGCTTTGCACATATAGAGAGTGATATTTTTGCCCATTCTTCTTTGCAAAATAGCTCAAGTTCTGTCAGATTGGATGGAGAGCATCTGCAAACAGCAATTGCAAATCTTGTCACAGATTCTTAATTGGATTTAGGTCTGGACTTTGACTGGGCCATTCTAACACATGAATATGCTTTGATCTAAACCATTCCATTGTAGCTCTGGCTGTATGTTTAGGGTCATTGTCTTGCTGGAAGGTGAACCTCCGCCCCAGTCTCAAGTCTTTTCAAGACTCTAACCAGGTTTTCTTCTAAGATTGTCCCGTATTTGGCTCCATCCATCTTCCCATCAACTCTGACCAGCTTCCCTGTCCCTGCTGAAGAACAGCATCCCCACAACATGACACTGCCACCAGCATGTTTCACGGTGGGGATGGTGTGTTCAGGGTGATGTGCAGTGTTAGTTTTCCGCCACTCATAGCGTTTTTTTTTAGGCCAAAAAGTTAATTTTAGTCTCATCTGACCAGAGCACTTTTTTCCACATGGTTACTGTGTCCTCCACATGGCTTCTTGCAATATGCAAACGGGACTTCTTATGGCTTTCTTTCAACAATGGCTTTTTTGTTACCACTCTTCCATAAATGCCAAATTTGTGGAGTGCACTACTAATAGTTGTCCTGTGGACAGGTTCTCCCACCTGAGCTGTGGATCTCTGCAGCTTCTCCAGAGTTACTATGGGCCTCTTGACTGCTTCTCTGATTAATGCTCTCCTTGCCCATACTGTCAGTTTAGGTCAGGGTGGATTGATTTAAATCACTAGTAAAAAGGCTTGATTTAAATCAACTCGATTTAAATAATAATTTTTAAAGAGCAACTATCATCTCTGTCCTGCAGCAGCTCCTCCTCTGACCCGCTGTTGACTCACTGACAGTCCCTTTCACTTTAATCGGACGGTTGATGATGAAGCAGTGACACAACAAGGTGAAAGGATGTGGTGGCAGTAGGTGAGTGGATGGCCGCTAACAGGCGCTGCCATGATGGATCTGAAATAACCGGTGCTTTTTAAATATAATGACTTATTCTTGCTGATAGAATCTTTAATATTTGCAAACAAAATGAAGGTTTCCTATTTAGAATAATAAGCTGTCAAGTTAGTAAAACAGCGATAGCAGAACCGATTTAATCATACAATTTCTAGTGTACATAGATTTGCAAAACAATGGGATAAAGGAATATTCCTGAAAGTTGTTTTATCTCATGGTTACTGAGAAATTGTGTGAATGCATCAATGCAGTGCATGGTATCTCAGATTGCAGAGCTTGGATTTATTGAATGAGTTTACCAAAAATGTAAATATTGCAAAATATACAGCCTCATGCTACATAACTAAGCTCCTTATCATGCTGAATAAACAAATTTATAAATGTATCTTAAATAGAAAACTATCTTTAGATAGATTTTTACTCCAAAAGCATTTTATTAAAATAAATTTAATAAATTTAATAAAAATCAAAAAAATCGATTTAACCACTCCTTAAAGGGGATGTACCTGTACGCCCTTTTGCCTACCAGCACCATTCTGCTGACGTACATTGGCGTGCGCTGGTCGGAAAGCGGTTAAATAAAAAAAATCTGATTTAAATTAAAAAAAATCTGATTTTTTTTTTTTTTTTAAATCATTGATTTTTATCCACTCTGGTTTAGGTGGACGACCATGTCTTAGTAGGTTTGCAGTTGTGCCATACTCTTTCCATTTTTAGATGATGGATTGAACAGAGCTCCGTGAGATGTTTTAAAGCTTAGGATATTTTTTTTATAACCTAACCCTGCTTTAAACTTCTCCACAACTTTATCCCTGACCGGCCTGGTGTGTTCCTTGGCCTTCATGATGCTGTTTGTTCACAAAGGTTCTTTAACTAACCTCTGTGGGCTTAACGGAACAGCTGTATTTATACTGAGATTAAATTACACACAGGTGGACTCTATTTACTAATTAGGTGACTTCTGAAGGCAATTGGTTCCATTAGTTTTTAGTTAGGGGTATCCGAGTAAAGGGGGCTGAATACAAATGCACGAAACACTTTTCACATATTTATTTGTAAAAAAAAAATGAAAACCATTTATCATTTTCCTTCCACTTCACAACTATGTGCCACTTTGTGTTGGCCTATCACATCCCAATAAAATACATTCATGGACACAGCACATTGCAGATCTCGGTACCCGCTATGCGATCACATGACCACAATGCCAAGAAAGCTGTTATGAATGGCTTTCATTCATAACAGCTGAGTTTCCTATACTGCTGCTGTGATTGGCCCGCAGCTATCACATGTGATAACTGGGCCAATCACAGCACCCTGTGTCATGTGATAGCTGTGGGCCAATCACAGCACACTATAGTAAACCACAGATGCTGTGAATGTAGCCTATTCATGACAGTTCGAAACCTTGCTGTTACAGTGACCATCACTGTAACATCAAAGTTTATAAGAAATCCCCCCCCAAAGTAATGCATTATTACTATGGTGACACTGAATGACTCTGTAGAAAGAATGTAAAAAAGTACAGGAAAAAAAATAAACATACTGCCAGTATCCCTGATCACTGCCACACCAGTCATATGATGTTGCTGCACTGCACTGGTAAATGTACAAAAAATATATTTAATTTCTTAACTTTCCAAAAAATTGTCACAAAAATTGCAACTTTAAAAAACTTGCCATGACTCTTGCGAAATACCTCAGACTGTCATTTGGGGGGGTCTTTGTTCTGTACTGGCAATGTAGGGGGTCTCAAGAAAGCCATTGATCAATTTATCATTGATTTATTTTTAAATATATATACCACAGTTTGTAGACGCTATAACCTTCACACCGACCAATTCAAGTGGATGTAAACCCAATTTGTGAAATTTGAGCTGGGCACATATATCTGTAGTGTTTTATCTTGCTCCAAAGCACTATGTTCTGTAGCTTTCTCTTGCTCCGTAGCTCTGTTATCAGCCTAACTTCTCACACGTTCTCCGAGACGAGAGATAGAATTGTTTGTCGGGGGAGGTTGCTATAAATAAGCAGTCAACTTGCCGCATAAGAGCAGAGCTATGTACATTTCTATCTGGAGGGGGGTGTGTGCCTTTCCTCCAGCTAGCTGTCTTGGTTGTATGTCAATAATCCACTCCCGGTGCTGACCAGAAAGAGAAAAACCTTAACACGATCTGGACTTTCTAAAAGATATATACAGAAGAAGACAGCAGATATATAGATGTGAAACGTATGTAGGGAGATTTGTTTCATCGCTGTGTATCATCTGAGACTGTTCATTTCACTAGGTATATGTGAGGATTTACATCCACTTTAATATGCACTTGTTGGGATTTTTTTTTACCAAACAAGTAGCAGAATACATTTTGGCCTAAATTTATAAAGAAATTTTGATTTTATTGGATGTTTTATAATTGAAATGATAAAATATTGTTTTTTTTCTTTTTTTTTTTTCCTTCAAAATGTTCAGTCTTTTTTTGTTTTATATAGCAAAAAAAATAAAAAATGCAGTGGTGATCAAATACCACCAAAAGAAAGCTCTATTTGTGTGAAAAAAATATAAATTTAACTTGCATACAGTGCTGCGTGGCCGTGCAATTGCCAGTTAAAGAAAAACGTAGCCTGGTGATGAAGGGGGGCCAAATTTTTCAGGGGTCAAGTGGTTAATATTAAGTTGCCTTTGCATTGCTTGCATGCCAATGATGGGCTATACACAGGCCACATTTAAAGAAGACGTTTACAAACAAAGGTTTGCTTTGGGTTGGAAGAAAAGGGAGAATTGCTGAACTTGAATCAAAAAGTTCCCCCAGCATTCTCATTAAATTGCTGATTCTACTTGTCGTAATAATGCAGTATGGGCCATTGCGTCACGTTTTAAATCCTTTAACACCAGGCAAGCAGGATATGTGATTAGATCTGTTAAAAGTGGAAAAAAGTATTATAATTCTTATAAGACACTAGCATCCAAAAGAAGCTTTGTCTTTCCCTTCTGTACTATAAATAATGACAAGTATTGTCAAGTAAAAAGCACATAACCAAGATGTAAAAATTGTTTGATTCATGAGTAAAAAAACGCTAGTTCTACAAGGGAAAAATCTGTTACAAAAGAAATGTATAGTCTACCATTGCTAATTTTGTAAAGCGCTGCGCAAACTGTTGGCGCTTTATATATCCTCTATAATAATAATTGCTGGCTTTTTCTGGAAATGCTTTTTTTCTGGCTCTTATGTAAATCCCATGGGGTTGATTTACTAAAACTGGAGAGTGTAAAATCTAGTGCAGCTGTGCATGTTAGCCAATCAGCTTCCAGGTTTTTGCCCTGGTTCACACAGGGGCGGCACGACTTGCAGGTCGCCTCACCCAGGCGACCTGCACACGACTTCCATGGCGACTTGCAAAACGACTTCTGTATAGAAGTCTATGCAAGTCGCCTCAAGTCGCCCCCAAAGTATTACAGGAACGTTTTTCTAAGTCGGAGCGACTTGCACCGCTCCTATTAGAACGGTTCCGTAGTACAGATCGGGAGGCGACTTGTCAGGCGGCTAGGTCGCCTGACAAGTCGCCCCTGTGTGAACCGGCAGTTATTGTCAAAGCTTAGTTAAACAAATTGGTTTCTGTGCAGAGCTACACCAGATTTTGCACTCTCCAGTTTTAGTAAATCAACTTCCATATGCAGATCAGGATTTCTAGCCACATTTTGCATACTTTTTTCAATCATACTTTTATGTAGTAAATTTTTTTTCATCATGACCACGATTTTTTAGGTACAAAACAAAAAAGATAACAGATATGTTGATGCCATATATGAATTTGATATAGGTCATTATAAGAAATGATTGTTTAGTATTTTTCAGGGAATATTGTATATATTATTTATTAAGAAAAGACAGAAAATTGTTGTTAGCAGTTCTCTTTAAGGATATACAGTCAGGTCCATAAATATTGGGACATCGACACAATTTTAATCTTTTTGGCTCTATACACCACCACAATGGATTTAAAATGAAACGAACAAGATGTGCTTTAACTGCAGACTTTCAGCTTTAATTTACATTCAAATCAGGTGAACGGTGTAGGAATTACAACGGTTTGTATATGTGCCTTCCACTTTTTAAGGGACCAAAAGTAATGGGACAGATTAACAATCATCCATCAAACTTTCACTTTTTAATACTTGGTTGCAAATCCTTTGCAGTCAATTACAGCCTGAAGTCTGGAACACATAAACATCACCAAACTCTGGGTTTAATCCCTGGTGATGCTCTGCCAGGCCTCTACTGCAACTGTCTTCAGTTCCTGATTGTTCTTGGGGCATTTTCCCTTCAGTTTTGTCTTCAGCAAGTGAAATGCATGCTCAATCGAATTCAGGTCAGGTGACTGACTTGGCCATTGCATAACATTCCACTTCTTTCCTTTAAGAAGCTCTTTGGTTGCTCTTGCAGTATGCTTCGGGTCATTGTCCATCTGCACTGTGAAGCGCCATGCAATGAGTTCTGAAGCATTTTGCTGAATATGAGCAGATAATATTGCCCGAAACACTTCAGAATTCATCCTGCTGCTTTTGTCAGCAGTCACATCATCAATAAATACAAGAGAACCAGTTCCATTGGCAGCCATACAAGCACAC
The DNA here is from genome assembly GCA_037952925.1 of Lithobates clamitans. Taxonomy (NCBI): domain Eukaryota; kingdom Metazoa; phylum Chordata; class Amphibia; order Anura; family Ranidae; genus Lithobates; species Lithobates clamitans. Next base: position 8,433,434 of record JBBGZY010000160.1, on the reverse strand, counting down.
GCCATTATCACTACCACCACCATGCTTCACTGATGAGGTGCTATGCTTTGGATCATGAGTAGTTCCTTTCCTTCTCCATACTCTTCTTTTCCCATCACTCTGTACAAGTTGATATTGGTCTCATCTGTCCATAGGATGTTGTTCCAGAACTGTGAAGGCTTTTTTAGATGTTGTTTGACAAACTCCAATCTGGCCTTTCTGTTTTTGAGGCTCCCCAATGGTTTATATCTTGTGGTGAGCCCTCTGTATTCACTCTGGTGAAGTCTTCTCTTGATTGTTGACTTTGACACACATACACCTACCTCCTGGAGAGTGTTCTTGATCTGGCCAACTGTTGTGAAGGGTGTTTTCTTCACCAGGGAAAGAATTCTTCGGTCATCCACCACAGTTGTTTTCGTGGTCTTCCGGGTGTTTTGGTGTTGCTGAGCTCACCGTTGTGTTCTTTCTTTTTAAGGATGTTCCAAACAGTTGATTTGACCACACCTAATGTTTTTGCTATCTCTCTGATGGGTTTGTTTTGTTTTTTCAGCCTAATGATGTCTTGCTTCACTGACAGTGACAGCTCTTTGGATCCCATATTGAGAGTTGACAGCAACAGATTCCAAATGCAAATAGCACGCTTGAAATTAAGTCTGGTCCTTTTATCTGCTCCTTGTAAATGGGATAATGAGGGAAAAACCCACACCTGGCCATAGAACAGCTGAGCAGCCAATTGTCCCATTACTTTTGGTCCCTTAAAAAGTGGGAGGCACATATACAATCTGTTGTAATTCCTACACCGTTCACCTGATTTGGATGTAAATACCCTCAAATTAAAGCTGAAAGTCTGCAGTTAAAGCACATCTTGTTCATTTCATTTCAAATCCATTGTGGTGGTGTATAGAGCCAAAAAGATTAGAATTGTGTCAATGTCCCAATATTTATGGACCTGACTGTATGAACATGTAACTATTTTGCAGGTGGATGTAAACGTGTGCTGTTGTGTTTATGGAACCTGAAAGAAAAAATATTAGATTACCGATCTCTAGATTACTATTTTTATTTGTTATATTTAGTAGTTGTATAAATACAGACTTTAGCAAACTGCATCACAGAGTAGATGTAAGGATCCTGAATGAGGACTTAACAGAGAAGACTAAGCTAGGATGGCAAAGCGTGCTCAGAGCCACCATTAGGAATGCAATAAATATTCTCTATGGTGTATGTTCTGGAAGTACCTGGTCTTCACTAGATCCCAAGTTGGAGTACCAGTGCCTTTAGGTAAATTTTGAGGCTGGTGATAGAATCCAGGTCATTTCTAGCTCAGGAAGAAGGCTGAGCAGAGGCTGAGACATTAGTATAGCAGAAGTATAGCCAAAAATACATTGATGGGGTCAAAAGTAGAGTATGGAGCAAACACGGAGCCAGAAAATGTAATAAGAGTCAGGGGGTCTTCAAGTAAGGTCCAAACAAATGAGGTCAGCAACCAAAGCCATTCTGAAACTGATTAAAGTTTTACTAAAAGAGTGGAATAAGTTACCCTTAAAAAGAGAGTAAAAAGAGAGTTTAATAGGCCAGGACACCTGCTGCTGCATGGGAGTGTTTGGCTACATTCCTATAGGTGCACATGATGTCTGGAGGCACACATGTGGACACAGAAAGGGAATATAGAGTGTGGAAAGTCCCTGTAAAGCCGCGTACACATGAGCAGAATGTTCGACAGAAAAAGTCAGACGGAAGCTTTTCGTCTATTCCGATCGTGTGTATGCCTCATCTGACTTTTTTTTTCGAAAATTCGGACAGACCTAGAAATGGAACATGTTCTAAATATTTCTGACGGAACCAATTCCTATTGGGAAAACCGCTCGTCTGTATGCTGTTCTGACGGACCAAAAATGACGCATGCTCTGAACCAAGTACGAGAATGGAGCTATTGGCTACTGGCTATTGAACTTCCTTTTTCTAGGCCCGTCGTACGTGTTGTACGTCACCTCGTTCTGGACGGTCGGACTTTGGTGTGACCATGTGTATGCAAGACCGCTTGAGCAGAATTCCGTCGGAAAAACCTTCGCAGTTTATTCCGACGGCAAAACCAGTCGTGTGTACGGGGCATTAGGGGATTGGAAGGCCAGTAACATGCAGGAAGTTCACCAGGAGAAATCCGAAGCAGAGAGAGCTAGGGGTGAGATGCCAGTTGGATGATCCAGTAAGCAGTGTTCTGCACCTTAATGGAAAGCACTAGTTTGGGTGAGCACACAGTATGTAAAACCCTGACATTAAAAAAGAAATTTGTATACCTTATGCTTGCAGCAGCAAAGAACAATCTTGATGCTGCCTTATTGGTTACATGGTATTTTTTATCTATATTGTAAATCGGTCTGTAAAGAGCTGATAACAGTCTTCCCATATTCTTTTGAAGAGCTGCACTGTGAAAAATTTGTTTCTTAATCAAGCATGCTCTGATGTGCTGTTTCTTCCATGGTTACAGTGGAATTACTGTACAAGGCTGTATTGAAGCTACAAACTGCTCTTTCTTTGTTTTCGGGCCTTTAATTACAGATTTAAATCATGTTCATGGAATGCGGTATTGAGGTTAAAGTTTGGTCATGCAGAACTGGCTGTATTTCTATGAAGTATGCCGCAACAAGGATGTGCTTACAGACTGGCAAATCAAATTTTTATTAATTTTGTTTGCTTTTTATGTGGAGGGCTTAAACGTATCCATAGACATGTTTGTGCTGTGTACAATGTAAATATGTTGTGTGTATACAAATTATGAGTATGAATATGATATGTGGCTTAGTGAAACAGAACATATGAATCTCTCATCAGAATAATTTCCTGTGTACAGTGGACTTTCTGTTATATCATTGTACAGTAAACATTGTAGGCTACATACAGTATTAGCTAATCCCATAGGTAGCTGATGTTCAGAATAATAATTAACCTGTTCTTACATTTTGTTTTTTGATCTACAAACATTATGTATTCACATCTGCTTAAGCTTGTTATGACCCCAAAGACTTTCGTGGGGCAAAATGGTTTCCATATTAAACACAAATGTCTATGGTGCAGTTCAGAAGCATATAGTCTTATTGTTATAAAATTACAACCTATAAAACTGAGCCAAATCACATAAATGTCCAAATTCAGCATCATTAAAGGCCTACAAATCTTTTCATGCATTTTAAATATTAGCATGCTGCCTTGGGTACAGTGTAGTTACTGTGCTCCAACATTTTAAACTGCCATCATCACCTTTTGGACCGTCACAAACAGACCACCACAAACAGTGTTACTTAAGAAATGGGTATTTGCCTTCCAGGCCTCTAAAGCTCCAGACCTCTTGCAAATCTCCTCTGTCCTCTAACTCTATGCTCCTCTTAGGCTGTTCTTCTCATAGGCTTGCATAGGTTTAAGGAAACCGAGAGCATAACATTTTAAAAAAGTTACTAGTAGTGTAAACTAAAAAAATGAATTTTAATGACATAAGCGTCACAGATACAAACTGCTTTTCTCATTGCAGTTCCTCTATGGAAGAGTCTTTGCTGAGACAAATTGCAATGAGAAAAGATGTTTTCAATTGATGACCAGCTGTAAACCACTTTTAAAGTCTAAAACCTATCTTTTGACTTTGAATAAATATGCTATGACCTGACAAGTGTGTGTTTCGAAAGTGATCTTTTTCAAACATGTAAGTAAGCCTATGATGTTTTGATCCAGTACCATTGTTGACACAGGGCATGGCCGGTTGCAGAGCTTTTTAGTATGTACTAGAATTTGAAGAGGAATTCAGCAAAGGTAGCCTCTGTTTTTTTATCTCTAAAATCAACACCTCAATTCATTAAAGAATATCTCATGAGATAATTGAATCATGAGACACATTTTTTTCAGATTATTCCATGAGATGCTGAAAATGTCAATTCACTATTATCTTATAAGGTATTTACCTCCAAAAAGCGAAAAAACACTCAGTAAATACCTCATAAAATGACGTTAAAGTCAAGTCACTACAGAAAATAAATAAATGCATGAGTACCGTATATACTCGAGTATAAGTCGTTCCGAGTATAAGTCGAGGCCCTAATCTACCACAAAAAAAATGGGAAAAACTTATTGACCCGAGTATAAGACGAGGGTGAGAAATGCACAGCTACTGTAAGTGGAAAAGAGGGTCAACAATGCCCATTTGCAGCATCACTGTGCCCATTTGCATGCCTCATTGTGCCCATTTGCAGCCATAGGTCCCCTGAACTTCAAACTCGGTAGTTAAGGGTTCCTAGATGCCCACTAGCTGCAGCCAAAATTTGGCGTCTCTGAACCCAAAGGGTCCCGAAATGACATTGCTGCAGATGGACACAGTTGACCGAATTTGGGGCCCCGTATCTTGGGGCCACTTAGTGCTAGGAACCCCAAATTTGGTGTGCAAAGCCAGTGGAACTAGCACCATAAAATTTCCAAAGCTGGTTCAGAAAATGTCAAGCACTTTTCTGCAGCAGAGAATGACATTTTCCAAACCGGTTTTGGGGCCCTGTATCTCAGGGCCAATTATTGCTAGGAACCCCAGCTTTGGATATGTTATGGTACCAGTTCCACTGGGTTTGCACGCCACATTTGGGGTTCCTATCACCAAGTGGCCCTGAGATATGGGCCCCCAAAATCGGTTCAGAAAATGTCAAGCACTTTTCTGCAGCAGAGAATGACATTTTCTGAACCGATTTTGGGGCCCCGTATCTCGGGGCCACTTAGTGCTAGGAACTTCAGCTTTGGATATGTTGTGGTAGCAGTTCGACTGGGTTTGTACACCAAATGTGGGGTTCCTAGCACCAAGTGACCCTGAGATACGGGGCCCCAAAATCGGTTCGGAAAATGAAATTTTTTGCTGCAGAAAAGTGCTTGACTCAAGTATAAGTCGAGGGGGGCACTTTCAGCACAAAAAAATGTGCTGAAAAATTCGACTTATACTCGAGTATATACGGTAAATTAAATTAAGTAAATTAGGTAGTGGTCCAGGCATGACGTATATAAGGAATGTAAAAATATAATGGCCAATCTGAAATAGTGTCTACCTTTTTGGATTTAATGCATAGAAACCCAAATATGGAAAAACACGGAATTATTGGGGCTGATTTACTTAAAGTATAACTAAAGGCAAACGTTTTTCTTAGTTTTGGATAGAGCCCCTGTTAGGGAGATTCACCCCATTTGTCCTGTTTAGTGTCATTATTATCACATTACAGGATTTATATAGCGGCAACAATTTGCGCAGCGCTTTACAAAATGAGGGCAGACACTACAGTTACAATACAATTCAATACAGGAGGAGTCAGAGGGCCCTGCTCGTTAGAGCTTACAATCTAGGAATAATTGAAAGTGAAAGTAAAAGAAAATTCCAAATTTTGGGTTGTGCCCAGAAAAGTAATAGAGGGGAGATCTTCCAATGAGGGCATTGGTTCTGGTGATCTGGGCATCCCCAATGGATTCTTTTAATTTGTAGGGATTTCTTCTTACTTCCTGTTTTGGCCATGTGATGGGAAATCTCCCCAATGACAACGTTGTGTTTTTTCTTGGTGGAAGAAGGGTATTTATATATGTGTGTGTGTGTTTTTTTTTTTTTATACTCTTTTCATCCAATATTTGACATTTTATAAAAATATTTTTGAAATATTTATATTTATGTAGTTTAACTTGTTGTTTTTAATACACCACATGTGTCCTGTGAAAGCAGCTTCTCTTTGGCTAGTATTTCAGTCATCTATTTTTCCTTTTGTACTAATACATATGCTGCAGGGACCACACTGATTTAGTTGGCATTATTCTACGGTTTAAACTATTTTACTTCTTTTATTAGCAATAAAAACTGACAGAAGTTCTAATCCTTCTACACAGTATTCATCCCACTGAACACCACATCATGAGATAAAATATTGAATGGTTTCATTAGAAAAATACCTCACATTTTGATGAAATAACTCATGCTTTATTTTAATGGCATTTTTTTGTGAATTGCAAAATTTTCTTTTAATAACACTGAGTTATTTTATCTGATTTTAAAGAGGAAAATACCTCTTCGCGAATTGAGCCCATTGTCAGAAAAAATTCTTATATTAATGATATATATTGATATCATATATTATAAGATATTAGTAGACTTCAGTGTAGGCTCCTCCCTGTTTTGCTTTAAATTCAAACGTGCATTCCTGTGTGATTAAGGGGGGAGTCTTTCTTCTGAAATCACAAAATAGTTCCAGTATTCTAACAAAAAGAAAACTGCAAGGAAAACCAATAAGAAAATTACATTAGCAAAAAAAAAAAAAAATAGATTTATAGTGGTTTGCTGTACACATTCGGAATACATACCAATCTCACTTAGAGTAGCTACAGAAAAGTGGCATTAGAATGTTCTGTATTTTTAGAAAACCATATCTGGCTGCAGACCAAACTGAAAAGGTAATTGGAGCATGGAATTACAAGTGGCTTGTAAAGGTATTATATGTTGTATACATGTTTTGTAGCCTCCCTGGCGGTTTTCCTGAGTGTGGCTCGGGGGTTAAATTTCAGCATCATTAGCGGTAGCCCCAAGCCACACTCGGGATTACATTTCAGGATCCTGGTCCAGGTTACTTACCTTGTCACCAGGATCCTGCGATGTCCCCCGTCCTCCGCCCGAAGCCTCTGTGTGTCGGTCTCAGTTCCCTGCGAGCGTCGCGGTGCATGGGGGCGGAGCCTGGCGGCATATTCAAAAAAGTGAAAATTCATAACACATACAGTACATTGTAATCTTACAGATTACATTACTGTATGAAATCATTTCACATCCCTTTTCCTTTTTGTCCCCAGTGCTTTGTCCAGTGCCCTGCATGCAGTTTTATATGATATATACTGTTCTTTCTGCCTGGAAACTGGAGAATGTCCATAAAAATCAAAAAGTGTCCCTTTTTCTGAAAAGTGGTTTTAGACCAGCTATAGTAAATTAGAACACATGCAGAATTGAGCGATAGTGAATCGTGGGGATTTTTTTTTTTTTTGTTATTATTATATTATTATTTTTTAAAATTATTTATATTTATTTATTATATTGTAATTTAGGATTTTGTGTTTCAAACTTCATCATACCCGGGATAGCTACTAGACTCTTGGTGGACAGATTTAAGTGTGTTATTGCTAAGAATTACAGGCCTACAATATAAAACACCAAATTTCTATGCAAAATAATTGTACTGCTTTGAGACGCAAAAATCTGAAATAATCATACCGTCAGGGAGGATAAAAAGTTCAGATTTTGGCATACACTTACGACCAGTTCTGAAAGATCTGGGCTATTGATGCCTTTATTAAAACAGATTGTGTAGGGGCAATGCATATGGCATCCAACTAACCAGATGTGCTTACAGATTTCAATGTTTTACAACTGGATTTTATATCCATCCATTGTAATTAAGGTTAGTAATCAAACTTGACATACGGACACACTAAAATCTGTTATGGTTAGGGCATTTATATGTCGTCATGTTATTTTTGGCTTTTTATGATCATGCTTGTGCTAGATTTTCAGATGGGACAACATCAGCATCATAATAGAAATGCAAAAAGTAGTTATTTTTTGACAATCAAAAATAAGCTTACTTGAAAAATCTCCTTTTATGTTGTGTTGGCCATCTTCTCCTGTTTATTTTCAATTTCTATAGACTCTAACTCCTCCTCTGTCAGAAACTATCAGACCGAGACAAAAGTACAGTAGATGTAAACCCAATGTCATCCTTTCTAAACTACTGCCATAGGGGTTATCTATAAGGATATACATGCCTCCTGCATGTATCTTTACCTGTCAAATGTCTCCCCTCTGTCTGTTATGAGAGCTGAAAAACTGCAGATTCTGTGGGTGGGTCTGTTGTCTGGAGCTCGGTGGGTGGAATCGTGATGTCAGTAGACTTCCCGCCCACCTCTACACTCCCCTTGTCAATATGCATTTTCTCCTGTTTATTTCTAACACTGAACTTCTGCTATGATCTCTAACATCCAGTGAAAAGACAGGAAAGTAACCACATGACTTCAGCATGCCAAATTATGCTGAGGTGTGGAACAGCCAATCCTTGCAGAGCTGCTGAAGAAAGGAGTGGGAGGGAATTAAAAAATAATACATGTCTTAGGCTAGTGCATGGGATATGTAAATCACCTGTCACTCACAGCAAGGGGAAGAATTTGACAAAGTTTTTCTCTGTTTGTCAAGTTTTATCTCACTGAACAATAAAAGAGGATTACTCAGACCTGGATTAACTCTTTGTGGCAAGACTGGGCTCAAATGATAGGAAATCGTATACTCTACATTATGACATGAAAAAAAAAATTCAGGTTTACATCCACTTTAAATCACACTAGTTTAATAATAAAAGTAAATAGGACAAACGTAGTCAAAACATAGCCAGAGTTCAGGAACCGGAACGGATAGTCAGACAAGCCAAACAGGGAGCCGGAGATGAGCGTAGTAAAACAGCAAACAGGATCTGGAGCCAGAAGGGATGTCAGCAAAGCAAGTCTTTTAACAGGAATGCAGGAGAGCGTCTCTGTGATGTTGACCAAGGTGAAGACAGAGATCCTCTGGGCTGGATAGCTTAAGTAGGCAGGACTGATGAGCAGGATATCATCAACAGCTGAGTAACTGTGGAGAGATAGGAGCTGGCAATTAGCCGACAGCTGAGCAGCCAGCTCAGAGAAGGAAGGGCTGAGCCCAGCCCTGACATCCTCTCAGAACCTCTGTAGTTCAGAAGGCAGGCTCTGTTAAATGTGTGACACAGCAATGCCTACTCATAGAGCATAGTGTATACCGGCAGTCCCCTAGTTACAAACATCCGACTTACAAACGATTTCTGCTTACAGAGGGAGACAACAGGAAGTGAGAGGAAATCTACCCCTAGGAAGGGAAATTCACTGCAAGAGTTATATGGGAAAAAAGGTACCTCCACTGATGCTTTATCACCAAGGCTTGTTTCTACAACAACACAATTTTTTTTTTAAATTCCAATTGTCTTTGGGACAGAAAGTGAGGTGAAATCTTCTGAACAGGGGCACTGTCAGGTCACCTTGAGGCTAGGCAACAGATGCACACCGTTGGGATCAGGAGTGCACCGCAAGGCAGTGGAACCTAGGGCTGACTGCTGCGGATGGGAGTCCGGGTATAAGGAAGGCAGGGTAGCTGGAACACCAACACGGATCCCACTGGGGTTAGAGCGTAGGATTCCCTGGGGTGCGGAGTCTAAGAGCCAGCAGGTTTTCACCAGAGCCTCTGATGGTGAGGATGGACTAGGCTGCAACTGGCTCCAGGTCGCGACCCCCAGGGTCCCCCAGCTCACACCCACAGTAAGCAACAGAAGGATAAGGATAGTAAAGGAATAAGCCAAGGTCAGGGCCACAAGCGGACAAGGACAACATAGTACACGCCAAGGTTCAGGATCACAGGCAAACAGGGATAGTCGGGGACATGCCAAAAGGTCAGGGTCACGCGCAGACAGGAACAGTATAGAACATGCCAAGGTCGGTAACAGAAATAAATGTAGAGCACACGGCAGGCAGGAACAGGAAGCCAAACACACAATGGTTGATCAGCAGGGCTGACCTGCAGTGCAGAGGTTAATATAGAGTTCTCTGATAGGAGCTGGGGTGGAGCCATGCTAGATGAGAGTTAATAAAAGCAGACAGGTCAGAGACAGCTAGTCTTAGGAGATGAACACATGGAAACAGGTGAGCTGACAAACAACCTCTATTGCATAACCATGACAGGCACAGACCGCAAAACAACTTTACAGGGGTGTTAACCCTTCCCTATGCTATCCAAAATGTTATTTTGGCTGGAACTACACCTAAAAAATATACCTGTTCTGACTTACAAACAGATTCAACTTAAGAACAAACCCACAGTTTGTAACCCGGGGACCGCCTGTATATGTGACAGAATTCAAGCAAGTAAATGTGTGGGATTCTTTAAAAAGTAAGTTTTCATACATCACGTTTGCACAGATGAAAATGGAGTAAGCTAAAATAATTGAAATTTAATGTGAAAAAATATATAATGATTTTAAAACATTTTTGATTCTTGATTTTGATTTCCTAATGCAGCATCTTCGAGTGGTACTTTTCTATACTAGTGTTTTAGTGAAATCCCAAAGGAGGCTTTATACTGTTAATCACTCTAAAAATATATAAATAAGCGAACACATATTGTGACAAGTAGACTTTTAAGCTTTGTTTGGCTTGTTTTTATTCAGTATAACCAGTTCTAGTCCAAAAGAAAGTTTGCCAAATATATACAAATGATTCTCTCATTAAGAAATATAATTTTTCTCAAATATTGACAATTACTCTTTAAATTACATTAAAATGTGAATGTTTATACAAGGTTTTAGTGATTGTTCCTGCTCAAGAAAAGCATGGTGTGTTCAGGGTTATGTGCAGTGATAGTTTTTTTCGCCACACATAGTGTTTTGCTTTTAGGCCAAAAAGTTCAAGAGCACCTTCTTCCCCATGTTTGCTGTGTCCCCCATATGGCTTCTCGCAAACTGCCAATGGGACTTCTTATGGCTTTCATTCAACAATTGCTTTCTTCTTGTCACTCTTTCTTGAAGGCCAGATTTGTGGAGTGCATGATTAACCTCTTTAATACCAGGCACTTTCGTCCCTTCGTGCCCAGGACAATTTTCAGTTTTCAGCGTTGTCGCTAATGACAATTACGCGGTCGTGCAACACTGTACCCAAGCTAAATTTTTATAATTTTCTTCCCACAAATAGAGTTTTCTTTTGGTGGTATTTGATCACCTCTGGGATTTTTATTTTTTGCTAAACAAACTAAAAAAGACCAACATTTTTGAAAAAAAAATGACGGGTGCTGATGAGGCAGCACTGATGGGCACTGATGAGGCAGCACTGATGGGCACTGATGAGGAGTCACTGATATGTAGACTTAATGGGCACTGATAGGTGGCACTGATATGCAGCACTGATGGGCACCGATAGGCGGCACTGATATGCAACACTGATGGGCACTGATAGATGGCACTGATAGGCACTGACAGGTGGCAGTGATGGGCACTGACAGGTGGCAGTGATGGGCACTGACAGGCGGCAATGATGGGCACTGATAGGCGGCACTGATTGGCACTGACAGGTGGCACTGATGGACACTAATAGATGGCACTGATGGGCAGCACTTATGATGTACTGACAGGTGTTATTGCTGGGCACTGATTGGCACTGTGATGGGCACTGATTGGCACTGTGGTGGGCTCTGGCACTGTGGTGGGCACTGGTAGACTTTATTGATGGACACTGACTGGCAGCTATTGTGCACTGATTGGCATCTGATTGGCACATCTAATGGGGGCTGTGCTGATAATCAATGTGCTGATTATTAGCACAGACCCCCCCCACTCTGACAGGGAGAGCCACCGTTTGGCTCTTCCTGTTAGCGTGAACCAAGGAATGGCGTTTACGGGCACTTCCTGGTTCACAAGATAATCAGCTGTGATTTGTCATAGCTGATCACGTGGTAAGAAGCCTCTATCAGCGGCATCTTACCATGATCAGAGATGCGGCCTGTCAGACTGACACACCACACTCGCGATCGCCGTGCTGCGCGCCGGAATGTTATCCTGCTGGACATCATATGACGCCCACTCAGGATAACAGAACCACTTCCCAGCCGTCAATCTGCTATTGGTCGGGCGGGAAATGGTTAATAGTTGTCCTGTGGGCAGATTCTCCCATCTGAGCTGTGGATCTCTGAAGCTCCTCCAGAGTTACAATGGGCCTCTTGGCTGCTTCTCTGATTAATGCTCTCCTTGCCCGGCCTGTCAGTTTAGGTGGACGGCCATGTCTTGGTAGGTTTGCAGTTGTACCATACTGTTTCCATTTTCGGGTTATGGTTTGAACAGTGCTCCGTGAGATGTTCAAAGCTTGGGATATTTTTTTATAACCTATCCCTGCTTTAAACTTCTCCACAACTTTATCCCTGACCTGTCTGGTGTGTTCCTTGGCCCTCGTGATGCGGTTTGTTCACTAAGGTTCTCTAACAAACCTCTGAGGGCTTCACAGAACAGCTGTATTTATACTAAAAATAAATTACACACAGGTGGACTCTATTTGCTTATTAGATGACTTCTGAAGGCAGATGGTTCCACTAGATTTTTGTTAGGGGTATCAGAGTAAAGGGGGCTGAATACAAATGCACGCCACACTTATCAGATATTTATTTGTAGAAAAATTGGAAAACCATTTATCATTTTCTTTCCACTTCGCAATTATGTGCTACTTTGTGTTGGTCTATCACATAAAATCCCAATAAAATACATTTATGTTTTTGATTGTAACATGACAAAATGTGGAAAATTTCATGGGGCATGAATACTTTTTCAGTCTACATATGCAGAATTTATGATTTCTTGACCATTTTTCAGAGAATATGGATGATAACACAAAAACGTTTCATTCACTCATGGTTAGTGTTTGGCTGAAGCCATTTATTATCAGTCAACTGTGTTTGCTCTTTTTAAATCATAATGAAAATAGAAATTACCCAAATTACCCTCATCAAAAGTTTACATACCCCAGTTCTTAATTCTGTGTATTGCCCCCTTTAACGTCAATGACAGCTTGAAGTCTTTTGTGGTATTTGAGGATGAGGCTCTTTATCTTCTCTGATGGTAAAGCTGCCCATTCCTCTTGTCAAAAAGCCTCCAGTTCCTGTAAATTCTTGGGCTGTCTTGCATGAACTGCCCATTTTGAGATCTCCCCAGAGTGGCTCAATGATATTGAGGTCAGGAAACTGAGAAGGCCAATCCAGAACCTTCACTTTAATCTGCTGTAGCCAAGGACAGGTTAACTTGGCCTTGTGTTTTGGATCATGTTGGAATGTCCAAGTACGTTCCATGCGCAGCTTCCTGCCTGATGAATGCAAATGCTCCTTCAGTATGTTTTGATAACATACTGCATTCATCTTGCCATCAATTTTGACCAAATTTCCTGTGCCTTTGTAGCTCACACAGCCCCAAAACATCAGCAATCCACCTCTGTGTTTCACAGTAGGAATGGTGTACCTTTCATCATAGGCCTTGTTGACTCCTCTCCAAATGTAGTGTTTATAGTTGTGGCCAGAAAGCTAAATTTTGGTCTCATCACTCCAAATGACTTTGTGCCAGAAGGTTTGAGGCTTTTCTCTGTGCTGTTTGGCGTATTGTAAGTGGGATACTTTGTGGCATTTGCGTAGTGATGGCTTTCTTCTGGCTACTCAACCATGTAGCCCATGGGTCTTCAAACTATGGCCCTCCAGTTGTTCGGGAAGTACAATTCCCATTATGCCTAGTCATGTCTGTGAATGTCAGAGTTTTACAATGCCTCATGGGATGTGTAGTTCTGCAACAGCTGGAGGTCCGTAGTTTGAAGATACCTGATGTAGCCCATCTTTCTTCAAGTGCCTACTTATTGTGCATCTTGAAACAGCCACACCACATGTTTTCAGAGAGTCCTGTATTTCATCTGAAGTTATTTGTGGGTTTTTCTTTGCATCTCGAACAATTTTCCTGGCAGTTGTGGCTGATATTTTAGTTTGTCTACCTGACCGTGGTTTGGTTTCAACAGAACCCCTCATTTTCCACTTCTTGATTAGAGTTTTAACACTGCTGATTGGAATTCTCAATTCCGTGGATATTTTTTATATCCCATTCCTGTTTTATACCTTTTCCCGCAGATCCTTTGAAAATTCTTTTGCTTTCCCCATGACTCAGAATCCAGAAACATCAGTTCACAACTGGATGAAAGATGCCTGAAGGGTCTGTCAGGAGTCCAGAAACTCATTGACCTTTTATACATACACACTAATTACAAGCAAACAGATCACAGGCGAGGATGGTTACCTTTAATAGCCATTCAAACCCCTTTGTGTCAACTTGTGTGCATGTTATCAGGCCAAAATCACTAGGGTATGTAAACTTTTGATCAGGGTCATTTGGGTAGTTTCTGTTGCCATTATGATTTAAAAAGAGTAAACACAGTTGATTGATAATAAATGGCTTCAGCCAAACACTAACCATGAGTGAAAGAAATGTTTTGTGTTATCATTCCTATTCTCTGTGGATACAGTTCATAGATAATAAATGCCACGTCCCGATATTGAAAATCATTAGAGAATAGTTTGGAATTATGGACTTTATAGGCATAACAGAGAAAATTAAAAAGAGTTTGTATATTTATTACAAAAAATGTGATTTAAAAAACATGTACATAAACTTACATATATTCACAATTAATACCAATGAGCGAATTCAATACACTATCTACATAGTAAATAAATGTTGAAACAGAAATATTCAAACATTTGACTTGTTCAGTCGTAACAGGTTGTAGGGGAGACAGTGTAATAAATAGCTCAAGTTGCTCTGCTCTACGTGTTACGCGTTCAATAACGCTTCCTCAGGAGCTTTTGGCATATTCTATGGACAAGAAAGTAAATAAACATGAGTTCATTACATTCTACATTTAAGAAAAAGAAAGGAAAGATACTATGTCATGTATCTATATATGGAATATAGTAGTACCATCCCTGTGAAGTAAAAACAGTTAAGGACATGTCTCTATGCAATGGCCCCAAACCTCTAATGAGAGAAAAAAAGAGAAAAAAGGGGGGCAAGAAGCGAGAAGGAGAAAAAGAAAGAAGGAAAGCAGAAAACAAGAAAGGAAAGAAAAGAAAGAGGAAAAAAGAGAAAAAAAAAAAAAGGGGGAAATAGAAAAGGAAAAAGGAAAAGAAAACGAAGAAAGGGGCTGATGTATGCGATATGGGACTGTAGGGACAATTATAAAGATGGTTGAGGTAGTGAAAATACATTTGTAATTATAAAATTATCAAAAAAATATATATGGACATAACCAGGCATTTACTTACATTTTCCACAAGGGGAAAAAAGAAAGGGGAGTGGTAGAATAAAATAAATGGGCTGTGCTGTCCTCAACCTCACTGCATGTCCACAATGGGGAGTTCCCAAATTGAATAATGCGATCTATATATATACATATATAAATAATGTAGATTCGGTACCATGTAATTAAATTTACAGGAAATTTAAATTTTTAAAATTTAAATTTTTAAAATTACATTTTTAAAATTTAAAAGGAAATAACAAAATATGCAAATATGATGGTAATCATCTCACCCCGCAGGTCCAAAGTCAGCCAAGTCCAACAAAGGCTTGGCAATAAATAAACAGAAATAGTGATGTCATCCAAAGTGGCCAGGTAAAAGCTGGATCAGTTTAAGGCATCCCCAAGCAGCATTAGTAGAGGTATTGCTGGTGTACTCCCTGACAAGTGCCTGTTAGGGGGGTAATAGTAAACAAACTGGTCAGTGCCATAAGCAGAATCAGAGAGACACTCTGATCAATGCACTTGCAGCGATAGTGTATGAGCATAAAGGGATGAAGTATTTACCTTGGACGTGTAGGGTTGAGGAACATCCCATTTAATGGCAGCACAGACGCCGAGTGCGGACAGCTGTGAGAGACGTCAAAATCAGGCGTCTCTTAAGTGTGTTCGTTCCGGTAGTGACATCAGCTTGTATGTCGGAACTGACGTTCACAAGCCCGGCCGAACTGCTGGTGCGCATGCGCTCAGCCTGGGGGACACTAGCCCGTGTCCATGGAAACAGGGAGCGGACCCAGTGTAAACACAGGCTTACCTAGGCTAGGAGCGCGGCTGATGGCCAGCAATTGTACCACAGCGACGCCTAGCCGCCATTTAGTACACCACGGCGCTATCCCAACCAAGAGAAAAGAAATGAGAAAATTGAATCAAGTACTGAACAGTGAAAATAGGGAATAAAGCTAGAGAGTAATCAGGGTAGAGCAACTGGACACGGGGCATGATAGCAGGACAGATACAGTTCAAAGCCATTCACAGGGGGCTAAATAATAACAACGTCAACAAGATTAGTATTCATAAGAATATAAATGTAATTACAGAAAAAATAACATGGTTGATAATTATCAAATCAAACCTTAAATAATTAAAATTCAGAAGAACTATCAATCATAATAAAATAGGGGAGGAAGAAAATCAAGAAGAAGGAATGAAAAAGAAAAGAATGTGGAGAACGGAAAACCGAAATGATAATGAATATTGATGAGTGACTAATTATAGGGAGGGAGAACCAACATGCATAGTAAATGTAATGTTGTTTGATGACCAGAATGTTGTTACAGAAAGGGCCTATAGGACTGTGTTTCATTAATACCTGGAGAGTTGGTGGTATTCAGCCGTTCTATCCATAATGTTTCTTTTTGTAGGACCACCTTTTTCCAATTGCCTCCACGGGGGTCCATTGGAATCACCGCTAGGGCAATAAAGGAAACACATGTAACATCAAAACCGTGATGAAGATCAAGGTGTCTACTGACCGGGGTCAGCATTTTGCCATTGGTTGAGAGATGCACATGGTCTTTGATGCGTTGCCAAAAGCATCGGGTTGTCATTCCAGCATAGAAGACCCCGCACAGACAGGACATTAGATAGACCACCCCCTGTGTATTGCAATCAGCTCTGAATTTAGGACAAAAAAGTTCCCCATTGGGGAGTGTGAAGGGCACATCCTGGCAAATCCAGGGGCAGAATTGACATCTGCCACATCTAAATGTACCACTAGTGTTATCTCTAGAGCAGGGGGTTGTAGAATAATGGCTAGATACGAGTCTGTCCCGTACAGGATTAGCACTGTGAAAGGTGAGTTCTGGTCTAATACCTGCGTGTTTTGACACAGTGGAGTCTTGTAATATGTGCCAGTGTTTCATATTACCTCTTGGTGTTGAGATGAGAATCGTGTGATGATTCTCAAGGGTGGTTTGGTCTCAGATGCATGGTCCTTTTTGGGAAAGAGTAAGACATTCCCTGACTGTTTAAGGGCTTTATTATATGCTTTACGTAGAAGCGATTTGGTGTAACCCCTGGCTAGTAGACGTGTACAGAGTAGTTTGGCTTCAGATATGAAGTCCACCAAGTGAGTACAATTTCGGCCCAGACGTATGTACTGTGCATACGGGATGCTACGAATTAAGGCTGGAAGGTGCGAACTGTTCTGACGCCCTGCTCGTGAGGAATGCTCGAGTATAAGGACTCGACATCCAATGTCACGAGCAGGGCGTCGGAATGGTTAGCACCTTCCTCTATGAAGAGCCACATACAAAATGGAAATACAATGAGTTCATCCTCACTCTGCTACAATTCGTTCTTACTCACAACTTGTTTTTTTTAAAGGTTCCCACTACCTCCAGGTACAGGGAGTGGCCATGGGCACTTGTTGCGCATCGGCCTACGTTAACGTGTCCCTGGGGGGGTGGGAACGACACATCTTTTCGGATGATGAACTATCCTTGTACACCGACCAAGTGATGTGCTGGATGAGCTACATAGATGGTATTTTTTTTTGATTTGGACAGGTCCACATACTATGTTAACAGCTTTTGTTGAAAGACTAAACCAAAATTCCTTTAATCTAAGATTTACTCTGAACTTTAATGCTCAGAAGATCACATTTTTGGACCTTTCCATCTTTAAAGACAAATACAATTGTCTGGCTGCTAATCTTTACCACAAGGAAACTGCGGGTAACACTTTGCTGCATGCAGCCAGTGCCCATCCCGCAGCCTTAATTCGTAGCATCCCGTATGCACAGTACATACGTCTGCACCAAAATTGTACTCACTTGGCGGAATTCATATCTGAAGCCAAACTATTCCGTACACGTCTACTAGCCAGGGGTTACACCAAATCGCTTCTACGTAAAGCATATAATAAAGCTCTTAAACAGTCAAGGAAAGTCTTACTCTTTCCCAAAAAGGACCATGCATCTGAGACTAGGGATGCACCGAATGGTTTTTTTGGGGCCAAAACCGATACCGAAAATAAATCTTCCTTGATCCCGAAAACCGAAACCGATACCGAAACAGCACAGATACTGAAAGTGACTGTTTTTAAAAATATTTTTATACAGGAGATGGTCAGAGACTGGGGACATGGTACAGGAGATGGTCAGAGACTGCAGACATGGTACAGGAGATGGTCAGAGAATGCAGACATTGTACAGGAGATGGTCAGACTGCAGACATGGTACAGGAGATGGTCAGAGAGTGCAGACATGGTACAGGAGATGGTCAGAGACTGAGGACATGGTACAGGAGATGGTCAGAGACTGAGAACATGGTACAGGAGATGGTCAGAGACTGAGGACATGGTACAGGAGATGGTCAGAGACTGGGGACATGGTACAGGAGATGGTCAGAGACTGGGGACATGGTACAGGAGATGGTCAGAGACTGGGGACATGGTACAGGAGATGGTCAGAGACTGTGGGGACATGGTACAGGAGATGGTCAGAGACTGGGGACATGGTACAGGGGATGGTCAGAGACTGGGGACATGGTCAGAGTTAGAGACTGCGGACATGAAACAAGAGATCAATGCAGTCCCACAAGAGCCCGTCAGATGCAGCCAGCCTGTGTCCCCGGTAGTGCAGCCTGTATCCCCAGTAGTGCAGCCTGTATCCCCAGTAGTGCAGCCTGTGTCCCCAGTAGTGCAGCCTGTGTCCCCAGTAGTGCAGCCAGTGTCCCCACTGCAGCCTGTGTCCCCACTGCAGCCAATGTCCCCAGTAGTGTAGCCTGTGTCCCTAGTAGTGCAGCCAGTGTCCCCACTGCAGCCTGTGTCCCCACTGCAGCCAATGTCCCCAGTAGTGCAGCCTGTGTCCCCATTGCAGCCAATGTCCCCAGTAGTGCAGCCTGTGTCCCCATTGTAGCCAATGTTCCCAGTAGTGCAGCCTGTGTCCCCATTGCAGCCAATGTCCCCAGTAGTGCAGCCTGTGTCTCCATTGCAGCCAGTGTCCCCAGTAGTGCAGCCAGTGTCCCCATTGCAACCAGTGTCCCCAGTAGTGCAGCCTGTGTCCCCATTGCAGCCAGTGAAGGGAGAGGAGAGCCGCCGCCTGTTTGATTACAGCGGCGGGAACATCACAGCTTTCATTTCAATAGCTGTGTGTTCCCCGCTGTGTGCCGTCACATAAGCCCCTCCCCCTTGTCCGGGCACTTTGATAGACAGATCACCCGTCCCATTGAAATACTTCATCCCTTTGTGCTCATGCACTATCGCTGCAAGTGCATTGATCAGAGTGTCTCCCTGATTCTGCTTTTGGCACTGACCAGTTTGTTTACTATTACCCCCCTAAGAGGCACTTGTCAGGGAGTACACCAGCAATACCTCTACTAATGCTGCTTGGGGATGCCTTAAACTGATCCAGCTTTTACCTGGCCACTTTGGATGACATCACTATTTCTGTTACAAATTTATTGCCAATCCTTTGTTGGACTTGGCTGACCTTGGACCCGCGGGGTGAGATGATTACCATCATATTTGCATATTTTGTTATTTCCTTTTCCCTGTAAATGTAATTAATTACATGGTACTGAATCTACATTATTTATATATGTGTATATATATAGATCGCATTATTCAATTTGGGAACTCCCCATTGTGGACGTGCAGTGAGGTTGAGGACAGCACAGCCCATTTATTTTATTCTACCACTCCCCCTTTGTTTTTTCCCCTTGTGGAAAATGTAAGTAAATGCCTGGTTATGTCTATATATATTTTTTTGATAATTTTATAATTACAAATCTATTTTCACTACCTCAATTTAATTGTCCCTACAGTCCCATATCGCATACATCAGCCCCTTTCTCCGTTTTCTTTTCCTTTTTCCTTTTCTATTCCCCCCCCCCCTTTTTTTTTTTTTTTTTTCTTTTCTCTTTATTCCTCTTTCTTTTCTTTCCTTTCTTGTTTTCTGCTTTCCTTCTTTCTTTTTCTCCTTCTCGCGTCTTGCCCCCCTTTTTTCTCTTTTTTTCTTTCATTAGAGGTTTGGGGCCATGGCAAAGAGACATGTCCTTAACTGTTTTTACCTCACAGGGATGGTACTACTATATTCCATACATAGATGTAATGAACTCATGTTTATTTACTTTCTTGTCCATAGAACATGCCAAAAGCTCCTGAGGAAGCGTTATTGAACGCGTAACATGTAGAGCAGAGCAACTTGAGCTATTTCTTACACTGTCTCCCCTGCAACCTGTTACGACTGAACAAGTCAAATGTTTGAATATTTCTGTTTCAACATTTATTTACTATGTAGATAGTGTATTGAATTCGCTCATTGGTATTAATTGTGAATATATGTAACTTTATGTACATGCTTTTTAAATCACATTTTTTGTAATAAATATATAAACTCTTTTTAATTTTTTGTGTTATGCCTATAAAGTCCATCATTCCAAACTATTCTCTATCCTGTCTAACAGTTTGCGTTTAGTTTGCACACATTTGCAAATATATTCATAAGCTACAGGGGCCACTTCACAGCACCCCAGTATTATCTGCAGTCCTAACTCTATAAATTTTTGAGAGCTTCCATGGTAGAAGCACATGCATAGTAATAGATAGATAGAGGGCATGTAAGCCTGGAGGGAGCCTCTTTAAAGGCACAGTGGTGCACTGGACACCCAGCACATAGCACAATGGCAGCAAAGGTGTGCAGTGTGTCCCCTCACCAGTATTCCAACAGTACAAACAAATGGCCACTGCCCCCACCTATAAATGCTGTTCACAGCAAGTCGCACATGGGAGGGTGATGCATGTCAAACAAAGCCAAAGGAAATTCCCAGCTCAACTCACCAACCATAGCATGGCCACAAATTTACTTGAAATAACAGTTTGATAGATGTGTTTACCCATTGTGTATATAGCACCACAGGTGCACTGTTTTTTTTCTTTTTTTTTTTTGTAATTACAGTACTTGAGGTCCACTAGGCTTTTCTCAGCAAAGTCCCTAGCTTTTAATTAAAATAGCCTAATGTTTCTCATCCTATGCAGCGTAGCATTATGCATGATTGCTTGAGAATATTAGCCTGTATTCTATCAGTGTGGCAGGTGGGAAATGTTGAAAGTTCCCACCCTGTAATCACAGGCTAATCGTCTTTTTTATATTGTGTATTAATTCACATTTGTCGTTGAGATTTTATTTTTCCCCCCAATTAGCAGTTGACATTTCAGTGACATTAATTTTGGCACCCAGACTGCTTGGGACGTGAGTGTTTATGACATTAAATGCAGGGCGGAAAAATGTGTGCACAAGGTCTCATACAAAATGAGTTTGTGTATTTAGATCTGTAATATTATGCATAGTACCGAAATATATAAATATTTACCATATCTACATGGGTGCACATACTACGTGATCTGGCACATCAATATTAAACTGTTTCCATAAAGAGCTGACAAAGAACATTGCTGTATAAAATATTTGGAATTTTTTAAGCTCAATCAACTATTGCCCTGGAGAATTTTAGACAAGAAACTTGCAGAAAGTTGCCATGTTCTCCAAAGTGTGTATGTGGCATTATTTTAACTACTACTAAACTTTTTCCAGTTGAAGTCTGCTTTGTGTTTTGAGTACAGTGATCTTAACTACTTGCCGCCCGCGCTATAGCCGAAAGACGGCTGCTGCGCGGGCCTTAATTGCCGGGAGGGCGTCCATGGACGTCCTCCCGAGCAAACGCAGTCTGTGATCACCGAGTCTATGAGACTCGGCTGATCACAGACCTGAGTAAGGGGTCAATCGCGGCCCCTTACCATGTGATCAGCAGTCAGCCAATGATGGCTGATCACGTGATGTAAACAGAAGCTAAGTATATTTGTTTACTTACACCAACCAATTAGATTTAATTTCAAAAAGTCCTTTAAAAGTGAATTTTTTACATTCCTGTCTTTTATTTATTTTTTTCAGCTTCCAATTTTCAGCTTTCAGCGCTGTCACACTTTGAACGGCAATTGCGCGGTCATGTAACACTGTACCCAAAGAAAATTTTTATCATTTTCTTCCCACAAATAGAGCTTTCTTTTGGTGGTATTTGATCACCACTGGGGTTTTTATTTTTTGATAAACAAACTAAAAAGACCAACATTTAAAAAAAAAAGTTTTTCTTAGTTTTTGTCATAAAAATTTGTTTTCCCCTTCACTGATGGTAATGAGGCGGCACTGATGGGCACTGATGAGTTGGCACGGATAAGGTGGCACTGATGGGCACTGATGAGGAGGCACTGAAATGTAGAATTGATTGGCACGGTTGGCGGCACTGATATACAGCACTAATGGGCACCAATAGGCGGCACTGATATGCAGCACTGATGGGCGGCACCGATGGGCACTGACAGGTGGCACTGATGGGCACTGACAGGCAGCACTAATGGGCACTAACAGGCGGCTGTGATGGGCACTGACAGGCGGGTGTGATGGGCACTGACAGGCAGCACTGATTGGCACTGATAGGTGGTACTGATTGGCACTGACAGGTGCACTGATGGGCAGCACTGATGATGAGGTAATGATGTGTTACTGACAGGTGTTACTGCTGGGCACTGATTGGCTCTGTGGTGGGCACTGATTGGCACTGTGGTGGGCTCTGATTGGCACTGTGGTGGGCACTTGAAGGCTTTTTTATTGGGGGAATGCTGGGCACTGATTTGTAGCTTATTTGCACATCTGAGGGGGCTGTGTTGATAATCAATGTGCTGATTATCAGCACAGCCCCCCCCCCCGACAGGGAGAGCCGCCGATCGGCTCTCCCTGTCAGCGCGAAACAAGGAATGCTGTTTAACGGCACTTCCTGGTTCACGCTGTGATCTGCTGTGATTAGTCACAGCTGATCACATGGTAAGAAGCCTGATAGAGGCTTTTTATCAGGATCGGAGATGCGGGGTGTCACACTGACACACCGCACTCGCGATCACCACGCTGCGCCCCCCCACGTGCGTGCGCTAGCATGTTATCCTGCTGGACGTCATATGATGCCCAGTCAGGATAACAGAACCACTTCCCGGCCGTCATTCTGCATATGGCGGGCGAGAAGTGGTAAAGGGCAATGCAACTAGTTAGGAACCAGTTGTCCTTTATAAAAAGAAAATATTTGGTAATGATAAAGAAAAAACTCTGCAGTACCTTCTGTTATCTTAGCTGTAGTGCCTTGTGTACAAAGAGTCAAGTTGAAGCAGGGTGTTTGAATTAAAGGAGAAGGTTCATAAATTGTATTACCACAGTGCTTAAGGCAAATAGCCTTGCGTGTTTGCATGGGAACCTTTATGTTGTGCCTCTGTCCTCTAGATCTGCACTCAGCTATGTTCTCAAGGTATTGGTTCTCAGTCATTTTGCAGTTTGGAGCACTCAATTTGTTGCACGTTACTTAGCTTTATGATCATAACATTTTGCTTTGAAACAAACAGGTGAGGCAGGTATATGGCACAATATAGTGTACATTGCAAAATCACTGCAGCAGCTCTCCTTGGGCTGTGCTGAGTATCCAAATACTCTGAGATGATGCATTCAGCTATAAGTTTGCATTGATTATGCACTTCTTAAGTTGGAAATCAATAAACTACTTCAGTTTAGGCCAGATTGCTAATAATGATAGCTTCTTTTTTAGGAAATCCTTCACTAACTTTGACAAAAGGTATCAGAACATAGCATCAAATGGAATGGTTATGGGGAAAGACACATTAATGATTCAGAAGTCACAAATTAAAATGCTTAAAATGAATATATTTTCCCCGGGGTAGATGTTTTGCTGCACACAACAGAATTCCTGATAGAAATCCCACTGAAGGATGTATTGATAAACCTAATTGTCAGTCCACTCAAAACTTATACTTCAGTTTTTGGAAGATGCAGAAGTGAGAAACTGTCTGACACTTTAAAGTGGAAGTAAACCCATCCATAAAACAGTTTCATTTACGGCACGTGTCGGAAATGTAACACTCCCATTGGTTGTGCTCTCAACCAAACTGTCAAACCATCCAATGGCTGGTGTCATAACTGATCACATGTGCAGCATTATGGCAGTTGTAGATTAAACAGAGGCAAAGATGGCAGCTTCCTTGGCTGAAAAGGATAGGGAGGTTTACTTACACTTTAAGCACTCTGTTATTGAGATTTCTGTATTTTAGTTGCTGGATCTGTAAATTTGCTGTGGCCATGTATGTGGAGGCACCACTCTCCTTATTGGATTTTTAAACGTGATATTACACAGTAAGTATGCAACATGAGGTGTTGGAACACACAAAGGTGGTCGGGAATAACCAAAACATCCAGGTAGACAGGAAAATCATGAGCCTAAAACTTTGGATCCTTGTCTTTGTAAGAAGCCACCAGATGCCACCTGTAATGAACATATCACCTTTGGGTGTTTCCTTGAAGCTGGAGTGTTTTGATTTTTGCAGAAATTATAATCAGACCCTGTAGATCTTATTACTAATGAGCATGTTGCTTTTTTATCACATGAGACTTTCCAACATTTCCTTTACATGGAAGATGTGACAATTTGTTTGTCCTAAATACACCTCACCCCAAAGTTGTGTGGGTTTAGGTCAGTTCAGAGATTAAAAAAAAGCAAGTACATTTATTTCACTAGCAGTTATTTTTGATGATCTGCCAGTTTATTGTCCTAGACTACATTTAAGGCTTGTTGATAACAGCCATGTTATCCTAAATATTCTCACAATCAGGATGAAAATTGGCATACAACTTCTATTTTTTGTGGTTTTTATATTGTCCGTACCATCCAGTGGTCACAGTATGTTTTTGTTTTGTTTGTGATTGAGGTATTCCTGGGGAAAATGCATTCTAGCTACTTGGTGTTACTGACAATTAGGGTTGGAGCAAGCATAAGGCAGGTTAGGTGGCTGCCTGAGGGTGCCAGAACAGAGGGGCGCTAAAACCAGAGGCTGTTCAAGATGTGCTTATGTCGGCGCCAGTCTTGCTCACACCGACTTCTACCTAGCTGAGAACAGGTCGGGCATTTCGCATGGCGGCTGCCAGCACAGCCTTAGGATCTGTGAATGCAGTAAACTTCAGGCGCTGCTTTTGCTCTATGCAGTAAACTTCTGCCGCCGATCTCCCAGCCCCTCACTCTCAGATGAGGAGCAGACACCTTTGGTTTCCGATCTCCAGACCTGCTCCTCTCCCTGCAATCCCTGCTATAAAGATCAATTTCCAGCAGGGAGACAATCGCTGCTGAGCTGAAAACTTGTGAGGGGAGAGGGAGGAGCCGATTGAGACCAGGGGGAGAGATTCTGTATCTTCTGTGGAAGGTAAGGCAAAGTGCTTCATAATCCACCTGTGTGACTGTCTTATTATACAGCCCTCCGTGCTGACATGTACAGGATGGGGTCATAGTAGGAGAGATGCACACACAAAGACATAATGGGGACAGAGGAAGGGACATCAATGGGGACAGAAGGCGACGTGGGGCAGTCAGTGAAGAGCACATGGGGACAGAGTAAAGGAGATGGGGCCAAAACAGAACACTTGGTGAGAGGTGGACAGGGCAATGGAGATTGGAACAGAGCAGGGGACATGGGGGATGGGGCAGTTAGAACAGGAAACATGGGGACAGTCACAGTCTGGGTTGCTGAAACCCTGGTGGATAGCCCTTAAATGTCTATAGACAGGAGAAGAGCACCCATAAATATTGCGGCTTTTCCCAGGCTCTCTTTTCTGCACATGTTCTATTCCAGAGCTGGCTGATTAATAGATAGCTGAGCTCAGCCTGACTCAGGCACAGCAGAGTGGGTATTGGAAGCCACCTTAGGGCTCCAGAAGGAAAGACCCCAGGTGTTTGATAACATGGTTCCCTATGTGATAGCAATAAAGTGAAAGCGATAAATATGTATTTAGAGTATGTGCTCAAAAAATAACTTTAGTGTGGGTATTTACTGAAAGCTAGTGTTTCATAAACCGTTGCACTAATATCATGTAACATAAAAAAATGGAACTGACAATATTTTATTCCCTAGGGTGTCTGCTTTCAGAAAATATAAAATGTTTTTGGGGTTTTAAGTAATCTTCAGGCCTAAAATTATTTTTAAAGTGGGAGTAAACTCCCATGCATAATTTGTACCTACAGTATAGGTAAGCCTATAATAGGGCTTTAAATATAAGGTGGTAATGTGGCACTTACTCAATATAGGATGAACAATATAAAATGCAAATGCACCAAAAAGGTGATTAGATCAGTGCACATAAATGGATAATGAAAAACGTGTAAAAGTTGCAAACACACCACAAAACTGTATGAGAAAGCAATAATAAATGCTTAGATAAAAAGCGTGATCAGTCCAAAAAATATTAAAATGAATAAAGTGCTTGTGCAAAAATCCTTGGTGATAAATGTGACATCAGGTGCAAAAAGTTCAGTTCAATTAAGGGATAATCGCTTCCACCATCCATAGTACACCAATAGTGTGGCCCAGCCTCTCACCTCTAGTTGAGACCCCTAGAGGTCTAGTAATGCCTCTTTTATTAAATCTCCTTGATGGGCAAAACAGCAGACTCCTTTCCTTGGAGCATCCAGCCAGATAAGGCATATTCCAATTGTTGGAAAGGAAACTCCACTGTAAACATTATCCTCCTTGATATCCTTCGCTCTCCTCCATTTAAAGCTCACACAGAATAGAAAGAGATCTCCATAGTGCAGTAATCAAATAAAAGTAGTTTATTGAGCAGCAGCAAACTTACAACCTCGCCTCTGCCGCAACCGGAAGTGATGTCAAACGGCTCCTCCAGACACATGACTTTATCAAGGGTTTGGAGTTGGGTGAACGTAGCTAGAATTAAATACATTTCTTTGTTGTCATGGCAACATCAGCGGCCATTTCAAACTTCTAAAGAGTCAATGTAAACATGATCTTAATAAACCTCGATAGGATGAAGCACATAATGATCCAAACATACGGAATATCGTATAAAGAGGTTCTCAAGTAAAAACATAATTATGGACAATAAAAATCAATAAATACAATACTAATTTGAATAGCGACATCTATTGACACATCACTAGAGTAACACCCATAAGCAAATAAAATAATACATTTCCATAGCGACATCTAGCAGCAAATGATGAATAAGGTCATATAATAAATATACTGGAATATAAAGAATATAGTAGATTAAAAATTAGATATAAAACAATTTAAATCAAAGTCCATGCTCTGCCACAAGGGGACCTATGTATGTAATTCATGGATCCAGCGTGATACAGATTCGCTAAATATAATAATTTTGTTGTCACCTCTCCAATGAAGTTTATACTTTTCTATACCTCAAACCATCAAGTAGTAGGGATCCTTGTTATGGTATTGGGCATAATGCCTCGATAGGGAATGCTTGGGGAAACCTTTTTTAATAGTTTGTGTATGTTCCCTTAAACGCTTACACAAAGGTCTCTTCATTCTTCCTTTTAGGAGATATTTACAGTACCTGTAGGTAAGCCTTATTCTAGGCTTACCTATAGGTACAAATTACAACTTCTTTAAGCTAACCTTTACTTACACATTTTTTTCATCATAGGTTTATGACAGGGATATTTGGAATAGGGAACTTGCTGTATAGAATGTTAGAATGTAATGGCTCCAGGAGTTTGATTGTTCTTTAATAAAGATGTTTCAGGTTTCGGATAATTTTTTACTTTTTTTTTCTACCCTGTATTTCTTCATAGATTGGCATTTTCCAATTTTACACCATATTAAATACTTTTATTTGTATGTAGACATTCTCAATATCTGCTTGACAGTTGGCTTATGCTTGTCATAATTTTTCTGTTAGTTCTGAAGGAGGAGGAAGTTCTGGTGTTTTTTGGCCAATTCTCCTTTATTGCTGTTATTCTCCACTAATTCTTACCACTGTTCATCTTTGGCAGCTTTAACAAAGAATGACATGGAGAGTATTTCATGAGAACTCTAGGCAATCCCAAATTTTAGAATTTGTCACGGGAACAAGAGGTGAGGGTAAATATGTGGACACCTGTTCCTGTGACCGCTTTTAAAGAGGGAATTTCCACTCACTTTCTGGGAAATTTCCTTTAGGGTTTCAGGGAAGAGAAATCTCAGTAGGACACAGACATAAAAATAAATAAATAATTGTCTGTGTTTTTATACATTGTTTATTCAAAAATTGTCATTTCATGCACTTTAACAGAATTGAAAGTGGGGGTGAGAAAATACCCAGTACTATGAAGGTCTCTTGGTTTGTATACATTCTAAAATAAATTTTAAGGACATGCAATGTATAGAATTCATTGTTTTTATATTTAAAAATTTCATACAACATGCATGAATCATATGTAAAATTGTCAGCATTTCGCAAGAACCATGGTTATTTTAGTTTAGGGTAGTTTTAGTGGGTTGTAATTCCTACAGATTTATTTGATCAGTGGTTTACTTATGATGAATAATAAAGAAATGGTGTGTGGTTCTCTCGCTATGACTCACTGCTAAAGAATACCTCTTATTGAACTGGTGTCTATCTGCAATCATTCATGTTATCCTCAGAATCACTAGTTAAGCGTTTTTAAAACAAATTGGCTATAATTAAGTTATGTCTCACTAGAGACCTGAAACCTAATAGATGGCTTTGGATAGTGCCTGTGTTTTTATGTTGGTAATCAATAACTGCACTAACTCCATACTGTAGAATGTATTTCCAGAGATGTCAGCTTAATGGACATGAAGACTACATTTACTTTACCTGTTGCCGATTATATATATATATAATAGAATGATTCGTTCCATTTATGATCTGAAGTAATCAAAATGAAACTGAAGATCACATAATCTGTAGTGCCTCATCCCTTATCTTGGATTTATTATACAGAGCGGGACAAAGCCCCTGGGGTATGGTAACAAAAATACCCATGCACACTGCTCCATGCAGATGCTTTCTTCATTTGTCTGGCATGTCAGTGGCTTATGTCCCCCAGGTTGTATCCCTAATCCTTTTTTTTTTTTTGGTGGTTGTTATGACACTGGGTATTAAACCCAAACGCAAACATTTATTATTTTGCAGCTTAAAAATTCTAAGATGTTATGGCTGCATTATTATTTTTTCTCCACCTAGTTTCTCTCCACCTAGACCTGGCTAGTAGGTGTGTTTTTCAAAAGGACAAACTGTCCTGCGGATGCATAAGTTAGAGAGTTGAGACAAACCATTACCACTGACAGGGGTATTTACAATGGTCAGCTTTTATTCATTTATGTAAAACTTTTATCCCAAAAGAAAAACTGTTGCTGTAACTGCTTATAAAGTGTGAGCTGGAGTTTGGCTTCAATTTGTTAGTTTATTTAAATCTGCTAGTACATCTAACACTACCCCCCCCCCCCATAATGACAATTCTGCGGTCCAAAGATGCCCCTATGCACCTTCATCCAAAGTGAGAGCACTCTAATACGGGAGGTGTATTACTGGCCAGATCACCAGGAGAAAACAGAAGGAAAAAGCCTAATAAAAGAAAACTAATTCAGCCACCACATCTAAATATAGGTACGCTGTAATATACTGTATTACATTTTTGGGTTTGGGATTATTACTGCTTTAGAGCTGTGTCAAGTCAACAAGATCTAGAAATTTCTCCTGATTGCATTTCTGGAATCTGGGATTCTAGGATTGCCTTCTAGTTTGGTGAAATCTAAGAAAAACAGGTCCTAAACAGATCTCAGGCACTCTAGTACCTGAACTCAGCATTTCCAGTGTGAAGGTAGCTCTCTGCCAAACATTTAGTTAAACTCTCAGGATTTGTGTCACATTCACATAACCCCTGTGCAAGTTTTATAGTTCAATGCAATAAATGTTTAGTATATACACTGAGTACTGAAAAAAGACCCCTAATAACAAAGCTTATGTCCCACCCATAAGCTCCCACAAACATGACCTAGACCTACTTGTTAGACAGGTGAGGTGACCACTGCACATTACTGGTAAGTCTGACCCAACTACAAGAGGATTATTAGGGAACACAAAGACCTGTATATTGGGAACACACAATTGGTACTCAACAAAGGTTTATATATATAAATAAAGTGCAGCGCTGGACCTATATCAAAGCAGATTATTATACTAATCAAACTAATATTATTACAGACAAAAATGAGTGATAAAGTGATGGTAAATAGTGTAAACAGTGATGAAAATGTTCAAGTAAAGTGGAAAAAAAATCCAAAAAAATGTCCAAAGATAATTGTGTAAAAAGTGCAGGAATCCAAATACGATAATCCACTTGATAGTGCTGCCCATCACCAAGTGAGAAAGTTGGAGGCTTACCAGAAAGCCTGCAACCGCCCTTACTCAGGGGGATCAAAACAGGCTTAGGAGATAACAGCGGACGTCCCAACAGGATAACAGCTGGTGGCCCTCAGATCTCCTTCCCAGATAGCTCGTACGTGGCAGCAGGGGACCCTCAGGGGAGCGAGGTCACAGGATGATTCAAGCAGAAATTACCTCAGCGGGGGTGAGCCGTATCAAAAAGAAAAAATGATTCCCATAGTGTAGATGGCAGTTCCATGTATTAAAAATAGCAGACATTGCATAAGAACGTACGAATCGTATAAAAAACCAGCAAGGAAATGAAAGAGACTCCACTGCCGTTAGAATTAAAATTGCGCATGTGCGATGCGAGTTCACGTTGTGACCCTACGGCCGTTTCGTCACAACTGATGTCATCATGGGGTACGCAATTGCACATGCGCATTATGTAGCCAGACGACGCTTTGAAAAACACCGCAATTGGCTAGTTCTACCTCTAGAAATAGGGAATAAGGACCGTAGGGATCTATTGGTTGATAAACCCCCTCAGGTCGAAAGCAGAGAGGATTTCGGACTAGCCTTTCTTACAACCTACTCAAGCCAGCACTGGGCCATTAAAAGGATCTATAGAAAACATTGGCCAGTCATTAAAAATGACCGGGTCCTTGGGCCCCTATTGTCAGATAAACCTTGGGTCCTATTCAAGGGGGCTACTAGTTTTAGACACATATTGGCACCTAATGTACCAGACCCACCTACACATCTTAGCTTTTTTAGGGACCTCAAGGGCTTCTCTCCTTGTTGAAGGTGCAAGATCTGTAGGGTAAATATGTTAAGGGACAGGAGATTGACTGAATTCACCTCAGCTAATACGGTCTCACTTACCCTATCAAATCACTTATAACATGCACCACTAGGTGTGTTATATACCTCCTTAGGTGCCCATGTGGGTTAGAATATGTGGGATGAACCATTAGAATGTTACATGTAAGGTTAGGTGAGCACATCACCAATATTAAACAAGGCTTTGACAAGCATAGTGTCTCTAGACACTAAGATCTTGTACATAACAGAGATCCTAAGGGTACCACTTTCATCGGTATAGAAAAATATGTTCCCCACTGGTGTGGCAGTAATGGTAAGAGAGACATTTCTAGATCCGAGACTAATTGGATCTATAAACTTGGCTCTCATGCCCCCAATGGCTTGAACATAGAATGGGACATCAACTGTTTCATTTAATAACAGTTGATGTCCCTGGTGGTAATTGTACAACATCTTATGACATGCCCTTTGTTGCTGGAGGTTATGCTGTGGAGTCCTTCAGCTGTGCTTTTATCTGTTTTTGTGGTCTTTATTATTATTTATCATTCATAATGATGTTATGTGATTCCTCTGTCAGTCGGGGTGAAGTTGTTTGCCTTATTATTTACTTCTGTTGAGTTGTTGGTTATACTAATTGCTATAGATGTTGAGGGAAATAGTTATGTTTTGCTCACATCTTAGGCTTTATCTTTAATGGCCACTAGATGGCACCAATATGAACAGCATGTCACGTCTGGCAGTATTTACGGTTGCCAACCAACACATTAAGCCTTTACTTATTGTGTTTGCATAATAGTAATTAGATCCTAAATGACCAATTGTGTTCTAGCTCCAGCTGAACTAGCCAATGACAGTGTTTTCCAAAGCGCCACCTGGCTGCATAATGCGCATGCGCAATTGCGTACCCCTTAAGACGTCAGTTGTGACGAAACGGCCGTAGGGTCACAACCTGAACTCGAATTGTGCATGTGCGATTTTAATTCTAATGGCAGTGGAGTCTCTTTCATTTCCTTGCTGGTTTTTTATACGATTCGTACGTTCTTATGCAATGTCTGCTATTTTTAATAAATGGAACTTTGCCCTCTACACTATGGGAATCCTTTTTTCATTTTGATACGGCTAACCCCCGCTGAGGTAATTGCTGCTTGAATCATCTTGTGACCACGCTCCCCTGAGGGTCCCCTTCTGCCACATACGAGCTATCTGGGAAGGAGATCTGAGGGCCACCAGCTGTTATCCTGTTGGGACATCCGCTGTGATCTGCTAAGCCTGTTTTGAACCCCCTGAGTAAGGGCGGTCGCAGGCTTTCTGGTAAGCCTCCAACTTTCTCACTTGGTGACGGGCAGCACTATCAAGTGGATTATCGTAGTTGGATTCCTGCACTTTTTACTTAATTATCTTTAGACATTTTTTTGGATTTTTTTCCCACTTTACTTGAACATTTTCCACTTTATTATAGTTTGTCATCTACAAGCACTTACCGTATATACTTGAGTATAAGTCGAATTTTTCAGCACATTTTTTTGTGCTGAAAGTGCCCCCCTCGACTTATACTTGAGTCAAGCACTTTTCTGCAGCAAAAAATTTCATTTTCCGAACCGAATTTGGGGCAGCGTATCTCAGGGCCACTTGAGGCTAGGAACCCCAAATTTGGTGTGCAAACCCAGTGGAACTGGTGTCACAACATATCCAAAGCTGAAGTTCCTAGCACTAAGTGGCCCTGAGATACGGGGCCCCAAATTCGGTTCAGAAAATGTAATTCTCTGCTGCAGAAAAGTACTTGTCATTTTCCGAACCGACTTTGGGGCCGCGTATCTCAGGGCCACTTGGTGCTAGAAACCCTCAGCTTTGGGAATTTTATGCTGCTAGTTCCACTGGGTTTGCACACCAAATTTGGGGTTCTTAGCACTAAGTGGCCCCGAGATATGGGGCCCCAAATTCGGTCAACTGTGTCCATCTGCAGCAATGTCATTTCGGGACCCTTTGGATTCAGAGACCCCAAATTTTTGCTGCAGCTAGGGGGCATCTAGGAACCCTTAACTACCGAGTTTGAAGTTCAGGGGACCTATGGCTGCAAATGGGCACAGTGATGCTGCAAATGGGCATTGTTGACCCTCTTTTCCACTTACAGTAGCTGTGCATTTCTCACCCTCGTCTTATACTCGGGTCAATAAGTTTTTCCCATTTTTTTCGTGGTAAATTAGGGCCTCGACTTATACTCGGAACGACTTATACTCGAGTATATACGGTAATTGTATTGATTATTAACAATATGCTGGTGGATTTTCGTCACTGTTTACACTATTTACCATCACTTTATGACGCATTTTTGTCTGTACTAATATTAGTTTGATTAGTATAATAATCTGCTTTGATATAGGTCCAGCACTGCACTTTTTTTTATATATATACATGTCTTTTGCCCTTATATCGGGGTTTCTAGTGCTAAGCAGCAGGACTCTCATCACGTTTTTTTTGTTTTTGTTTGGTTTATAATTCACATACTTTCATTACACTATATATGCACCTAGCACAAATCTTTTTTGATTTTATTTCTCAACAAACGTATAGCCCAACATATAAAAGAATTCTGCAGTCCTCCCACTCCTTAAGCAAAAGGGACAATGAGGCCAACATTTTATACAGTGTGGCAATTGGTTCGCAAGAGGTATAGAAGAGGCCATTTCAAAAGGGGAGGAAGGGGGCTTCTACATCATCTATCACATACATATACGGTAATACCATTTTAAAAACCCTATGCTGGCAATTGACAGCATTGGAGGTATCCGATGTCTCCATAAAGGGGACATGTCACCTACCTATGCTATCACAGTGACTCTTTTGGTAGCAATAGAATTCTATGGAAAAAACATTAAAATGTGCTAAAAGTAATAAAACAAAAATAAAAAAAAATGAAACACCTCTCCTTGCTCCCATACACATCCCAAGGTGCAGCGTAGGGAACACATATGTATTAAATCATAATATATATATGAGGTTACATAGTTAGGTTGAAAAAAAGACACAAGTCCATCTAGTTCAGCCAATAAAAAAAAAATCATACAATCCCGTATACTCAATTCTTCACCCACAGTTGATCCAGAGGAAGGCGAAAAACCCCAGCAAAGCTTGATCCAATTTTCTACAGCAGGGGAAAAAATTATTTTCTGATCCCCAAGAGGCAATCCGATTTTCCCTGGATCAACTTTACCTATAAATTTCAGTACCCAGTTATATTATGTACATTAAGGAAAGAATCCAGGTCTTTTTTTAAAGCAATCTACTGAGCTGGCCAGAATCACCTCTGGAGGGAGTCTATTCCACATTTTCACAGCTCTTACTGTGAAGAAACCTTTCTGTATTTGGAGATTAAATCTCTTTTCCTTTCAGACGTAAAGAGTGCCCTCTTGTCCTCTGTGATGACCTTAAAGTGAATAACTCAACACCAAGTTCACTATATGAACCACTTATGTGTTTATACATGTTGATCATATCCCCCCTTAATCTTCCCTTCTCAAGAGAATAAATTCAGTTCCTCTAATCTTTACTCATAACTAAGTTCCTCCATGCCTCTTATCAGTTTGGTTGCCCTTCTCTGCTTTTGCTCCAGTTCCCCGATATTCTTTTTGAGAACTGGTGCCCAAAACTGAACTGCATATTCCAGATGAGGTCTTACTATTGAGGTATTGCAATGATAGAGGGCTTTAAATGTGTCTCTTATGGAGAACTTTGGGTACCATCGTTTTTTGTTTGTTTTTTTTTTCAGTTTCCTGACCCCATGCAATTTTAAGGCTTGACAGATTAAGTCTTTATTTACAGGACACAAGTCTGTATGGACATCATATTGTGTTTGCACAAAAATTAAATTTAGTGTATTTTTTCGTGAAAATGTGTTTGATAAACAGTTGTACAAATATCGTACAACCAAAAAAAAAAAAAAGAATACCATCTGGGTGCAACAATGAGAGTCGGATTTACGCACTGAATTTTCAGACAAGCAGTGGCTCTCAACATTCCAATATTCCTACAGGGCCTCACACTGTATTAACCATTGGAAATTGAACCACAAAATTATCTGACGTTGGTTTTTAACACCTTGCAGTTTGGCAACATTTTAGCAAAATCAATCCCCCTTATGCTGGAGGGGATGTGGCCAAGTTATTACACACCCTATGGCAATGTAAGAGTTTGACAAGCTTCTGGAATCAAACGTTCCGATTGATCTCTAGACTGGCAGGAATTCTAACCCTACTAGATCCCGCCCTAGCATTACTTAACATAGGTATTGATAAGTTCCCCACCCATCACCGTATTGTAGTCTCCCACGTACCAACAGTGGCAAAATCTTTAATCACCAGCTTGTGATAGAAGGACTTTAAGCCTAACAAATCTGAACTGGTTGCTATAGTTATCTTAAACTGTACATACGAATGCTGTCTTTTCCTTAGAACCAACTCGTATACCAATTTTGAAAAATTATGGAAGTCATTGAGTGAATAGTCAAGATCCTTACCCTGATTGTTATCTCTTACTCCCTAATGTTGCCAAGGCAGTCTCCCCTACTGTTTCTTTGGTTGTTATTGTTTAGTCTGTTTTACGCCTCTTCTTTTTGGATACCAGCAATCCAGTTATGCTTGGGTTATATGCATATATTTACTTCTAATAGAAGCATTATATAAAATCTTGTCTATGTATATGTACACATTTGCTTTGCTGGTCTTTGTATTGTCTAAACTCAATAACAATTATTGTGAAAAAATAGCTACAGATTTTTAAAACGTGTGTAAAAAAAAAAAAAGAAAAAAATTTGACCAGTAGACAAGTGGTTAAACATGTTTGATAGTTGTGTGTGTTTTTTTTTTTTTTTAGAAAAAGTTTAAGCCCTTTATTAGACTCTATTAGCCCTTCATGCTGTATGGTAGAATTCTGGATGACAGTAAAATTTAACTTCAATATTCTCTAAAATCAAGCAATATTTATTTATTTTTACTTTTTGCAGAACTCTTCAAGTGGGTTGCTGGAGAAGGTTTACTTTTTAGATGTATAAGTTACATGCTGACCGATTTGTTCAGTTTAAGTTTCCTCAGGCATCAAAGGCTTCAAAAATACCTCCATCAAGCAATATTTTTTGGATCTGTTGGTGAACCAAGTCTTTAGGTGCAAGGTTCTGTTGTATAGGTCCCACCATAAATTATTATCAATTTGTCTCAGTTGGCTATCACTGAGAAGCAGGGGGAAATCTAGGATTATTATTACCAGTAATCTTGTTTTCACAACTCCTTCGTGACCCCCTGTATCCTGCCCAATACCATAAGCTGGTGCTTTTCAAACACTGAAGAGTTGGGATTTGAAGCTTTTCATATTCTCTGTGTGTGCTTCTGTCTCGATCAGAGGGGGGGGATTTTTCACTCAGTATGAGCAGTCTCATATGGAGGAAGCGTAGAAACTGGATCGTTGGGAGTAATCAGATTTTCCAATCTCTTTAGACACCAAGCACTGCTCTTATAGAGTGTTTCATAGTTGTAAGAAAGTGAACACTGCACACTTCTGTAAAAATGTATTTTTAACTCTGGAAGTACTTCAGATGCTTGGCAGTTGCCTAGGCTGAATCCCAAGCTCTTTCAAGCCTGCCCAGCAAGACTATTCCTAGCTTGGGTTGTGGATGGAAATTGTTATGGCATAGTATAATTATTGTTGGTATGTAGGCTATGCATGGCCTGGCAAGAAATGAGTTAAGCAACAAATAGTACGTAAAGGGCAAGGTAAGGATGTGTTATGGCTACAGTTTATATTGGACTCTAAAGTCTTGTACCAATTACCCTGGCCAGAAAACTTTATTTTTTTTCTTATGTTCTTAAAGTTTATATCATTTCTTGTCCTTGTAATACATTTAGGAACCCAAAGAGTTGTGATCAAACCTCTGTCTTGACAGCCTGTCGTCTTACACTGGATTTTATTTGTGGTTCACAGAAAATTGAATTTGCTATCTAATGTGACCTTTACACGTTTCCCTTTTTTTTTTTTTTAACTCTCCCTCTTGACTCCAGTTTTCAAAGCTGGTGTATTATGAAGACTGATTTGATGTCTATTCTGTTAGCCTTGAGGCTTTATGACCGAGATTAAAGTGATGTTCCGCCCCCCTAAAAAAAAAAAAATTAAAAGCCAGCAGCTACACATACTGCAGCTGCTGGCTTTTAACAATAGGACACTTAAGTGTCCTGGAGTCCAGCAATGTCAGCACCGCAGCTGATGTTTCCATCAGCTGTCGGGTGCTGCTGCCGCCATTGCGGGTAAGGGCACCTGGCAGTGTAGCCTTACGACTTCAGCTGGGAACCCTACTGCGCATGCGCAAGGCCCTGCTCCCCTCTCCAGCTGGCCCGGTGACAGGGAGAGGAGGAGAGAGCCCCACGTGATGTCACGGGCCGCGGCCTGGACTCCCGGAAGTGGGAACAGGATACCTGTAAAAGACGACAGGTATCTTGTCAATCCCCCCCCACTCAAAAAGGTGGCAATTGTGGCACTGGAGGGGAAAAGGAGACAAATGAGCAGAAGTTCCACTTTTGGGTGGAACTCCGCTTTAAAAAATGCCAAACTTCTGTATATCCAAATGCAATGTCAGTATTTGGATGACATCTTGTGAGATCATATACCGATTAAAGTCTGTTTAATTCACACTGCCCATATTGCAATAATGGGCTGAAGGCCTTATGTTGTAGTATTTTTAAGTGGAAGTCAGCAGTATGGACACAGGATTAGCCCATTGCAAGTGCTAACTTGGGTGCTGCCATTGTTAGTGTATTTCAGCCACAGGACATGAACAAAGCCACTGCTTGGGGCTGCTGCTGCTGGCCTGCTGAGGTAAGTAGGCAGATGCGTAAGGGAATTTCTAGGCTAAAATGAGTCAGGAGGCTAAGCATGTTATCATGATGTAACTGTACTCAGTTTTTTTATTTTTTAATAAATCTGCAAAATTGTCAACAATTCTGTGTTTTCTGTCAATATGGGGTGCTGTGTGTACATTAATGAGGAAAAAAAATGAACTTAAATGATTTTAGCAAATGGCTGCAATATAACAAAGAGTGAAAAATTTAAGGGGGTCTGAATACTTTACGTCCCCACTGTAGCATTTAATTTGTCTGTGAAAATGTAAAATTAAAACCATTTTTTTTATAGAGTAGAGAATGGTAAAAATAACTGTCTGTGTTTTTTGTTTTTGTTTTTTATTGTCTCCTTTTGTGGAGATTTCAATTTATACCCTCACAAGAGGAAGAGGAGATATTTTCATAGTAAAAGGAAATTCCCTTTTAGACAGTTGTCATTGGAACAAGTGATTCACATTGGAAGATTTCGTCCTGCCTTCTGTTTCAATGACAACTGTAAAGCTTTGAATATCTTATCACTTTGTGCCCCAGTGACTATAGTGTCCAGGACAAATAGGGAAAATTTCCCATTAATGAAAACCTGACAGTGATTTAAGCACTTGCCCATTTCATCCAAATCTAAAAATAATTTTGGATTTTTGCACACTTTAAAGCTGCTTGCTTTGTGTACTTTTTCCAGGTCTTTACTGTAATCTAGAGAGAAACTTTGCCTTTCTGCAGGAGTTTCCTTTAAAAGAGAAGTATGGGATTTTTTTTCCTAATCATACCTGCCTATCTGGATGCAGCATCGGTTCCCACACTGGCTCTAACACTGAATTAAACCTTGCCGATTGCTTGGTTCTTAGAGCTCTGTGAGTCACCGTCTCTCTGCTCTGTCCCCTCGCGCTCACTAGAGCACTGGGTTGTGGAGGGGGCAGAAGTGGTCGTCTCAGCCTCCCAGACCAGTTCATCTTCATGTGCAAAGTGACTGGTCTTATATCTGCCCTTTCATTCGTTTTCTGCAGGCAGCCTGTAGTGGATGGGCCTGCTGGGTCCTTCTCACAGCTCATAAAGAAAAATATTCTAGCATGGTTTATTCTCATTATGGACAAAGACCCAAAGGTAGGGTACAATCTGTTTTTGTTTTTACAAGTGGGATTGACATTACAAGCAAAACACATAAAGGGTTGGACCTGCAAGTAGGCTCCCTCAACTTGGTGTATATTTTCAAATCAATAAACCAAAGAGTTTTTTTTTTTTATTTAGTGTAAACTCTGAAACCCAGGACTCTGGGAATGGAGAATATGTGTTTTGCATGTTAGTGGTGTAAATTCCTTGGCATAAGGCATCTGTGGCTGTATTGGCCCTCCTGCACTACTGAAAAAAATCAATAATGAAGCCTATATTCCTTTGAGGTAATTATGGTACGATAAATACAGTACTTGGCGAAAGTCATAATACCATAAAAAAAAACTTACCACTGCCTATTGTTAATAAATATCAGAAGGTTAGAACAGTGCAATTCAGTATAGTTGACACAAATTTCTAAGGCGATCGAAAAAATGTTTTTTTACCACCTCAAACTTTTTACAGAGGATATATAGGGAGGGAATAATAAGAAAATAAATATGTAGACACTCTTGCCATTGTAATGGAAGGACGGAGGAATTTTTACTTGGAGACCCCTGCGCTTTGTGTATTACTTGCTTTTGACTTTTGCACTCTGTGCCTTACATATTGTCGTCCCGTTGATTTTGTGCATTTTTTTCCCTGACCCTGCACTCTCTGCCTTATATACTCCTGACCCCTGCAGTTTGTGACTTACATACCCCTTTCCGCTGCACTCTGTGCCTTACATTTTCTTTTTCCTCTGCACTTTGTGCATCACAGAATTTTAACGCCTGCACTGGTGGTAGATCTGGGTATTACCGTATGTACTTCTGGCCTCTCCACTCTGTATGCTATGTTCTACAGTATATACTCCCAACCAAAGTTTTCATGCTCATAACAGTTGCTGGTTGGTAAATAGTTCCCAACTATTTTAATACACTTATTTATGTTAGGCTCAGAGAAAGTGCTGGCTCTCTGTCTATATTCTGTGTACAGAAAAGCATAAGTAAAAGAACGGTTTAATAAAAAAAAAATATATATATATATTATGCTGAGGTTTACATACTTTATATAGTTGCAATTTAAGTCAAACTTAATTTATGTAGTCTGCCTACCAAGTCCCTGTAGTATACCATAAACTAATACATTTTGCTATAGTAACATGTCTTTAAGAAAAAACTTTTTGCAAAGAGATACAGTGGTACTTTGGATTACGAGCATGATTTGTTCCAGAAGAATGCTTGTAATCCAAAGCACTCGTATATTAAAGCGAGTTTCCCCATAGGAAATAATGGAAACTCAGATAATCCGCTCTAGTGGCACTGCTAGTGTATGCAGTACAGCATGTAACCAGAGGGGGGGGGGGGGGGGTGCCAGGGACATTCGGAAACAGCTCTAATGCACTTGGAGAGGCTCGGGAACAGAGTGTTTCTGAGTGTTTCCGAACGGCTCCGAAAGGCTCAGAGGGTCACCGGCGCCCCCGCACCTCTGGCCAAATGCGGTACTGCGCACCCCAGAGGCTTGAATCCTGCTCGTTTTGCGAGGCAACGCAAACCGAGTCAGGATTTAAAAAAAATAATAGCTCATATTGCGAAACGCTCGTAAACCACGTTACTCACAATCCGAGGTATTATTGTAATGGGTTAAGTAAATACCAACAGCAAATCATATTTTGTTGTTTACTAAGGTCAAATCAATGACATTGAAATGAATGACAATGACTTTGAATTCTGATTGGCAGCCATGGTTTCTAACTGTTTTTCCCTTCTCTTTGCTCTTTGACTTAAAGAATAAGCCAGTGAAATTCTAAATGTGGAAAACATCCTTGTTGCTTATTGAACTCTGTGACAGTGTAATTTATACTTGTTCGTATTTATGGTGCTGACTCACTTCCATCCAGATCCACGCATTCATAATATTGTGATTTAAGCCAAACACATACATAAAGGTCTTCATGGCTTCCATATAATTAGTTCACATAGTTAACACAAAGTATTTTGTATTAGGTGTTAATTTTTTTTAACAAAAAGGACACGCACTTTCTGGTTTTGTCTAAAATTCTATGCCTTTCAAGCTTACTTTGTTAAAAAAAAAGCACCTACAAGAGTATACGGTTGAGAATAGAGCAGTGCTTTTGGATACATGTGAATGGAAATTATTTATTAAAAAAATGGCCATTGACATTTAAATTAAGTCAGAAGAATGGCTTCCCTGGTAGTCAGGTAATAGAATAAAGTAAAAAATACTTTGCCTTTTTGGTAATACATTTCCTAGCTCGGGTGCTGCCTGAATTAGGCTTACTTGCTGTTTTACAACTCTGGCCCCTCCTGGCCAGTTTCATAGTAGCATCAACTGTAACCACCATCATCTAGAAAAAAAGCAATTCACCTGTTTTTCTTGTGTAATCGGAGAAGGATCGTTGTTATGTGGTATAACTTTGTGACAACACTGGACCATATTTAATGGACCCTTCAGGTGTTAAGTTGCTTCCTCTTTGCGGTTAGTCTCCTGCTAGCTCTACAGTGGTAGAGACACTCCTAAAATAAGAAGGCTCTTTTTTGAATTTTTACTTTCATCCTCTGATAGATATCATTTGATAATTTTGACCATAACCCCAGAAAAGACAAAACACTCATTGATTATTTTTCTAATGTTTTTTTTTTTAACTACCAATCATGCTGTTCAAATTGTACTTTGGAATTTTCCTCTGATATTGGC
This sequence comes from Lithobates clamitans, assembly GCA_037952925.1. Classification (NCBI taxonomy): domain Eukaryota; kingdom Metazoa; phylum Chordata; class Amphibia; order Anura; family Ranidae; genus Lithobates; species Lithobates clamitans. Next base: position 8,391,749 of record JBBGZY010000160.1, on the reverse strand, counting down.
TATTTATACATTTGTGTAGTACATTTGGCACAGCAAAAACTATTATGACTTGGCATCTTTTAAAAAACGACAACTAACCTGAATCATTCAGTTCCTTTCTTTAACCGGCAATCAGCTCTTTTTCATAGAGTCTGTTTAGTTCTACTTGAAGTTTAATGGTTTACTTAATGCATCAACATCGATCTTTCATGTTGTCTAATCTCTTTTTTGTTCCAGTGTTATGCATTCTGTACCGATCTTAGTATTGGTCTGTTGCTATTTTTTGTACATCTGTTATGATATAAGTTTGCATAAACTTTTTTGAAAACCAAAAAAATAAATAAATAAAAACGACAACTATTTCTTTATCTTGTGGCCATGCCAAGTGTTGACCATGGTTAGCCTTCAGGCACGCAGACATTTTCTTAGCATGGTGCAGAGTGAAAGCAACATCCAGTTTTCTAACAATAAGTTTTATAAATACATTAGTAGGCAACATGTTTATACAACCACTTTTTTCCAGTCTAAAGGGGTCAACAAGTTTGGACTGATAACTGCACTACATTTATTATGGGCTCACAAAATCCAGTGCAAGATCATGTCTATGTTTTGGTTGGACTCCACCTTCTCAGGCACCAGAAACCACAACAGTCCCCCAAAATCCAACATAGTAATGAAGGTCATGTTTTTATGTCTGTTTTCCAAAGTAATACAACCCCTGGCAAAAAGTATGGAATCACCACTCTTGGAAAATGTTCATTCAGTTGTTTAATTGTGTAGAAAAACACTAATCACAGATATGCCTCAAAATAATTTTCATTTAACTTCCCAACCTGCTAGCTTTAAGAAACACATACATTTTTTAAAAAAAGAATGAAAACTATAGTCAATTGCAACTTTTTTTGCAGATCAAGCAGAGGAAAAAAATAATGAATCACTGAGTTCTGAAGAAAATACTTTGAATTTCTAAAACAAAACATCTGCATCAGATTACATCTGCTATTTAGTCTGCAGTTAAAAAAGAGTGTTTGCACACCTTGTTGAGCTGTTCCACCAACCTCATTGACATGAATCATGGCTCCAACACAAGAGATGTCAGTTGAAACAAAGAAGAGGATTATAAAACTTCTCCAAGATGGTAAATCATCATGGAATGTTGCAAAAGATGTTGGTTGTTCCCAGTCAGCTGTGCCTAAATCTGGACCAAGTACAATATAAATGGTAAGGTTGTCGAAGACATCAAAACGTCAAGATAGAAAACTTAAAGCAATATGCCTTGAAAAATGCACAACAAACCAAATGAGGAACAATTGTCAGAAACTGGAGTCAATGTCTGTGACTTAATTCTGAGACATCGCACCTAGAGGAAATTAGATTTACATACAGAAAAGCCAAACGAAAACCATAATTTACACCTAAACATAAAAAAACAAGGTTACATTGGGCTAAAGAAAAGCAATTGTGGACTGTGAATGACTGGATAAAAGTGATATTCAGTAATTAATCACAAATCTGCATTGGCAGGGTGATGATGCTGGAACTCTTTTGTTTGGTGCCGTTCCAGTGAGATGTATGAAGATGACTGCCTGAAGAAAACGTGCAAATTTCCACAATCATTGATGGTATGAGGTTGCATGTTGGGGTAGATGACAGTAATTACATTTTCAATAAATGCACAAGTTTATATTGAGATTTTGGACACCTTTCTTATTCCATAAATTAAAAGGATGTTTGGTGATGATAGCATCATTTTGCCTTAGGGCAACAGCAGTGAAAACTTTCGTTCAAGAAAGACATAAAATGTCAATGGCCTGGCCTGCAAATAGTCCAAACCTCAATCCAATTGAAAATCTATGGTCCATGACAAGGCTCCAACCTACAAAGCTGATCTGGCAACTGCAATAAGAGAAAGTTGGAGCCGGATTGATGAAGAATACTGTTTTTCGATAGTTAAATCCATGCCTCAGAGAATTAAAGCTGTTATAAAATCCAGAGGTGGTGCAACAAAGTACTAGTGGTGTACTGTAGTGGTTTTTTTAATGATTCCATAATATTTTTCTCTGAATTGAGTGATTCCATATTTTTTTCTGCTTGAGCTGCAAAAACAGTTGCAATTGACTTCAGTTTTCTTTCTTTTTTATTTTTTTAAGTGTTTTAAAGCCAGAAGGTTGGAATGTTAAATGGAAATAGTTTTGAGGCATGTCTGCAATTAGTTTTTTTCTCTACACAATTAAACAATTGAATTAACATTTTGCAAGAGTGGTGATTCCATACTTTTGCCAGGCTTTGTATTACTATGGAAAACAGACATCAAAACATGACCTTCGTTACTAACCATGCTGGATTTTGTGGTACTGTTGTGGTTTCTGGTGGCTGAGAAGGTGGAGTCCAACCAAAAGATAGACATGATCTTGCACTGGATTTTGTGAGCCCATAATAAATGTACTGCAGTCATCAGTCAAAACTTGTTGACCCCTTTAGGCCCCTTTCACACTTATACGACTTGTCCCACGATTTTGTACTGCAAAATCGTATGACAAGTCATTCTCCATGATTTTCAATGACTACCATTCATATTGGCACGACTTTAAGTCGTGCCGACTTGAAAGTAGTCCCTGCACTACTTTGGTCCAACTTCTATGCGAGTTGTACTCCATAGACCTCAATGTTAAACCCTGAAGTAGCATGCAAGTCGTGCCTGAATAATATAGACACGACTTCAGCACGACTTTGTAAGCACAAGCCTGGCCTCGCTATTCGGGAAAGGAAAACTTTTCTTTCCTTTCCCGATGAGCGACAGGCAGTGCTGACAGCTGTCTGGTATGAATCCAGAGGGGGAACTCCGTGCCAAGTTTTAAATAAAAAAACCGGCGTGGGTTCCCCCCCCCAGGGGCATACCAGGCCCTTAGGTCTGGTATGGATCTAAGGGGAACCCCCTACGCCGAAAAATCGGCGTGGGGTCCCCCCCAAAATCCATACCAGACCCTTATCCGAGCACGCAGCCTGGCCGGTCAGGAATGGGGGTGGGGACGAGCGAGCGCCCCCCCCCCTCCTGGACCGTACCAGGCCGCATGCCCTCAACATGGGGGGGTGGGTGCTTTGGGGCATGGGGGGGCGCAGTGCGGCCCCCCCACCCCAAAGCACCTTGTCCCCATGTTGATGAGGACAAGGGCCTCTTCCCGACAACCCTGGCCGTTGGTTGTCGGGGTCTGCGGGCGGGGGGCTTATCGGAATCTGGGAGCCCCCTTTAATAAGGGGGCCCCCAGATCCCGGCCCCCCACCCTATGTGAATAAGTATGGGGTACATGGTACCCCTACCCATTCACCTAGGGAAAAAAGCGTCAATAAAAAACACAGTACACAGGTTTTTAAAATAATTTATTAGGCAGCTCCGGGGTCTTCTTCCGACTTCGGGGGTCCTCTTCTGACTTCGGGGGTCTCTCCGCCGTCTCCTCCCGGTGTCCGCATCTTCTGCCGGCTCCTCCGCTATCTTCTGCAGCTCAATTGCTAGCGGTGGTCTGGACTTCTGCCTTCTTCTTTTCTTCCAGAGATGTTGACACGACGCTCTCTCCAGCCAGAATGGTCTCTGTGCGCTTCGCAAGGGACTTATATAGGCGGTGGCCCCGCCCCCTAATGAGGTCACTGTCCCAGGGCATGCTGGGACTGTGCCGTCATAAGGGGGCGTGGTCATCACCCGGTGACCACGCCTCCTAAAACGTCACAGACCCAGCATGCCCAGGGACTGTGACGGCATAAGGGGGCGGGGTCACCGCCTATATAAGTCCCTTGCGGAGCGCACAGAGACCATTCTGGCTGGAGAGAGCGTCGTGTCAACATCTCTGGAAGAAAAGAAGAAGGCAGAAGTCCGGACCACCGCTAGCAATTGAGCTGCAGAAGATAGCGGAGGAGCTGGCAGAAGATGCGGACACCGGGAGGAGACGGCGGAGAGACCCCCGAAGTCGGAAGAGGACCCCCGAAGTCGGAAGAAGACCCCGGAGCTGCCTAATAAATTATTTTAAAAACCTGTGTACTGTGTTTTTTATTGACGCTTTTTTCCCTAGGTGAATGGGTAGGGGTACCATGTACCCCATACTTATTCACATAGGGTGGGGGGCCGGGATCTGGGGGCCCCCTTATTAAAGGGGGCTCCCAGATTCCGATAATCCCCCCGCCCGCAGACCCCGACAACCAACGGCCAGGGTTGTCGGGAAGATGCCCTTGTCCTCATCAACATGGGGACAAGGTGCTTTGGGGTGGGGGGGGCCGCACTGTGCCCCCCCATGCCCCAAAGCACCCACCCCCCATGTTGAGGGCATGCGGCCTGGTACGGTCCAGGAGGGGGGGGGGCGCTCGCTCGTCCCCACCCCCATTCCTGACCGGCCGGGCTGCGTGCTCGGATAAGGGTCTGGTATGGATTTTGGGGGGGACCCCACGCAGATTTTTCGGTGTAGGGGGTTCCCCTTAGATCCATACCAGACCTAAGGGCCTGGTATGCCCCTGGGGGGGGAACCCACGCCGGTTTTTTTATTTAAAACTTGGCACGGAGTTCCCCCTCTGGATTCATACCAACTACTGTATGTTTTCATTTGTTAATGCCAAAAACGTGGCAAAGTAGTACTGCTCCCAAATCGCGGCAAATCGCGGTAAAATCGCGGCCGCGAAATCGCGGTAAAATCGTGCGACTTTGAAGTCGTATAAGTGTGAAAGGGGCCTTAGACTGGAAAAATATGCTTACAAAAGTGGAAACACACCAGGGTAAGTGACCAAAGGCAAATGTAAAAAAATGTGAAGGGTAAGATTATATGTTAGATATACTCCCAACTACTCATTTTTGAAGATGGTACAATTATGTCTTTTTGTATCCAAACCCTGTGTGTTTTTTACAATAAATCCTTTAGATCACAGCAGAGTATGAGGAAACAGCAGTGATACCGTAAGAAATAACTGCTTGTCGAGTCTACAAAATGAGTAATTGCATTCTTTTTTTTTAATGTAGTAAGAGCTAGATAGCGGTAACTAATGTGACTATGGAATGACTGTGAATAAAGATAGAGGAGCCAGTTAATTCTTCTAAACAAAATCGGACTTCCGGACAGACTGAAAATGATTTATTGTTTGCACTATCTGGTAGTGGAGTCTGCAATACGCTGTAAACCCAAGCAGCTTTACTAGGATAGGTTTGGACAAGATAGAAGGAAATATCAGAAATGTATTGTCTTCAAATGAGCATATAAGTTTGACTTATCTATTAGGACTTTTCAGGGAAGGTTTGGAAGTAAAATTAAATTGTGAGACAAAATACAGTGCTCAGTGTTATACACATTATGCTAACTGAGGGTGCATATTGCTAATTTCCCTCCACTAAATACTGAGAGGGTACTCCACAGCAAAGCATGCATTTTTTGGTATGTTCTTAAAATGCAGGCCACAGTGTGGTGCCTCTGATGTTCCACTGGCACAGTTTGCTGTCTTCAGGACCAACCTGTGTCTATGCCCACAGCTGTTCATTTTGCAGCAGTCTCTGCAGGATTATTCTGTTGTTTTGCACCTATGTCCCATACTTGATTCATCTTCATCTGTGCAACAGCTTTCTAAATCCCCTGAAAGCTGTCATAGATCCATTCAGAGTCTGTGTGTTTAGATGTTCTCACATCCCTCATACTGGTTCCTAGAAAGATGGGCTGTTGTACACTTTCTTTGAGGTCATGTTCAGGAAAATGGTTTATACCTGCTCAATGCACTTGCCTGCACAAAGACCTCTGAGTATCTGTCCCCAGGCTTTCTGTTTCAATGCTAATTCCTGTTAACTTTTGCCTGTTTCTTGACCATCATGGTTATCTGCCTTCTCTTACCTTTTCCCTGTTTCTTTAAGATCCTTTAAGATCCTTTAGATGACCATTGTTAGCCATCAGCTCTGACCTTTTACCTACTTTACCATGACCTTGCCTACTGATTTTGTGCCACACTTAATTTCTTCCTGCTGTCAACTGTCGCCAGTTTGATTGTAACAGATGGGCCTCAACCTGGGTACTGTGTGCAGCAAAGCTCATTACCGGTAAACAGCGGATGGTTCCTTAGAGGGTCTATATTTGCATGGTGACACAGAGTCTATCCACTACTTCGGAGGCACCCACAGAGTTCCATGACTTGAGTAGAGGCCAGTTATGTGATGTTAGTCATGTAAACCTCCAATTTGTTTGGATAACCTGTGCTTAATAAATGTGTTTATTTTTATTTTTATATAAAGTAGTGGTGTGGACAGCATAAGGCCCTAACTCCCTTATATGTGACATATAAAATCTTTCTACACAGGAACAACAACAGACAAGAGCCCACAGCATCAAACTTTGTATGCAGATGTATAAATATGGCTTTTAAAACATGAGATTTATGTGCAGTTTTCTTCTCCTTGCCGTATTACATACTATTATTTCACCTTTTTAGAAAAGAAAAAGACACTGAATAGTTTTCACTACTACATTTTTTATTTTTTTTAAATGTATACAAAGTCACTATAATTTCCCTTTAAATGTTTATCTGTGTATACCTGTAACTAATCGTAATAGTAATTTGGAGACCAGAAAATGAAAATAGTCTTTTTTTCCTGGCTTGTCTGGAAGGACTTTTTTTTTTAAATTGAAGTTATCAAGGTCAGCGGTTGCCAACCAGTGGTCCGTGGACCACTAATGGGCCACAATAAAATTTTGGTGGTCCCCAGGGGTTCTGCTGCAAATCAACATTGTGGCAGGTGTATACCACCTGATGTTATTTCCAGTGGTGTTCTCAATGCATGCTAACAAATAATACTGTCAGCGTGCATTGAAACCCGATGGCTTCTGTGAACTCAGAGGGAGGCCTGGGAGTAATGCAGAGAACGAAAGGTGGAGAAGGAGGGCCCTTCCAATGGCAGTGCTGATCACAGCCTGAATAAGGAGGTGAGATTCAATAATCAGTCTGTGTAAAACAGCAGTGGGATGCAGAGTAAGGGGTGGGGGGTTGTGTATATAAGGTATGTATAATTCATGTTAGTGGTCCGCTGGATTCAAAATTGTGAGTTTAGTGGTCCATAGGGTCCGAAAGGTTGGCGACCACTAGTCTAGGTGAATATCTGATGACATAGCTTGTTGTTGATTTTGGCAGAATTGGTTGCCAGAAACAAACTCTCTATACTTGATCACAGCTGCCAGGTGGCCGTATAAATATCTGTATCCAAAGCTGATCTTGCTGTATTTAAAATGCATTGGGTTTAAAATTGAATAAACAGTATCCCAGTTAATTAACTGCTCCACAAACTTAGGATAATTAATGGCCATTGGTCATTAAATAAAACTGTTGTTTTGTGCAACTTGATTGTATAGAGTTTTTTTTGTTTTAATTGTTCTTGCTAAAGTTGGGAATATTTAGTTTCATATTTACCTTTGCTGAATGATAGAGTGCTGCAAAGTGTATGTGTCTCGTCATGGTATAAGCATCTATCATAGTTTCATGCACACTGTCTTCCACCCTGTCTAAACTAAACTAATCCCAGGTCAGTGCTATGCTTGATGCCTTGCTATTCAAAAACTCATTAATAACAAGAGCATTTAGTGCTACAAACAGCTGAGCAGGATCAGTGAGTTTTACAGTTAAAGCATTTACATAGATTAAAACAGGACTTTGCAATGGATTGTAAGGGTCATTTATTTGTGCCTATGTCATGGGTTTCAGTATTTAACATACATTTAATGCATCTATGTGCTATACAAAATGACATTTTTTTTGTGTGCAGTAGTGTGTTGCGTCCATTTTTTCAATTATATTGCAATTCATAGCCACATACATCTCCACCTTGATAATCTGTTATTCCAGCAATTAAGGCAGTTATACAGTACATAAAAAATCTGGCCACCTACATTCTGTACACATATATCGTATGTCGGCAGAGACAAGCTTACAGAGCACAAGGAGGGCTTAGTAGGAACATCCATATGATAACAGTACATATTAGCAAACACAGTCCTCTTATGACCTGAATTTGCATTTCACCCCTAGACAACATCTACATTTACACATCTGAATTTTTGAATTACCCAACCTATCCTTGTAGTAGCCACTCATTTGCTGCAGCTATTATTACTTCCAGAACAGTCAGAATGATGTATGATTACTTTAACATCTGGATTATACAATTTCGTTTGCTCTCTCTCTACTTCAGGGTATGCTGAAATAGTGATTTCTGATTAGCCATGACCAACACTGTTTTTCTGCTTTAGAAACAGCCAAGTGAGTTGGCTGTTATTTCTAAGCTCCCCCTGACAATGCATTCTGTCTGGATATCTCTGACTTCAGGTATTCCTTTGTTACAAGCATGCAGCCTAAGTTTAATTTTAAAAAAATCAGCGCAAGGGACATTACTTACAATTAATGTCATGTGTCCAGTTTCTGTCTTATGATCAACGTCATTTGGCCAGTTCCTATTTATTCCTTTAGTTGATATCTTCCTCCTCCAATCCCTCCTCCAAACCCCTGCTCCCATATTCTATCTTCTATGAATCAAACAGGATCTATGAATTGAGGACAGGATGATTGAAAGGTCTGCCTCCAAATGGAAACAGATCAAAGGCTGCAAGATGTAGACTTTGTTTAAATCTGTGATCACTGTGATTAGTCATTTTTTTCATTGGCCCTGTACAGTGATCACAGGACATTCGAATCCAGGACACACCTGCCTGGCCAGTGGGCAGGCAGAGGCAGTTAAAGTGGTATTAACTTCTTCAGATCCGTGCTGTAGCCGTCATTCGGACCTACTTTGCCGGGAGGGCGTCTATAGACGTCCTCCCGTGCTCAAGCGGCCTGCGCGCCCCCTGCAGGGTGCGCTCTGTGATCAGAGAGTCTATGGGACGTGATCAGCTGTCAGCCAATGACAGCTGATCATGTGACGTAAACAGAGCCGGTAATCAGCTATTTTTTCTCCTCGCACTGATAGTGTGAGGAAAAAAAAAAAAAGCCGATCACCAGCAGCTGTCAGAGGGACATCGGTCCTGATCAATTGTGCACACCTGTGCCACCTACCAGTTCACAACAGTGCCGCCTACCAGTGCCCACAGTGCCGCCTATCAGTGTGACCAATCAGTGACTCATCAACAGTGCTGCCCATCAGTGTCACCTACCAGTGCCCATCAGTGTCACCTACCGGGGCCCATTAGTGCCATCTTATCAGTGGCCATCAGTGCTGCCTTCTCTGTGCCCATCAGTACCGCCTTATATGTCCCCATCAGTGCCACCTTATCTGTTCCCATCAGTGCTGCCTTATCTGTGCCTATCAGTGCCCACCAGTGCCGCCTCATCAGCGCATATCAATGAAGAAGAAAAATTACTTGTTTGCAAAATATTATAACAAACTATGAAACATGATTTTTTTTTTCAAAATTTTCCATTCTTTTTTGTTTAGCAAAAAATAAAACCCCCAGCTGTGATTAAATACCACCAAAAGAAAGCTCTATTTGTGTGAAAAAATGATTAAAATATAATTTGGATACTGTGTTGTATGACCGCGCAATTAGCATTCAAATTGTGTCAGCGCTGAAAGCTGAAAATTGGTCTGGGCAAGAAGGGGATTTAAGTGCCCAGTAAGCAAGTGGTTAAACCCAAAACCAAAAAGTTATATATTGCAGCTTACCAATCATTAAATGTAGTGGCTTTATTAGTTTTATTTTTTTACTTTTTCCCCCTCTGTTTTCTCCTGGTGATCTGACCTAGTAACACACCTCCTGTATTAGAGTGTCCCCATTTTGGATGAAGGAACATAGGGGGCACCTTTGGACAGCAGCTTTGTCAGTCTGGGGGGAGGAGAGTGTTAGATGTACAAGCATTTTGATACACTAACAAATTGAAGTCAAACTCCAGCTGCCACTTTATCAGCAGTTATAGGAACAGTTTTTTTTTCCTTTTGGGATTAAGGTTTTACATAAGTAAATAAAAGTTGATCATTGTAAGCAACCCTGTAAGTGATACAAGAGAGCTTGTTCTTTTGAAACACAACAGACTTATTGGCTCAATCACCAGATGAAACTAGAGGAAATAAAGCTTAAAAAACAGAACAAATGCAGCCAAATGCAATATAATAAATGTTTTCTATTGGGTTTAACACCTCTTTAAGTTAGGTTATCTTCTCTCCATTAAAATAAAAAATGTGTAGCGCTGTCAAACCATGCCCTTAATGATTAAAGTGCAAAAAAAATCTAATAAATGCAATAAAGATGAAAACGTGAAAAAAAGAAAAATTGTTAATAGTCCAAGTGTCCCAAATCCACATCCATAAAGTGAACTCCAAACATGTGCTGATCCAATGCTCAATTTGTGAAGACACCCGGTGCTCTCTACAGGATAGATAGGATAGGTAGGATAAGTGTATCTGCTTACCAGATTTTTAGATCCCCCAGGGTCTATATGCACATTAGTGAGCTTTCACCCCTCACAATGGGCTCAACCACATCCGCTACTCAGCCTGCTTAATTGGATTTCACAGGTGTATACCCCACAGTTATTATCAGTCAAGGAAACTTCAGAGACCGGTCACAAATTCATTTGTCCAGCACTCTCCACGAGTGTGTAGACGTCACCGCTGCTCCGTGCCTAGCCTGACGTACGTTTTGTCCAATGGGACTTCTGTGAAGCAGTATTTCCCCTCCATTCTTGTTCTGGTGACAACACAAAATTTGGGATTTTCTTTTATTTTCTGTGATAATAGTTACCAGGACAAATAGGGTGAATCTCCTGAACATGGACATAGGCAGCAATAAACACCTGACAGGTATCCGAATCCTTCTCCACTGTGTCCAAAACTGGAAAAAAATCTTTTGCCTTTGCATTGCTAATTGCTAGAAGTATGCAGCTTTTCTATACCCCTGTGTAATATTATGTCCATTATACCATTTTATAACATCTTTTTGTATATGTCTACTGTATACCTTCTGTATGCTGTTACCAAAACAAACAGTTTGCAAACTAAAACAAAAAAAGGTTTGCCTTTTTGCTCAAGGGCCCCCTGGAGCATGGGGCCCAGTCTCCATGGTGACCTCAGTGACCCCTCTACTTTCGCCACTGGATAGAATCCTATACCCAATATTCCTCCCTAACTGCTTTTGCTCCCTTTCCCAGCTGCTCTGTTACTAGTATGTTCTTGTATCTTTTAGGCTGGGTTCACACCTATGTGAATTGGATGCGGATTTCCCCGCATCCAATTCGCATGACAGGAGATTGTGCCTAGCTCTCTATAGAGCCAGTTCAAATATCTCCATTGCGGCTCCAGAGCAGCTTGCATAAGAACGCTGTGCATCTTTGGCTCTGTTTCAGGGCCAAATTCAGGCCAAATTTGGCCCCGATTCGTCCCTGACACTGAGAACAGGGATGCACCAGACCCCTGCTGCGAGCCGCATCCATTGGAGGTGTGAACTCAGCCTTAGGGGGCCCAATAGTGGTAATGAGGTGGGGGGGGGGGGCAGCAGGGAGGTATAGGAATTTTGACACACCTGAAAGCAAGGAGTCAACAGCAATGCTAAGATTAATTATTTTTTTAAACCAAATCTTTTAAAATGTTTTAATTCTAATGATAGTGTCTCTTTAACTGAGATTTTTCTATTGCCTAGAGTTCTTAAATTGAAATCGCATCGTCGTCATTAGAAATGTCTCAAAGCTTTGAGCAGAAAGAACTTGCATAGTAAGGTGTTACGCTGAGTGAGTTTGTAAGCAGCGACTGACACACCATTTACAGAAACAAATGGCTAGGTCAAATTAGGTCCATTGAAAGTGTCGAAACAGCTTTAAAAAAGAATTGCAGGAATTGGAAATTCTCAAGTTTCTTCTGTATTCATGGCATTCACGGCACCTCATTCTGCAGCCAGAACACAAGGACACTTTTTAAACTAATCATCTAATTTTAGTTTGAAGAACTGCTGTGTATCCTGTATGTAATTCTGCTACCTTATAATAAAGTGCCATGAAAGTTAGTGCCTAAATATGTTTGAATGAAAAAAAGTCAGACTATATTCTGTAATAATTGCCTTTGGCCTACGTGATTTATATAGTTCCTATGCAACTATTTTAAAGTAACTACAAAAAACTAAAATAAAACAACTCTTTTCTACTGTAGCTAAGTGGTTGTCGGGATCTTGTATATCTCCTCAATGCCTGAACATACCCTCTAACTCAGGAGTAGGCAACCTTTTGAGCACAGTGTGCCGAAAAATGTTTTCAAAGAAATTGAGCGTGACGATTTTATAACAATAAAATGTCAACTTGACATTCTCAATCACAAAAGGATTTTTTTTATAAAGTAAAGGCTGTAAACTACTTTAGTAGTGAGAAATTAACATCCTGCACTCTCACGCCTCAGATCAGCCCCAATTCCTGCAACTCCACACTTCAGATCACTGTCCCTCCTGCTCATCTGCCCCGTCACTGTACTACCCTGCATATCTGCCCCACCACTGTAACCCCCTGCACATCTGTCCCACAAATGTAACCTCCTGCACATCTGTCCCACCAATGTAACCCCCTGCTTTTCTGTCCTACTGCTGAACCCCCTTGTAATCCTTCCCACCACTGTACCTCCTATACCTCTGCCCCACCACTGTACCCCCTTGCTCTTTTATACTACCACTGTAACCCCCTGCTGCTCATCTGCCCCATTAATGTACCCCCTTTTCTCATCTGCCCCACCACTATACCTCCCTGCACATTTGCTCCACCACCATATCCCCATGCTCTTCTGTTTCACCACTGTAACCCCCTGCACATCTGCTCCCCCACTGTAACCCCCTGCACATCTGCCCCACCACTGTACCCCCCTGCTCATCTGCCCCACCACTGTACCCTCCTGCTCATCTGCCCCACCACTGTAACCCCCTGCTCTTCTCCCCCACCACTGTACCCCCCTGCTCATCTGCCCCACCATTGTACCCCCCTGCTCATCTGCCCCACCATGGTGACCCCCTGTACATCTACCCTGCCACTGTACCACCCTGCTCTTCTGTCCCACCACTGTAACCCCCTGCTCATCTGCCCCACCAATGTACTCCCTTTCTCATCTACCCCGCCACTGTACCACCCTGCTCTTCTGTCCCACCACTGTAACCCCCTGCTCATCTGCCCCACCAATGTACTCCCTTTTTCATCTGCCCCACCACTGTAACCTCCTGCACATCTGCCCCACCACTGTAACCCCCTGCTCATCTGTCCCACCAATGTAACCCCCTGTACATCTGCCCCACTACTGTACCACCCTGCACATCTGTCCCACCAATGTTCTCCCTTTCTCGTCTGCCCCACCACTGTACCTCTCTGCACATCTGCTCCACCGCCATACCCCCATGCTCTTCTGTCTCACCGCTGTACCATCTTTTCATCTTTCCTAACACTGAACTTATCTGCTCATCTGCCCCACCACTGTACCCCCTGATCTTCTGCCCCACCACTGTATCCCCTTACTCATGTGTTCCACAGATGTACCTTCTTTCTCCTCTGCACCCCTCTGCACATCTGCTCCACCTCTGTACCCCCCTGCTCCTCTGTCTCGCCACTGTAACCCCCTGCTCATCTGTCCCACCAATGTACCTCCTTTCTCCTCTGCCCCAACACTGAACCCCCCTGCTCATCTGCCCCATCACTGTATCTCCCTGCTCTTCTGTCCTACCGCTGAACCCTCTTCTCATCCCTCCCACCACTGTAACTCCTGCACATCTGCCCCACCACTGTACCCCCTTGCTCTTCTATCCCACCACTGTAACCTTCCTGCTCATCTGCCCCATCAATGTACCCCCTTTTCTGATCTGCCCCACCACTGTACCTCTCTGCACATCTGCTCCACCTCCAAATCCCCATGCTCTTCTGTCTCACTACTGAATCACCTTCTCATCTGTCCTAACACTGAACCCATCTGCTCATCTGCCCCACCACTGTAACTTGCTTTCTCATCTGCCCCACCAATGTACCTCCTGCACATCTGTCTCACCTCTGTACCTCCCTGCTCTCCTGCCCCACTGCTGTAACCCCCTGCTCATCTGTCCCACCAATACACCTTCTTTCACATCTGCCCCACTGCTCTACCCCCCCTGGGTCCCACCGCTGAACCCCTTCTCATCTGCCCCAACACTGTACCCCCCTGCTCTTCTGTCCCACTGCTAAACCCCTTCTCATCTCTTCCACCACTGTACCTCCCTGCACATCTGCCCCACCGTTGTACTCTCCTGTTCTTCTGTCCCACCTCTCAACCCCTCCTGCTCATTGTCCTCACCGCTGTACCCTCTTCTCATCTATGATATGTGTGATGCGCAGAGTGGTGAAAGGAAGTAGAGATGAGACACATCTACCTGTCCTGGCACACTCATCCTGCTGATCCAACTCTTGCATCCAGCCCACGTGCTTGTATGGGATGTATGTGATGCATGGGAATTTATGGGATGTCACATACAAGCATCTGGAATGGATGCGCAATGATGAGCTCAGGTCACAGCTATTTTCTGAAAGCAGTGGGCCTGTGTGCATGATCATAAGTTGGGCCCCCGCAGCTGAGAAAAAGTGTGGCAGCAAAAGTTGGATGTGATTTTTATTGCGCTGAATACTGGTCCTGGCTTAAAGGGACAGATGGTGGATGGGGCTAGCAGGACTGTGATTGTCTTTAGCAGTGGCCATTGACAGTCGTTGTCCTCCTGGAAACGGGGACCGCCTTCCCTAGCAGAACTACACACAATCTCTTCCACATCACAAAAGCTTACAATCGCAGCTAGAGCAAAGTTAGAGAACCAAACAATGTTTCCCATCTTTTACAATGTGTGGGGGCACAGAGCCTCCCCCTCAGTACAGGTGCAGTGTGGGGAATTCTGAAATTGGAATGCATTAGTGTCTCACTGACACTTCCCTGTGCTGCTCTGCTGATGGAGAGGGAGTCGAGTGCCGGCAAAAGAGGCTTCACGTGCCGCTTGCAGCACCAGTGCTGGGGGTTGCCTACCCCTAGCTGACTCAGGTAAACAGATAAAGGAGGAAGTTATTTCCATATTCCAAATGTTTTCAAATGAAGCTACGAGTGATTTGCATATATTCAATCTGCGGGAACTAAAATACTTTTTTTTTTTCCTCTTTCATGGGCTATTCTTTTCTTTTAACTGGAGAAAATGAGTGTGATTCATACTACTCACCCCCAGCATCAGAAAAACGATTTAGGCAGCCATTGGTCCTTTCAGACACACACATGCAGAAATTGGGTTATAAAGCAGCATTGTTTTGAATCTTATATAATCTAAACCAGTCCAGGAAGCAATTTAATTATTTGTTATAATTCAAGGCAGACGTTTGCAATTTTATAGCTGCTAGCTGATATTGAATACTGTGTTCCTTTTATGTTCTTTTACAGTTAAAACTGACTATCTTAGTGAACCTTTCACTATGCAAATATTTTGCCATACGATGCCCACCCTGCTATTTACCTTTCCTTTGGTAACCTATGCATTTGGAATGTACTTCTGAGTGGAGTATATATATTTTTTGTCTGTTTAATGTACAGCTTCTTCTTGATGGCAGGCACTTAATGGCAGGCCTCAGACTCTAAGCTAATCACCTGCATTCTTAAGCCTTAGACCTTGCAGCAGGACCATCTTAGTACTTGGCTCAGGTTTCTTACAGAAGATTAATAGAGCAAAATTAAATTCATATACTAACATTAGCCATGTTTTAGCATCTGAAGAGGAAAAATCACATTGCAGCACTTATACAGTTCCCAATATAATTTTGTATCGTTAGAATCTCTTTTTTCTCAAAGGAGATAGTTCATTTAAAATAAATGTTTTTTGGCCCTCACCAAGTCAGTTGTGGGTCTATATCCTTGTATGCCTAAGGTAAACGTTCTTTTTAAACTCCTTTTTAAAACAGCCTTGGGTGCTTACCATAGAGACATTTGTTCTCAGCGGGGGACGCTGTTGTCACTACTCACTGACACTTTGTTAAGTAATGGATGGAAAAAAATGAACATCCAGCATCCTAGAAGCATTCACAGCAGGGCAAAGTGTCTGCAAGAATTGGCACTCACATTCATCAAATAGAATAGTTGTCTTTATGTTGGAAACCTTTACCTGGAATGCCAGGGAAACTACAGAACCTTGATCTCTAAACTGTAGGATTCATGCATATGAGCGAATTCATCTGCACATTTGACACTGCAATTTTAGATACTCCTGATTATGTGCATACTGATTTACATCATCTAAGTTGCCAATTCTGCTAGTTTGGATAGTTTTTCACAAGCTGCGTGATTTTCCTTGGATTGGATAAACCCCCATACACACAATGAGGAAAGCTGAGATTTGCCAAAAAGGATCAATTATGCCATAATTATTGTACTTAATATGAGTGGTATCATTTTGCTTATCTCTATTTGCTTGAATCTCAAATACATTAAGGTATAACCAAAAACATTTGATAGAGTAAGGGCTAATCTTCATGTTAGTTAGTTTTAGCTATGTCTGCCACATTCCTTCAGTTTCTGTCCCTGAGACACAACCGGAAGTGTGAGAACATCTCTCCAAAGTAGAAATTCCCTCTTAGGCAATTCTCACGAAAATAAGTGAGCTCCATGCAAGATTACCTCTTGTTCTGCTGATAAGTCTAAAGTTTTGGATTTCCCATTGCTTTCTGAGTAGGAGACAATAATAAACAGGACAAACAGGGTGAATGTATTCAGAGGGTACACAGACAGAAATAAAAAGCCTAACAAGGGCTCTATCGTTGGAATGTAATCAGTTTGCAAACATGAGATGCAAGACTTTTTCACAAAAAAAAGGAAATTGGCATGTATATACTCATCTTTCTTAGGGTGTAATACTTGTACAAAACTGATATAGTAATTTCAGCTTAAAGTGGTTGTAAACCGCTGCACATTTTTTTTCTTACTTACAAGGCAAAGGCATAATGTGCTAGTATGCATTGCATACTAGCACATTATGTGAAACTTACCTCAAAACTAATGCCGCGTACACACGGTTGGACTTTTCGTCTACAAAAGTCCGACGGACTAAAGCTGGCTGACAATCCGATCGTGTGTGGGCTTCCCCGGACTTTCAGCGGACTTTAAGCGGACTTTTCCAGCCTCAAATATGACGGGCTTTAGATTTGAAACATGCTTCAAATCTTTACGTCGTAACTACGCTGGACCCAGAAATCCGCTCGTCTGTGTGCTAGTCCGATGGACAAAAACCCACGCTGGGGCAGCTATTGGCTACTGGCTATCAACTTCCTTATTTTAGTCCAGTGTACGTCATCACGTACAAATCCATCGACTTTTGTGTGATCGTATGTAGGCAAGTCCGTTCGTAAGAAAGGCTGTCGCAAGTCCGCCGCAAGTCCGCCAAAAGTCCGTCGAAAGTCAGTCGGACAGGCTGTCGGACTTTTGTAGACGAAAAGTCCGACCGTGTGTACGCGGCATAAGCCTTCCAGCACCGCCGGTCACAGCACAGGGATACTGAAAAAGCATAGGTGGCTGTTCCTTCAGAGCGCATGCGTCTGTGATTTCACTGGCTGTATATACAATAAATATCTCCTAAACTTTGTACATTTAGGGGATATTTACACTACCTATAGGTAAGCCTTATTATAGGTTTACCTATAGGTTAAAAAAAATAAAAATGTTTGAACTCCAAAAAAGTTCTTATTAAAGAAAAGCAAACAAACATACACAGAATAATGCAAAGCACTTTCCAGAGCATGAACATTACGATTACATATAAAAGAAGCACACTTGCTCCAAGTATACATACCACATCCTTCACACGTAAAAAGCAGCATGGCCTCAACATCATATTCTAGCACCAACTGAAATGTACATAGTTAATTTTGATGCTACCATTGACAACATACCTTAAAGTAAAATGTGGTTCAGAATCAGTTCTACGAGAGCTAATTCCGAGATATCTAGCCATGAGGACCACAGTTTCTCATATTTGCCTGTGCAACCTCTGTGCTGGACAATGTATTTCTCTAATCTTAACGTGTCACTCATTTGTGTAATCCACTCCTTCAGCGAGGCTGGTTCTGCATCCTTCCAGTGCCTAAGTATTAACTTCCGGGCCTGCAATAAAGCTTTACCAATGGCTTGTTTGGGAATGTCTTCAATAGGGAGGTTGTCCAGGATCCCCAAGAGACAGGGCTTAGGGTCAGTTGGAATGGTTACCTGCAACACTCTATAGTATTGAGCACTCCAGACCAGTATAGGTGTAGTTTTGGGCATCTCCAGAGAAGGTGTATTAGATCCCCATGATCTCTAGCGCATCTAGCACACAACGGGTCCTCTCTTAATTCCATTTTAAATAACTTTACTGGTATTAAAGCGGGATTCCGGCCTAAAAAAAAAAATTAAAAGTCAGCAGCTACAAACACTGTAGCTGCTGACTTTAAATAAGTACTTACCTGTCCTGGGTGCCCGCGATGTCCCTCGGCTCTCGGGTCCCGGCACCGCCATCCTAGGTAAGGGAAACAGGCAGTGGAGCTTTGCGGTTCCTACTGCGCACGCGCGAGCGGTGCGGCGCTCTGTGAATGGCTCCGTGGTGTTCTGGGAACACACACAGTTCCCAGAAGACAACAGGGCCGCTCACCAAGGAGCAGAAGACGCCGCGGAAAAGGAAGAGGCAGATTAGGAAGACTGCCTAGCAACAAGGGTTTAGGTAAGTTTAAAAAAAAATTTCAAATGTTATTTTTTTTTTTTTTTTCAAGTTTTTGGTGTAATTTTTTTTTTCAGGGTGGCCCTCCACTTTAAGTGAACCCTTAGCATGATGTAAAGCTGAGTCAAGCGTTGTGAGACACTGAGAGAGCATGCTGGCATGGCCTGCAAGACCTCCTCCCACTGTTCCTCAGCAAATCCACCCACATCACTTTCTCATCTATTAGCGGTCCTGGACAGAAATCCCTTAAAAAAAAGTCAGCAACAGGGAGACGTCCATCTTGTCGTTGAAAATAGGGGAAGGGGATAACTCCCATTTATGGTTGGAGCCCTATGTCCGATATGGACATAGATAACATTTATAGTTAACATAAGACTTACCATCGGAAATAGACCTGGAAGTGTGGACTTACCATATGAAATGGACCTGAAAGTGTGCCTTGGTCTAATGGCCGGTATGCCAAAATAAGGGGGCATACCCTGGTTTAATAAATGATTATTCTGTAAAGAGAAGTGAATAGTTGAGAAATGCTGTGAAATGGGGATGGGAGGGTGGGTATTGCGCACAGGAAACCGACAAGCACCACAGGTGAGCGGGCTGCTTAAATACCCTCCGGGCTCCTCCCATAAATTCAGGCCACCATACTGGCCTTCCTACTTATGGTTGGAGCCCTATGTCCGATATGGACATAGATAACATTTATAGTTAACATAAGACTTACCATCGGAAATAGACCTGGAAGTGTGGACTTACCATATGAAATGGACCTGAAAGTGTGCCTTGGTCTAATGGCTGGTATGCCAAAATAAGGGGGCAAAAGCATTCAGGGAGGGGTATAATATTTTATTGGTTTTCAGTTATTCATTGAGCCAATTTGGAAAATGCCTGTGCCATCTCTACTTGAGGATTGGGGATATACTGGGCGAAGCAGGCTGATTTCCACCTACCTAGCCTTTTGATGACGTGGTCTGGGACTCCGTGGCGGGATGCTGCGGAGGCTGCTCCGATACGAAAGGAGTGTCCGGAGTACTGACTAGGGTTAAGGTGAAGATTGCGGAGAAGTATCCTTATGTGTTTCACAAACTGACAGGCGCTTAAGAGTTTAACTGGGAATGGTAGAAGAGGACTGGTATCGGTTGTTCAGGCAGGAGTGACAGGAGACGGTTGAGTATGGTGACTGGACACCAGCTGTTATTGGTTTTGTAGAGGTAAATGTCCACTCCAGAGCCTGTTTGCTGGGTTTTAGAAACTTCGAGGTGAAGGATGAAATGGTCTTGGTAGCGAACCAAGTGCCGTCTACATAGTACTTGGTCTGCGGGGTTGTTACAGTTGAACTCACCAGGTCGCAAGAACCGGTAGTAAGCCAAATATATGGCTGCTTGTAGGACTGTGCTGGGGGAAGACCGAATGGAGAGGTGGCCAGGATGGTCGACATATCCCTGAAGATGGGCCCCGTAATGGGTAAGCGCTTGGTACTAATCGCTGGTTGTTGTTTCTGAATGCCCCTTAGGATGGCTCGTATAGGGTGTGATGGGAACAGTGAAGATTTTGCGGGGTCTTCAAAAGTCAAGAAATGTTGTATGCCGGCTAGGTATAGCCGAATGGTATTGGATGATAAGGCCAGCTGAGTGTGGCAGTATGAAATGAGGGCCAGTACCTGTTTGACATCTGTTGGTCCTTTGCAGCAGGGTGTCAGGAATTTATTGAACGTCTTCCAAGCTGTCTGGTAGGCTTTGAGTGTGTTGTGGGAGAGTGAGTGAGTGATTGATGAGCTGCGTTGCTCCTTGTAAATGTTGAACTAGTCCAGGGTCAGTTGTGACCAGACAGGGATAGAGGCCGACACTGGATCGGCTCCGGGAACCTGTTTGAAAAAGGAGGTGTAATTAAAACGTGACAGTGCGTCAGCAGCTAAATTGTATCTGCCTGGAATAAATGAACAGTGGATGTTAAACTGATGCTGTAAAGACAGTTGTACCAATCTGCGCAGGAAGGACATGACTGCTAGGGACTTGGACCTGCCTTTGTTGATAATGTCTGCCGTGGCCTGATTGTCGGTGGTGAAGACCACAGTTTGCCCTGTCCAATGATGACCCCAGAGCTGTGCAGCTGCCACTATGGGATAGAGTTCGAAGAGGGAAGATGTTCGGGTAAAGCCGGGTATCAACAGTATCTGTTGAGGCCAGGGTCCTGAAAACCATTGGTGGCCAAAAATTGCCGCAAAACCTGTGGAAGCTGCAGCGTCTGTCACCACCTGGGGTGAGAGGGCCGAAACCATGGGTAGAAATAGGGATATGCCATTCCAGGCGGACAGGAATTCCTCCCACATAGATAGGTCTGCTGCGGTGTCTAGATTCAGGATCTTGCGGGGTCTTGTGTTTCTGACAGGAATCTGAGCAGAAGTGACACGAAGGTGCGGCCTTGTGGAATAATTCGCATGGCGAAATTAAGCATTCCCAGGAGAGATTGAAGCTGCTTCTTGGTACACTCCTTGGTGTGGGTGAATTTGTGAAGGACCGCCCTAATGCGGGTTAGTTTGTCGAGGGGGAGACTGGCCTGCATAGTACAGGTGTCTAAGTTGACCCCGAGAAAGGTGATGTTGTGTGCTGGGCCGTCGACTTTGTGTTCGGCGATGGGAACGTTGAGATTTGCAAATACCACTCTGAGTTTGTCGAGGTCTCCTGGGGGTCTGCTAGGTGGTTCTATTAGTAGGAAGTCCTCCAGGTAATGGATGACTTCTTGGCACTGAGCCTTGTGTAAGAGTATCCAAGCGAGGGACTGAGCAAATGTGTCTAAGAGCCAAGGGCTACTCTTCGAACCAAACATCAGTTTTGTGGCAAAATAGTATGCCTCCTTCCACTTGATGCCATGCCAGCACCAAAGGGATGGGTGGATAGGCAGGAGTTTGAAGGCGTCCGAGATGTCGGCTTTGGAGAGCCAGGCACCTGTACCTGCTTTGATGACTGCTTGGATTGCCATGTCCACGGAGGAATATTTTAGGGAGAATTCTTCGGAGGGGATCAGAGAATTGAGATTGGGAATGTGGGAAGAATGAGGCGCAGACAGGTCGTACACCAAACGTAATTTATTTGTGAACTTGCCCTTGACAAGCCCAATAGGGCGGACTCTCCAGGTGCTGAAAGGGGGCTGAGTGAAGGGGCCTATAACGAACTCTCGGTCTACTTCTGCCTGTAAGAGGCGATCTATGGCTTGTTCGTCAATGGCCGTTGAATGAAGATTCCCACATTCGTAGGTACTGTGGGGTAAAAAAATGAGGCCGGTGTGAAACCCTACTGTGAACCCCTGGATAAGGTAGGTGACCAGGGAGGGGGTGGGGTGTGAGGTGAGGTAGAGTCCTAGCCACCAGACGTTGATCCGGCTTAGTCATGCCCTCTTTTGTTGTTTAACCTCGCACAAGTTTCTTGGGTGCGCTCTT
Organism: Lithobates clamitans; assembly: GCA_037952925.1. Lineage (NCBI taxonomy): Eukaryota > Metazoa > Chordata > Amphibia > Anura > Ranidae > Lithobates > Lithobates clamitans. Next base: position 8,369,654 of record JBBGZY010000160.1, on the reverse strand, counting down.
TGGCATAAGGTGCAGATGTGAAGTAGGCGGCACTGATTGAAATTGCAGGACCCATAGTTGTAATTATTGCAGATGGCTGCCCCTCCCACGGTTCGGACTGGGCGTCCGAATGTGTCCACCTGAGGCGTTTGTTCAGGGGCCGACTGACCCTGAAGTGCACCGGAGGTGGAGGGAAATTCGAAGGGACGTCTGATTGTCGCATTGGCGCACCAGGTGGCAGTGTGAGTGGAGGACTGGCAAATCGCACAGAGGGGTGAGCGTAAGCCGGCAAAATGGCGGCAGAACAGCTCTGTGTCCATGAGACTCCAGTTTGTTGTTGTCTGAAACTGTGTGAGCCTGGCTGCCGCTTTTGTGGAAAAGGAACGGTGGTAGTCATAAAAAGAAAATCCTCCATACTTGTAGCCCAAGTCTACTACCGTATGAAGGTATAAGTCCAGCTCTTCCCTTCTGCTGGGAGCGGCTGAACTCAGGACATCTCTCAGCATGCCAAAGGCCAGGGTGAACTCTGGGACAGATCATTTCTGGTTCAGTCTGGGGTCTTTGGCTTTAAGGACCACTGATATGTCACCCCAGGACTAGGCCTTATTTTCTGCCAGATCGTGGACAGAAATCAGGAGAGAGGCCAGGTTGACGTCCCTGCCGTCCAAGATGTCCTTCCTGATGCTGGTTGGCACCAAATGGGAAGGGCAGACAATGGGGCTCCAGCCTGTGGTACCTGCAGGAAGGGGTGTTGGGTTACGGTTGGGTCGGGAATAGCCGCGGCCGGCCGAGCCTCCAGGAGTGCCACTCTGGTTTGTACGTCCGTGACCGAAGTAGAGAGGGACGTCACCATAGTGTGAAGTTGTGAGATGGCTGAGGATATCGACTGGAGAGATGCCTGCTGGGTACTGGGTCCTGCTGCAGCTGGTGGGGGGAAGAGGAGCTTGAACAGCTCACCTTTCCTGGCTGTAGCGGGGAAGGGCACGCCTCTGCGTCAATTTGGGGATAGTCCATCCTGAGGGACTGCACGCTGCCGCTCTCTGAGACTGGAGAAGGTGACAGGGGGGCCGTGAGGTCTTCGCTGCCGGCCTGGGACATGGTTGATCTGGTAAAGATATCCTGTCCTTCAGATCGTGTATTTTGGTTGACTGTAACCTATTGGGGGTTACATGAATTTCAAGTTTGCTTTGTTTCCCTGAGCCATACTTACCCAACTTATATTCTCCCCTTTTTTTTTTTTTTTTTTTTACCTGGGGGGGTATCGTCCAACCTGGTGCAGGGTGGACCTACTGAGCTTTTGACTGACCTGGGGGAAAACGAAAGGTGATAATTCGTGAAGGCTTTGCTGGCTAACTTGAAGCAGTGACTCGTATTGTTAATCTTAGTGACACGAAATGATTTGAAATGTTTGCCTTGATTAGGAAATGAGTGAAATCTCTCGCCATGACAGAGATCCGGCTCGGTCATGCCGTGACTGCGAACGACCGCGAACTGGGCTCTGGAGCATGTACTGAAATGAGGCAATCGAAAATCATTGGTGCACACCGGGACGAATCGTGGCATGTTTGATGCATCTGGATTCGAATCGGAGCGCAGTATGAAACAATGAAATGACAGAAATGATTTCACCTTGACCGGCTCGAATTGGTTATGTCGCATTTGCGACTGGCAACGAACCGAGCTCTGGTATAGGTATGGATACGGCCGAAATAACTGAGGCATTTCGTAACGAATCGGTTCATCTCGGATGCGACTGGTTTCAAAAACGGTGATGCCATGTGGGAGTGAAATGAATGGTAACAGTTCCCATGACAGAGATGCGGATCGGTCGCCCGATATCTGCGACTAGCTACGATCCGGACTCTGGAGCATGTTTCAGAAATGAGGCCAAGCCCTGGGGCACACCGTAACGAATCGGTGCATCGGGGATGCGACAGGATTCGAACCGGAGCGCGGTAAGTGCAGATGTAACAGATTGTTGCCATGACAGAGGCGCGAATCGATCATGTCGCTGTTGCGACTGACTACGAATCGGACTCTGAAGCATGTACTGAAATGTGGAAAATACCTGGGACATGGCGAGACGAATCGGTGCATTTCCATGCGACTGAAATTCGTATCGGCGCGTGCTACGTGGCAGTGAAATGATACCATGACAGAGGTACGAATCGGTGAGTCGTAACGAGCGACTAATAATGAACGTGACTCTGGAGCATGTACTGAAATGAGGCCGTAACTACTGGGGCACACAGGAATGAATCGGTGCATCTTTTAGATGCGACTGGATTCAAATCGGAGCGCGGTACGTGACTGAAATGAATGAAATGATTCGAAATGGTTGAAATGTTAGAAATGTTTAGAAATGTTCAGAAATGAGAAATGATTTGGTATCGAACTGACGTTGACAAATTGCGACATTGCGAATTACAACGGTTGTCTACTTGCGTGGTAACAATTTGGCCTATGCCTGAAATGAAGCGACGTGTGCGTCGCGGTGGTTTTAAAAATACGAGAAATGGTAACATAACGACAGTGCGAGCGGTATGCATTGCGGTAACGTTTGTAAAATTTGCGAGTGATTCGTAAGTTTGATATCACGGTTTAGTGACATGATATCTAACAATGCGTGAAAACAAAAGTCCGACGGGACCCTACCTGCGACAGCCGAGCCAGACGCGTGGTACGAACTACGAATCGGTAACACGGACTTCGAGACTCTCGAGCACGGAATTGCGAATGCGGGAACTTGCGAGACAAGAACTTGCGGACGCTGGTATTCGAATAGTCGGCCTAGTGACGTATATCGCGCACAGGAAACTAACAAGCACCACAGGCTGCTTAAATACCCCCCGGGCTCCTCCCATAAATTCAGGCCACCATACTGGCCTTCCTACATATCTACGCCTGCTTGTGCCCTAACAGTGTGTTCCAATTGCAGACAGTGGAACCACAGGGATACAGTTGTGCTCATGAGTTTACATACCCTGGCAGAATGTATGATTTCATGGCCATTTTTCCGGGAATATGAATGATAACACAAAAACTTTTCTTTCACTCATGGTTAGTGTTTGGCTGGAGCCATTTATTATCAATCAACTGTGTTTACTCTTTTTAAATCATAATGGCAACAGAATAATGCCGTGTATTGTTCCCTTTAACATCAATGACAGCTTGAAGTCTTTTGTGGTATCTGTGGATGACGCTCTTTATCTTCTCAGATGGTAAAGCTGCCTATTCCTTGTGGCATTAAGCCTCCAGTTTCTGGAAATTCTTGGGCTGTCTTGCATGAACTGCACGTTTGAGATCCCCCCAGAGTGGCTCAATGATATTGAGGTCAGGAGACTGAAATGGCCACTCCAGAACCTTCACTTTATTCTGCTGTAGCCAATGACAGGTTGATTTGGCCTTGTGTTTTGGATCATTGTTATGTTGGAATGTCAGAGTATGTCCCATGCTCAGCTTCCTGGCTGATGAATGCAAATGTTCCTCCATTATTTTTTGATAACATACTGCATTAATTTTGCCAACAATTTTGACCAAAGTTCCTGTGCCTTTGTAGCTCACACATTCCCAAAACATCAGCGATCCACCTCCGTACCTTTCATCATAGGCCTTGTTGACTCCTCTTCAAATGTAGTGTTTATGGTTGTGGCCGAAAAGCTCAATTTTGGTCTCATCACTTCAAATTACTTTGTGCCAGAAGGTTTGAGGCTTGTCTCTGTGCTGTTTGGCGTATTGTAAGCAGGATACTTTGTGACATTTGCCCATCCTTCAAGTGCCTCCTTATTGTGCATCTTGAAACAGCCACACCACATGTTTTCAGAGAGTCCTGTATTTCACCTGAAGTTATTTGTGAGTTTTTCTTTGCATCCCGAACAATTTTCCTGGCAGTTGTGGCTGAAATCTTAGTGGGTCTACCTGATCGTGGTTTGGTTTCAACAGAAACCCTCATTTTCCACTTCTTGATTAGCGTTTGAACACTGCTGATTGGCATTCTCAATTCCTTGGATATCTTTTCATTTCCCTTTCCTGTTTTATACAGTTCAACTACCTTTTCCCGCAGATCCTTTGACAATTCTTTTGCTTTCCCCATGACTCAGAATCCAGAAACGTCAGGGCAGCACTGGATGAAAGATGCAAGGGTCTGTCAGGAGTTCAGAAATGCATTGACCTTTTATATACACACACACACTAATTACAAGCAAACAGATCACAGGTGAGGATGTATACCTTTAATAGCCATAAACTTTTGATCAGGGTCATTTGGGTAGTTTATGTTTTTTTTTTAAAGGTAAATTTTTATTTGGTTTTTTGCTACAAAACAGACATACAGACACAAAAACACACATTTCGAGCAAACATTGCTCATTGTAATACAGAGTATAAGACAATGGTATATATTTGGCATACATGTTTTCATATTGTACAGCTGCATATTGGTATTCAGTTTTCATTAAACTTGGTATCATTGACTGGAGCTTCTTTATTAGCTTTATATGGCAGGTGTAATAGTGTTTTCGGAGCTAGTCCACAGACCCCATATTTTGTGAAATTTTTTTGGGCATCCTCTGGCTTCGTATGTTAATTTATATAATGGTATAGCCTGATTAACCATGTTCAGCCAGAATGCTATCGTAGGTGGGGATTGTGATTTCCAATGAATAGTAATAGATTTTTTGGCATAAAATAATACAATTCTCAGGAAAGTTTGCTTGTTTTTAGATATACTCTCATCGTCCACATAGGGTAGTTTATGTTGCCATTGTGATTTAAAAAGAGTAAAACACAGTTGATTGATAATAAATGACTTCACCCAAGCACTAACCATGAGTGAAAGAAAAGTTTTTGTGTTATTCATATTCTCTGAAAAATGGCCAAGAAATCATAAAGTCTGCCAGGGTATGTGAACTTATGAGCACAACTGTATAGGTAAAATTTAAAGATGGAAGTTTGATTTCATCTGGACCTGAACTTAAAAAGGGAAGAAATGCTTTGTTACTGGTAATATTTAAAAATGTTAATTGTCCATAAGTAGTTGTTTGCAAAATGGTGAGGTCCTTTTCTCTAACCCCTGTGAGAAAAATAACAATTAAAGATACTAAAAAATATATACAGTGAAAACCTCTAAATATTTATAAATAAGTTGCACTATTATTCACATGTTGTACACAATTTCTAATTAATTCAGTCCCACATTCTTTGTATAAAACACCATTAGGAGTAATAAAGTCCCATGTGCAAATCCAGAATTTGCACTTTCTTCAAGCATTTAACAATGTAAAAAAAACACAAATCTGTAGCCAGTGCACCAAACTCCCAATAACCACTTTGTTTTATTCCACCATGTGTGATTGTTATAGGTGTGCCCTCACATTCATAGATGGACCTTGTATAGAATAATATACAATAGGACGCTGGTATGAAAAAAAAAAAATTGATACTGTGGATCTTATAACAATGGTGGCTTGTTGTTGATTGATGCCTTTCCTTCCACCTTAAGGCTCATAGGAAATGCATATAAAAAATAGATGGTGTAGTATATACAACCATTTATTAATGGCATGTAAAAATCCACTCACATATGACTAAAATAATAACAGCTCTGCAGCGTACAGCACTAATCGGAAAGTCTCTCACTTGCCTAAGCTCTCCAGCCACTGCTTGATTCCTCCAAGAGCTCTGCCTGGTGTAATGATGTCACAACCCCACCTACCTCCCTAAGCGCTACCCTGAAAGACTTAAGCTGGCCATACACCATACAATTTTCCTTTGCAATTTTCTTTAGATTTACCTTCAACTATGTAGTGCAAGGGCCTGCCTGATTGTATACAAATTGAAAGTGTTTAGGTTAGGCCTCATATTATATGGTTTTGGTAAATCTAAAGGAAAGTTGTACAAGTAAATTGTATAATGTATGGCCAGCCTTACCTTTTCCTTGAATTCTTCCTGAAAAATATCAGTGCACCTTCTGGTTTGTGAGTGTGCCTAGACACTCCTCTGCCCGGGCCATTTCTCATTAATTGCAAAATGTTTCTGTGGAAGAGCACTTTCTATTCCTAGACCCAGCCACCCATTAACATTATCAATGTAATCAGGATCAGGAGTGGGCAGGAAATTTTTGAAACAGCCAGAAGAACAGTGTGCCTAGGCACTATCACATGCAGAAAGAAGTGTCTTGCTGCTTCTAACCAGGACTTATATTCTAAAGGTGCTTGTTTATTGATTTGCTTTATCAGATCAAACTGTGCTGATGAAGTCCTGTTGGATAGCTTAAAGCGGTTGTAAACCTTTGTGGTTTTTCACCTTAATGCATCCTATGCATTAAGGTGAAAAAACACCTGGCAGTGACCGGCCCCCCAGACCCCCCTTTCTACTTACCTGAGTCCTAGAACATGACCCACGTGGACGCGCTGTCTCTCTGCCCAGGGTTCTTGGCTCTTGATTGGATAGATTGATAGCAGCGCAGTCATTGGCTCCAGCTGCCGTCAATCAAATCCAATGAAGTGGGGGGCGGGGCCGAGTCCTGCATTCGGCCTCTATGGACGTCAAATGCTGGACTCGGGAGTGCGCCCGCAAGGTAACCCCCCCGGGAGAGCGCTTCTCCTAGGGGGTTATCTGATGTGGAAAAGAGAGAGAGAGCCGCCGAAGGACCCCGGAAGAGCAGGTTTGGGGCCACTCTGTGCAAAACGAGCTGCACAGTGGAAGTAAGTATGATATGTTTATTTATTTATTTATTTTGAACGAACCCTTACAATCACTTTGCCTTTAGATTTTAAGTATAGGTCCACTTTTTAATGGGAAGATTGTGAACCACCATTCTCTTTTTTTTCATTAAAAGATTCAAGCACCATTCTAAGCTCCTGTCTCTCCCAGACCTAACAACATTAGACATTGACATGATTAATTTGTAATTTATTGACACATGATCTAAGTACATTAACTTCGTAAGGAGACAGTTTTGCTATGCAGAATGCTTTCACAAAGTACAGCAGACGGAGCACAAACATTTGGCATTCTCTGCTTTTTATCATAAATGCTTTGTATAAATGGGTGAGTTGTTTGCCACCAATCTAAAGTAGCTCCCGGTGTGGGTGCCATCAAGAGAGAGATGTGCTGTTTACCTAAAACCAGTGGTCTGCAAAGAAAAGCCTTTGATGTGTCAGAATAGGGCCTCTGTTTGGAGCCCTCCTGGGTTGATAACTTGTCACATCTCCCCTATCCATTGTAATTTTTATTTTGGCATTTCTCATAACAATGTACGCTTATGCAGTTATTACTGCACTAATTGTGGGAGACGCGTTAAGCTGTTAAAAAATATACAAATATACAAATACATTGCAGTATGGAGATGTATAGGCTGACACTTTCAAACAGGATACCGGTAATTGAAATACAGCAGAGTAAATGGATAAAGAGAACGATTTTCATATCTCTATAAATCAGAAAGGACATGGTTAGATCTTCATAAACCTCTATCTAGCCATCTGTCACCTAGATATGTGCAGAGGTGAGAAATGTCTCTCTCTCTATTTTTTTTTCTCATGAAAGGAGGGCAATCTGATGTGCCATGTACATATGTATCTCTGTTTACCTTGACAAGCTCATCTCCAACTGCTACCGTTGACAGAAAATAAGCCATGCACTGTTCATCATTAAATCTGTAGGGACAACTATTGATTATGTTTTTCAGTCCATAAATACGGAGGCTTCATTTGTACAGTGATTGAAATATTATGTCAGACTATTATGTCAGAATAAATATGAGCTGTCAGGGACCACTTGGGGGGTGGGGGTGGGTGGAAATACAACAGGTTAAATAAGTATTAAACACTTCATAATTTTTCTAGGTAAATATATCTCTGTGCTATTGACAATAAGTTTTCACGACAAGTCTGTAACAACTCATGCAATCCATACATACAAACAAACCAAAACAAATACGTTCAGAAATGAACCACTTGTCGCAAACCGCCATAGCAGTATGTCGGTAGTTTTACGCTAAATACCGTTGTTATGGCAGCAGGTAGCTGCCATAACCACGGTATTTACAGAAACGGCGGGCAGTCCTCTTTCACATAAAAGTGGCCTCTGTGGCGGATTCACCACGAGATCACTTTATAGGGCGGGAGGGGATTCCCCTCCCGCCACGCTCAAGTCGTCTACGCCGATTACAGGTCTGGAGCCGAGTAAGGGAAAGATGGCCCCCAGTCGGTTCCATAACATTGGATGACGGAAGCGATGTCAAATGTCGCTTCCCTCCAATGGTCTTAAAGTGGAAAGTTTTAATTTATTATTTTGAAAAAAAAAAAGATATTTAATTTATTTAATTTTTTTATTGCATTTTATGCTGCGTACACACGATCGGAATTTCCGTCAGAAAAAACTTGGATGGTTTTTCCACTCAAGCTTGCCTTGCATACACACAGTCACACAAAAGTTCTCTGAACATTCGACCGTCAAGAACGCGGTGAGGTACAACACTACGACGAGCCGAGAAAATGAAGTTCAATGCTTCCGAGCATGCGTCGAATTGTTTTCGAACATGCGTGTTTTTTTTTATATAACTTTATTTTGGGAGTGCAGATTATACATAGAATTCAACAATGCAGTACAACAGTTATCTGTTTCTTGTTAGTATTTATCACAAACAAAAATTAAAAGAATTTCAAGTATATATTGGTTTAATAACAGGCATGTTTCCTTTGAAATGTGCTATTAAGGCAGGTAGTCATAGGTTAACAGTTCCAGTTTGATTTATCCATTAGTGCTGAGGAGAGTGCCCTCCATCCGCAATTAAATAGTAAGCTTAAACTAAGCATAATTCAAGCGAAGGTGCTCCAACAATGCCTTATGACTAACTATGTGACTTCCCAATTAATCGCACCAGTCTATGCCTGTTATTTGAGTAGCGCTCTGCCATTTTTTGGTGAATTAGGTCTATGTATTACATTATATAAAAATTATGGTGTTCATTCCCACGAATATAGGATTGGCACCATAATGGAATACTGCAATCCGGGGTTTTTTTCTTATTTTTTACCCTCTTCCCCCCTTACTGATGGGGAAAAGAGGCAAAGGACACTAGTAGTGTCAAAGGGAGAAAAAGGAAGTAAGAATAAGGGGAAACAGAAGTGGAGAAACAAAAAGAAAGGAGAGGTAGGTATAGGGCCCTGGAGAGACCGACGACCCGCGGCTCCGAAGCATCCAGGGGACAGACACCTATGTGTACGAGTTGTATTCATCTGAAAAGCGGAACATATTCCAACGTGTCCACCGGGTGCTAATGCGTGGTTTTTTGCACTTCCGAATTGCATACAGACGATCGCATTTTCGGATAGGAACTTTTCCCGACTGAAAAATAGAGAACATGCTCCCAATCTTTTGCAGGCTGGAAATACAGCAGCAAAAGACCGATGGAGCATACACACGGTTGCATTTTCCGACAAAAAGCTCTCATCTGAGTTTTGCTGGTGGCATTTCCGATCGTGTGTACGCAGCATTAGTGTAAATGTGAGATCTGAGGTCTTTTTGATCCCAGATATCACATTTAAGAGGTCCTGTCATGTTTTTTTTTTTATTACAAGAAATGTTTACATTCCTTGCAATAGGAATAAAAGTGACCCAAACATTTTTTTTTGTGTGTAAAAACAGTGTAAAAATAAGTGTCTAAGTGTTTTTAAAAAAAACAGTGTCTAAAATAAGAAAAATTTAAAGCGCTCTGTCCCGCCGAGCTTGCGCACAGAAGCAAACGCATATGTAAGTCACGCCCGCATATGAAAACGGTGTTAAAACCACACATGTAAGTTATCACCTCGATTGTTAGAGTGAGAGCAACAATTCTAGCACTAGACCGCCTCTGTAACGCAAAACTGGTAACCTGTAGAAATTTTTAAATGTCGCTTATGGAGATTTTTAAGGGTCAAAATTTGATGGCATTCCACGAGCGGGCGCAATTTTGAAGCATTACATGTTGGGTATCAATTTACTTGGCATACCATTATCTTTCACAATATAAAAACAAATTGGGCTAACTTTACTGTTGTCTAAAAAGTGTATTTTTTTCCAAATAAAAGACCGCTGCGCAAATACGGTGTGACATAAAGTATTGCAACAACCGCCATTTTATTCTCTAGAGTGTCTGAAAAAATATATATATAATGTTTGGGGGTTCTGAGTAATTTTCTAGCAAAAAAAATGATTTTAACTTGTAAACAACACGTGTCAAAAAGAAGCATGGTCCTTAAGTGGTTAGTTATGAATAATAAAATGGAATGATGCAGGGAAAAAGTATTGAATACACTAAAGTTGGTGATGACAGCTTCAAGACGTCTCCTGTATGGAGAAACTAGTCGCTTTCATTGCTCAGGTGTGATTTTGATCCATTCTTCCACACAGTATTCAAATCTTGAAGGTTCCGTGGGCATCTTCTCTAAACTCTGATCTTTAGTTCTTTCCAAAGATTTTCTGTTGGATTCAAGTCAGGTGATTGGCTGGGCCATTCTAGCAGTTTTATTTTCTTCCTTTGAAACCAATTTAGTTTCCTTGGCTTTGTGTTTGGGATCATTGTCTTGCTGAAATGTCCACCCTTGTTTCATCTTCATCATCCTGGTAAATGGCAGCAGATTTTTATCAAGAATGTCTTGGTACATTTTTCCATTCATCCTTCCTTCAATGACATGAAGTTTTCCATTATTGTATGGTGAAAAACAGCCTCACACCATGATGTTCTCACCTCCAAACTTCACTGTTTGTATAGGGGAGTTTTTGGGGTGATGGGCAGTGCTATTTAACCTCCAAACGTGGTGTGTATTATAGCATCCAAAGAGTTCAGTCTTGGTCTCATCTGACCAGACTATATTTTCCCAGTATTTCACAGGCTTGTCTAAATGTTGTGCAGCAAACTTTAAATGAGCTTCAACATGCTTTTTCTTCAGCAATGGAGTCTTGTGTGGTGACCGTGCATACAGGTCTTTCTGAAGCTCTCCACAAGTGGTCCTTGGCCAATTTATGGTGAAATTATGTTCTTTTTATGCTCACTGGAGCATTCAGAAGTTTAGAAATTCTTCTTTAACCAATGCCATCAGTATGTTTTGCAATAATAAGGTTGCAAAGGTCTTGAGAAAGCTCTTTGCTTTTACCCATCATGAGATATTACTTGTGTGACACCTTGGTAATGAGACACCTTTTTATAGACCATCAGTTGAGACTGAACCAGCTGATATTAATTTGCACTGACAAGGGGCAGGGTTGCTTTCTAATTACTGATAGATTTCAGTTGGTGTCTTGGCTTTCCATGCCTTTTTGCACCTCCCTTTCTTCATGTGTTCAATGCTTTTTCCCTGTATTATTCAATTTTATTACACAGAACTTAATTTCTGTACTTAATTGTTTTGGTTTCATTGTATGTTTGGATTGCATGAGTTGTTACTGACGTGGTAAAAATTTAATGTCAATAGCACCTTTAGAAATATATTTACCTAGAAAAATGATGAAGTGTTCAATACTTATTTTACCCATTGTATATGAACTCTTTTTTTTACAATTTAATTGATTTATTTTGTCTCACTTAGGCTACTTTCACACTGGAGGCGTTTTTCAGGCACTAAAGGGCTAGAAATAGCACCTGTAAAGCGCCTGAAAAACGCCTCCCCTGCCACCCCAGTGTGAGAGCCCGAGTGCTTTCACACTGGAGCGGTGCGCTTGCAGGATGGTAAAAATAGTCCTGCAAGCAGCATCTTTGGGGCAGTGCGGTGAGTGGTGAATACACCACTCCTAAAATGCTCCTGCCATTAAAATCAATGGGCAGTGCTGCTGAAGCGCGCGCAAAGTGCTTCGGCAGCGTTGCTTTGCGGGTGCTTAACCCTTTTTCGGCCGCTAAGAGCGCCCTGCTAGTGGCTGAAAAGCGCCGCTAAGCTTTGCCACCGACGACCCCCCCCCTCCGCCTCAGTGTGAAAGTGCCCTTAAAGTGGATGTAAACCCCAAATTTTATTTTTTTTTGGATATTATACTGTAGAGTATACGATTTGCTATCATTTGAGCCCAGTCTTGCCACACAGAGTTAATCCATCTCTGAGCAATCCTCTTTTACTGTTCAGTGAGATAAATCTTGACAAACTGAGAAAAACTTTGTCAAATACTCCCCCTTGCTGTGAGTCACAGCCTAAGACACCGGCATTATTTTTTAATTCCCTCCCACTCCTTTCTTCAGCAGCTCTGCAAGGATTGGCTGTTCCACACCTCACCATGATTTGGCATGCTGAAGTCATGTGGTTACTTTCCTGTCTTTTCACTGGATGTTAGAGATCATAGCAGAAGTTCAGTTAGAAACACACAGGAGAAAATGCATATTGATAAGGAGTGTAGAGGTGGGCGTGGAGTCTACTGACATCACGACTCCACCCACCGAGCTCCAGACAACAGACCCACCCACAGAATCTGCAGTTTTTCGGGTCTAATAACAGACAGAGGGGAGACATTTGACAGGTAAAGATACATGCAGGACGCATGTATATCCTTATAGATAACCCCTATGGCAGTAGTTTAGAAAGGATGACATTGGGTTTACATCCACTTTAAAGTGTATTTCCATTTTTGCAGTTTTGAGCCCCCCCACACACACCTATATTTTTATCTATTTTATCTGTTGACCTTGATACAGCATTCCAAAAAATAATATTTCTTACCTTCTGGGTGTTTCTTTTGAGCATTATTATACACATGAATCTTTAGGCAGCTTGTACTGTATTCGGAATAACTTGTAATATTAGTAGAACTAGATGGACTTGTGCCTTTTTTCCATATAAGGGACAGGTTAGTTTAAAAGTGCATTAAAATTCAATTTATGGCCCAAACCTTAATATGACTTTGTTAGGACGGAAGGTGTACACATCTAGTTTACAACAGATAATGAAGATCTTGGCAGCGCAGTACAGACAGGGTTATTTATAGTAAACAGAACTCACCCTCTCCTTTTTCATTACTTAGATATTACGGAAAATGTCAGTTTTGAAGTAAGTTTTCAGGAAAGAGCAAGTGAAAAGGTTAGCAGCAATTTTTAAATATAAAATATGCTATCTAAATGGGAACAGTACTAAATATAAAGTAAGTGTTATCTCAATAATGGCTGCAAAACTGGAACTACACCTCAGAGCTAAATTGTCACCTGACCTTAGTATAGATATAGACACAACCTATAACCCTGATAAGAGCGGCCAAAAAGTGTCCCCAAATACCTTTTTTTTTTTGGTACTGGCCTTACTTTGTTGTGCATAGGTATCAAGATTGCTTGATCGGCAAGCCCTTTCAATGTTGTCTTATGTTTTAATTTCACGATCAATAGGCAGGTTTTCTGTTCGGACCCATTTCTAGTGTTTTTGGGGCATTTTTCTTTTTTATAAGTGTTACAAAAGCTTTGTGCAAAGATTTTTTTGCATGCGTATCGAGTGTTTGTTTTCTGGGCTGAGCAAGGGGAGGAGAGCAGTTCTAGAAGAGGGGAGGCACAAAAAGTATCCATACGTTGTGTGTTTACAAGCATACCCATTGAAATCTGTGGGGGCACCACTGGTGAACGCCCTGCCCTGCCCTTGCTTGCAAGAGGCATGCGGTACCAGTGATTTGTTAATGGCACCCCAAATGCATCTTGCAAACAATGCCACTAAATTGCATGGTACTTCATTATGATGTTTTTTTGTAACAGGTTCTGTAAAAGTAGCATTTGCACTACTTTCTCCACATTCCAGTGTTTTTTACAGCCCATTCATGTGTAGCAAAGCAGTCCATCTGTTAGTAACTTTGCAAGACTTTATGAACGAATTGCTGTCCCGCCATATATAACAATAGTATGCTTAAAAAAAAAAAAAAAAAAAAAAATATTAAGCTAATAAAAAAAAACCATCTCCTTATGCTTCTTTCCACTAGTGATCTCTGAGACTGTAACATAGTAACTTTGTATCAAGAAGTCACAGGGTGAGAATCAACAAGAGGGTTCAATGTGAGCCAACATGCATGCACACAGGCTACTGCACAGGCACCAAAACTTACACATTTGTTTATATGTTGACCTGTTTTGATGCTTAACCGGTCCCCGACCAGCCACTGCAGTTATACTGCTATAAATTTTGCGCAAGCCAATCAATATACGCTTATTGCGATTTTTTTTTTTTTTTTTACCAAAAATATGTAGAAGAATACATATCGGCCTAAACTAAGAAAAAAATAGCTTTTTTTAAAAAAAATGGGGATATTTATTATAGCAAAAAGTAAAAGATATTGTGTTTTTTTCAAAATTGTCGCTTTTCTTTTGTTTATAGCGCAAAAAAAAAAACCGCAGAGGTGATCAAATACCACCAAAAGAAAGCTCTATTTGTGGGAAAAAAAAGAACGTAAATTTTTGTTTTGGTAAAACGTTGCACGACAATTGTCAGATAAAGCGACGCAGTGCCGTATCACAAAAAATGGTCTGGTCAGGAAGGGAGTAAATTCTTCCGGGGCTGAAGTGATTAAAGAAGTATCTTACCTACCTTTTATGGAGAGAGTAAGATGTATTGTTGGGCATACTCTGAGAAGTAATAAATAACTATATGTACACTTTATGTTACATACAATTACTTAACAGGAAATAAATATCTGAAAGTTTTCTTTAGGATGATACTTTTAAACAAGTCATAAAGTGCCCCGAGCACCAACTTCAGGCTGGGAATTGTAAATAAGAGATAATAATATACAATATTAGATTTGTTAACTCAAGTAAGAAATATTTTGTACGTTTTTTTTTCTAGTCCTAAACAGTATTAATAAAAATGAAAATCTCCCATAGTGACACTGAGATGATAGAGAAGTGATAACTTCTCCCTATGATGCATTTTAGAGATGTTTTTTTAGATTTATGTCTTGATCATTAGAAAACACTGAGGAGCTTTAGGGCTGGAATATATACATTTCTACTTCCTCTTCCAGTAGATAGAAGGGAGATGGTAAATTCATACCTCTGTGATAAAAAGTCAGATTTGTAGTTGTGTGGTATTGGCCCGGTAGCTGTGGAAAAAAGTGTCATTGATGATATGTTAGATTTAGGAGGTTTGAGAACCTTTTAATTAATCTGTAATTCTGTATGACAGACAGGCAAAATACACAACACTTATCTCCAAATAGGCTTTTGTGATGAATGTGACTAGGACCTTAATTTGCATATTTGAACGCTTTATCTGTTCAATTTCTTATTTACTGTGTTCTCCTTTGCCGATCCATTTCACCCTTTTCTGCACCTTGTAATTCAGCTCTGTTGGATGAAAATTGTGATGTGCGTTTACTCTGTTCATTTACGGCTAATACTCTCTGTGATCCTTATGCTTGATTTCATTTTTGTATGAATTTTCTTTTCTTCAGACCACAGGGCTTCTCTGTTGAATACATTCAGAGTATATATTTATGTGAATATATACCCTGTAATGAGAATATTAAAGAAAAACTTTGTATCTGAAATGCTTTCAATTATAAACTATAAGTAGATCTAAAATTGGATGCCATTAAACCCAGGTTCACACTTGTGAGATCTCAAACATCGCATGTGATTTGCCGATCAAATGCGATGTCTGTGCAGTGTGAGTTCAACCATAGAGTTATATGGCTGAACTCGCATTGCATTAGCAGAAATAAAGGTGCAGGGACTTTTTTTTTTCCCCGCACTGGAATCGAATCGCATGGGTGTTCTCACCCATGCGATCCTATTCTTATCCGAATCCACAGTTCGCACTGCAAATCGATCTGGGGGGTGTCATCAACATTGTATTGACACCCGCAGCGGTTCACAGAGGGCAATGTGAACTGCCTATGGGAGAGATGAAATTGCTCCGGTTTCCGCATCGCAGGGCGGCACAGTGGTGTAGTGGGTAGCACTCTCACCTAGCAGTAAGAAGGGTCGCTGGTTGGAATCCCAACCATGACACTACCTGCCTGGAGTTTGCATGTTCTCCCTGTGTCTGTGTGGGTTTCCTCCGGGTACTCTGGTTTCTTCCCACACTCCAAAGACATGCTGGTAGGTTAATTGGATCCTGTCTAAATTGTCCCTAGTATGTATGAATGTGAGTTAGGGACCTTAGATTGTAAGCTCCTTGAGGGTAGGGACTGATGTGAATGTAAAATATATATGTAAAGCGCTGCGTAAATTGACGGCGCTATATAAGTACCTGAAATAAATAAAAAAAATAAATAAAATAAGTGTGAACCTAGGCTAAGTTTGATACATTTTCTGCCTCCTGTCAGGGAGAACTGGTGTCTGTTATAGGAGTAAGGAGCCTGGAGGCCTTGGATTGGGCAGCAGTGTAAGCAAGGTTCTGCGCTTGTGAGGTTTGTTGTGTAAAGTAGATTGTTGTGATAAGTGCATAGTAAGGAGTAGCAGAACAGATCAAGATTAAGGTCTGTAACAGACTAGTATTGTAAATTGTGGCAGTGCTCTAATAAAAGTGCTCAGTGCACATTCTGTTCAATGTATGTACTCCCTGAACAACCAATCAAGGGTGAATACTGATGTGCACTATGTAAGCAAGTTTTTTGTAAGCCAAGTTTTTGGATTTAAAGATTCAGCTAGCAACACTGCTGAGCATTAAGAATCTGGAAAGAACTTTACCCATCAGGTGCCTGCCGAGACCAGAGGTAGGTAGCTAGGATTACAATAAAAAGACAGGGTGGAAGGAAAACTGTTAGAGAGGTTAGTCCTGAGTCAATACATCCCAATAAATATGCCTGGTTGGAGAATATTGGGCATATCCATTCAGTAGTAGCATTGCTTGAGAAGAATACCTCCTCTGGCATCCTGGGAAACTATTACATAGTTACATAGTAGGTGAGGTTGAAATAAGACACAAGTCCATCAAGTCCAACCTATGTGTGTGATTTTATGTCAGTATTACATTGTATATCCCTGTATGTTGCGGTCATTCAGGTGCTTATCTAATAGTTTCTTGAAGCTATCGATGCTCCCCGCTGAGACCACCGCCTGTGGAAGGGAATTCCACATCCTTGCCGCTCTTACAGTAAAGAACCCTATACGTAGTTTAAGGTTAAACCTCTGTTCTTCTAATTTTAATAAGTGGCCGCGAGTCTTGTTAAACTCTCTTCTGCGAAAAAGTTTTATTTCTATTGTAGGGTCACCAGTATGGTATTTGTATATCTAAATCATATCCCCTCTCAAGCGTCTCTTCTCCAGAGAGGATAAGTTCAGTGCTGGCAACCTTTCCTTATAACTAAGATCCTCCAGACCCTTTATTAGCTTTGTTGCCCTTCTTTGTACTCGCTCCATTTCCAGTACATCCTTCCTGAGGACTGGTGCCCAGAATCATCTACTAGGACCCCCAGGTCCTTTTCCATCCTAGATTCCCCCAGAGGTTCTCCCCCCAGTGTATAGATTGCATTCATATTTTTGCCACCCAAATGCATTATTTTACATTTTTCTACATTGAACCTCATTTGCCATGTAGTTGTCCACCCCATTAATTGCTTCAGTAAAGATGGGAGCAGATGTATAGGTAAGAGAGAGAGATATTTGTGATAGAGGACTCCGTTATTAGATAGACAGGGTAGTCTGTCACCAGAACTGTGATTGCTGAACAGTCCGCTGTTTATTGGTTCCTTGGGTTAGACGCATTGAGAATGGGATTGACAGATTGTTGGGTGGGGCTGAGAGGACAATTGGCACACATTACAAGTTTAGAGGAAGATGGAAATTATTTCAGGGACTTTGGTTCTAAGAAAAGGACCTACTATTTTCAGAAATACTCCCTGAGCCATGCCATAAAGGCAGCAGGATGTTAGGGAGCTTAACAAATGGCTGAAAACTGGTGTAAGTAGGAGGGTTTGGGGTTGCTGGAGAACTGAGCTAATTTTTTGGTCAGCTACTGTCTATATAGGGATGGACTGCATATACAATAAATGGGGAATGTGTAGCTCTGTTTGGGGGATACAATGGTTAGAAGGTTGGAGGAGCTTTTAAATTAGGTTTTGGAGAGTGGGGTGGGATCGGAAAAATATATACTATACAGAGACCATGGCTCAAAGTGACCCCTGGATATAAAGATTGGTGCAATAGTGGGAAAGTGGGGGAAATAGCAGGGAAAATGCATTATCAAAGTCTAATACAGGAGGTGCTTCAGAATCAGATTGTAACTCAAGAATGAAGAGCAAGAATAATATACTAAACACTACCACAAAATTAATAGGTATGTACACAAATGCAATAAATGTAAATAAAATGGAAGAGCTAAAATTTCATTTTTTTTTCAGGAAGATTTTGACTTCATGGGAGTATTGAAAAACCAGTTGGACAGCTCACATGATAGGGCTGCTAATATGCATGGGGGTATACAGTACTCTATTTCAGAGAACAGGATTGGTAGAAAAAGTAGAGTGGTATACCTGAATGTCAACAACGGTAAAGTGAATATGAGAACAGATGTTACTAACGAGCTGTAAAGGTGCAGAGTCAGTAAGGCTGTAGATACATTTGAGTGCCCACTAACAGAAAGGATGAAGTCTCAGCTCCTTTCAAAGACTGAAATGGGGGGGCAATGTTATTATGGGCAGCTTCAATTATTCTTATTGAACTTAACTGTGCATATAACAAAGGCTTGTCATTTCTTGAACTTATTGCAGGGTAATCAGTTACCGTATAGGGTAATACGTTGAGTAATAGTGAGCATAGCGTAATTACATTTAACGTAAGTTACAGGGAAGAGAGGTTCGTTGAAATGACCAAAGCTCTAAACTGGAGGCAGTATATCTGGATTTTGCTATAGCATTTTGATACTGTACCTCATAAAGGTGGATCATAGCCAATATGCAGCCAACAGAGCTAGCAGAATACTCTGTTGTATTTAAAAGGACATACTGTATATTTATGGAATACATCTGTAATTCTGTCTCTTTACAAAATGCTGTTTTGGCTTTATTATGCAGTTCAATTTTGGTCATTGATCCTGTGGAAAGATGTCTGCACTGGAGCAATGTTCAGCCAAGATCATAAAAATTAATAAGGGGGGCGGAGGACCTCAGCTATAAGGAAAGATTGCAGAGATTACACTTATTCACTCTGGAGAAGAGGTGCTAAAAGTGGCAGTAAACTTATTTTTTTGGACTTGTACCGCTGGAGGGCTTTATTCTAAGGTAAGTATTTCATAACGTGCTAGCATGCAATGCATACTAGAACATTATGCCTTTATCTTGCAGGGTGTTTGTTTTTTGTTTTTTCCTTAACATGCTCAGTTTACTACCACTTTAAAGCCCCACTCCAGGATGTTACTATGTAAAATCACTGTGTATCATACAATGGGGAAAAAAATTATTTGATCCCCTGCAGATTTTGTAAGTTTGCCCACTTACAAAGATATGAAGGGTCTATAACTGTTATCATAGGTGTATTTTAAGTGATAGAGGCAGAATATCAAGCAAAAATCCAGAAAAAAAGACATGATTTAAGTGTTCTAAATTGAGTTGCAGTTTAGTGAGTTAAATAAGTATTTGATCCTCAAGCTAAATATGACTTGGTACTTGGTGGAGAAACCATTGTTGGCAAGCACAGAGGTGCATAGAATGCATTAAGATAAAAACCTTCTGCCTTTACAACCACTTTAAAGTTTCTTGACTGTCACATGGCAACTTGAAGTTTCAGCTCCCTTCATAAATTTTCTATAGGATTAAGGTCTGGAGACTGGTTCGGCCACTCCTTGACCTTCTTGACATTGAGCCACTCCTTTGTTGCCTTGGCGGTATGTTTTGGGTCATTTTCATGTTCTGGCTGAGGGGAGAAGGTTCTCATCCAAGATTTTACAATGCATGGCCCTGTCCATTGTCCCCTCAATGTGGCAAAGTCGGCCTGTACCATTAGCAGAGAAACAGACTCAAAGCATAATGTTTCCACCTCTGAGCTTGACTGTAGGGATGGTGTTCTTTGGGTCATAGTCAGCATTTTTCTTCCTCCAAACAGAGTCGAGTTAATTGCCAAAGAGTAGGGATGCACCGATACCATTTTTTTAAACACAAAGTACGAGTACCGATACTTTTTTGCAAGTACTTGCTGATTATACCAATTACCGATACCTATGGCGTAGGTAGGGGGGTGGTTTGGGGTTGTTCGGGAGTTGGGTGAGGGCCGGGAGGGGGGGGGGTGGAGGGGTGAGTGATGGCAGGGTAGTTGGGTGTGGGGTGAAATAGGGATTGTGGAGTAGGAGAGTTGGGATGGAAAAGGCTGTGATCACTGGGGGAAGAGGATGGGAGGGTCATTGGGAGACTTTGGGGAAAAGGTGACAGCTGGTGGTGGGAAGGAGGAGGCAACACAGGGTGGGCACAGCACAGGGGGTTAGGAGAGCTCAGTGCAGGGCGTTAGGAGGGTACAGTACAGGGCATTAGGTACAGACCAGTCTTACAGTTGGGACGGAAAGTATTCAGACCCCCTTAAATTTTTCACTCTTTGTTATATTGCAGCCATTTGCTAAAATCATTTAAGTTCATTTTTTTCCTCATTAATGTACACATAGCACCCCATATTGACAGAAAAACACAGAATTGTTGACATTTTTGCAGATTTATTGAAAAAGAAAAACTGAAATATCACATGGTCCTAAGTATTCAGACCCTTTGCTCAGTATTTAGTAGAAGCATCCTTTTGATCTAATACAGTCATGAGTCTTTTTGGGAAAGATGCAACAAGTTTTTCACACCTGGATTTGGTGATCCTCTACGATTCCTCCTTGCCGATCCTCTTAAGTTCTGTCAGGTTGGATGGTAAACATTGGTGGACAGACATTTTTAGGTCTCTCCAGAGATGCTAAATTGGGATTAAGTCAGGACTCTGGCTGGGCCATTCAAGAACAGTCACGGAGTTGTTGTGAAGCCACTCCTTCGTTATTTTAGCTGTGTGCTTAGGGTCATTGTCTTGTTGGAAGGTAAACCTTCGGCCCAGTCTGAGGTCCTGAGCACTCTGGAGAAGGTTGTCATCCAGGATATCCCCGTACTTGGCCGCACTTTCCCTCGATTGCAACCAGTCTTCCTGTCCCTGTAGCTGAAAAACACCCCCGCAGCATGATGCTGCCACCACCATGCTTCACTGTTGGGACTGTATTGGACAGGTGATGAGCAGTGCCTGGTTTTCTCCACACATACCGCTTAGAATTAAGGCCAAAAAGTTCTATCTTGGTCTCATCAGACCAAAGAATCTTATTTCTCACCATCTTGGAGTCCTTCAGGTGTTTCTTAGCAAACTCCATGCAGGCTTTCATGTGTCTTGCACTCAGGAGAGGCTTCCGTCAGGCCACTGTGCCATAAAGCCCCGACTGGTGGAGGGCTGCAGTGATGGTTGACTTTCTACAACTTTCTCCTATCTCCTGACTGCATCTCTGGAGCTCAGCTACAGTGATCTTTGGGTTCTTCTTTACCTCTCTCACCAAGGCTCTTCTCCCCCGATAGCTCAGTTTGGCCGGACGGCCAGCTCTAGGAAGGGTTCTGGTCGTCCCAAACATCTTCCATTTAAGGATTATGGAGGCCACTGTGCTCTTAGGAACCTTAAGTGCAGCAGAAATTTTTTGTAACCTTGGCCAGATCTGTGCCTTGCCACAATTCTGTCTCTGAGCTCTTCAGGCAGTTCCTTTGACCTCATGATTCTCATTTGCTCTGACATGCACTGTGAGCTGTAAGGTCTTATATAGACAGGTGTATGGCTTTCCTAATAAAGTCCAATCAGTATAATCAATCACAGCTGGACTCAAATGAAGGTGTAGAACCATCTCAAGGATGATCAGAAGAAATGGACAGCACCTGAGTAAGGGCTCTTTCACACGGACGTGTCCATGTACAGATCCCGCTCTGCTCAGCGGGGGATCGCTCCGTCGATCCCCGTTAAACAGGCAGATGACAGGTCCGTCGCTGCACACTGTGCAGCGACAGACCTGTCAGAGCGCCGCTCTCCCCTATGGGGGATCGGATGATGACGGACCGTAGAGTCCGTCGTCACCCGATCCGATCCGCAAACGGATAGAAAAGTAGGTTTTTCCTCCGTTACACTTCTTCGGATCGGAGCGGGTCGGATGTCAGCAAACATGTCACCGCTGACATCCGACGCTCCATAGAGGTCTATGGAGGGTCCGTTCAGGTCCACCTAAAAAACTGACAGGCGGACCTGAACGAATCGTTCATGTGAAAGAGCCCTTAAATATATGAGTGTCACGGCAAAGGATCTGAATACTTAGGACCATGTGATATTTTAGTTTTTCTTTTTTAATAAATCTGCAAAAAATTTCAACAATTCTGTGTTTTTCTGTCAATATGTGGTGCTGTGTGTACATTAATGAGGAAAAAAAATGAACTTAAATGATTGTAGCAAATGGCTGCAATATAACAAAAAGTGAAAAATTTAAGGGAGTCTGAATACTTTCCGTCCCCACTGTACATAGTTACCTTGTGGGTGAGGTTGAAAAAAGACACAAGTCCATCAAGTCCAACCCATGTGTGTGATTTTATGTCAGTATTACATTGTATATGCCTGTATGTTGCGGTCGTTCAGGTGCTTATCTAGTAGTTTTTTTGAAACTATCGATGCCCCCTGCTGAAACCACCACCTGTGGAAGGGAATTCCACATCCTAGCCACTCTTACAGTAAAGAACCCTCTATGTAGTTTAAGGTTAAGCCTCTTTTCTTCTAATTTTAATGAGTGGCTACGAGTCTTGTTAAACTCCCTTCTGCGAAAAAGTTTTATCCCTATTGTGGGGTCACCAGTGTGGTATTTGTATATTGAAATCATATCCCCTCTCAAGCGTCTCTTCTCCAGAGAGAATAAGTTCAGTGCTTACAACCTTTCCTCATAACTAATAGCCTCCAGACTCTTTATTAGCTTTGTTGCCCCTCTTTGTGCTCGCTCCATTTCCAGTATATCCTTCCTGAGGACTGGTGCCCAGAACTGGACAGCATACTCCAGGTGCGGCCGGACCAGAGTCTTGTAGAGTGTGAGAATTTTATCTCTGGTGTTGATCCCCTTTTTAATGCATGCCAATATTCTGTTTGCTTTGTTAGCAGCAGCTTGGAATTGCATGCCATTGCTGAGCCTATCATCTACTAGGACCCCCAGGTCCTTTTCTATCCTAGATTCCCCCAGAGGTTCTCTCCCCCCCCCCCCAGTGTATAGATTGTATTCATATTTTTGCCACCCAAATGCATTATTTTACATTTAACTACATTGAACCTCATTTGCAATGTAGTTGCCCACCCCATTAATTTGTTCAGATCTTTTTGGAAGGTTTCCACATCCTGCGGAGAAGTTATCACTCTGCTTAGCTTAGTATCGTCCGCAAATACAGAGATTGAACTGTTTACCCCAGGGCCCGACAAACCCTGGGCGCCAGGTCGCATTTGCGGCTAGAATTAGCGACCTGGCGCCTGGGGCGGCACAGCTGGGGTATCCTGTGTCCGTTCGACACCCCCCCTCCCGGCGCGATCGCGTTGGGCCGCGCCGGTAATTGAGGCCGCGGCTTTGCGGCCTTCTGCAGTCCTATGGTTCCTTCTGCAATCGGGCGCCCTCTTGTGGTGGCCGTTGGTATGACAAGACAACCACCAATGCTAATGGAGCTTCCCCTACCTGTTTTCACTGCCTGCTCATCTCCTTCCCTTTACTTAGAACCCCCAAACATTATATATATTTTTTATTCTAACACCCTAGAGAATAAAATGGGGGTCATTGCAATAATTTCTGTCACACCGTATTTGCGCAGCGGACTTACAAGCATACTTTTTTTGGGAAAAAATACTTTTTTTAATTAAAAAATAAGAAAACAGTAAAGTTAGCCCAATTTTTTTTATATTGTGAAAGATAATGTTACGCCGAGTAAATTGATTCCCAACATGTCACGCTTCAAAATTTCGTCCGCTCGTGGAATGGCGACAAACTTTTACCCTTTAAAATCTCCAAAGGCAATGTTTAAAAAATTCTACAGGTTGCATGTTTTGAGTTATAGAGGAGGTCTAGGACTAGAATTATTGCTCTCGCTCTACTGATCGTGGCGATACCTCACGTGTGGTTTGAACACCGTTTTAATATGCGGACGCTACTCACATATGCGTTTGCTTCTGCAAGTGAGCTCGGCGGGACGGGGCGCGTTTAAAAATTTTTTTTTTTTTCTTATATATTTTACTTTTTATTTTTTATTTTTACACAGTTTTTTTAAAATAAAATAAAAATTGTGTCAGTTTTATTTCTATTACAAGGGATGGGGCACATTTAAATTTTTTTTTTTTCTTATTTATTTTAACTTTTATTTTTTCACTGTTCTTTAAAAAAAAAAAAAAAAGTCACTTTTATTCCTATTACAAGGAATGTAAAAATCCCTTGTAATAGAAAAAAGCATGACAGGACCTCCTAAATATGAGATCTGGGGTCAAAAAGACCTCAGATCTCATATTTACACTAAAATGCATAAAAATAAAAAAAAATTGTCATTTGAAAAAAAAATAATAAAATGTCCCTTTAAGAGCTATGGGTGGAAGTGACGATTTGACGCCCTGCAATGACTTGGAGATGGGGGGGGCCATCTTCCCCTCACTCGTCTCCATGTCAGGCCAGGGTAAGCGGTGAAGGGCAACGGAGCGCGGCGGTAGGGGAGGCCCTCTCCTGCCGCCAATAAAAGTGATCTCGCTGCGAATCTGCTGCAGAGACCACTTTTATCTGAAAGAGAACCGCCGGCTCTTGAAGAAGATACCGGGGTTATGGAGCTAGCTGCTACCATAACAACGGTATTTCTCTTCAAAGACAGGACGTATATAGTCGTCCTGCGGGAAGGAAGCAGTTAATTAAAATGAATTTATTATTTGTCATCTCCCTGCTTGGCCCCTTTCACACGGGCTGTCTGATCAAGTTCGCCTGTCAGTTTTTCAGGCGGACCTGATTGGACCCTTAGCAGGGATATGGCGGTCTTGCGTCCCTGCATGGCAGGAAATAAAAGCAGTCACATTCGTTCAAGTCGTCTCTGTGTAAATTTAAGATTGGTTAATTTTTATATTGAAAATAAAGCTTTGTTGGTCGTTTAAAAAAAACAAAAAAAACTGGCTCCTAACTTTTTTAGCTGGCTCCTAGATTCCAAGCAAAATTGTCAAGCCCTGGTTTACCCCATCCTCCCGCTTGTATAATGAAAGAAGACAGCCAGGAGCAGGAGTGTCAGTGTGGCCAGCTGTTAGACTGTTCCCACTGTGCTGCTGCATGTTTGTATTGCTTGACCACCATGCACAGTCAGTGCTGATTGTGATGGGAGCCGGCTCCTCCGCCTGTGTAAGTGGTTGAGGATTTTCCCGCCCCCTCCTCCCCCCATCCTGGCGTGATGTGTACTGTTCCAGACCTCACTGCCAGAGGGGTGGAGGAGGAGGCGTCCCGCCCCAGCTGACGTCACTTCCGGTATCGGTATCAAGCATTTTCGCGAGTACCGATACTCGCAAAAATGCCTAGTATCGGTGCTGATATCGGTATCGGTGCATCACTACCAAAGAGCTCAATTTTAGCCTCATCTGACCACAGTACTTTCTCCCAATCCTTCTCTGAATTGTTTATGTGTTCATTTTCTGCACTGTATACTGTAAAATTGCCATGTTTTTTCAGAATACAGTTTTTATATTGTATTATTGTTTAAAGTGGTTGTAAACCGACTTTGAAAAAAAAAAAAAAAAACCTAGAACCTGCAAGACAAAGGCATAATGAGCTAGTATGCATAGCATACTAGCTCATTATGTAATATTCACCTGAGATCGAAGCCCTCCCTGCAGTGCCTGTACACAACACCGCCCGGCGACATCACTCCCGGGGGTTACTTCCGGGTATTGCGGCTCCGGCGCTGTGATTGGCCGGAGTCACGATGACGTCACTCCCGTGCATGCGCTTGGGAGCCGCCGGTAGCGGCACACTAATTGAAGCAACAGCACATACGTGCCATTGCTTCAGTTTGCTTCAGTGCACATGTGCTGATGACATTGGCACATTCAGGGGACAGGGGATATCTCCTAAACCGTGCAGGTTTAGGAGATATCCAGGGTAGCTACAGGTAAGCCTTATTATAGGCTTACCTGTAGCAAAAAGTGGTCTGTAAGGGTTTACAACCACTTTAAACAGTTTGTTGGCACATAACAAATATATAGAAAGAGCAATCATACAAATGTAGAAAATTGTCCTTTGGGTTAGGTTCACACTGTTGTGGTTTCCTGGCAGCTGCATTTGTGAAAAACACAGGGAAAAGGTCCCTCCACCTTTTCTAAAATTGGAGCTGCACAGAAACCGCATGGTCCTATGAGTTTCTGTGCGTGGGAAAATACACTGTGTTTTCCACTGCCTGAGTGTGCAATGAGTTTTTGCTGTGGAAGGGAAGACACATGGGATTTACACGCAGTCCCGTACCCACATAGATGTGAACCTAGGTTTACAGTACTGCGTTATGGCAGTAGACAATACAAAGTAAGACACCACAAAAAACAAGCGCCCTATTGCATGTCTCCTTATTTGTGTTTTGTTGTGGAAATGTAGGGGAAAGATTGTATAACTAAAGCATAATTTGAATCCTGAACAAATACTGAAGATCAAAGGGTCTTGTCTGTTAAGTATTAAGGAAAGTTTGTTCCATACATCCCAAATGCTTTTTACTTTTTTTGACCCTGCTTTGCACTTTGGTGCTAGTGACCTCCTTCAGTCCTTTTGCACAACTTCCTTTTCTCATGCACTCCCTTCAGCATCAGCTGTACATCATTGTGTGGACCATTTTACTAATAGCGACAGCGGTGCACCATGCATGCACAATGTATGTTAGCAGAGGCACTTCTATGGTCTCAAAGGCCTATATAACAGGATGACAGCACCGTGATCACACTATAACAGCAAGTGCTAACACATGAATCATCGTGACAGGATCACAACGTATTATTTTAGTCAAAGCTGCATGTTTAAAAAGACAAAGTTTAAAATTGCATTTACATATTAAAGCTTTTAAAGAAAAAAAATTTTTTGGCTCAGTCTACTTCAAGGTATCCAAGGTCTTGCATACCCTCGGATCTCCACTTTGTGCGTTTTATGAAAACGCACCAAACGTCCCGCATTCAAAAAATGCACGGAAATGCCCAATCTGTGTTACGGCCAAAGCGCACTAGTGTGAAACCAGACGTAAAGGGACTGGCTTATCAAAAAGCCCTCTTTTTGGCCCTTCTAAGCCTGCTGGCTACAGTTCAATGGTTTTGCAGTGCATTATGGTTAAAAAAAAAAAAAATAACCTGCACAGAAATTTACTGGGACTGTGACTCTTTAATATAAAAACCCAGAGACTCACATACAGTATGGAATAATTTCATATCACATGGGCTGCTGGCATACAGCTTCAGTGTCTGCAATGTTTGCACATATCTGCCTTACACAAATCACTGCACATTATCATTTTTAGAATACTATTTTTTTTTTTTCATGCCAGGACCTCTAAATTCCTCAGTACGGTATTTCAGAAACTCACTGTGTACAGAATTGTATTTCTATTTATTGAACAATCGGAAGGAAACATAAGAGTTGCTAGTTTTTTTGTCAGGTATAGAAAAGAGTCTGCACTAGGAGATAAACAAACCAAGGCAAGTTTGTCATTTCGCATCCCCTGTAAAAGGACATCTATCTTACTGATAAGGGTTCCATTAACTGCTATCCTGCGGCTATGGAGAAACGCTACATGTTTGTGCACTCCTATTTTCTATAACCAAAAGTAGTGACCTATATTAGGTCCGGAATTAGTGTGAATCCTTTGTGGTTTCTCATGGGTATTTGGCCCTGACACTCCAGGGCATGGAATGTAATTATACAAAGCTGCGCAGGATGAATCCTGCAAATCAAAACTGCTGTCTGCTTTCTAACGATGCATACACCTTAAAACATTTTTTTTTGCATCATATGCTGAGGAATGGATATTAGATATGATATCACAAATTGTTATATAGGCATTGCAAATATTAATGTTGTTGATATAAACAGAAAGCAGTACACACCGGCAGGGTGAATTTGATTTTTAAATCAAGTCAATTTTAAATCAAGATTTAAATCACTAGTAAAAAGGCTTTATTGAAATAAACTCAATTTAAATCTTAACTTTCAAAGAGCAACTGTCCTCTCTGTCCCGGAGCGACTCCTCCTCTGACTCGCTGTTGACTCACTGACAGTCCCGTTCACTTTAATAGGATGGCTGGTGATGTGTGCTTCCATGATGGATCTGAAATGACAGGTGCTCTTTAAATGTAAGGACTAATTCTCTCGCTGGTAGTTAGAATCTTTAATATATGCAAACAAAATGAAAGTCTACTATTTAGAAAAATAAACAGCGATATCAGAACCGATTCAATCACACAGTTTGTAGTGTACATAGATTTGCAAAACAATGGGATAAAGTAATATTCCTGAACTTTGGTTTATCTCATGGTTACTGTGAAATTGTGTGAATGCATTAATGCAGTGCATGTTATCTCAGCTTGCAGAGCTTACCAAAAATGTAAATATTGCAGAATATACAGCCTCATGCTACATAACTAAGCTCTATTTCATGCTGCATACACTAAATTATTAATATATCTTAAATAGAAAACTATTTTTAAATAGATTTTTACTCTAAAAGCATTTTATTAAAATAAATTTGATAAAAATAAAAAAAATCAGATTTAAATAAAGAATATCTGAATTTAAATAAAAAAAATCATTTTTTTTAATTAAAAAAAAAATCATTGATTTTTATTCACCCTGCACACCGGGGCCTGTTTACGTTGTTGCATTGTGGTAACTTGCGTGCTAGTGGATGTGTTATTGCATGTCAATGTGCATTACGTGAGCTAATAGAGTGCCATTCATTCTAGATGGCACTTGCATTGCAGTGAAACATGTGGCATCATACTGAGGTGCTGTGATTTTTATGAAGAGAGCTGTATTTTGGATTGGATTTTAATAAATCGCTTATCCCTACATTAAGGTGACCAGATTTTTAAAATAAAATCCGGGGACATTTTTTTTTTTTTTACTAGTAATGGCAGCAATCGACGACTCTTTGCCCGTCTCCGCCGCCGCCGCCGCCCCGCCTCACAGCCTGTCAAGTCTAAAGCCCCATGCATACTATCAGATTTTCTGCTGATTTTTTCCTTCAGATTTACCAAAACCATATACTATGAGGTCAAACCTTAGGAGTTTCAATTTGTATGCAATCAGGCAGGCCCTTGCACTACATGGTTTTGGTAAATCTGAAGACAAAAATCAGCAGAAAATCTGATAGTGTGTATGGGGCTTTACTCTTCGGGCCCCGGCTACTACTAGGTGGGGAGCAGAGGAAGATCACTCCACCAGGGAAGGCAAGGAGATAAGCAGGCAGGCGGCTGGCCAGGACTTAAGCCAAGGCAGAAGAACATGCGAGTGAAGCTGAATGGGCATGCGCCCGAAACTGAAGAAATAGTCCCCCCGCACCGACCAGCACATGATCATCAGAAAGGGGCACAGATAATGGAAAAAAATAAACCCCATAAGCTAGTAGGAGCGGCAGAGGAGGGGGGGGCCCTGTTCAAATCCAATCCGGGGACAAAACTGGGGACAGACTTGGTCCGGGGACAGTGTCCTCAATCCGGGGACTGTCCCCAGAAACCGGGGATGTCTGGTCACCCTACCCTACATACTTCACTATGAGAATTTTATTTTTATGGTGGTGACTCTTTGATCTATGGAGTCTTTTATGATCTGTGAAAACTCTGGAGTCCTGTAAAGAGGAGGAGGAATCCTGATGTCCATCCTGTGGCTGTATTATCTGCCCTGCATTGGAGGGATACCTTGATGCCTGGCCGTGCAGTCGGATCGTTCTGGTGGATTACTGGAGAAGGATTGAGCTCCCTGTGAGGCTTGACTTAATCAACTTTCTGGTAAGGGCATTTGATATCAGCACGTTGGTGTGGCGTGTGGGCTCACACACTGAAGTTTGTGCAGGGGACCCTCCTTCTTCCTTCTCTTGTCCTTTTGGGTTTCATACATCCATTTAAGCGCTGCATAAAAAGGTTCTACTCATATTGTGATCATCAATGTTTATGCTGGGTGCTGTTTTGTGTTTTTTGTCCATCTGAGACTGTTTTGTTATGGTCTTAATATATAAGTTGTGAGCGCGGATATTACTATATTTTTGTTTACTAGTTGGACATACATGGAATTAACCTTTTATTGCTAGAGCCATTTTTTTCACTTTATGCATACATGTTAAAATGCCAATTTTAGACCCAAAACATATATTTTCTGAAACATAAACCATGTAATATAAATTGGTAATACAATATCACACTATAATTGTGCTACAGTTTATCCAATCTACATCTATCTATTTTCAATATAAAATACACTTTCGTTAATTTTAATGCTCACAAACTTATTCTGAAGGCAATTTTTTTTTTGTAATACTGTTTCTGAAAGATTAGATTGTGATAAGTAAATAGATACCAATTCGTTTAAGCCTCAAGTTGTGCCTGCCTGTGAAACAACAGAAAACTACCCTAAGTTGTTCGTAGGCGGCACTTTACAAGGCTTTACAGCTCATTAGTGTAGAGGTAACAGTGCATGATGAAATAGAATTATTCCTCTCACTCTGGCGTGCATGGCGATCAGGGCCGGCCAAAAGACATTGTGCTGCCTGGGTCCAAGAATTAAATGCTGCCCCCCCCCCCAAAAAAAAAAAAAAAAAACACCCACCTTATACATTATTTTATATCATGATAATTCAAACTAAAATTACATTTATCAGCAAGTCAGACTTATATGCAACAGCACATTTTCTATATGCAAAATTATATGACATACCATTATGATACCGCTCCCCCATCTTGGCGCTCTAGGGCTTTCATGGGTGCAGTGTGTGTCAGCACAGTGGCCCCCCCCCCACCCACCTCTCGAGGCCTGTGTGCAGTGAACACGCTGCACCAATGGATGATATGCCACTGGGATAGGGCTGTATAGGGGTGGGCAGTACAGGGGCAAGCTAGGGTAGTGTATCGACAGGCTATGGTAATATATGGATAGGCTAGTGTCCATCAGTGCAGCCTATTAGTGTCCATCAGTGCCACCTCATCAGTGCCCACAAGTGCAGCCTATAAGGGTTCATCAGTGCCACCTCATCAGTGCCCATCAGTGCGGCCTATCAGTGTCCATCAGTGCTGCCTTATCAGTGCCCACCAGTGCAGTCCATCAGTGCCGATCAGTGCAGCTTATCAGTGCCACCTCATCAGTGTCCACCAGTGAAGCCTATCAGTGTCCATCAGTGCAGCCCATCAGTGTCCATCAGTGCAGCTCAACAGTGCCCACCAGTGCAGCTTATCAGTGTCCATCAGTGCTCCCTCATCAGTGCCCACCAGTGCCACCTCATCAGTGCCTACCAGTGCTGTCCATCAGTGCACCCTTATCAGTGCTTACTAGTGCCACCTCATCAGTGCCTACCAGTGCAGCCTATCAGTGTCTATCAGTGCAGCCCATCGGTGCACCCTCATCAGTGCCCACTAGTGCAGCCTATCAGTGCCCACCAGTGCAGCCTATCAGTGTCTATCAGTGCCACCTCAACAGTGCCCATTAGTGCAGCATATCAGTGCCCAAAAGTGCCACCCCATCAGTGTCAATCAGTGTTACCTCAATCAGACAATCCACAGGCAGCCATCACATTGGGGAGAAGGACCTACCTGCCAGTCAGCTCACTCCACATCCAATCCGCGCTCTGGGAATATCAGCGCTGCCGCTCCCACTCCAAACCCAGTACTTAGTTGCACAGTGCACCTGCAGCCTCGGCCTTCTCCTCCATGCAGACTGCATCGGGACGGGGTCTGAGAGTGAGCGGCGCTCCCAGCCCCACCGTCTGCCCTGCTCCCTGTGGACTACAGGCATTGTGGGGCGGCCCCCAATGTGTGCGCAGTGTGGGCTCTAGGAGCAGCTCTTTTGGGCCCCATAACAGTGACTGGGCCTGGAGCATTTGCCCCACGTGAAAGACGACCCTGGCCCCGCTCCTCTTAAATTGCCACCTGGGTCCCATGGCCCCCGCGGGATCCATGGTAGGGCCGGCCCTGATGGAGATGCCTTAATATGTATGGTGCAATGATTTTCTTCATATGCGTGCACACCGAAACATGCATTTGTATGCAGGTTTTGGGCTGGAGGCTTTTAAGATTTTTTGCCGTCTTTGTTATATTTTTTACATTTTTAAAACTTTTTTCGTTTTTTAACTTTATTGCGATAACATGGGGGTTGATAACCTCTGTTCTCTGATAAAAGCCAAGCAAGCACCAACTGTTAAAACAAATCAAATACAGATTGACACCTTTAAACCTAGTTCAGAGCTGACCATTTCTGTGGCCATTCTTCAGGGGAGATTGGTGAACCTCTCCATCCTACCACCTGCCGCGATGGTCCTAGTTATACCTGTCCCTCTTGGATGGCAGCTGTCGAGATGGAGAGAGGGGTCAGGTGGGGAACAGCGTCTTTCTGAGCTTGCAGAAGTGATTAGATGGCTTTACAGCCTCCTGGGTCACTTCTACTGGAAAGCTGTGACTAAAAAAATGTAAACTTTACCAGCTGGGAGTTTATTTACATGTCAACGATGCTTCTGATGTAGTAGTTAGCAGCAGTGAAAGGGTTAAACTGTCAGTAATTCTCTTTTTAAATGGTGCAACACCAGACATAAAATCCATGGATAAAACACATATTTAGGAAGTCTTGCCAGCCAAAAATTAATGGTTTTACTTTTGTGATGTCCAGCCCCTGTTTGAGACGCTACTACTTGGTTTCTCTTTCTCTACAGTAAATGCATATTTTCTGAGCTAACTCCCTGCTGTAAATCCCCTTAAAGGGAATCTCTGAGGACAATAATATGGAAGCTGCTAACTTACATACTTTAAGGCTATTATGCATACCCTTCTTTCATTTTCTA
This sequence comes from Lithobates clamitans, assembly GCA_037952925.1. NCBI lineage: Eukaryota > Metazoa > Chordata > Amphibia > Anura > Ranidae > Lithobates > Lithobates clamitans. The sequence continues at coordinate 8,336,717 of JBBGZY010000160.1, read as the reverse complement.
GTGAGTCACTGACCCGGAAGGCACGTACACATTAGATGTCCCAGCACCTCTTATGCTCATATTTGTTTCAGTTAAAGCTGACTTCCAGGCACAAAACTTAAAGGTTGAAACCACAGTCATGGAATCTGAGCAAAGCACATATATCTGTAGTGTTTACTTCTCTCTCCAAAGCTCTAATTGTTGTTTCTCTCTGACGCTTCGTTCCTCTGTTATCAGCATGAGTCACTAATGGGAAGTTTTCCTGGCACATGAGATAAATTTGAGGGAAAGCTCAAGAGGCAGCTTGTTTATTCAGAACAGAGTTCTTCTGCTGTGTGGAGGGGGGTGTGTGCCTTTCCTCCAATCAGCTCTCACACACTGTAACTGCAGCCTCTCTGCCCCCTCCTCTGTGCTGCTGACAGATGAAGAAAGATTTTTAACATGATCTGCCCATTTGAAGGAGTGTAGGGAGAAGACTGCAGATAAACAATGTAAAACCTATGTAAACGTATTTGTTTCATCTCTGTGTACCATCTGAGGCTGTTTACTTCACTGGGTATATGTGAGTACTTACAATCACTTTATTTAAATATATTCCTCAATATACCTTTTACAAACCCAGATATGACTTTTAAAAGTAACAATGACATGATACTCATGGTGTACATAGCCTGTACAGAGAGCAGAGCTGTGGGAGGGGGCTCACCCACTATAGGCTGCCTGCAGAAAATTACAGAAGGGGCGGAGACAAGTAACCTTGCACAAAGGAAGGGAGAGCAGCAGTGGTTGGTCTTTATTATAGTAAGCTCCTGTACAGAGGGAACATTTCAGGGGATTACTGCACAGATCTGGAAGAAATAAACACAGTACACCAAGATTCAAATAGGAATACACAAAAAATATTTGTATTTAGACAATATTTGCTTATCCTGGAGTTCAGCTTTAAATGACTTGCCATATAAAAAATGAAGGATAGGGAGGACATCTTAAAGCAGAACTATAGGGGAGCACGGCAGCAGCTTTTGCCATTATGTATGCACACTTTGTCCTTTTCCCTTGCTGACAGGTTTGTGCTTCCCGTCCCTTACACCTTCTCTTTGCCTTTTCTGGGCAGCCACTGGCGATGTACCATGTTTGCACACACACTGGAGATTTATTACCCTGACACCACTCTCCAAATTTTAAAGTGGAATTACACTTATTCTGAGCACCACAAATCAAAAACACTTTTTAATTTTTTATATTCAAAGCAAACTCCCCCATCCATCCATGTCCCCATGCTTTATTTTGCTGGGAAATCACTTTGAAAAACACCCCCCTAGCATTTCTGGCCGTGGCCATCTTGAGTAAGGACGGATGATTCATGTGCGTTTACTTCCTGGAATCCCTCTGCCCTTAGTTTAGACATGCATGCAGGAGGTGTACTTAGCTGATAAAACCCTTCCTCCCCTCCTGAAGACTCATGGGATGTATGCCATAATTTGTCTAGGCATGGAAATCAGGATCTAACTGAAGAAATGTTAAAAAAAATAAAAATAAAAAAAGTTAAAACAAGTAAATATATTATACTCTCCTATCTATTTACTAATGCTAACAGCATAAGGATTAGAACTGTTAAAAGTTCCACTTTAAAGATGCTGGGAGGGGGTGAGACTGTACATGCAGACTGTATGCACGTAGTGTACAGAAAAACAGCAACAAACACTGCTCCATCTGACACAAAGGGGGTTATTTACTAATCCACTTTGCACTGCAAGTGCACTTGAAAGTAAAGTCGCTGTAGATCTGAGGGGGACATGCAAGGAAAATAAAAAACAGCATTTTAGCTTACTCATGATTGGATGATAAAATCAGCAGAGCTTCCCCTCATTTCAGATCTACCCCTCAGATTTACAGCGACTGCACTTCCAAGTGCACTTTCAGTGCAAAGTGGATTTGCCTTTCGTATAAAACCCCCATAGAGTGCCTTTCTGATACCCCACAATGCTTCACAAAGACATCAGCTGCAAAATCACAAACACAAACTCCAAAGTCAAGTATATTCTGTGGAGCAGGTTTGTAGAAAATATCATAGTCTGAAAATGACACAAATCAAGTATGGAAAGGGAAAAAGGGCATACAATTAAAAATGGCATTGTCTATATTATAACAGTCAATCACGTTTCTGGACAGATAGGAATAATGAAAGGTCAGTGGTGAATTTAGCAGCCTGACCATCTGAACTTTCTTCTGATACCAGTGTAACACAAATGTCTTCTGAGGCCATTTGAAATCCAGAGGCACCTGATTTGTGACCTGAACTTGTTAAACTGGATGGTATTGGATGATGAACATCTGCTGTGTGTCAGAATCTTAAATATGTCTGTTCTCCAGTATTAAATGCCAAAACTTGAAGCTGTATACATTCTAGCACTTTGGTACGAAGGTCCTTGCAGTGATGGTATGTGTACAGATGTGATACCAGTTACCTAAAAAAAAAAAAAAGATTTTTTTTGGTTGGTTGTCCAAATATTATCCAAAGACCAATTGCATTTCTATTTAAATTTAAAAAAAAATAAAAGATTGGAAATCCACCAAAAAATTGCAACAGGTTACAATACATTTTAAGCACCAAAACTATTTTGAGAAAAAAATAACTTAAAAAAATGCTCTGTCCGTGTGTAAAATTAGACTAGCAATATTGTCATACAGTCATTTTGACTACCTTTTAATAGACTAGGTTTACACAGGGCCATGCGCTAAGAAGCAATTTACTATGAATTGATCCTCGGGCGCTCAGAAGCCAATTCTGCCATTCTTGTTTGTTTTTTTGTCTATTTCAACTGCCTGTTTCTGCCGACCCCTACTGTAAGTGTAAACGGGACCGAAGTGACACAGCTAGATTTTATGGGTGTTCATTAATGCATTTCCACAGGGACAAAACAATATAATGAAAACAAAATACTCATAATTATGACTAACGAAAAATACAGTTAGACAGTTGTTTAATACTGGGCTAAATATTTTTTTATTTATTTTATAGGATGAAGTTCGGTTTCCTTCTAACATGTCTATTTCTCATTGCGTTCCCAAGAGATTGCTTTAGTGGTAAGTAATGTCTTGACAACTGAATTTCTTGACCTTTTGCAGTCATAGTGTGTTTTAATAAGCCATCATTAGATGAGCATAGTATGGATGTGCTATCTTTTATATTTTATGCAAAGACAGATTTATTTAACTATTTTTGGATCTAGTTCTCATTAAACAGTTCTATTGAGCCTGTAATATAATTCTGAGTAATCTCCCACTAAATTACTAGCTACAGGAATGCCAGGGTACAGATTTTAGTTACTGTCACACAAACTCATGACAGTTTCCAGCTGAACTCTTTATATAGTGTCAGAAAGGACATTGTGCACATTAGCTGCTTTTGTTTTTAAGCTGCATTCAGTCAGCAGACTGTAGGGCCAGGAATGTGGTACACAGGATTGGTGTGTAGCATTGCCTTAATATAAAATACTGCATCCAAAGAGGATGAAAACAGTACAAAAATGGATGGAATAGTATCTGCATTTTGTTGAGTCATGATTAAGGCCAAATGGCCGAAACGCGGTGGTTTTCTTTTTGACTGCTGTTCACATGAAATAATAAAACCTTTGTTTTAGCTGACTCTCATGGCACCAGCCTTTCTCCTTTTTTGCATGGACTATATTGAGGTTTACAGAGACTTCATAGGCTGGGTGCTGTGTTCTTGAGGCTCACCCGGCATTGCACAGGAGGTAGCAGATCGGATGCACCTGTTCCAGTATCTGCATTTTCTCAGAGTCTGCTGCCTGCTTTGTTGGTAACAGACTACCCATGAAAGGCAAAGTAAAAGGGACTCCTAATCACCTGGAACAATGGTCTCCAAACTGCGGCCCAGGAGCCGCATGTGGCCCTTTGCTTGCCTTTATCCAGCCCTTGGCGCACTTTTCCTTCCACTGATGCAAGACACTATACCTCCCAGTGACACCAACAACGGGGCATTGGAAGATGTAGTTTAGTGTGTAATTTTTTGGAACAATACTGTATCTGTGATTATGTGGAATATGTAGTAATGTGTAGGACTACAGGTGGTACTTAAGCACTGCAAAGTTTTGTATAGTAATTTACAAATTTGCATGATTGAACTCCTGACATTACAGAGTATACAAGAACAGTTAAATAAAAAAGTAAAAAAAAACAAAAAACTGTACATTTCGTCTTTAAAAAGTGATCAGTCCATGACGTTGTCTAGGGTAGGATAATGTTATTACTGTGCTACAGGCAGGATTCTGGAAGCATTTCTTCTCCCAATAATCAAACTGTGTGTATCGCCTACCCCGACTTTCTGGGAGCCTGATGGTGACTACCGGGGGTAGGGATGGCTGATGAACAAGAAAGAACATTGGGCGTTAGTCGCTTTTATGCTTTAAATAGTGAAGTTTATTTCTTGAACAGAAAAAATATGGGAGACAAAAATAGGCAAGACTAGGCAGACAGCAGTACAGGAAAAATAGCATTTAAGCTGAACCAGCACATCTGTACTTTGTAGGACAGGTTGTCTCCTCTAGTAACTGAACTTTACTCACAGCTTCATACAGATTCCCTTGGATGAGTCCTCTCTGAAGTCCTCCCAGCCACTTCATAGCCTCCAGCTACATGAAGAGTCACCTCTGGTGCTTCCTTAAAACGCCATCCCTCCAGAATAATTTCCAGATCTTTGGCAGGCTTTTCTCTGCATAAACTTGAACACCTGGATAGGCCTCAGACAGGCCTAGCAGCTGGAGCCACCTGCATAAGCTTCAGGCCTAGCAGCCAGGAACTGTACACACATTCACTCAGGCTGAAGCCCTGGGCGGGAAGACTGACCCTGATCACCTGACTTCTTACCATTAAATAGCTTTTCCACAGCATGCATTGCAGAAAATATGATTGGCTGAGAAAAGGATGTTCATCCATAACTTGCATATACTGTAGCTCATCATACTAATGTCAAAGGCAACAGTGCCACCTATTGACAAAAGGGAGAAGCCACAATTTAATGGAATTAAACAGAAGTCAGTTAACCACTAAACACTGCAAATTAGCTAGGCTGTCTACCACCCAGCATAACTAAATTTACCTGCAGCCCTATTCTAGGATGAGGGTGGTACATGTGTCTTGGAATTTTGTGGCAAGTCACAATGTGATGGGCTAAAACATCGGAATGATCTGTGTTACATATTTGTGAACACAGACCAGAACTGAACAGACACTATGATTTACATGGCTATGTCATCTAAACCAGCATTTTAGCTGCTTAGATGCCTAAATAATGATGATGCTATCCTTCTGGAGATGGAGAAAAACAGGTGAAGATACTGTGAAGGGGGCACTGTGATCTCTGTGAGAGGTAAAAAAATGCCTTTAAATGCTCACCTACACAGTACTAAGCATGAATACACTTAAAGTAGAATTCCAGGATAACCCTAACTACTTTTAAAACAGTCTCCCTCCATCTCCTAACACCTGTACTTACTGACTGGTGTAAGAAAGATCTGTAAACGTACCTATTTCCAGATCACTCTGGTACAGTCACGTGATCTACCTGCAAGAAAGAGGAGAGGGCACTCTGACAATGGCTGGTAATGCTCGGGGAGTGTGACGTTACAAATAGACTTAATTGGCTTATCCGTTATTGGTGCTCCCTGCTCTCCCCTGCAGTGGAGCTGGCTGACAGGGAAGCAAGATCATGCAACTATGCAATTTTTTTATCTTTTAATATTGCCCATATTCCACATTGGTGGTGCGATGACTGCTGCCAGAGATTTTCCTGTTTATTGCCACATCACAAATCTAGACAAGCTCTTACTGTCCTGAGCTCCCTATAAGGTTGCTTTCACACTGCACGCGCTGCAGTTTATCAACACCACGGGTGCAGCGCAGTGCACCTGCTGCTTTCTTGCAGGTTAGATGCCCTTTACCATAGACTTCTATTATATCTTGCAGGTGTTGTGCACTTTCTGAAAGCGCATCTAAACCCCTGTATTCAGGAGTTTTGGTGTGCTTTCAGAAAGCGCACAAAACCCACAGGTAATAAGCCAGTCCATGGCTCAGCACAGGTAACGCGCAGGTGCACTGCACCTGCGGATCAGTTTGAAAGCAGGCTAGTAACGATTGTAGAACAGATATCCCCATTGCTATGTATATATTGTCATTTTCATAAACTGAGCTTTAATTTAAAGATGCTTCACTTTCTGATCTCTTGGAATTGCCTTTTCTACAAGCAACCAGGCACCGGCTGTAGAAATGTTGCTGTCCTGGGAGGAGTGCATTTGGTATCACTCCACCTGAGACAGAAGCTGGCACTATAGAGGAAGCATCAGCTTATGCTGCTCTGCTCCCTTCACAGCCCCATGCTTCCTTTACCGCTCCATCCACAACACTGATGCTCTGGGCTTGCTGACCTGCCATCCCAGAGAAGGGGGTTGCAGGCCACATCAGAGGGCTCCGTGGGCCACTGGTTGGGTACCCCTGCTATAGAGCCAACCTTGCATGCAGGGACTAGAGTTGTGTCTCCCTACACTGTGTGCGAAACACACAGCCCCAGAGCCAAGGGTGGCAAGGCACCCCCTTGCTTCTTTCCACACCTTTCTCCAAGCTAATAGACTGGCTCAAGACTGTGCTGTCCACTATTAACTTATTCCTGTGAAGACTGGTAGTTTAGGGAAGCAGCACTAAGAGCGCAGAAGCCAGCAGCAGTGAAAGTACTGGGGGATGTTTATTTTCTTGTGCTCAATGTGTAAAATAAAACATTTTGAGGATTTATTACTATTTATGTACCCAATTTAGGGGTTAAAGGAACCCTAAGCCTTACCTAGGTTACAACCCTGGGGTTTTCTTAGAGGATCAAGAGGAACTCCTGCTTGGAGAATTGAACTCATATTTTATAAGGGTTAATGCTTAGTAAATAAAAAAGTGAAAATAAATTTATGCAGAGAAGCTAAATTATTTTGTTTTGGCCATGTCAAAATGTAAGGGACTGTTTGGAATACATGGATATGTGTTAGGTTTAAAGTGATTGTAAAGCTTTGTTTATTTTAAAAAAAAATAACAAACATGTCATACTTACCTCCACTGTGCAGCTCGTTTTGATCCTCCCTGCATCAGATAACCCCCTAGGAGAATCGCTCCTCCAGTGGGTTACCTTGCGGACGCGCTCCCGAGTCCATCGTTCGGAGTCCATAGCTGCCAAATGTATGACTCGACCCCGGTGCCCCTGCGTCATTGGATTTGATTGGCAGCAGCGGGAGCCAATGGCTGCGCTGCTATCAGTCTATCCAATCAAGAGCCAAGAACCCTGGGCAGAGGAAGAGTGCGTCCCCGCTGTATGAAGTTCCAGGGCTCAGGGGGGGGGGCTGGGGGGCTGGTCACTGCCACAAAGGTTTACAACCCCTTTAAGGTTATGGCCAATACATAAATGTAAAATATGTGTTTTGCTGCGCCGTGGGTGAATTTATAGTGTGAGTACCCCTGCTGCTAGCAACCTCTATGTGTACAAAACACAACCTAAATGGAAAATAAAGATAAATTATGGGCGCTAGGTACCCCCTAAACACTATTGAAATGTGATATTTGTGCTCATATGTACATAATGTCCATAAATCATGTATTAGTAAAAGTCCACTAATTTGCTCAGTGATATATATCCTTATGTGACAATATAGGCAGATCCACTATGGTGCTCTGTGATTTGTTCCAATAGTGCTCCAATCGTGCATTGAAAGTGCTTTGTGCTGTAATTGTTTGTGATCCTCTCCACCACTGTAGACACTGACACTCACCAGACTTAAAGACCCGAGGTTTTGTGGGTCAGCTTGTGCTCCAATATACTCCCCTGTCAGCTGGGTTGTTGAATCCCCTCCCCTCTCCTACTCTCCGTATTAAAAAATGTATACATTGGCAAGAATAGGAATAAAACTCACACGATTCAGTGCCTGAACCGGCACCCAGCAATCTTAGCGGTGTTCGTTACGGAAACCATGGAATCAGAGTCACCAGATGTGATGTAGGAAACCACAACTACACATTTCACCGAGCTTCCAGGTGACACCATCACATCTAAACGCGTAGAAGACGGGTTATGTGTTTCCTACGTCATATCCGGTGACTCAGCTTCCACCGGTTAGAGTGCTGCAAGCCGATTCCCCATGTGGGAGAAGGCAGCCAGAGGCCATAACAAACACTGCTAAGATTGCTGGGTGCCTGTTCAGGCACCGGATGATGTGAGTTTTATTATTATTCTTCTTGCTAATTTTAAATATTTTTACTATTAAAACGGGGTTATGCTATGAAGAGTGTTTGATTTTTCTTTTGGAGTACTACAGTGAGGGAAAAAGTATTTGCTCCCCTGCTGATTTTGTACGTTTGCCCACAGACAAATAAATGATCAGTCTATAATTTTAATTCTAGGTTTATTTTAACAGTGAGAGACAGAATAACAACAAAAAAGTCCAGAAAAATCTATTTCAAAAAAGTTATAAATTGATTTGCATTTTAACCCTTTCACACCTAATGCCGTGTACACACGACTGGACTTTTCGACAGCAAAGGTCCAACGGAACAAATCCTCCAGACAATTCGATCGCGTGTGGGCTTCATTGGACCTTTGCTGATTGAAATAGAACACGAACTTTAGAAATAGAACATGTTTCAAATCTTTCCGACGGACTCGAGTCTGGTCGAAAAATCCGTTTGTCTGTATGCTAGTCCGACGGACAAACAACGACGCTAGGGCAGCTATTGGCTACTGGCTATCAACTTCCTATCAACTTCTAGTCTGGTTGTACGTCATCACGTTCGAATCAGTCGGACTTTGGTGTGATCGTGTGTAGGCAAGTCCGTTGCATCGGAACTCTGTCGAAAGTCCGTCAAAAAGTCCGCTCGTGTGTACACGGCATAAGCCTTTTTCTGACATTTGTTGCTTACAGTTAAAATCCATATTTTTTGCTAGAAAATTATTTGGAACCCTTGGAATATTGATCGTTGCAATATTTTATGTATTCATTTTATGTATTCACGGTATTTGCGCAGCAGTCTTTCAAACGCATTTTTTTGGGGAAAAAAAATACACTTTTATGAATTACAAAAAACTAAACAGTAAATTTAGCCCAAGTTTTGTATAATGTGAAAGATGATGTAATGCCAAGTAAATAGATACATAACATGTCATGTTTTGAAATTGCACACACTCGTGGAATAGCGACAAACTACAGTACCTAAAAAATCTCCATAGGCGACAATTTAAAAAAATGTAACAGTTACCAGGTTAGAGTTACAGAGGAGGTCTGGTACTAGAATTATTGCTCTCACTTTGATGATCGCAGGGATACCTCACGTGTGATTTGAACACCGTTTACATTTGCAGGCGCGGCTTACGTATGCGTTTTATTTTCTGCACAAGCTCGCGGGGACGGGGGCACGTGAAATTTTTTTTTTTTTTTTTTTTTTTACATTGTCCCTTTAAAAAAAAAAAAAATATATATATATATATATATATATATATATATATATATATATATATATATATATATATATATGATAATTTTTTTTTGCTGTCACAAGGAACGTAAACATCCCTTGTGACAGTAATAGCTGGTGACAGGTACTCTTTATGGAGGGATCGGGGGTCTAAAAGACCCCAAATCCCTCCTTTGCACCCAAAAGCGGCAATTCTGAATACTGTCATTTTTTTAAAAATCAGCGCCATTGGCAGCTGAGTAAACCAGAAGTGACGTTGTAACATCACTTCCGGGATTTTACACCAGAGACCCGAACAGAGCCGAATCCGGCTTCATACGGGTCTCAGCCTAGCCGGTGGACACACCGGCTGGTGGCTCGTGTCTCCCAGTGGGACAGGGGGTCCGGGAAGAGCGGCGGAAGGTGACGGGAGGGGGTGACATCTCCTCCCACTCCTTTAGGATAACAGCTGAGCAGTTTTTAGCCGCATCTGTTGTTATCACTAAAAGGCCAACTGCCTGCTCTAAAAAACGGTACCGGTTGATGACTGCAGCTGCAAGCATCATCCTGCTATAACCCCTTCAAGCCATGAATGCAAATTTGCGTACGGTCGGTGTGAAGGGGTTAATGAGTGAAAAGCATTTGATCTCCTATCAAACAGCAATATTTCTGGCTCCTAGGTGTCTTCTATACAGGTAATGAGCTGAGATTAGGAGCACTCTCTTAAAGGGAGTGCTTCTAATCTCAGCTTGTTACCTGTATAAAGGACACCTGTCCACAGAAACAATCAATCAATCAGATTCCAATCTCTCCACCATAGCCAAGACCAAAGAGCTGTCCAAGGATGTCAGGGGCAAGATTGTAGACCTACACAAGGCTGGAATGGGCTAAAAGACCATCGCCAAGCAGCTAGGTGAGAGGGTGACAATGGTTGGTGAGATTATGCGCAAATGGAAGAGACACAAAATAACTGTCAATCTCCGTCAGTCTGGGGCTCCATGCAAGATCTCACCTCAAGGAGTTTCATTGATCATGAGAACGGTGAGGAATCAGCCCAGAACTACACGAGAGAATCGTGTCAATGATCTCAAGGCAGCTGGGACCATAGTCACCAAGAAAACAATTGGTAACATACTACACCGTGAAGAACTGAAATCCTGCAGCACCCACAAGGTCCCCCTACCCAAGAAAGCACATGTACAGGCCCATCTGAAGCTTGCTAATGAACATCTGAATGATTCAGAGGAGAACTGGGTGAAAGTATTGTGGTCAGATGAGACCAAAATCGAGCTCTTTGACATCAACTCAACTCACCATGTTTGGAGAAGGAGGAATGCTGCCTATAACCCCAAGAACACCTGCCCCACTGTCAAACATGGAGGTGGAAACATTATGCTTTGGGGGTGGTTTTCTGCTAAGCGGACAGGGCAACTTCACCACATCAAAGCCAGAGAATTGAAAATGGGTCGTGGATGGGTATTCCAGCATGACAATGACAGGAAGCAGCACATTAAGGTCCTGGAGTGCCTTAGCCAGTCTCCAGACCTTAATCCCATAGAAAATATGTGGAGGGAGCCGAAGGTTCGAGTTACCAAGCGTCAGCCTCGAAACTCTAATGACTTGGAGAGGATCTGCAAAGAGGAGTGGGACAAAATCCCTCCTGAGATGTGTGCAAACCTGGTGGCCAACTACAAGACACGTCTGGCCTTTGTGTACAAGGGTTTTGCCACCAAGCACTAAGTCATGTTTTGCGAAGGGGTCAAATACTTATTACTAAGTCATGTTTTGCGAAGGGGTCAAATACTTATTTCACTCATTAAACTGCAAATCAATTTATAACTTTTTTGAAATGCGTTTTTTTGGATTTTTTTTTCTTCCGTCTCTCGTTAAAATAAGCCTACCATTAAAATTATAGACTGATCTTAACGACTGATCGTTTCTTTGTCAGTGGGCAAATGTACAAAATCACTGTATGCTGGATTCCAGGAGTAGGAGAGGAGAAGGGATTCAATAATCTAGCTGATGGGGAGTTTAGGGGTTACCTAGCACCCACAATTTATTTGTATTTTTCATTTATGACCAATACATGTATACAGACTAGCAGGGCTTTTTTTCAGCGGGAACGCGGGGGAACGCAGTTTCGGCACCTCCAGCACTGAATGTATGTAATAGCATGGGGTGTAGTGTGTGCTGGAGGTTCTATTGATGTTGGCTGCTGGGGGGTCTATTGTCACCGGTGGGAATATGATCTTGTGTGAGCGTCTATTGTTGCTGATGGAGAGGTCTATTTTTACTGGCTGCTGGAGGATCTATTGATGCTGGCTGCTGGGAGATTTGTTGGTGCTGCTGGGGGGGGTCTAATGTTGCTTGGGTGGATATTTTGTTACTGGGTGTGATATTTTGTTGTGGGTAGTTCACTGTTGCTGCAGGGAATCTATTGTTGTTGGGGTGGAGTCCATTGTTGCTGGGGGAGTCTGTTGTGTGGGGATCTATTGCTGGGATTCTATTGTTGATGACTCTAGGGGATCTATTTTACTGCTTTTCTTTTTATCATTAACATGTTCCATACAAATGATTTAGCACCACAAAATGATACTTGGTTCTGTATTCTCTAAAAGGGGCAGTACTGGTAGGTGGGTAGGGGGTGGAATCAAGGGACGGTGGTCAGAGGTGGGTAGGGGCAGAGACAAGGGGTGACTCAGACGGGGGGAGTTCCTGCACCTATTCTCCGAGAAAAAAAGCCCCGCAGACTAGGCAGTACTTGAGTTAAACTGACGCATATCAAGGGGCACAGGGCAAATATTTGTTATAAAGGAGCACAAAATTTAAAGTTGAGAAACACTGTTCCTGGGAATATGCTTTAAATCTGTCTATTGTATAATGGGTTAAGCAATCAGTTTTGAAGAGCGTTCTCTCCAGATTGTTCTGAAAAAAGGACCTGCTTGCAATAAGTATTCTTGAAGTTGATGTGCCAGATCATTGACAACAGATGGACAAGTACCAGGTGAATGCTGGAAATTAGGTCAAGGTGCTGGCACTATGCCAGCTAGGCATTGCAGATGATTGACAAAGGAATTGTTACAGGACATAGAGTTTTGCATATGTAATGACTGAACAAGCTCTGAAAATGGAGGGCAAATGCTGCTTTGTTTGTAATTCCAGTTAGGTTATCTACTTGTATGGTTGGGTGCTTTCACATTTATTTTCAAGCGCAATTCAGTGTTTGACCCGCAAATGTATGGCTTGTTATAGATGACTGAAAGCCCTGCTTATTCTAAAATGATTATCATATGCTGCAGTGAAAATTGTACCTTGATTCTGTAGAATGTTTGACAATTTCACAGTGACATGATTACTTTATTTCTTATGCATCAAACATTGATTACAAGGGGTCTACCAACATCCTGGTTACGCTCTTCGACTGATTCTTTTAAAATCATTCTTTCCATGTCCTATATACGGCCTGGTTGATATTAGTGATGCTCAAATCCGTCTTAATTGCTTGGAAAAATTAATGCACAATCTGCAGAATTTATATAGAGAATCACGAACACCTATTAGAAATCGGTCTCATCCTTGCAAGAAAGGGCGCAACTTGGGACAGGTTATCTGATATGAAGAAATGTCTGGATGGCCGTACTCCAATAAAATCACCTTTATTGAGTCAAAAACATTTGACACTCCATCAACAAGGGAAGGAGATACAGCCTAAAATACAACTAACGCGTTTCACACTATACTCTGTGCTTAATATATGTATGGTATGTATGGTGTGAAACGCATTAGCTGTATTGTATGCTGTATCGCCTTCCCTTTTTTTGACCCCAGATCCCGCAATAAAGAGGCCCCGTCATGCTTATTTCTATTACAAGGATCAACAAAGAAAAATTAAAGGGTGTCAGAAACCATGAATCAGACTGAGACAGAGGTACAGTTAAATCACACTTGTTTAATAATAATAAAAAGGTAAACGGAGTAAACATAGTCAAAAGCCAGAGTTCAGGAACCGGAACGGATAGCCAGACAAGCCAAAGTGTCAGGGCACCAGAGATGAGCGTAGTAGAACAATAAGCAGGATCTGGAGCCAGAAGGAATGTCAGCCAAGCAAGTCTTTAACAGGAACACAGAAGGGCATCTCTAGAGATGTGACCAGGGTGAAGGTAGATATCCTCTGGGCTGGACGGCTTAAGTAGGCAGGACTGATGAGCAGGATATCATCAACAGGTGAGTCACTGTGGAGAGAAATGAGCTGGAAATTAGCTAACAGCTGAGTGGCCAGCTTTGAGAAGGAAGGGCTGAGCCCAGCCCTGACAAAGGGACAGTGTAAAAATAAAAAATGAAAAGTAAAATAAATCAGAACATTTTTTTTTAAAGCGCCCTGTCCCTCCGAGCTTGCATACAGAAGCGAACGCATACACAAGTCGCGCCCACATATGTAAACAGTGTTCAAACCACACATTTGAGGTATTGCCGTGATTGTTATGCCCCGTACACACGATCGGATGTTAGATGTGAGCTTGTTGGCAGAAAGTCCTACCGCGTGTATGCTCCATCGAACATTTGTTGTCGGACTTTTCGGCAACAAATGTTGGCTAGCAGGTTCTCAATTTTTCTGCCAACAAATTTTTGTTGTCGGACTTTCTGATTGTGTGTACACAAGTCCATCGCACAAAAGTTCACGCATGCTCAGAAGCAGAAGTGGCCGGTCTTGTAAACTAGCGTTCGTAATGGAGAATTAACATTTGTGACGTGGCAAATTATGAAATCTCCAAATGCAGCGCACAAGTCTCTTCTTCTTCAATGGGATAATAATGAATCTGCTTTGCTGGTGATACTGATGGAGTTATTCAAATTTTCAAAGGCTTTTTTTTTCTAGTGATATCAAGAATAATAATAGCGCCAAATGAAAAACGCAAAAAGAAAAGCACGAATCAACACTCACCGAACTTCTACTAACGCGAAATTGGAATAAGGAGCCCAAAGGGTGGCGCTAAAGAGCTGAAAAAACAGGTAGTACGTCTAGTACGTTCATAATTGTTGGCCAACATTTATGTGACCGTGTGTATGCAAGACAAGTTGGAGCCAACAACCTTCGAACAAAATTCCACGGTTTTGTTATCGGAAAGTCCGATTGTGTGTATGGGGCAGCAATAATTCTAGCACTAGACCTTCTCTGTTAAAGCGTCGCCTATTCTTGGGGGTTCTAAGTAATTTTCTAGCAAAAAATACAGATTTTAACTTGTAAACAACAAATGTCAGAAATAGGCCTGGTCTTTAACAACCAGTGATTGGTGGGGGAGGAAGTAGTGGGGGTAAATATGCCACCCGCTACACAGTATACAGAGACAGGCACTCTGCCTGTCTCTGTATGCCAACTTACAAATGGTCTTAATTGCCTCAGTTTGCATTATCTGTGGGCAGGAGGTAATTATGTTTGAATTTGGTGCACTTTGTAAAAGTGGCACTATTAACATTGCCACATGAGTCTGTAAAATTGCTGAAACTCCTGGTAGAGTATTTTGAATCCTTTTAAAGGACCATACTGCTAGGAAATTTAATTCTTCATTGAATTCCCCTAAATGTATTTTCTACAAGCATTTCAGGAGCAAATCCAGGATCCAGGAAATAATTCAGGAAAAGCAGTGGTTCTCAACTCCTGTCCTCAGGATCCACTAGCAGGCCAGTATTTAAGTATTACCTTGGGGAGATGCAGACTAGAATAAACAAGTGACTCTATAAACAACATTTTTTTTTTTAACAAAACCGCTAAGGATTATCTGACAAACACGTAACAAGACAGTTAGACCTCTATCTGCTGGCTGCAAATATTAGTCTTGCATTTTGGATGTAATATCTCTGTCTGTGGAAATCGGATTATAAATAAGGGTGTATGCTCACACCCATGTATGCACAGGCCCCTATACATTACTACATCATAGTCATTACATGACAGTCAGCAACATCTCGATTAGGAGTTTAGAAAGCCGCACTCCATTGATAATGCGTTCCCCAGTGTGGGGACTTTGTACTGTACATGCAGACATACTGCCCTAAAGAAGTGCTAGTGTGTACCTAGTGTGTTCCTGTTTAGGATAGAACTTAGCACAGAAGATATTGGGTTGGATTTACTAAAGGCAAATAGACTGTTTATTTTGCAAGGTAAGTTGCACTTTGCGTGAGAATTTTTCCTCAGAGCTACATGAACGTTGTGAAATTTCACTTTGCAAATGTAGGACCCTTGTCTACCACCCAGCTATGCTGGGTGGTAGCTAGTCTGGCTAATTTGTATTTTTTATGGATCAAATGGACTTCCTCCTAAACCTGTTTCAGCTGTGGTTATTCTCCTTTGTCTGTAGGTGGCACTGTTGCCTCTGGCATTAGTATGATGAGCTACAGTGATATCTGGTTATGAGTAAACATGCCTTTCTCAGCCAATCAGACTGTCCGCTATGCATGCTGAGAGAAGGTACTTATTTGGAGAAAGTCAGGTGATCTAGGTCTTCTCCGCCCAGAGGAATAGCTCCTGGCTGCTAGACCTGAAGCCTGAGGCCTATCCAGGTGCTCTCCCGGCTGCTAGGTCTGTTTGAGGCCTATCCACGTGTTTAAGATTTTGCAGAAGAGAGCCTGCTCAATACCTAGAAACAATGCTGAGAGAGATGGAGTTCCCATGAGGTGGCTGGGAGAGCTTCAAGAGAGAACTTATACAAGAGAATTCTGGTTTGATGTTGTGAGTGAAGCTCCGTTACTATAGGAGACAGCCTATTATACAAAGTACACATGTGCTGGTTCAGCTTGACCACAGGGCACTTAAACCCCCTTCCTAACCAGACCAATTTTCAGCTTTCGGTGCTCTCACATTTTGAATGACAATTACTCAGTCATGCAACACTGTACCTATATGAAATTTTTGTCCTTTTTTTCACGCAAATAGAGCTTTCTTTTTCTGATATTTAATCACCGCTGGGTTTTTTATTTTTTGTGCTATAAAAGAAAAAATTCTGTAAAAAAAAATGCATTTTTCTTCGTTTCTGTTATAAAATTTTGCAAATTAGTAATTTTTCTTCATATATTTTGACCAAAATTTATACAGCTACATATCTTTGGTAAAAATAACCCAAATCGGTGTATATTATTTGGTTGTGAAAGTTATAGAGTCCACAAGCTATGGTACCAATCTCTGAAAATTGATCACACCTGAAGTACTGACGGCCTATCTCATTTCTTGAGACCCTAACAAGCCAGGAACGTACAAATACCCCCCAAATGACCCCTTTTTGGAAAGTAGACATTCCAAGGTATTTAGTAAGAGGCATGGAGAGTTTTTTGAAGTTGTAATTTTTTCCCACAATTATTTGCAAAATCAAGATTTTTTTGTTAAATTGTTTTATTAGCAGGTTATTTCTCATACACAGCATATGCATAGCACAAATTACGTTCTAAAACACATTCTACTATTCCTCCTGAGTATGGCAATACCACATGTGTGAGACTTTTACACACCGTGGCCACATACAGAGGCCCAACATGCAGGGAGCGCCATCAGGCGTTCTTGGAGCATAAATTCCACATATAATTTCTTGACTACCTCTTATGCCCCGTACACACGGTCGGATTTTCCGATGGAAAATGTCCGATCGGAGCGTGTTGTCGGAAATTCCGACCGTGTGTGGGCTCCATCGGACATTTTCCATCGGATTTTCCGACACACAAAGTTGGAGAGCAGGAGATAAAATTTTCCGACAACAAAATCCGTTGTCGGAAATTCCGATCGTGTGTACACAAATCCGACGGACAAAGTGCCACGCATGCTCAGAATAAATAAAGAGATGAAAGCTATTGGCCACTGCCCCGTTTATAGTCCCGACGTACGTGTTTTACGTCACCGCGTTTAGAACGATCGGATTTTCCGACAACTTTGTGCGACCGTGTGTAGACAAAACAAGTTTGAGCCAACATCCGTCGGAAAAAATCCTAGGATTTTGTTGTCGGAATGTCCGAACAAAGTCCGACCGTGTGTACGCCCTATTACACTTTTGAAGGTCCTGGAGAACCAGAACAATGGAAACGCCCCAAAAGTCTATGAGGCATATCGAGTCTTTTGAACATGTAATGTTTTTGGAAAATGTGTAAAGAAAATGAAAACACAAATTTTTTTTACAACGTTCATTTACACAATGTTTCTAACACATAGCATGTACATACCAAAAATTACACCCCAAAATATATTCTCCTACTCTTCCTGAGTACGGCAATACCACATGTGTGAGACTTTTCCACAGCGTGGCCACATACAGAGGACCAACATGCAGGGAGCACCGTCAGGTGTTCTAGGTGCATAAGTAACAAATCTAATTTGACTACCTATTACACTTTTGTGAGGCACTGTAGTGGCATGGATGATAACTGATGTGGCATGGATGAGCATGAATAGGGATGGATGAGCCATGGATGGGGATGGCTGAGCATGAATGAGTATGGCTGAGTATGGCCGGGTACGGCTGAGTACGGATGGGTATGGCTGGGTATAGATTAGAGGTCGACCGATATATCGGCCGATATTTGGCTTTTTTTACTTAATCGGCATCGGCCGATTGTGCTGATAAAAAAAGCAGATTATAACTTCAGCGAGACTTGCAAATGACTTCTGTAATAGAAGTCAATGCAAGTTGCCTGAAAGTTATCTTCTCTCCTCCCTGGGCAGCCTGCCAAATCTGATAAGAAGAAACATTGTATCTCTTCAGGTTCTTTTATCAATAGACTGAACTCTGTGTGGAGGAGTTCTCAGTTTAACCATTTAAAGACTAAATCTTTTCTGACACTTGTTGCTTACAGGTAAAAATCCTGTATTTTCTGCTAGAAAATCACTTAGAACCCCCAAACATTATATATATATATTTTTTAGCAGAGACCCTAGGGAATAAAATAGCGGTTGTTGCAATATTTTATGTCACACGGTATTTGCGCAGCAGTCTTTCAAACGCAATTTTTTAAAAAAAAATACACTAATGACATAAAAAAATAAATAAGCAGTAAAGTTAGCCCATTTTTTTTCGTCCAAAAGTTTTGATTACCTGTTTTTGTGTATTTAAAATTTAAGATATAGTTTTTTTTTTTTTTTAATCTAAATTCTACATACAAGTGAACTGATTGGAGGTTTGTTTTGTTTAATAAATGTTTAAATGTAAAAAATTTTCTGTATTACTTAAGGCTGCTTTCACACTGGAGCGGGCATGCGTTGACGGTAAAACGATGTTAGTTTTAGCGGCGCTTTACCGTCATTTTATCGGCTCTATTCGGCTGCTAGCGGGGCGCTTATAACCCAGCTAGCGGCCGAGGAAGGGGTTAAATGCGCCCCTGAAGCGCTGCTGCCGAAATGCTTTGCAGGCGCTTCAACAGCGGTGCACATTCATTTAAATGGGCAGGAGTGGTGGAGGAGCGGTATACACCGCTCCAAAGATGCTGCTTGCAGGACTTTTTTTAACATCCTGCCAGCGCATCGCCTCAGTGTGAAAGCACTCTGGATATCACACTGAGACTGCAGGGGAGCCGTTTTACAGGCACTTTACAGGCACTATTTTTAGCCCAAAAGCGCCTGAAAAACACCCCAGTGTGAAAGGGGTCTAACTGTTAGATTTTATGAGATGAAGGAAAAAAAAAAAAAAAGAAAGAAAAAAAAAATCGGCCTAATATATCGGCCCCAAAAAATCGGCATCATATATCGGCCATCGGCCACCGTGATTTCTAAATATCGGCATTGGCCAGAGAAAAACCTATATTGGTCGCCCTCTAGTATAGATGGGATGGCTGGGTATGGCTGGGTATGGCTGGGTATGGCTGAGTATGGCTGGGTATGGCTGGGTACGGCTGAGTATTGCTCGGTATTGCTGGTAATGGCTTAGTATAGATGCATATGGCTAATTATGGATGGGGGTGGATGGGATGGCTGAGCATGGATGGATGGATGAATATTGCTGAGGATGGATGGATGGCTGAGCATGGATGGATGGATGAGTATGCTGAGTATGGATGGATGGATAAGTATACTGAGTATGGATGGATGGATGAGTATTGCTGAGGATGGATGGATGGCTGAGCATGGATGGATGGATGAGTATGCTGAATATGGATGGCTGAGCATGGATGGATGGATGCGTATGCTGAGTATGGATGGATGAGTATGCTGAGTATGGATGGGTGAGTGAGTATGAATGGGTTTGCTAAGCATGGATGGCTGGGTATGGATGTAGGGGGTGCGCGAGAGCGAGATTCTGGGAGGACGTCATAGTACGCCCTCCCAGAGTTATCCAACTGCGCTGCAGCCGTCATTCGGCTATAGTGCAGTCGGCAAGTGGTTAAAGGCTCTTTTCCTGTACTGCTGTCTTATCTTACCTTTTTGTTTAAGAAGTCTGCCTGTCTGCTGATGGTTACTATTTTTGACTAAGGGTGTCCTGTGCCCCATCCCCTCTCTCCCACATTTTCCTGTTTGTGAAAAATAAACTTCTCTTTGTTCAAGCATAAAAGTGACTGGCGCCCATCTTTCTACATTGTACATCACCCACCATGCCTAATAACCTGCACCCTCAGGAGGAATGTCTGCCCTCCCAGCCTCTTCCCTTTAGTAAATCAACTGTTCTGTCAGACAGTAGGATTGTAAATGCCTGTCAGACCATTCACTAATGTTTTGGCCAACTTTAGGCACTCAGAGGCAGAGATATCTGGATTCCTCCTCCAACATAATAAATTAGAGTTTGAATTCATTTTCCAACATCTACACAAAACTGAAATAAGAGTTTTTGCTAGAGCAACCTTCTAATAATTGCATATATTGATTTTTATTTTTTCCTGTATAATGTTTGTGAAAACAGACCATTTTCATAGGTAATGAAGACACTATTGATCATTTCTAAAAATGATTTTTGTATTGTATTTTATCATTTCAGTTTCAGCATGTCAGCATACATGTCTGGGTTATAGTCGTGACCTTTTGACTGGTCTTTGTATGGCAGTGTATAAAGTCATCATGACCTGGCATCTGCAATAGTTCTATTGTAGAAAGATGCTGACCAGAAAGGAACTGATTTGCCGTCTTGGCCTCTGTATCCTGTACAATGGATTAACATAGGTGATCAATCTGGTAATTAAATGTAATTGATCGGCTACCTTGTTTACAGTGCCAAATAAGATACAGTTTGTAACAGATATGCCATACCATCAGATGACCATCTACAGTTACAGCTGTATTGTAGAAGTGGTACTAGAGTGGTAAATATAGTCATTTCAGTCCTTTGCCTTGACTTTCTATTTGGAGAAATACAGGTGAGATATAAAAATGGTGTTCTACACTTAGTAACCAACTGCAGAATATGTAATCAAATGTATCTGTGCTTTCAAATTACTATGATTTACAAAACACTTAGTCTATTTATCTACCATACTGAAGCTTCCATTGCTAATGCATTTTAGTGTGATTATTTCAGAACAGTTTATAATAATAATAATACAGTACAATGTTCTCAAACACAACATTTTATCAGATTACAATAGCTAAATGGAATAGTTTTCTTTCATATCGGTGATTCTCTATTATTCTATATCACCTGCATTACCAGTGCCCATTTAAATGTTCTAATCAGAAGCACAAGAATGCTTTCAGGATTCTGATTAAATGTTTAATTTTAGACATAAGCATCATCTAATTCTAAACCAACCATTTGTCTGTTTTTTTAGTAAGGGGTAGGAAAAAAATTTGTGTGATCATTATTTTTACTCTAAGATGTACTGTCACTAGTTTCCTTCTTGCTCCTTTCATCACATGCCTAAGGCTGGGTTCACACTGAGGCACGGAGCTGCTCACAGCAGGGGTCCGGTGCATCCCTGTTCATTGGTTCAGCTCCAATTTTAGTCTGAATTTTTAGCTGAATTTGGACCTGAAATGGACCAGAAGACACACAGGACTCCTGTGCAATTCGGACCGGAGACGCTCCAGAGATGTGTGAACCAGCTCCATAGAGAGCCGGTCACAATCTACTGACATGTGAATTGGATGCGGGGAAACCCACATCCAATTCACAATAGTGTGAACCCAGCCTCACTCTTCCATCACACCTGTAGTAGGATAAAACTATTGTATTTGCCCCTGATAGGCAATAGTTGTCTCTAGTTGTCTGCACAGAGTCCAGTTTCATCTCAAGAGCTCCTAACCTCTAATATACATATACTAACTTCTACAGGGAGTTTGCATGTTTAAGCTTCTGAGTTTAGTGGCTCCCAGCAATTCTCTAGAAGAAAAGGCACCTGGGGGTGCTGCTTTTGCTGCCCAGTGGAAGATTTGATTTTTAAAAGGTTTATCTAAAGCCAGAACATTTTTCTTTAGTTTTGGATAAATCACAAGAGGATTAAAACCTTCTTTTTTTTATTTTTTTATTGCTGTCTCTATCCCCACTGTGGAGAGTCACCTGCTCAATTTAACTTGGCGACTATCACTAACACAAAAATGAGTGATGGGAAATTCAAACATTTTCAGTGTAGCAGCAGTTGAGGGGAAACAGAGGAAGCTTCCTCTAGCGACAGCTGTTTCCCTTTTACTTCAGAGAGATTTAGTCATATGATGTTCTCCCAGGATCGCGCCAGAGCGCGATATGTGGGACACAGCTAATGACAGTTCACTGTACCGGCCTGCTGCTGGTAGCATGTGATCACTGTGGCCAATCACAGCAGATCACATGACAATTGTACACAATGAAAGGCATTGATTCATGCTTTTAATTGTTTACTATTGTGATGAGGTTTGTGATTGGTCACAGTGATCACATGGTACAGACAGGGCCAATCATAGTTTTTTTTTTTTTTCAAAACTTGATTTTTTTTTGTTTATTTAGCAAAAAAAAAAAAAACAGCAGTGAATACATATCACCAAAAAAAAGCTTTATTTGTGTAAAAAAAAATGATAAAAATTGTAATTGTAATTCAAGTGTGACAGTGCTGAAAGCTGAAAATTGGCCTGGGAAGGAAGGTGGGGGGGGGGATAAAAGTGTATTGAAGTGGTTAAACATTAACGCTCAAAGGCAGTTTGAGCATTCGTGTGTTTTGGGTTTTTTTTTAGCCTGCAAGCGGCCAAAATGTACCTCTTTTGCTATCATATAAGGTCTGTTACCAGCTTCAGTCAGAAGACTTGTATCTGTAACCTGTAAAACCTGTAGACCTGTAACTTCTAGTTCCACTGTGGCCATTATAGATAAGAGAAAATAAGTCAGAGGAAGAAATTAGGACATAGGCTGCTGTACAAAGTAGTGCATATTAGCACACACAACTGAATTAGAAAAAGGTATTGTAACCAGCATGCCCCAGTGAACTATGAAATGTAAAATCAAAGCTTACTGTGTAAATTACCATGCAGATATGATTATTTCCCAGAAATGTCTTTGACCATTTCCAAAATTGCTGCCATATTATACAGTAAACATATTTGCTATTGCTTCAAGCTATTTGCTGCAATTTGTAGGTGTTTAAGGCTTTCTATAATTTTTTTTTCAAGTCTGTACTGATGTTACTAGTATAATTGTATATTACACTAAAGAATTCTGTACATAGAACAATGTATTTTTCTTACAATACCTGACAATTGTAGATGGGTGAAATACTTTGTGGTATATGTGATGTGTTATAAGTGGTAAAGGGTTGGAATGTATTTTCCTTGCCAAGGAAGATTCTTTTCAATTGCTTTTCTATACACTACTGTTTTTCATCTGTTACAAGGATAGAAATTGAGGAGAAACTTCAGTGCACAGCGACTGCTGTAAGAAAAAAAAATTAAACATAAAAAATACCACATACATTTATTATTTATCTGTATCCCTGTCTAAAGATTTCTCACCTCTTGTCCTTTGCCACATTTTCAACGGGTCAAAAACAGAACTTCTCCTCCTAAACGCTAACCAAAATCCCAAAACCAAGTCTCCATGGATACCTCCCACCACCTTTGGACAGACCATCTCTCCAAGCACCAAAGCCAAGAGTCTCGGAGTTATCTTTGACTCAGAAATGACAATAGATGCACAAATATGATCAGTAGTCAGCGGATCTCACCATCTCCTCCGCCTGCTACGCAGACTCATTCCCTTTATCCCAGAAAAGGACAAAGCAGCAGTAGTTGGAACAATCATCAATTCCCGTCTTGACTACGCAAACTCACTCTACATAGGCTTGCTAATATCAGCTTGCGCGCCTACAGGCCATTCAAAACACGGCGGCAAGACTGCTAACAGGAAAAAAACCCTGGGAGTCCATCTCCCCATCACTGAGGAGCTTACACTGGCTAACGATAAAGAATCGGATCACATTCAAGACCCTCTGCCTCACCCACAAATGCATTCAAGGAAACGCCCCTCAATACCTCCGAGAGAAAATAAAACACTACACACCCAATCGCAATCTGCGATCATCCAACCAAAACCTCCTCCTCGTTCCCAAATACCGCTACAAAGCAAGAGGAGAACGCAGATTCGCAGTCCAGGGACCTCGGCAATGGAATACTCTTCCGACTCACATCCACATGGAAGAAAACCATCTGGCCTTCAGGAAAAAACTAAAAACCTTCCTCTTTTAACAAGCTGCTCAGACACAAAACGCATTAGCGCCTTGAGGCAATTCAGTTCGCATTTGCAGCGCTTTACAAATCATTCATTCATTCATTCATCAACATAGGAAATCTCCTCAGTGATAACACAGGCAGCAGGGAAAAACAGACAGGTTCCAACCATTTGGGTATTTGTCCCTTACTTTATTTCACAAGGACAGGAAGTAAGGGGAAACACCTCAGTGGGAAAGCAGACAATGGTAAAACTCCGTTATGGCTCTCTTTGGCATGTGTAGCCATATCTAGGAGGAGGAGCTTTTAAACTAGGGCCTAACGTGCAGGATCATTGAAGGGTTTACTCTGCAGTGCGCAAGGGTCAAAGTGGGTAGTGGATTTAGAGGTGGGCAAAATTGGAGCAAAGGGGGCTTAAACCAGATAGCAAGGAAACTATAGTATGCAAGTCCAATGCTGCTAGGCTTGCTTAATTTAAGTGTAATCCAAGAGTAAGGCCCCTTTCACACTGGGGTGGTGGGGGCGTCGGCGGTACAACAGCGCTATTTTTAGCGCTGCTATACCGTTGTTCTTGCAGCTGTATTTGGTCGCTAGCGGTGCGGTTTTAACCCCCGCTGGCGGACAAAAAAGGGTTAAAATCCCTCGTACAGCGTGGCTATAGCCGCGGTATTGCCGTGGTATAGCCGCGCTGTCCCATTGATTTCAATGGGCAGGAGCGGTTTAGAAGCGGTGAATACACCGCTCCTTCACTGCTCCAAAGAAGCGGTTTGCAGGACTTTTTTCACCATCCTGCCAGCGCACCGCTTCAGTGTGAAAGACCTCGGGCTTTCACACTGAACAAACAGCGGAGGCTGTTTAGGGGCGGTTTGCAGGCGGTATTTTTAGCGCAATACCGCCTGCAAACCGCCCCAGTGTGAAAGGGGTCTAAGCGATGATAAAATACTAAACTCTAGTACAAATTTAAAAGGTATGTGCACAAATGCTAGAAGTAAGACTTCTGCCATGTACACATGATCGGACTTTACGGCATACTTGGTCCGGCTTACTGGATTTCATCGGACAATTTGATCGTGTGTGGGCTCCAGCGGACTTTGTTTTCTCAAAAGTTTGACGGACTTAGATTTGGAACATGTTTCAAATCTGTCCGACGGACTCGAGTCCGGTCGAAAAGTCCGCTCGTCTGTATGCTAGTTCGACGGACAAAAATCGACGCTAGGGCAGCTATTGGCTACTGGCTATGAACTTCCTTGTTTTAGTCCGGTCGTACGTCATCACGTACGAATCCGTCGGACTTTGGTTGATTGTGTGTAGGCAAGTCCGTTCATTCGGAAAGTCCGCCGTAAAGTCCGTTGAAAAGTACGCTGGACAAAGTCTGCCGTAAAGTCCGCTCGTGTGTACGCTGCATTACAGAATGGAAGAGCTAGAACTTCTGTTACTTTAGGAGGATTTTGACTTTCTGGGAGTATCGGAATCCTGGTTAGACAAGTCACATGGCTGGATTGTGCCTTTCCAAGGGTACACTCAGTTCAGAGAGACAGGATAGGTAGAAGAAAGGAGGAGGAGTATACCTATATGTCAAGAACAATTTAAAAGTGATCTGAGGAAGGATATCACCAACAAGACTTAAGTCAAAGTTTTTATGTTTGGAGATTCCAAGGATCGTAACAAAAGGTTAATGAATGTGGGTGTATGCTATAGGCCCCCTAACTTCAAGGATAGGGTGATACATCACCTTTTATAGTTGGAAATTGTGTGGAAGCAGGGCAGTGTTCTTATTATGGTGGATTCTAGGGGCATGAATCACACATCTGATTTCCTGACTACCTAACACATTTTTGGAGATCTTAAAGGAACCAGGACAATGGAAACACCCATAAAATGACCCAATTTTGTAAAGCTAACACCCCATGGTATATTCTAAAAGGCATGGTGAGTCTATGTAGACTTCATTGTTTTACCACAAGTTTTTTGAAAATGTGGAATGAAAATATATATTTTTTTACTCAAAGTTGAAGATTAGTCAGCACACAGCATTGGCATACTTACACCCCAAAACACATTCTGCTACTCCTCCAGAGTATGGCAATACCACATGTCTGAGGCTTTTTCACAACCTAGCCACAGAGAGGTTCTAAAATCTGAGAGGCACCTTCAGGAATACTAGGGGCATAAATTACACATCTAATTTCCTGACTACCTTTTACATTTTTAGAGGCCCTGGAGCACCAGTAGAAACACCCACAAAATAACTACAATGTGGAGAGTAAACACCCCAAGGTTTTTTTTAAAAGCATTGTGAGTCTTTTGAAGACTTAATTTTATTGCCACAGGTTTTTGGAAAATTAGTAATAAGATATTTCTCACACACAGCATTGGCAAACTCAAAATTTCAGCCCAAAACATATTCTGGCGGCACTGTAGTGAGGTGGTGATCAGGAACACTGTTAATGGCTGCACTGCCTTTGGTGACACTGGGACTGGTGTGGCTAGCGATCAGGAACATTGTTGCTGGTCTGGGTGCCTTGTCTCTGTTGTGGCAGCTTTTGGAAACACTGTTGATGGCTCACAATGGTCAGGCAACACTGGGATTGGTGTGGTGGTGATCACAGGAACACTATCAATTGTTTATACTGGTCTGATGACACTGGAAACTAGTGTGGCATCAATCAGAAACACTGTTGCTGGCTTACACTGATCTGGTAATAGTGTGGAGATGATCAGGAACACTGTTGCTGGCATTCACTGTTCTGGAGACACCGGGACTGGTGTGGCTGTGATCAGGAAAACAGTTGCTGGCTGCATTGATACGTGTGGTGGCAATCAGGAACACTGATCCTAGCTACACTGGTGTGGCAGTGAGCGAAGACACTATGACTGGCTGCCCTATTTAGGCTTGTGGTTAGGCTGAGCTGAAGCTGAGGCCCCCAACCACCACCCCCTTTAGCTGCATAGCCAATGCCAGGGTATGCACACATGCAGTGGTTGCGCTGTTTTTTTGCTTTGCAGCCATGGCAGGAATTATGTCTCTTGTCCCTTAGGTGGGCATAGGACCTGCCAGTCACAGCTTCAAGTAAATGAGGGAGCTTCTTTTGTGTTGTAAAGCAGGCAGTGAAGATGCGATACTGTGACAGACCCAACTGGAATAGGGGCTTTTGGAGGGGACTAGGAGCTTGCCTCCTACCCACTGATTATGGCCCATGGAGGAGATGGGATTTTATCCGCTTCTCCCGGTCAGAGCACGGAGACACATTAAGCTCAGCATCTGATCCCATGAAGAGAGCAGATCATGCTCTAATGATAGACAACAACACAATGAACCCTAAGAGCGAGGCTTGGATTATTTCTCTGAATAAGGACAATAAAGCTTCCCTTCTGGAGTGGATGGAAAGGTGTAATGTTAATCTTGTACAGGTTAATGGTCAAAGGGAATATGGTGGCCCTCCTGCAGACTGGATTGGAGAGGTTCTTTCACTTGGGACAGAAATTTTTATCAACAATCTCCCTCAAATATATGAAGATAAATTAATTCCATTTTTTACGACTGCTGGAACATTGTTTGGCTTCCCATGACTTGTCTAGTGGACAGATTACGCAAGTTAAAGCCAAACACTTGAAGACCGCATATGTAATGTACTTTGTGTATTCAGGGTTGTATACTGTTGCTGGACTGTCTGAGTTGTTGTGGGATCCCTGATTGACCACAGCATTGTATGAGGTATGGGCAGTCTAGGTGACTAGTTGTTAATTAGGTAATTGTTTAATTGGATCAGCAGACTGAGAGCAATTACCAGCCCTTTTACCTCAAGCATCGTACACAGACAAGAACCATAGGATCAGGGCAGACAGTTACTGGAGAACAGGAAGATCAATGAACTATGAGAGCGCTCATCTGCACCCTTGCAGTTCATTGAGGCCGCATTGCCAGACACTAGTTGTAGTTCATTAATTCGCACAGCCCTGCTCTTTTTAAATTGTGACAGCAGGTGCAGGGGGGAGGAACCCCTGCCCGCTGTCACAGCAGGGGATCAGAGGGGCAAAGGCAGATGCTCTTGGGTAACATGTTACACTAAATACAAGTGTAACGTTATCAAAGGTGAACTTATCCTTTAAACAGGGCTAGAAGACCTCAGTTATGAGGAACAGCTACAAAAAATAAACTTATTGTCCCAGGAGAAGAGGTGCCTAACGGGTATGATCGCAAAATATAAATCTATCAAGGTGGACTGTAATATTGGGGTAAAGACCGTTTAACCTCTTCCCGACTGCACTATAGCCAGGGGGGGGTGTTGTGAATTCTCGGTGATCATTGTGTCTTTTGGACACAGCTGATCACAGATCGGGGTAAAGAGCCAATCGCAGTGGCTCTTTACCATGTGATCACAGTGCAAACTGGAATTGCCAGTTATTGGCAGTCCTTTACTCATGCGCGGTCAGCTTTATAATTTCCTGGTAGAGGGGTGCGCTGTCTTTGGACCTGATAAAACACAGTGGACCAACACCAGCAGATGACATGGGTCCTCAAATCATCGCTGACTGTCTAAACTTCACACTGGACCTCATTGCAACTTGGATTCTGTGCCTCTCCACTCTTCCTCCATACTCTGGGACCTTGATTTCCAAATAAAATGCAACATTTTCCATAGTCCGTGATGATTTGGGGAGCCATGTCATTTGCTTGTGATGGTCCACTGTGTTTTATCAGGTCCAAAGTCAGCACAGCCTTCTTCCAGGAAATTCTAAAGCACTTCATGCTTCCCTCTGCTGACCAGCTTTATGGAGAAGTTGATTTCATTTTCCATCAGGACTTGGCACCTGCCTACACTGCTAAAAGTCCCACTACCTGGTTTAATGATCATGGTATCACTGTGCTTGATTGGCCATCAAACTCGTTTGACCTAAACCCCATAGAGAATCTGTGAGGTATTGTCAAGAGAAAGATGAGAGACACCAGACCCAACATTGCAGATGAGCTGAAAGCCGCTATCAAAGAAACCTAGGCTTCCAAACCTCATCAGTGCCACAGGCTGATTGCCTCCATGCCACGCCACATTAATGCAGTAATTCATGCAAAAGGAGCCCTGACCAAGTATTGAGTGCATATTATATGCAAGATAAAAAAAGATGTGGTGGGGCGGCAGCTGACACAGATAAGTAATATACCAAACTTATAAATAATCTTAAGAAAAAGTGTGTAGTGCCAAAAGTAAATGAACAGTGAT
The DNA here is from genome assembly GCA_037952925.1 of Lithobates clamitans. Taxonomy (NCBI): domain Eukaryota; kingdom Metazoa; phylum Chordata; class Amphibia; order Anura; family Ranidae; genus Lithobates; species Lithobates clamitans. The sequence goes on along the minus strand of JBBGZY010000160.1, from coordinate 8,307,434 downwards.
GAGATGAGAATACTGTGTTATAAATGGATAGCACATTGAAATACAGTGCCTTGAAAAAGTATTCATACCCTTTGAAATTTTCTAAATTTCGTCATGTTACAACCAAAAATGTAAATGTATTTTATTGGGATTTTATGTGATAGACCAACACAAATACATAATTGTGAAGTGGAAGGAAAATGATAAATGGTTTTCAAAATATTTTACAAATAAAATATCTGAAAAGTGTGGTCTATCACATAAAATCCCAATAAAATATATTTACGTTTTTGATTGTAATGTGACAATATGTGGAAAATTTCAAGGGGTATGAATACTTTTTCAAGGCACTGTAAAGTCCAAAAAAGTGTTAATGTAAAAAAAATGCTAAAGTGAAAAAAAATTTATAGAAGTCCAATCTTGTGGACCGAAATCAACAATAAAAAATCAATGTAGTGAAAAATATAGATTTAAATGAACAGTCCCATGATAGGATCAGCAATAATATATTACAATACTGTATATGGACATACTTTTCAGTAAGCCAACATTTCTGTATTAAAAACCTTTTTTTTTTTTTATTGGTCTTATTTAATATTCTAATTTTCTGAGATACTGAACTTTGGGTTTTCACTGGCTGTAAGGCATAATCATCAAAATTAAAAAGAAATGCTTGAAATATACAGTATCTCACAAAAGTGAGTGCACCCCTCACATTTTTGTAAATATTTTATTATATCTTTTCATGTGACAACACTGAAGAAATGATACTGCTACAATGTAAAGCAGTGAGTGTACAGCTTGTATAACAGTGTAAATTTGCTGTCCCCTCAAAATAACTCAACACAGCCATTAATGTCTAAACCGCTGGAAACAAAAGTGAGTACAACCCTATGTGAAAATGTCCCAATTGGGCCCAAAATGTCAATATTTTGTGTGGCCACTATTATTTTCCAGCACTGCCTTAACTCTCTTAGACATGGAGTCCACCAGAGCTTCACAGGTTGCCACTAGAGTCCTCTTACACTCCTCCATGGCGACATCACGGAGCTGGTGGATGTTAGAGACCTTACGCTCCTCCACCTTCCATTTGAGGATGCCCCACAGATGCTTAATAGGGTTTACCTTTACCCTCAGATTCTTTAGCAAGGCAGTTGTCGTCTTGGAGGTTTGTTTGAGGTCGTTATCATGTTGAAATACTGCCCTGTGGTCCAGTCACCAAAGGGAGGGGATCATGCTCTGCTTCAGTATGTCACAGTACATGTTTGCATTCATGGGTCCCTCAATGAACTGTAGCTCCCCAGTGCCGGTAGCACGCATGCAGACCCCAGACCGTGACACTCCCACCGCCATGCTTGACTGTAGGCAAGACACAGTTGTCTTTGTACTTCTCACCTGGTTGCCTCCACACACGCTTGACACCATCTGATCCAAATAAGTTTATCTTGGTCTCATCAGACCACAGGGCATAGTTCCAGTAATCCATGTCCTTAGTCTGCTTATCTTCAGCAAACTGCGCTCTTTCTTGTGCATCATATTTAGAAGAGGCTTCCTTCTGGGACGACAGCCACGCAGACCAAGTTGATGCAGTGTGCGACGTATGGTCTGAGCACTGACAGGCTGACCCCCCTCACCCCTTCAATCTCTGCCAAAATGCTGTCAGCACTCATACGTCTATTTCCCAAAGACAACCTCTGGATATGAAGCTGAGCATGTGCACTCAACTTCTTTGGTCGACCATGGCAAGGCCTGTTCTGAGTGGAACCTGTCTTGTTAAACTGCTGTATGGTCTTGGCCACCATGCTGCAACTCAGTTTCAGGGTCTTGGCAATCTTCTTATAGCCTAGGACATCTTTATGTAGAGCAACAGTTCTTTTCTTTCAGATCCTCAGAGTTCTTTGCCATGAGGTGCCATGTTGAACTTCCAGTGACCAGTATGAGAAAGTGAGAGTGATAACACCAAATTTAACACACCTGCTCTCTCCATTCACACATGAGACCTTGTAACACTAACTAGTCACATGGCAACGGGGCGGGAAAATGGCTAATTGGGACCAATTTGGACATTTTCACTTAAGGATGTATTCTCTTTTATTGCCAGCGGACATTAATGGCTGTGTGTTGAGTTATTTTGAGAGGACAGCACATTTACACTGTTATACAAGCTGTACACTCACTACTTTACATTGTAGCAAAGTGTCATTTCTTCAGTGTTGTCACATGAAAAGATATAATAAAATTTTTACAAAAATTTGAGGGGGTTTACTCACTTTTGTGAGATACTGGTATCACTATGTGTGTGTAACGCATCTATATAAAATGAGTTTCACTTTTAGAATTGAATTACTGAAATAAATAAAAAAATCTTTTTTTTAATATGACCAGCTTTTATTTATTGTAACTAGGAAGTCCCTTCAATGTGTTTTTACTTCAAAGTGAAAGGTCTGTTTTACTAATTCATCAAGAATCATTCTTATGTTCTACTGATCTGATATGCAGCCTGGTCAGAACAGATAAAAGAACAGATCCCTGCTTCCTATGAGCTGGTTGTGTAATAAAACAGTCACTGCTGCTTCTTATCAATTTTTAACAATCTTAATTAAAAAGTTAATAAGAATGCTACTTGCTTTTGTATAAACCTGAATGATGATAAATGTAGCTAAAGTTATGCATACAATTACACAAATATGACTACGGTAAGTTGTATTTTTCATTCTTATAACCTTTATAAAAGTGACTTAAACCTAATGGCATGAATAATAGAGCAGATGAATTTACAACTGGCAAGTAATGTATTTGTAAATGGTCTTCCGCAGTGCACAATGTCCCTTAATAACACACACATACTGTGTGTATATATTACTATATCTATATATATAGATATAGATATATCTATAACTATATATATAGATATATCTATATATAGATACTGTGTGTATACTGTAAATATACAGTGAGGGAAAAAAGTATTTGATCTCCTGCTGATTTTGTACGTTTGCCCACTGACAAAGAAATGATCAGTCCATAATTTTAATGGTAGGCTTATTTTAACAGTGAGAGACGGGATAATAAAATTATTCAGAAAAAATGCATATAAAAAAAATGTATAAATGGATTTGCATTTTAATGAGTGAAATAAAGTATTTGATCCCCTATCATTCAGCAAGATTTCTGGCTCCCAGGTGTTTTTTTTCCCCATAATCATACTTACCTAGGTGGATCTGTCCCCCGGCATCTCTGCACTGAGAACCAGGCCATCGAACATCGCTTATGGCTCGGTTCTCTTGGCTCCCCGAGCAGGGAGCTGCTGCCTATCAATCACCAGCTCTCCTGCTCCTCCACGCTCACTGGAGCGATGAGCTGTGGAGGGGCGGGGAGGGGCTGCTGAGACGGCTATCAGTCCAGGTACTTGGTGGATCCAGACTCCCAACGTCGGGATGATGTGGTGCCTGGACTGATCTGTGTGACGTCAGCAAAGAGCGGACTTCAGACCACTCTCTGCTGAAAACGGGTCACAGGAGTGACCGGGCGAACATTTTTGTCCAAAGAATTTTCGCACGATTTTCGTATTGTGTGTACACATCTTTTGACAGCCAATTACGAATTTCTGTACGAAAATCCCTGAAGGGACAAACTCGTACGGGAACAGAATGAACGATTTTCATTTAATGTGTACCATTTTCGTATGATTTTTGTTCAAGATAGATAAGCAAAGAAAGACTGTGCATGATCGGAAATCATAAACAGCAAAAAAAAAGCCATTTTCGTTCATCGGTTCCGATTTGCTGTGAAATAACGAGGAAAATTGGATAATCATTCGCCCGATTTTTGTATAGTGTGTACCCAACTTTAAGGGGAGTGCTCCTAATCTCTGCTTGTTACCTGTAAAAAAGACACCTGTCCACAGAAGCAATTAATTAATCAGATTCCAATCTCTCCACCATGGCCAGGACCAAAGAGTTGTCCAAGGATGTCAGAGACAAGATTGTAGACCTACACATGGCTGGAATGGGCTACAAGACTATCACCAAACAGTTGGTGTGATTATTCGCAAATGTGAGAAACACTAAATAACTGTCAATCTCCCTCAGTCTGGGGCTCCATGCAAGATCTCACTCGTGGAGTTTCAATGATCAAGAAAACGGTGAGGAATCACCCCAGAACTACACAGGAGAATCTTGTCAATGATCTCAAGGCAGCTGGGTCCATAGTCACCAAGAAACACTATGCCATGAAGGACTGAAATCCTGCAGTTCCGGCAAGGTCCCCCTGCCCAAGAAAGCACATGTACAGGCCCGTCTTCAACTTGCTAATTAACATCTGAATGATTCAGAGGAGAACTGGGTAAAAGTGTTGTGGTCAGATGAGACCAAAATCGAGCTCTTTGGCATCAACTCAACTCGTCGTGTTTGGAGGAGGAGGAATGCTGCCTATGACCCCAAGAACACCATCCCCACCATTAAACATGGAGGTGGAAACATTATGCTTTGGGGGTGTTTTTCTGCTAACGGGACAAGACAACTTTACCTCATCAAAGGGAACAATGGACGGGGCCATGTACCGTCAAATCTTGGCTGAGAACCTCCTTCCCCCAGCCAAGGCATTGAAAATGGGTCGTGGATGGGTCTTCCAGCATGATATTGACCCAACACATACGGCCAAGGCAAGAAAGGAATGGCTCAAGAAGAAGCACATTAAGGTCCTGGAGCGGCCTAGCCAGTCTCCAGAACTTAATCCCATAGAAAATATGTGGAGGGAGCTGAAGGTTCTAGTTACCAAATGTCAGCCTCAAAACCTTAATGACTTGGAGAGGATCGGCAAAGAGTGGGGCATCATTCACAGCTCTCTCTCACTCTTGTGAGAGTTTGCCAGGAAGGGAGGATGAGTCATAGGAGGGCCAATGAGAGCTGCAGAGCTGGAGATGTGCCACTGTGTGTCTGTGTAAATCCAGGGAGTGAACAGGCAGCAGCTTCAGGTGCCCACAGTTAAAATGGATGCAGCCAGACTTAGTCGAGGGAGATTTCTGCAGTTTGGCAAGTATGGAATCACAGTATATATAAAACAATATGCAAAGTGGTTCGAGGGAAGCTTCAGAATGGCATAGATGTTTTTATCACAAATTATGTGAGCAGACTTCAGTTCCTCTTTAATGCTTTTTAATTACTGCTAATATTTGAATATTAACGTAACTTAATGGCAGCTTCAAACTGCTCCAGTGTGGGGCTTTTCTATTATGTTCCATGGTTTTGGTGCAATTTGAAAAAGCTCACCAAAGATGCAGCATGCAGAAGTTTTGGTACGCTTTCTGAAACCGCAGGACCTCATAGAAGTCTATGGGAAAGTGCAGCTAACCTGCATTTAAACCACAGGTTAGCTGCACTATAGCAAAAGAGCAGCGGGGCAGTATGAAGCTGCACTAGGCACATGACTTTTAGAAATAGCATTTTCTTTATATTTCTCTTGTATATCATTAAAGAAGATATTTATTCAAAGAGTCTTGGCCAAACATTACAGTAATGAGCTCAAAGTTGATTTGTATACAGGTGTGTATGGATTTGTGTGACAGAATATAATGCAGGTAACAAGTGACAATATGCTAATACAACACAAAAATAGTTGTTCAATGTTTCTTGGGAGTCCATAGATAGAATCAGTCATGTCAGGTATGATATATGAAGACACATGTCCATCTCTTCACCCTTTTAATCACTTGTTTAGGTGTGACATTATACAAAATCTTAATTCCAACTATTATTTAACACAAGACCCTGGATTTAAGGTGTTAAAGTATGACTAAAGGCAAAACTTTTTTTTTAAAAGTTTTGAATAGAGGGGAGAGGCATTAGAACACCTGTCTGTTTTTATAGTTGTCTGTGTCCCCATTAGGGAGATTCACCCTCTCTATTTGCCCTGTGTATAATTATCATTGAAAATGAAAGTCTAAGAAAATCCCAAATTTTGCATTGTCCTCAGGAAAGTAATAGAGGGAAAATCTTCCAATGGGGACACTAGTTCTGGTGACCTGGGGGTGCCCAAGAGATTCCTTTAATTAGCAAGTATTTCCTCTCACTTCCTGTTTTGGCTATGGGACAGGAAGTGAAGGTAAATCTCACAAATGGTACAAGGGTGGGAAAAAAAACCTAGGGTTTATTTTGTAGGGTAGCCGTTTCCTTACTCTATCCAAAGTGAAAAAAAAAGTTTTGCCTATAATTCTACTTTAAGGCATGCTTATAGTAGAGGGGGGCATAGCAGGGAGCATTTGCTTATTAATTCTCTTTTATAGCCAATTGAGCAGGCCGAAGATGAGTGTAAATTGTGGTTGTTAACTTCTGATTCTGTATGGTTGAATCACTAAAAAAAGTAATAACAATGACTTTAGTAGTTAAGCTGGCTATACACTGTTCATATTTTGATGATTTTTAATGAACTGGCTGAAATTAGTTTAGTGGGTGGCCCTGTCAGCTTGCTCCCGCCCCATCCCTCAATTAAAAAAAATGAAGAAGCCAGGCAAAAAATTGTTGGGCTGTTCGAGTCTGGCTGTCAAAATACGACAGATGCAGCTGGAAATTCATTTTTTTACAGTGTGTAGCTTGGATGGAGGAATCTGCTGGATTTTTACTATAATTCTACAGACTTCTGTAAAATTAATATATGTGTATGACCAACTTTAGTTCATGCCTATGTATTTCTACTTTGCATTGACTCCTATGCTTGAGTTGAGCTGTAGATAGGACTATTAAAACAAAATAGACAAACAGGACAATTAACTTCTGGTAAAATTGGAAGCTGTATTTGTGTGATTTGTCACATAAATCCTCCTAAAAAGCTGCTTTTAATAGGTTTTAAGAGTGAAAATATATTTTAGGAATAATAGACCTTAATTGGCCAAGTCTTGAGCTAGATTTGGGTGACTTCATAAGTCCCATTAGGTGGATTTTAATTAGCACAGATAACTGAAGCTCAAAGTTATGTAAAGTAATAGGTCTTTATTGAATAAAAGGTCAGAATCTTTTGGTGTCTGGTCTCGTAGTGGAACAATGTACTTTTTAGCTGAGCATCTGAACTAAAGATGCCCATTTTCCAGAGCCGCAGTGTGTGATGTCTCCTAAAAGAAGAAGAAAAAAAAAACAGCAAAACACGTAGTTAGATACTTGTCTGGTCTGCTGCCTTGGAAATGTCATGGCACAGAAAGCGGCCTCATCTATCATATCTACGTGTCCGACGAATTGGAATATAAGCCATTAAATGTCTGACTTATGGGAACAACGCATCTTCTACTCCTCATTCATTATTGTGTTATTATAACACAATCAGGCTCCTGTGAATTTGTTGATGTCATGCCAAAAAACTAAATGGGTGCAGAAAGTTCATTGGGCTTTATAATGATATTAATAATAATTACTCCTACAAGTTTGAAATACCAATAGACCAAAGTGTTGTTTTACAAGAGGATTACATAGAACAAAGAACAGGAGGAGGAGAAGTTAAAAATTAAATTCACATGGGAAACCGCTGATGTGCCATGATGCATAATGACCTGCTAAACTATTCAGCTCACATATAGTATTTGATAATTATTTCAAGAATAGAGATGTGGCTTTTTATCCCGACCACTGAGCAGGAGCATCATAACTAGATATCTCTGTATGCAGCTCATGGCCAAAGCTGAAAGAGAATGCAGTTTAGCAGTAGGGCCAAACTAAAGTCAATGCATAATCTGGCTGCTGCAAGAATAATATTCTCATATCTAAAATCCTGACATTGAAAATCTGACAGCAAATATGTTGGTTTGCAGACACCCCAAGGGTTTAGGGTTTGATCATACCTTTTATTATTCACCGTATTTATTTTTTACTTTTCAGTTATGTTGTGTTCACTGGCGTCCTCTTTTAACTGAGTACATGCCTGGTGGCCTCTAGAATTCTGTTTCTGTTTCTGTACAGAAGCATGGCAACTGTGCAGTGCTTAGCCAACAACCAGGGAAATGGGGCCCATTAGTAAAAAAAAAAAAAAAAAAAAAAAAAAGCTTTTCTTGTTAATTACAAATACATCTCAGTTTAAAATGACTGGATGGTCCGCTTTATTAAGGTCAAACCATGGGGGAAATTTTGTCTTATCCAATAGACCAGGGATCTCCAAATTACGGCCCTCCAGCTGTTGCAGAACTACACATCCCTTGAGGCATTGTAAAACTGACATTCGCAGACATGATTAGGCATGATGGGAATTGTAGTTCCTGAATAACTGAAGGGCCATAGTTTGCAATAGACTGCTACGTATTGGATTAAAGTAGTAACGAACAGAAGTGGGATCATTGGCAAATGTCCCACTGGTATCATAAGTTTGTCCCAGAGAATTAAAAGTGTCCAGTGGGTTTAGAGCTAAGAGCTTAGCTAATACAGTATATAGTGTGAAATAAAATTACATATGAACCTTTTATCTCTTGAGTATCGTGAGAGCTAATTGATGAAAACTAGACAAATTAGAAGGCAAGCAATGGAAAGCTGTTAAAAAGTGCCCTGCAATGAATATGTAAATATTTGGTCTAATATTGTATTAGGAATTGCTGCATGTATTTCCTTCTTTCAGCACTAACCTATGCTGGCTAATGTCACCTCTACCTATTCTATAAAAGAACTGCTAAATTAGAGAAGACTGATAGCTCTTTGATAGTGTCAGAATGCGCCACATGGATAACAGAACATGGAAAGCAAGATCAGCATTTTTCATTACTATTAGCATAACTGAATCTTCAGCTTCAGCTACTTGGTAATTTTTTATTATGTACATGTGTCATTGTATCGAATAGCCACACAACAAGCTGTTACAGCTGTAAATGTTAACCGTGTTCCAATGAACTTTGCATTCCTGTAGGTTACATTTTTAGAAATATAATCAACAAGTTTTTAAAATGTATTTATTTGAAAGCATTAAATGGAGCTTACTCTCGATAAAAATATGGGGGCTTCCACTGCCGGCTTGTTTTGGAAAGGGCAGGCACAAGAAAAGTCATCCATTTCTAGCTTAGTGTGTCATGGACCTGGTAAAAACATGCAGCTACTGACAGCTAACATGCACATACTTATTTGAGCTTCAGTGAATCACTACTTGGTCAACCAAGGATGAGAATGATGGCTTCTGTTATTCTTTTCAGGTTCCTTTTAAGTGAATGAACATAATAATCTGCATTAGAATGCACTGATACCAGTATAACAATACTTTTACTAACAATACTTCTCAAGTACTCGCCAATACCAATTACTGATACCTACTTTTAGTGTCATGTGACAGTTTTTTTTTAGGGCTCGTTCACACCATACATATATGAACACTGATGGGAAAACCGCACAGATTTCACTTGCAAAGACATCAGTTTCACATCAGTTTACATGTGAGTTTCAGTGAGTTTTTATAGCCTGCTCACATATGTGCGGGCCAGAAAAATTTTCCTGTGGGATTTCAGTCCGATTCAGGTGCCGTTTCTAGTCTCATACACTACAATTTGCATTGGAATCGCACCTGAACCGCTAAACAAGATTGCACTGGACTTTGAAATCACTCTTAAAACCAGCCAGTCTGAAGGTATTGGTTTTAGCATTGGAGCATTTTGCATGAGTACTTTGCTTAGTATTGGCACTGATAACGATATCGGTGCAAAGCTAGTCTGCATTATTGAAGCATTTTTTGAAAAAAATATTTATACCTTACTGCAAATTTTACACCACCAATTCACACCATACCTTAGGCCTCATTCCCATGGTCACTGTCACACTTATGTTTATATGTGTTTAGAGGACATTTCTTAATACCTATAAATCCAGGTAATACATTTTCGATTGTGCCCTTCATACTGAGTGTTTACCTGTGTTCAGGTTTAGTTAGTTTAGCAGCATTTAGAGAAAATAGAATTCTGTGTGTCCAGGATTTGATTAGAATTTCTAAACACATGTATACATGACCAAGCTGCTTTAAAGCAGGAACATCTAAATGCAAGGAAAAGTGATCTGGGAAGTGTAAAAGTTGTTCATGCTTCCCAGATAATTCCTCCTGCATTTGCAAAAGCTCAGTCGGTGTGACTGAGGCCTTAGTGTGAGAGTCTTTTTTTTAAGCTCTGACCATAGTCCTTCTTACAGTTGTGCTCATAAGTTTACATACCCTGGCAGAATTTATGATTTCTTAGCCATTTTTCAGAGTATGAATGATAACACAAAAACTTTTCTTTCGCTCATGGTTAGTGTTTGGCTAAAGGCCACTTATTATCAATCAACTGTGTTTACTCATTTTAAATCATAATGGCAATAGAAACTACCCAAATGACTCTGATTAAAAGTTTACATACCCCGGTTCTTAATACCGTGTATTGCCCCCTTTAACATCAATGACGGCTTGAAGTCTTTTGTGGTATTTGTGGATGAGGCTCTTTATCTTCTCAGATGGTAACGCTGCCCATTAAATTCTTGGGCTGTCTTGCATGAACTGCACGTTTGAGATCTCTCCAGAATGGCTCAATTATATTGAGGTCAGGGGACTGAGATGGCCACTCCAGGACCTTCACTTTATTCTGCTGTAGCCAATAACGGGTCGACTTGGCCTTGTGTTTTGGATCATTGTCATGTTGGAATGTCCAAGTACGTCCCATGCGCAGCTTTCTGGCTGATGAGTGTAAACGTTCCTCCAGTATTTTTTGATAACATACTGCATTCATCTTGCCAACAATTTTGACCAAATTTCCTGTGCCTTGGTAGCTCACACATCCCCAAAACATCAGCGATCCACCTCAGTACCTTTCATCATAGGCCTTGTTGACTCCTCTCCAAATGTAGTGTTTATGGTTGTGGCCAAAAAGCTCAATTTTGGTCTCATCACTCCAAATGACTTAGTGCCAGAAGGTTTGAGGCTTGTCTCTGTGCTGTTTGGCGTGTTGTAAGTGGGATACTTTATGGCATTTGCGTAATAATGTCTTTCTTCTAGCGATTCGACCATGCAGCCCATCTTTCTTCGCGTGCCTCCTTATTGTGCATCTTGAAACAGCCACACCACATGTTTTTAGAGAGTCCTGTATTTCACCTGAAGTTATTTGTGGGTTTTTCTTTGCATCCCAAACAATTTTCCTGGCAGGTGTGGCTGAAATTTTAGTTGGTCTACCTAACCGTGGTTTGGTTTCAGCATGTAACCCCTCATTTTCCACTTCTTGACTAGAGTTTGAACACTGATGATTGGCATTCTCAATTCCAGGGATATCTTTTTATATCCCTTTCCTGTTTTATACAGTTTACCTACATTTAGCCGCAGATCCTTTGACTGTTCTTTTGCTTTCCCCGTAACTCAGAATCCAGAAACATCAGAGCAGCAATGGGTGAATGATGCAAGGGTCTGTCAGGAGTCCAGAAACGCATTGACCTTTTATACACACACACAAACACTAATTACAAGCAAATAGATCACAGGTTAGGGTGGTTACCTTTACTAGCCATTCAAACCCCTTTGCGTCAACTTGTGTGCAAGTTATCAGGCCAAAATCACCAGGGTATGTAAATTTTTATCAGGGTCATTTGGGTATTTTCTGTTGTTATTATGATTTAAAAAGAGTAAACACAGTTGATTGATAATAAATGGCTTCAGCCAAACACTAACCTCGGGTGAAAGAAATGTTTTTGTGTTATCATTCATATTCTCTGAAAAATGGCCAAGAAATCATAAATTCGGCCAGGGTATATAAACTTATGAGCACAACTGTATCTACTCAAAACAAGAATGGGAAGGTGCTACCAAGGACTAAGCTTTTCTGCAACTGCCATCGGTAGGTTAAAGCTGAATGGCTAGAGCACCTTTATCGGAGCTTTAGGAACCAGCATGTTGTTGAGATAGAATTGTCTTTCGTACCCGTCAGCATTTCTGAAATCTAAAAAGTGTCCAGCAATGACCGTGCCTCCCCTCCGCTGGGCCTTGGAAATTCAAATGGAATCTCTGTTTTTCCCATCCCTTGTCAGTTTTACTTTTTAATCTTGAAAAAAGTCTCTTCTGTCTTTTGGATGGGTTTTCTTTAGCTTCATTACAGAAAACTTAACGTAGAGGAAAGTGATGAATGGAATACACACATAAGACTTAGAACCCAATATTCTTTTATAGCTGTCTGGCTTAGACTTCCTCATTCTAAACCACTCTCACTATAGGCTAAAGTAACCTCCAAAAAACAGAGTTTGTTGTATTTCTCTGCACTAGGTGTGTGAGTGAAACAGTAGGCCAGTGGAGTTTCTAGCATCACTTTAGTATAGTCAGCTCTTATGCACATCAGCACTAATCAGCATAAGAAAGGTCGTGTTCACACTGGTATGACAAAAAAAATCATAAAAAATTGATCACACCTGATGTACTGACGGCCTATCTCATTTCTTGTGACCCGAACAAGCCAAGAAAGTACAAATACCCCCCAAATGACCCCTTTTTGGAAAGTAGACATTCCAAGGTATTTAGTAAGATACACGGTGAGGTTTTTGATGTTGTCATTTTTTCCCACAATTCTTTGAAAAATGAAGATTTTTTTTTTTCCCCACAAAATTGTCATTGTAATAGGTCATTTGTCTCACAAGGCATGTATATACCACAAATAACGCCCCAAAATACATTCTGCTAATCCTCATGAGTATTACGATACCACATGTGTGGGACTTTTTCACAGCCTGGCCACATAGAGTGGCCCAACATGCAGGGAGCACCTTCAGGTGTTCTAGGAGCATAAATTACACATCTAACTTGTTGACTACCTATTACACTTTTGAAGGCCCTGGAGCACCAAGACAATGACACGTGACACTGACGTGGCACTGATGACAGATGGCACAGCTCGACATGCACAGTACCATGTCGCTGAGAACCAGCGCAATGGGATCGTGCTGGAAACATAATCTCGCGGTCAGGTACTGTAGATAAAAAATGCCTGTACTTCAAGATCTTTGGCCTGAAAATTAAATCAAACATATATTAAATGAGGCGTGCTATACAGCATTTTAAATTATCTTTAATTTCTGTTTGTAAGTAAATACAGATAAATAGACAGTTTTCATTTTATTGCTCAAATTTGCCAGTGTACCATTATACAGTATACCCTTATACAGTATATACATTATACAGTACTATGGAGGTTTTCAGTGTATTCATTCATTTTTCTCTATTGCTTGAACTAATTGCTTGAAACTAAATTTGTCCCATTATAAACTATCAATCTTAGCGTCGCATGCCAGTAACAAAAAATAGTGGACTCGATGTGTAAAATGAGGAATTGTCCTCATTTTTTCACTCGCAAAAGGCAAGCAGACGAGTGAAAATTTTGAGGGCTGATCTAAATAATTAAAAAAAATATATTCCTTTTTCTTTAAAATTCTATAAAAATATCTACAAAATTCTGTGAAAATTAATTAAAGAAAAAATTTGCCAATGTAAACATATGAGATCATCTCTCATCGCCGGCTCTCCCTCCTCACAGAGACAGCGTGTGAGGAGGGAGAGCGAACCGCTGCAGCGGTGAGTGTAAAAAAAAAAAAACGGAAAAAAAAGTTGTCAGTGTCATCTGTCCCCACTGTCATCCCTCCCCACTGTCATCCCTCCCCAGTGCCATCCGTCCCCACTGCCATCTCTCCCCAGTGCCATCCGTCCCCACTGCCATCCCTCCCCAGTGCCATCCGTCCCCACTGCCATCCGTCCCCAGTGCCATCCCTCCCCAGTGCCATCCCTCCCCAGTGCCATCTGTCCCCAGTGCCATCCCTCCCCAGTGCCATCTGTCCCCAGTTCCATCCCTCCCCAGTGCCATCTGTACCCAGTGCCATCTGTCATCAGTGCCACATATTAGTGCCATCTGTCATCAGTGTCACGTGTCATCAGTGTCATGTATTAGTGCCATCTGTCAGTGCCACGTATTAGTGCCATCTGTCATCAGTGCCATGTATTAGTGCCATCTTGCAGCAGTGCCACGTGTCATCAGTGCCATGTATTAGTGCCATCTGTCATCAGTGCCATCTGTCAACAGTGTCACGTGTCATCAGTGCCACGTATTAGTGCCATCTGTCAGTGCCACGTATTAGTGCCATCTGTCATTAGTGCCATCTGTCATCAGTGCCACATATTAGTGCCATCTGTCATCAGTGCTACGTCAGTGTCATCAGTGCCACGTCAGTGTCATCAGTGCCACGTATCAGTGCCATCTGTCATCAGTGCCACGTCAGTGTCACGTGTCATTGTCCTGGTGCTCCAGGGCCTTCAAAAGTATAATAGGTAGTCAACAAGTTAGATGTGTAATTTATGCTCCTAGAACACCTGATGGCGCTCCCTGCATGTTGGGCTTCTCTATGTGGCCAGGCTGTGAAAAAGTCCCACACATGTGGTATCGTAATACTCAGGAGGATTCGCAGAATGTATTTTGGGGCATTATTTGTGGTATATACATGCCATGTGAGAGAAATAACCTATTACAATGACAATTTTGTGGGGAAAAAAAATAAATCTTCATTTTGCAAAGAATTGTGGGAAAAAATTACAACATCAAAAACCTCACCATGAATCTTACTAAATACCTTGGAATGTCTACTTTCCAAAAAGGGGTCATTTGGGGGGTATTTGTACTTTCCTGGCTTGTTCGGGTCACAAGAAATGAAATAGGCCGTCAGTACATCAGGTGTGATCAGATGTGATCAATTTTTTATGATTTGCACCACAGCTTGTAGACTCTCTAACTTTCACAAAGACAAAATAATATCCAGTAATTTGGGTTATTTTTACCAAAGATATGTAGCAGTATAAGTTGTGGCCAAAATTTATGAAGAAAAATTAAAAATTTGCAAAATTTTATCACAGAAACTAAGAAAAATGCGTTTTTTTTTCAAAATTTTCGGTCTTTTTTTATTTATAGCACAAAAAATAAAAACCCAGAGGTGATCAAATACCACCAAAAGAAAGCTCTATTTGTATGAAAAAAGGACAAAAAATGAATTTGGGTACAGTATTACATGACTGAGTAATTGTCATTCAAAGTGTGACAGCGCCGAAAGCTGAAAATTGGTCTGGGCAGGAGGGGGGTTTAAGTGCCCAGTAGACAAGTGGCTAGAATTGTAAAATAAAATGTATTTTATTAAATGATTGTTTACATATTAAAAAATATTATATAATATATGGATTTGTGTCTTTTTTTTCATCATAACTATTTGACTATGCAAGTTGAAACACGTCCATTCAATAAAATCTACTTTAGCTGGCTAAAGATTTGTAGAATAAATGCTCTCCTTATGCACCCAAACCCTGCAAGTGCTGTATGACATAGGATGAAGGTGACAACACTTTACATACTCTGTAGTTTTGTCAGCTTTATGCCACTACCCTACTTCCAGTTTGCTTTTTAGATTACTGGTGAACATCACCATATTGGTGATGCCGACATAAATAACTCTCTTGCCTGTCAGTCAGTATAAAGATTGCTAGCCTAAATTCAGCTTTCATGTGGAACGTGGCAACTCAGTACAAAGACAAATTTCAGATTCATAATTGATTTCATTCCTTTTTCTATATAGATCCCCCTAGTTTGCATGACAATTTCTACCAATGCTTGTATTTTTATTGAAGTGGAAAAATGTTAGAATGCTTTATGTATTTATTTACCGTTTACATTTTTAAACTTTTTTTGTGTGTCCTCTTTTGGTAAATGACTCCTCGCTTGCTGCCCAAGTAACATCCTTAGTTATGTAAACCAGCAAGAAAAGCAGTCGGCTTACTTTGAAGTGATTCCCACTAACGTTGGTGAGCTTAGAAAGAAGAACAATAAAGTTATACATATAATGGAAGTTACGTGTTCCAAGCTCCCCTACCACAGTTGCCTACAGTTTCTGTGTCCATGCATCAATATACTGTACCTACGCATTGACATATACTGTACGTATATTATTACAAAGGAGCTCATTTATGATTCTTGTGTTAGAGTTTTTTTTAATGGAAAAGGGCCCTTTATTAAATGTTATCAGTGGATATATTTTTTTGAATTGTAATCTGAGAATTAAACAATATCTAGAAATGCCCCATAGGATAATTGCTAAGAGGAAAATCAAAAGCTAGATTAAAAACTATAATATTATTTTACATGTAGAGTTGTATTCAGTCATCGAGGTCAAATTGTTTTTAAGTAATTGTTAAACTGCAAGGAAAAAATCTGTTTTCATTAGGGTTGTGTTAATTTGAAGAACTGGGCACCAAGACAAGCAAAATGTTGTTTGGTCTGTCATTAATATTCTGCAACCACCGTTCACTTTATCCTGTAAATAATTACATGTAGTGGAAACTACACATGAATCAAGTGGCTTAAATGTGACACTCGAAGGTTTAGCAGTGTACTAAGTGAGGCCAATATCATCCATCTATGACACATCAGAATGAACTGCTATCTCCTACTGTCTCCGGCCTAGGAAACTGAGTCAGATAATGGAAACCTGTCAATCGCAGTGCAGCAGAATGAAGGAATTACCCATTCCTTGGAGAGATCATTCTGCTAAGTAACTCCTGTACAGGAGAGGATTTCTTTGCCATCCTGTGATTGATGGCCCTTCTTTGTTTATGAGACTTCACAATCTGCTTGTTGTTTACATATCTGCTAAATGGCTTAGAACAAAACTAATCATATTCTGTGTTAGCCCATTGTGAGGTCTGTTAAACACTAAGGCCTCATGCACAGTGGATGTTCTATTAACGTTATAAAAACGCCAGTAGCTTTGCACTGAGTTTTTGCAATAGCATTTTTTTAGCATTTTTTTTTTTTAAGGATCAAAACGTTAAATGCTGGTGAGCCACATTTTTGGGCATTTATCTCAGATAATCTTGTGAAAACACCAAGTGTGCCCTCCACCAGTCACACTATGCACTCACCTCCCGGGATGGCCCCAAATAGGCCTAGTTGCACCTTCCCCTTAGGGGTTTATATCCAGTAGTCCTTAGGCTCCCATCAGTGGACTCCTGCTTTTTTAAACGATGTCCCTCATACACAACGGCAACATAAGGGTAAAGAAGGAACTAACATAGTAAAGTTCTGTAAAACCACGATTTATTAAAAGATAAAAGTGTTTCCACTCACATTTGCGAATGCACTAGCCCTGGTGCATACAGGTGATGAGCTCTATACAAAGAGATACAGCCCCTGTAGTCAAAGAATCATTTGCAAGTCTTCGGCCCTGCTTCCCTCATGGGTAATCGTATACTTCCTGGGTATGCACAATGACGTCACAAGCTCCTCCCTGACACATT
Source organism: Lithobates clamitans (assembly GCA_037952925.1). Taxonomy (NCBI): domain Eukaryota; kingdom Metazoa; phylum Chordata; class Amphibia; order Anura; family Ranidae; genus Lithobates; species Lithobates clamitans. Next base: position 8,290,181 of record JBBGZY010000160.1, on the reverse strand, counting down.
TCGTCACTAACCACGTGACTTTATCAAAGAGGACCCCTTGATAAAGTCACGTGGTTAGTGACGAAACGCATCAGTGAGGCGCTTGTGACGTCATTGCGCATACCCAGGAAGTATATGATTACCCATGAGGGAAGCAGGGCCGAGGACTTGCAGATGATTCTTTGACTTCAGGGGCTGTATCTCTTTGAATAGAGCTTATCACCTGTTAGCACCAGGGCTAGCGCATTCCCAAATGTGAGTGGAAACACTTTCATATTTTAACCACTGCAGACCAATTTGATGCAGTGTGCGGCGTATGGTGTGGGCACTGACAGGCTGACCCACCCCTTTTACCTCTGCAGCAATGCTTGCAGCACTCATGCATCAATTTACAAAAGACTACCTCTGGATATGACGCTGAGCACGTGCACTAAACTTCTTTGGTCAACCATGGCGAGGCCTGTTCTGAGTGGAACCTGTCCTGTTAAACCGCTGTATAGTCTTGGCCACTGTGCTGCTGCTCAGTTTCAGGGTCTTGACAATCTTCTTATAGCCTAGGCCATCTTTATGTAGAGCAACAATTCTTTTTTTCAGATCCTCAGAGAGTTTTATTGCCATGAGGTGCCATGTTGAACTTCCAGTGACCAGTATGACAGAGTGAGAGCGATAACACTAAATTTAACACACCTGCTCCCCATTCATGGCAACGGGGAGGGAAAATGGCTAATTGGTCACAATTTGGATATTTTCACTTAGGGGTGTACTCACTTTTGTTGCCAGCAGTTTACACATTAATGGCTGTGTGTTGTTATTTTGAGGGGACAGCGAATATACACTGTTATACAAGCTGTACACTCACTACTGTAGCAAAGTGTCATTTCGCCAGTGTGGTCACATGAAAATATATAATAAAATGTTTACAAAAATGTGAGGAGTGCACTCACTTGTGTGAGATACTGTGTGTATATATATATATATATATATATATATATATATATATATATATATATATAGTTGTGCTCATAAGTTTACATACCCTGGCAGAATTTATGATTTCTTGGCCATTTTTCAGAGAATATGAATGATAACAAAAACAATTTTCTTTCACTCATGGTTAGTGTTTGGCTGAAGCCATTTATTATCAATGAACTGAGTTTACTGTTTTTAAATCATAATCACAACAGAAACTACCCAAATGACCCTAATTAAAAGTTTACATACCCCAGTTCCTAATACCGTGTATTGCCCCCTTTAGCATCAATGACAGCTTGAAGTCTTTTGTGGTATTTGTGGATGAGGCTCTTTATCTTCTCAGATAGTAAAGCTGCCCATTCCTCTTGGCAAAAAGCCTCCAGTTCCTGTAAATTCTTAGGCTGTCTTGCATGAACTGCACGTTTGAGATCTCCCCAGAGTGGCTCAAAGATATTGAGGTCAGGAGACTGAGATGGCCACTCCAGAACCTTCACTTTTTTCTGCTGTAGCCAATGACAGGTCGACTTGGCCTTGTGTTTTGGACCATTGTCATGTTGGATTGTCCAAGTATGTCCCATACGCAGCTACCTGGCTGATGAATGCAAATGTTCCTCCAGTATTTTTTGATAACATACTGCATTCATCTTGCCAACAATTTTGACCAAATTTCCTGTGCCTTTGTAGCTCACACATCCCCAAAACATCAACGATCCACCTCAGTACCTTTCATCATAGGCCTTGTTGACTCCTCTCCAAATGTAGTGTTTATGGTTGTAGCCAAAAAGCTCAATTTTGGTCTCATCACTTCAAATTACTTTGTGCCAGAAGGGTTGAGGCTCATCTCTGTGCTGTTTGGCGTATTGTAAGCAGGATACTTTGTGGCATTTGCATAGTAATGGCTTTCGTCTGGCGACTCGACCATGCAGCCCATCCTTCTTCAAGTGCCTTCTTATTGTGCATCTTGAAACAGCCAAACCACATGTTTTCAGAGAGTCCTGTATTTCACCTGAAAAAAAAAAAACATTTTTACTTTCTGCTATAAAACACATCCAATAAAATTTATTTTTCACACTTCTTCATTGGTTTAGGCCAATTTGTATTCTGCTACATATTTTTGGTAAAGTAAAAAATAATCTGCATGGATTCCAATAGGTTTTTTTTTTAAGCACCTGATTAGAGCCAGAGTTTCTAATAGGCTTCAAAAAAAGGGTGGGCTCGGGGCACAGAGTACTGCATCCCGAGCCCACCCAGTTGCGTGACAATAGTGAATGAATATTCAATATTGTCTTCCTGAGTCTTCTGCTGGCCAATCAGGAAGTGGGTCATGAGACCCATCACCCGATTGGCTGAAAGGAGAAGCGTTCCTATTGGCCGCCTAGGAGAAGGGAGGAGACACACCCCGGAAGCCGCCATGATGCAGAGGAGGAGGAGACGCAGGGGAAGCCAACTGGTAAGGCGGCTATCCAATGTGTCAGAACAGATGATTGTCGCTCTCCAGGTTAGCGGTAGCAGGTGTGATGGGGACAGAGTCCTGTGTGAATTCAACTTTTCTGTAAAGGTGAACTTACACTTTAAGCAAATTTATTGGCATTGTGACAATGGTCTCTGTCTCACCCCACACCCAGATCTAAGTGCCTTCAGAATGAGCGTGATCGTCACTGGAGTCAGTCAAAGTGGAACTTTACCCTAAAAGGGAAGTTCTGCTTTATGTCCTCATTCCCCTTCCTCTA